>CAWUFW010006717.1:0-600000 GCA_963921515.1 Calotriton arnoldi
GAGGAGGATGCTGATAATTACAAGGTCTTGAAGAGTGCTCTTATTGATGGGTTTGGCCTAACCACTGAACAGTACAGGTTGAAGTTCAGAGATACCCAAAAAGCACAGACTCAAGACTGGGTAGACTATGTGGATTTTTCTGCCAAGGCTCTGGAAGGCTGGTTGATGGGCAGTAAGGTGTGTGACTTCTCAGGATTGTACAATCTGATAATGAGGGAGCAGATTCTTAATAACTGTCAAAATCAGCTGTTGCATCAATACCTGGTAGACTCTGATCTGACCTCTCCCCAAGAATTGGGAAAGAAGGCAGACAAATGGGTCAGGACCAGGGTGAAGCAGAAGGTACAGAACCAAGGTGGGGAAACCAAGAAGCAAGATGCTAAGAACTCTGAAAAGGGTGGGGAGAAGGGTAAAGATCAAAAGTCTTCATCAGGCCCCCAAAAATCTTCTTCAGGTGGGGATTCACAGACTACCAAAGGGAAAGGCCAAAGAAAACCATGGTGCAAGGTCTGTAAGCAAAAGACCCACTGGACCAGTGATTGCACCAAGTCCAAAGACTCCAGTCCAGCACCCACCAATGCCCCTAAGGCACCTGTTCCCCCTAGTAGAGTTGGTGGGAGTGCTCCAGCCAAGGGTTTAGTAGGGTTCACCCTGGGTACTGAGTTGGGCTCTGACCTAGTCAGAGAACTGACTCAGGCTGTGTTAGTCTGTGATGGGGGCATGGATGTGACCTCCACTGTGAGTCCCAGTAATCTGGGCAAGTACAGACAACAGCCTTTAATCAATGGACGTGAGGCTTTGGCATTTAGGGACACAGGGGCAAGTGTCACAATGGTGACACAAGACCTTGTGAATCCTGGGCAAGTTATACTTGGTGAGATGTACCAAGTGACCAATGCTAGCAATGTCAGAACAGACCATACTCTGGCAGTTGTTAACTTCTCCTGGGGAGGGGTAACTGGCCTTAAGAAGGTTGTGGTGAGTGCAAACCTACCAGTCGAATGCTTGCTTGGCAATGACTTAGAGACCTCTGCTTGGGCAGAAGTGGAGCTCAGGACCCATGCAGAAATGCTGGGGATCCCTGCAGATGTGTTTGCTGTGACCAGGTCACAAGCCAAAATGTCTAGCACTGAACAGGCCTTGGATTCTGGAAGAATGGACCAAGTGCCTTCCAAGAGGAGGAGTAGTAGGGTTAAGGCAGTGCCTTCCCCTTGGCTCAGGAGGAAGATCAGTCCCTTGAGGGGGATGATCTCAGTCCTGAAGAAGGAACTGTCCCAGAGGAACTTGAACCTGACCAGGTTGAGTTCTTGGGGACAGGGGGACCTTCTAGGGCAGATCTGAGCCAGGAGCAGCAGAGCTGCCCCTCCCTTGAACCCCTCAGACAGCAAGCTGCTGCTGAGGCTGCTAGGAAAGCTAGTGGTCCCCATACAGTGTATTGGGATGATGGACTCCTGTACTCAGAGAGTAGAGACCCCAAGCCTGGTGCTACCAGGAGGTTGGTTATACCTCTGAAGTTCAGGGGCTTCCTATTGACCCTAGCCCATGATATTCCCTTGGCAGGTCACCTGGGCCAGAACAAGACTTGGGACAGAATTGTCCCTCACTTTCACTGGCCCCACATGTCTGAAGACACCAAGGAGTTTTGTCGCTCCTGTGTAACCTGCCAGGCAAGTGGCAAGGTAGGTGGCACTACAAAGGCCCCCTGATACCACTACCTGTGGTGGGGGTGCCCTTTGAAAGGGTAGGGATTGACATTGTTGGTCCCATGGATCCCCAAACAGCATCTGGGCACAGGTTTATCCTGGTGGTAGTGGATCATGCCACCAGGTACCCAGAAGCTATTCCCCTCAGGACCACTACAGCACCTGTGGTGGCAAGGGCCCTCCTGGGAATTTTCTCAAGAGTGGGCTTTCCTAAGGAGGTAGTATCAGACAGGGGTGCTAACTTCATGTCTGGGTACTTAAAAGCAATGTGGAAGGAGTGTGGAGTGACTTATAAGTTCACCACACCCTATCACCCACAATGCAATGGTTTAGTTGAGAGATTCAACAAAACCTTGAAGGGCATGATTAAAGGGCTCCCAGAAAAGCTTAGGCGGAGATGGGACATACTCTTGCCCTGCCTTTTATTCGCATATAGGAGGTGCCTCAGAAGGGGTTGGTTACAGCCCTTTTGAACTTCTGTTTGGCCACCCTGTCAGGGGTCCACTGTGCTTGGTGAAGGAAGGATGGGAGTTACCTCTCAAGCCCCCAAAGCAAGATATAGTGGACTATGTACTTGGTCTCCGCTCCAGGATGGCTGAGTATATGAAAAGGCAACCAAAAACCTTGAGGCTAGCCAGGAACTTCAAAAGGCCTGGCATGACCAAAGGCTGTTCTGACTGTTTACCAGCCAGGACAGAAGGTGTGGGTGTTGGAGCCAGTGGCCCCAGCAGCTCTCCAAGACAAATGGAGTGGACCCCACACTATTGTTGAGCAGAAGGGTGAGGTTACCTACTTAGTAGACCTAGGAACACCCAGGAGTCCCCACAGGGTTCTCCATGTCAACAGGTTAAAACCATATGTGGACAGGGCAGACATGGGCTTGCTCATGGCTACTGATGAAGGGCAGGAGGAAGAGAGTGACCCACTCCCTGACCTGCTCTCACAGAACCCTGACGATGGGTCAGTAGATGGTGTAGCCTTGGCAGGCAGCCTCACTACCCAGCAACAAACTGATTGTAGGCAAGTTCTCAATCAGTTTAGACATATGTTTTCACTGACACCCAGTCAGACCACCTGGTGCACTCATGAAGTGGACACTGGGGACAGTCTGCCTATTAAAAATAAGATTTATAGGCAACCTGACCATGTCAGGGACTGTATCAGGACTGAAGTCCAGAAAATGTTGGAGTTGGGAGTTATTGAACCCTCAGATAGCCCTTGGGCTAGTCCAGTGGTCCTTGTGCCAAAACCTCACACCAGTGGTGGAAAAAGAGAGATGAGGTTTTGTGTGGACTACAGGGGTCTCAATGCAGTCACTAGGACTGATGCCCATCCAATACCAAGGGCAGATGAGCTCATAGATACTTTGGCCTCAGCCAAATATCTCAGCACATTTGACTTGACAGCTGGCTACTGGCAGATCAGACTAGCTGATACTGCAAAGCCCAAAACAGCATTCTCAACCCCTAGTGGGCATTATCAATTTGTGGTGATGCCCTTTGGTCTGAAGAATGCACCTGCCACTTTCCAGAGGCTGGTGAATACAGTTCTCACAGGTCTGGAAGCCTATAGTGCAGCATATCTAGATGATATTGCTGTCTTTAGCTCCACCTGGGAGGATCACCTGGTCCACCTCAGGAATGTTTTACAGGCCCTGCAAAAGGCAGGCCTGACTATCAAGGCCACTAAGTGCCAGATAGGGCAGAGTCAGGTTGTGTACCTGGGCCACCTTGTGGGTGGAGGCCAGGTTCAACCTTTGCAGAGCAAGATCCAGACTATCATGGACTGGACTGCTCCCACTACCCAGACTCAGGTGAGAGCCTTCTTAGGCCTGACTGGGTACTATAGGAGATTTGTCAAGGGGTATGGATCAATAGTGACACCCCTGAATGACTTAACTTCTAAGAAAATGCCCAAAAAGGTTCAGTGGACAGTTAGCTGTCAAAAGGCATTTGATGACCTGAAGCAGGCCATGTGCACTGCTCCCATTCTACAGAGTCCTGATTACTCCAAGAAGTTCATTGTTCAAACTGATGCATCTGAATTGGGGGTAGGGGCTGTACTGTCACAATTGAATGAACAAGGTCAGGATCAGCCAGTAGCTTTCATTAGCAGAAGGCTGACCCCTAGAGAGAAACGTTGGTCAGCCATAGAGAGGGAGGCCTTTGCTGTGGTCTGGGCTCTGAAGAAGTTGAGGCCATACTTGGTTGGTACACACTTCCTGGTTCAGACAGACCATAAGCCCTCTTATGGCTAAAACAAATGAAGGGTGAAAACCCCAAACTGCTTAGGTGGTCCATTTCCCTACAGGGGATGGACTTTACAGTGGAACATAGACCTGGGAGTAACCATGCCAATGCAGATGGACTCTCTAGGTACTTCCACTTAGAACATGAAGACTTAACTGGGCAAGGTTAGTTTAATGTCCCTACGTTTGGGGGGGTTGTGTAGGAGAGTAGGATCTGCTTCACATGGGTACCCCCACTTTTTGCTGATGCTTCACTGTTTTTCGACATTAGTCTGGCTGGGGCCCTGCTAATCAGAACCCCAGCCTAGCTGCTTCCTCTCTAAAATGGTTTCCATGTGCCTTAGGCACATCACTGATTGGAATCTGGAGTGCCCTTATAAGTCCCTAGTATATGGTATACTATGTACCAAGGGCATAGGTACCTCAGAGGCCTGCCAGGGCTGCAGCATGTATTATGCCACCCTGGAAGGCCATCCAAACTGACACCACAGGTCTGCTACTGCAGCCTGGGTAAGGTGGTGCATGCACCTCTTACTGTGATATAGGTTACCTATATCACTAAATACATACACACATATAAACCTATAAGTCACTCCTAAGGCAGGCCTTATCAATCCTAAAGGCAGAGTGCATGGTTCCTATGTGAGAGGGTGCCCCTGCATGAGCAGGGCCCCTCTGCAGCGTTCGGAGACCCTTCTCTGATGCTGTTTGTAGTGCAGCCTGACCATATACTCTTAAGCGCATTATAACCTCGCGGTTAAATGCTAACTTTGGAATGGCTGCACCTAAACATGTCGTGTTTGGTGTCAAACATCTTGGAATACTACCCCCCGCCAATTCTGGCGGCGGGGGTAGCATTCCACCCTTCTAGAGGGAAAGACATGTTAACTCTGGCTAGCCCGGTAACTTCTTTCCAAAGCCCTGGCATCACAAAATGGATGCTGCTGCCACAGACACGAGTCTTGCCTCCTGCTGCTGGACGAAACTCCGGCAGGGGAGGCCTGGACAATAGGTTTCCTGTCCCAGGGAGGTGTGACCACCTCCCCAGACAGGATAATGTGTATTGGGGCTGGGCGGGAGCACTTTCGGGTGCTTTGAAGTCCTGCACTGGGGGCACACTTGGTGTCCCTGTGCATACCCCAGTTCAAACCGGATCAGGGGCTTGCAGCCCCTGCTTTGGCGCGAACTGGACAAAGGGAAAGGGTGTAGCCACCCCTCTGCCCTGACCCACCCATAGGTGGGGCCACAGAGTAGTCCAACCCCTATACTTAGTATAAAGTATAGGAACCCAGTCCTCAGGACTTTAGATTATCCCTGGACGAAACTCTGAAACTGAATCCTGGACCTTCGACGCTCTACTCACGATTAGAGGACAGAAGAATCTCCCTTGGGGTCAAGGAGTGACTCCCCTGCTTGGCAGGCACCAAAGAAGCATCTGTCCGGTTCGCATTTCTGAAGCTCCCGTCGGACGCCAAAGTCATCACATCACCAGAGGTGGATTCTCAGACTTCCCGAGGCTACCACTGAGTCCCCAGCAAAGTTGAGGCCCGTAGCTATCGTGGGTGACTTGAGACCGTGACCCCTGGACACCAAGCACATTTGCAAGTGCATCCTCTTCTGGGTCTCCCACGAAGTCGTGCTTTGGGCTCCGAGTAGCCCTAGCCTCCAGCACCAACTGCACCGAAGATCACTGGCCTCCACTCCACGAGTGTCCTGTTAAACTTACCTAAACACCACCCCATTTCCGCGAGCCTAAGACTCCTCCATTGGCTACCAGTCCGCCGAAGAATAGACTTCAAAGCGCTTTGCTTAGTGCATAAAGCCATATATGGAGGAGGGGCGGCAGATATTCAACGCTTGTTCCCGCGATATCTGCCTACTCGATGTTTTAGGTCTGCAAACACCGGACTGGTTCTTGTCCCTAGGATAAGAAGAGCCAGATGGGGTGGCAGGGGGTTCTCTTACCAAGCGGCCAAATTGTGGAACTCCCTCCCAACACATCTAAGACTGCAGAATAGTAGGCCCCTTTTCAGAAAGTTGATAAAAACTTGGCTATTTTCCAGGACCTAGGTCAGTCATTCAGGATGGACTGCCATTATCTCAGCGCCAAGACGCCTCGGCATTAGTGCGCTCTATAAATACCTCAGTCAGTCAGTCAGTCCTGTGAGCCAGATCCACGTGCGACGTCTCGAGGCTCCTTCGCGGTCGCTAGCCCGTTGGCTAGTAGCCCTTAACGAAGGCCAATCTTTTTCTTACTTGGCATCCTGGTTGCTCCAGGCCTGCCCTCACTTACCCTTGCTGGGTGAGTTCCCCAGACCTTGCTGGTCTGCACCATCGACGGTCTTCCTCTGCATCGAGACTTGCCGTTGCCAAGGCTTGTTGGGTCCAATCCGGTCGCCGACACCTCAGCACTCGACAAACATCGTGTACCAGCCAGAATCCTGCTCCTGGTTGCCGACAACGCCTCCTGGACCTCGTGGCTGAAGAGTCAAGACGACCGTCAATGCACCTGAAGCACTCGACATCGGTGGGCATCTGTCCATCGCCTTCCTGGTCACTGGCTAGTGACCCAGACTCTGTCCCCTCTGCTTTCAGGTTCTTCAGATCTCCGATCCACTCTTGGATCCACCCGGACACTTTCCACTTGGTCGCCAGCAGCACTTTGCAGCAGATCGCCATTCAAATCGACGACGAAACCCGACCCCGAAAGGCACCTATGCACCCGGCTTCCTGGGTGAGGTAACACGAGTACTCCGGTGCTCCCGTGGGTAGAGACTCTTCAAAGTCCTAGATCTCAAAGGGTTTGCTCCAAGTCCTCCTTTAAGTGTCCCTTTTCTTTAATTTCCCGATCACGACTTTCTCCATAGAAGTCAACGGCGTATCGCGGTTGTGTATTTACACTGCACGCGTCCCCGTGGGTCCCCTGTGTCACTACCTTGGGTGGTTCCTTGTGGTCCAAGCACTTCTAGAGGCTCTAGGCCTAGTGTCTAGTTCAGTCGTGGTTCTTATACCACTTTATTGGTATATGGTTTGGTACGCCCCTAGGGCCCAAACGTGTATTTGTGCTATTACTGTGTTTAAATAACTTCTAACTTATGTACTTCGAACTCTAGCCTCATAAAGAGACTAGAGGGGTGTGTTTAGCAATAAATACATATATTTTGAATATATACCTGGTGTGGTGCTCTTTCATTTGATCACTCAAGAGATTATAGACTGGTAAAACAAGCTGCTTTACATTCCTTCAAGACTTAGCCTGAAGGCTGCTCTCCATAGCTACCACTAGGATAGCTTTCAATAAGGTTGTCTTTAACCTATCTCCAATAAGGGTTGTTTGGACTGGTGCAAGGTGCCCACTATAATTAGTGGACAGCATATACCAGGACAACTTCTCACATTTTCACTCTATTCTAAGTGTCTTTTAGCATAGCACTGGCTCTGGTTAGTCAGAGTCAGTTACCACCAGTACCCGTCTGAAAAGGTTGTGGGCACAGGATGATTTTGCAACAAGGCCTCTTTCTGCTCCTCTGTTGGTTCTTTCTGCACATCTTTTGCTTCTTCCTGCACTTTTCTTCGTCTTAGTGGACTTCTGTTGCTTTTTTCTGCATTTCTTTTGCTTCTTTCTGTGCGTTTTTTCTTCTTTTTTCACATGTCCTACCTCTGTAGGCATAGTTAGAAACTAGCATTTAAAAAACCTTTGAAATTCACTTAAAAAATCATAGGTTTCAGGCACGTTATAGTTAGAAATTAGCATTTAAAAAACCTTTGAAATTCACTGAAAAAAACATAGGTTTCAGACACGTTATAGTTAGAAATTAGCATTTAAAAAACCTTTGAAATTCACTGAAAAAACCATAGGTTTTAGGGACAGTTATAGTTAGTTGGACATTTCACTCGTACAGAACCATAGAAATTCCCCCGTTATAGTTAGTTCAGCTAACTATAACTCGCGCCCGCAATGCACTGCTGATGACGTCACATATTACATCACTCATGACATGGTCAGTGACATCATTGATGACATCACTCATGACATCTCAAATGACATCACTGATGACATCATCCATGTGATAATTTCATGCATCTTCTCACACCCTAATATAACTTTTGATACACCCACTCTAAATTACAGACTGCTATTCTCAAACCATACACACTCCAATACCAATAACTACATACCCACTCACTGATTCTTAGGTCTACACACACACATCTACTCACTCACCCGTACAGTCACTCATACCTACAGTCACTCAGTACAGGACTATCATATGCACTCATACACCTATATAAACACTCACACACCGCCACTCATCCATAGAGGTACTCACACACCTAGTCAGTCATGCAAAAAATTAATCACACACCCATTTACTCACCTATACAGTTATACACACACCAGCTCACTTACTTATACAAATACTAGCACATTCTTACACTCTTATACAATAACTGATACAAGCACACACGCATCCATACAGCCACTCTCACAATCACACACTCTCACTTATAGCCATTTAAATACTCTAACACACATATATACTGCCTTTTACATATGTAGTTACTCGCACATGTACCACTGAGATATACATTCACTCACTAACACACCCATATACACACTCACCCACCCAAGCAGTCCATCACAGATGCACTCTTGAAATCATGCACCCAGTGAATCACCCACTCACACATCTATCTACAGAGTCACCCACACCCCACCCACACAAACACTCAGGCAGCCATACAGATTCTCAGAGAACCAATCAATAACCCATATAGACACTCATGTAGCTATTCGCAAATCCATGCATCCACTTACACACCAACAAACAGACGGATACAGACATTCACACAGTCTAGTCACTAACCCATGCATTCAGTAAGATACGTTTAATCACTCACTTGTAGAGTCAGTCACGCACGTACTAAATCATCCATTCAGACACTTATACACCCACTCATTCTTCAATACGCCTTTCCCTATATATATTAAACATATTTAAACTTTACAGAAACACACAGTCACTGGATGATGTCATCAGTGATGTCATTTGAGATGTCATCAGTGATGTCATCAGTGATGTCACTGACCATGTCATGAGTGATGTAATATGTGACGTCATCAGCAGTGCATTGCGGGCGCGAGTTATAGTTAGCTGAACTAACTATAACGGGGGAATTTCTATGGTTTTGTACGAGTGAAATGTCCAACTAACTATAACTGTCCCTAAAACCTATGGTTTTTTCAGTGAATATATAATATATATATATATATATATATATATATATATATATATATATATATATATATATATATATATATATATATATATATATATATATATATATATATATTACCTACTGGCGGTCGCCAGTAGGTAGTTATAGTTAGGACCTATTTTCCATAGGAAAAGCATTTTTTGTTTTCCCAATAACTTTGGCGTCGTTTGACGAATCATCGCGAAATTTTCAAAACTAGTGGGGCACTCCGGTCAGCTCCTGTCTTGAAAGTTTCGGGGTGATTCGCCAAGCGGGGGCCAAGAAAAAAGGGGGGTCCCAAAACGTGTTTTCTCCATGTTATTTTCCATAGGAAACTTTAGACACGGCTACAGCCCGAACTGCTGAACGGAATTACACCAAATTTTGCAAGAAGGTAGCCCTTGGTTCAGAAAGAGTCCTTTTTGTTAAATGGTGTAAATCCGTTCAGTAGTTCCTGAGAAATTCAAAAAATAGAGGTCGGATAATCAATTTCCCGTAGGAAACTTTAGACACGGCTACAGCCCGAACTGCTGAACGGAATTACACCAAATTTGGCAAAAAGGTAGTCCTTGGTTCAGAAAGAGCCCTTTTTTTTAAATGGTGTAAATACGTTCAGTAGTTTTTGAGATATTAAAGGAAAATATCTTTATATATGTGGGCGGAGCCTAACCCCCAGCACGAGCTTGGCTCTAATTGGCTGCCAGCACTTCAAACCAGGAAGTGTTGGCAGCCATCTTGTGCCTCAGACGGAGAGAGAAAATGTGTCTGCTTCGGAAGCCTTCTGTTTTCAGAGCAAAGCCTGCCCACAGCATGGGGTGGGGCATATAGAAGAGCTTTTAATGTTGTAGAACTCTGCGGTGAGGTTAAGCGCCGGTCGGGGGGCCGGAGGGCACATTGTAGTTCAAAGCGCCACTGTTTGTCAGATGACAAACTATCTCTCTCTCTGGCGGGGACGGGGGAAGCGGAGACACTTCTCGAAGGGGCTGGAAGTCATGTGCAAGGAAGTGGAAGATCCCTTGGGGAGGGATGGGGGCCGAACTGTGCCAACGTAGCCTGCCCAGGGTGGATCCGGAGGGGAAAGGGGCGAGGGCTGAGCTGGCTTGCAGAGTACGGCCATAAATCACTGCCCGGAGCTGACCTTGGCCATGTTTAGGTGGCAGGGTGTTGGCGCAGGGCCTAGGATGGGGGGTGAACTGGAGAGGGGGTGGTCCCTGTGTCTAGGGCAGCCTCGGGTCCTCTCCAGGACGCGGTGACTTCCAGGCGCAGCCCACCGCCATGACCTTGGCTGTGCTTGGGAGAGGGGTGTTGGAAGCCTCGGATGCTGTCTGGGGCTCCGGGGCTTCCAGGCGGCAACCCTCTGCCGCTGACTCATGGGCCAGGATTTCCACCTTCGGATCCGCAGCATTTCTGGGCTGAAAACAGTGTTTTCGGGGCTTCTCAGACTGATTAATGGAACATTGGAAGGTCCTCTTTTCTGAAATGATGCGCTCCCTCGAGTTTGTTTTCTCTTGCTGTGGTGAGCGCTGCCTGTGCTCAGACTCAGTGCCTAGAAGCCCTCGATGTTATTGGCTGGGAGAGGATGGGTCATTACAGAGCTGCTGACTTTGGAACTAGGCAATCAGACTCGAGTCCTGGCGTCGGCTCAGCACCATGTGATTCCAGGCAAATCGCTTCACCTTCCCTTGTTCACAATATGAATGGGTCCCTGTGTTATGTAACTGGTGCTTGTGTAAAGTGCTCCCTCGGGTTTGTTTTCTCTTGCTGTGGTGAGCGCTGCCTGTGCTCAGACTCAGTGCCTAGAAGCCCTCGATGTTATTGGCTGGGAGAGGATGGGTCATTACAGAGCTGCTGACTTTGGAACTAGGCAATCAGACTGGAGTCCCGGCGCCGGCTCAGCACCCTGTGATTCCAGGCAAATCGCTTCACCTTCCCTTGTTCACAATATGAATGCGTCCCTGTGTTATGTAACTGGTGCTCGTGTAAAGCGCTCCCTCGGGTTTGTTTTCTCTTGCTGTGGTGAGCGCTGCCTGTGCTCAGACTCAGTGCCTAGAAGCCCTCGATGTTATTGGCTGGGCGAGGATGGGTCATTACAGAGATGCTGACTTTGGAACTAGGCAATCAGACTCGAGTCCCGGCGTCGGCTCAGCACCCTGTGATTCCAGGCAAATCGCTTCACCTTCCCTTGTTCACAATATGAATGCGTCCCTGTGTTATGTAACTGGTGCTCGTGTAAAGCGCTCCCTCGGGTTTGTTTTCTCTTGCTGTGGTGAGCGCTGCCTGTGCTCAGACTCAGTGCCTAGAAGCCCTCGATGTTATTGGCTGGGAGAGGATGGGTGATTACAGAGATGCTGACTTTGGAACTAGGCAATCAGACTCGAGTCCCGGCGTCGGCTCAGCACCCTGTGATTCCAGGCAAATCGCTTCACCTTCCCTTGTTCACAATATGAATGTGTCCCTGTGTTATGTAACTGGTGCGCGTGTGATGCGCTCCCTCGGGTTTGTTTTCTCATGCTGTGGTGAGCGCTGCCTGTGCTCAGACTCAGTGCCTAGAAGCCCTCGATGTTTTTGGCTGGGAGAGGATGGGTCATTACAGAGCTGCTGACTTTGGAACTAGGCAATCAGACTGGAGTCCCGGCGCCGGCTCAGCACCCTGTGATTCCAGGCAAATCGCTTCACCTTCCCTTGTTCACAATATGAATGCGTCCCTGTGTTATGTAACTGGTGCTCGTGTAAAGCGCTCCCTCGGGTTTGTTTTCTCTTGCTGTGGTGAGCGCTGCCTGTGCTCAGACTCAGTGCCTAGAAGGCCTCGATGTTATTGGCTGGGAGAGGATGGGTCATTACAGAGATGCTGACTTTGGAACTAGGCAATCAGACTCGAGTCCCGGTGTCGGCTCAGCACCCTGTGATTCCAGGCAAATCGCTTCACCTTCCCTTGTTCACAATATGAATGCGTCCCTGTGTTATGTAACTGGTGCTCGTGTAAAGCGCTCCCTCTGGTTTGTTTTCTCTTGCTGTGGTGAGCGCTGCCTGTGCTCAGACTCAGTGCCTAGAAGCCCTCGACGTTATTGGCTGGGCGAGGATGGGTGATTACAGAGATGCTGACTTTGGAACTAGGCAATCAGACTCGAGTCCCGGCGTCGGCTCAGCACCCTGTGATTCCAGGCAAATCGCTTCACCTTCCCTTGTTCACAATATGAATGCGTCCCTGTGTTATGTAACTGGTGCTCATGTAAAGCGCTCCCTCTGGTTTGTTTTCTCTTGCTGTGGTGAGCGCTGCCTGTACTCAGACTCAGTGCCTCGATGCCCTCGATGTTATTGGCTGGGAGAGGATGGGTGATTACAGAGATGCTGACTTTGGAACTAGACAATCAGACTTGAGTCCCGGCGTCGGCTCAGCACCCTGTGATTCCAGGCAAATCGCTTCACCTTCCCTTGTTCAAAATATGAATGCGTCCCTGTGTTATGTAACTGGTGCTCGTGTAATGCGCTCCCTCGGGTTTGTTTTCTCTTGCTGTGGTGAGCGCTACCTGTGCTCAGACTCAGTGCCTAGAAGCCCTCGATGTTATTGGCTGGGAGAGGATGGGTCATTACAGAGCTGCTGACTTTGGCACTAGGCAATCCGACTGGAGGCCCGGCGCCGGCTCAGCACCCTGTGATTCCAGGCAAATCGCTTCACCTTCCCTTGTTCACAATATGAATGCGTCCCTGTGTTATGTAACTGCTGCTCATGTAAAGCGCTCCGGCGGGTTTGTTTTCTCTTGCTGTGGTGAGCGCTGCATGTGGTCAGACTCAGTGCCTAGAAGCCCTCGATGTTATTGGCTGGGAGAAGATGGGTCATTACAGAGATGCTGACTTTGGAACTAGGCAATCAGACTCGAGTCCCGGCGTCGGCTCAGCACCCTGTGATTCCAGGCAAATCGCTTCACCTTCCCTTGTTCACAATATGAATGCGTCCCTGTGTTATGTAACTGGTGCTCGTGTAAAGCGCTCCCTCGGGTTTGTTTTCTCTTGCTGTGGTGAGCGCTGCCTGTGCTCAGACTCAGTGCCTAGAAGCCCTCGATGTTATTGGCTGGGAGAGGATGGGTGATTACAGAGATGCTGACTTTGGAACTAGGCAATCAGACTCGAGTCCCGGCGTCGGCTCAGCACCCTGTGATTCCAGGCAAATCGCTTCACCTTCCCTTGTTCACAATATGAATGCGTCCCTGTGTTATGTAACTGGTGCTCGTGTAAAGCGCTGCCTCAGGTTTGTTTTCTCTTGCTGTGGTGAGCGCTGCCTGTGCTCAGACTCAGTGCCTAGAAGCCCTCGATGTTATTGGCTGGGATAGGATGGGTCATTACAGAGATGCTGACTTTGGAACTAGGCAATCAGACTCGAGTCCCGGCGTCGGCTCAGCACCCTGTGATTCCAGGCAAATCGCTTCACCTTCCCTTGTTCACAATATGAATGCGTCCCTGTGTTATGTAACTGGTGCTCGTGTAAAGCGCTCCCTCGGGTCGGTTTCGCGTTAAATAAAACTGCTCTGATGAGAACTAAACGAGATCTGAGCCCAGCCCGTCCCAGACCTTCAAGGCTGAGACGGAACCCACCAATCAGAAGGCAGAACAGCAGCGCGTCATCACTCACCAGGTGGATCCTGGCTTCTGTCCTTTTATGTTCCCGTCTGATCCTTTTCACAGTGCTTAAAAGCCCCCGTCACCTGTCCTGGCTGCAGACCACAACGAGGTGTCTGCACAGGGGTGTCACCCCCAATCCCAGTTGCTTTTTTGTTTTAAAACCCCTTTATATGTACTGTATCAGCTTGTCACACCTCCGTGGCATAAGAACCTGCCTGTAAGAAATATCTTATTGTTTGAGAACGCACCAGGCCTTCACAAGACTGTGAATAAACAGGACGTTTTCCTTTTGATAACGATAAAGACGACCGACCCATGCCTCTCTTGTGTCTGAATAGCATGTTTTGACTCTCACTCAAACATCTCGCCGTGTGTTCAGTTCACAAAACAATCATAGTGCTATACGTCTGTACGTTTTTTAAATGACAACTACATTTTGGGGCATTTTGGAAAACACTTGCTTTTTGTAGCTTAACATCTCGGTGGTGTCGATAAATCGGTTTCAAAGTTTTCATTTAGCTGAAAGGCGTGTTTCTTTTTTACGTGCAATACTTACCAGACTTACGTACATGTCAATTCAATCCCCATTCATCGCAGTCTCATCTTATTTTGTGCTGGCTATATGATCTGCTCACACCTTCAGCTTTAGCATACCAAATAATCCCATATTAAAAAGTATATAACAAGCATTTGCAATGCAATAGGTCTCGCATTTACGCGAGTTTGAACTATTGGCATTGTAAATGACAATGCATTTATTTATGCTTCAAAAACCAAAACATAAATAAAAGGCATTGTCATTTACAATGCCGATAGCTCAAACTCGCGTAAATGCGAGACCTGTTGCATTGCAAATGCTTGTTTTTCTGTGTATTCTGTCTTGGAGTTCCACTTCCCTCATTGTGTGCCAGTGTCAAGGGGCTCGGCGCTGTCACGTGGCCACAGATATATTGCTGGTTTATGGCCGGTTGTATCCTGGGGGCAATGCCGGGGCACCTGTGGGCAGCGCTGGGTCATTGTCACAGCCTCTGGCTCTGTTCCTCTGTGTTTTGGCTGTTGCTCCACAGATGCGAGATCTCCCTGCACGCCCCCAGTCAGCAACGTTTCAATCGTAACATCTGGAGCAGAAGTGTAAGTGGCGGGTGGGGGGGAAGGGGGGTGGCGAGGGAGGAGGGGGGCTGCAAGGAACTGTTGCATTTGGTTTCACCAAAGCAAGGAAGGAAGCTCCATTAGGCGCTGTGTGTCGGGGCCAGATTCTGTGGCTCCTGACGTTAGGCGCTAACAATTGGGGAGGTCAAAGGACAACTGAGTGGGGTCAACGAGACACCGTGGGGTGTATTTTGTGACTGTGTAAAAGGGGGAGCCTCCTGAGGCCACGACTGAGTCCCTCGAGTTGAAAAGCCTGTGCTGTGAGAAAGGGTTTATTGGCCTGTGGGCGCAGAGCGTGGCTTTATCTAAGGAATGCCTGCTTTTGTCTAAATGAAATGCTAACCCGCCCAAATTCTGGCAGCCGTGAGCGTGCTGTTCATACCGGCCTGGGAAGGACAGTTGAGGGGCTGGAGTGTACTTTGGTTTCCCAAATATTTATCATATCAATGGCTTTTTGCAGAGAGAAGTGGGGTTGGGGAGATGGATGGGGGGGGTTTGAAGAGACAGCCAAAGCGGTCAAATGGCTATTTATTTTTTAAGAACACTACATCCTGCTCTGTAAATGTAATGAAACAACCCGAAAAATGTTTTTTTAAAGGATGTATTTTATAAACTAGGAGTGTTGTAGAGGCGCATGCTGGCGATCTCAGCAACACCGGTCCCCGGACAAGCACAGAAACGATTAAACTCGGTACCTGGAAGTTGCTAGTTGAGTAAAGCAACATTGGGTCTTGTAGGATAAGTGAACTCCCTTGGCTCTCTAGCTCACTAAAACGCGAAAGAATTTCAATGTCAGAGGGGAGACTTGAGGGGCTGGGGTGGAACATTTAAAAGAGAAATAGCTTTTGATCCGAGAACCTTATACATGTGTCTGAAATCTTCCCACATAGGGCACACTGCATCCATGCACACTTTGATCCATGCATGCATGCACGATCCAGCCGGCAACTTCTCAGACATGGTGGGGTGCGACGAGGCTATTTATACATTTGTCAAGTAACAGTGACCGCTACATTTCCGCTAACTGGGAAGCCACGGTCAATATATCAAGTGTACAGCGCTAACAATGCCTTGCAGTTACCAATGGTTGTTTCACTCCAGACTGTACCATGCCACAATAGCGCTGGTCCATTGTAAATCCTTTAGTCGTGGCATTACTGTGGTGGCCAGATAACAGTTTGAAACTGCAGCAGGCACTAGCACAACACGGCTGGAAGTTGCAGAGTGGTCTCCAGGTGACAGAGAGGAACCAGTGTTCTGCGCTTTGTTGCACAGCGCCTTTTCCTCGGATGGGCTTGAGCGTGGTCGGTCCCTCATACCTTTGTTGCCCAGCTGCTACAGAAGCCAGGCTGATTCTCGAAGAAGGTATATGATCCTCTGTGGACTCCTACTCTGTTGGATTGTGCAGTGACGGACCCAGAGTACCTCTCTAATGCTCTGCACACCAATGGGATTTAAATGGCCTTCTAACCATGGTCACTAGTTGCCTGCACGAACCCATGGGAGCCACACCATTCAGTTGTGGACCTGGACAACTGGATTTTCTGATGCCAACATCTGACCAAGAAAAGGAAGGAAGGAAGTCCGAATCCCACTCAGCATCTGAATTAGCGGGTGCAGAGCATATGGTGCTCTTTTAGTTAATCACTTTACTAATCCTGTACCCAGATACACAAGCACAAGGTGGCGCTTTGGGAATTCTTCCTTGCTCATTCTCAAACCTCCATATGCATCAGAAGATGTACCTCCTTCATACCCTGGTTTGGATGACTTACTACCTCCAAGCCAGACACCTAAAAGGCTAGGTGTGGTGAGAGCCCTGAAATTCTGTCTGTGTAGGCCAGGTTTTGCAGCAAGGAGAGTCCTGTGCTGTGTCGTCAGTGGTGCTGGGGGTGAGTGGGGCCTGTTCACCAGCCTTGCCACCCATACCTGCTCTTTGGAGTGGTCTCCTACTTGTGACATGCTGCACCTCTGGGAGTGCTCGTCCGCCCTCTCAGAAGATTTATTTACTCACTCAGTCACCACCAGCGCACCTTCAGTGGCTTTCTGGATTTATTGTCCATAGATGGAATCACAGTGGTGACCCACACCCCCCGGAGCTGTACTCCTGGTCCATGCGTGGCAAACTGGGCAAACAAAGGATTAGGACATCGAGCTGTCAGTATCTCTACCTGATCACCACCTTTTGTCGACACTGGCCTTCTGGTCAGTTTTGTTTTGTAATCCCCTTAAATGTTGGTGGTGGCAGCTAGTGCAATGAACAAAGACTCTTCAATACTGTTAGTCTATGGTCCGCTCTGTTAACAGTGACCCATCCAGTTGTGCTAAATTATCATAGTTAGGTTTTGGGGGTGATGCATAAGTGTTGATGGGGCGCACTAGCACTCGGCTGTCTTTGACACGGCTTCTGGATCTATCCATAAAGTTAAACATGCCCTGCTTGTTATGAAGAGCCATATGATGAGCAGCATTTATAATACAGCCAACAAGATGGGGCCAGTAAGTTAACCTTCATGGTGATCTGAAGGTCACGTGTTCGAATCTCGGAAAGGCAAACTCGACCATTCATGGTTCCCTTCCACAAAACAGTGAATTTAGTACTTTTAAATTGGGTAATTGTATATCTTTTATTTGAAGCGCTGAGTTAAAAATACATTTACATTATTGTTCGATCACTTGCATGACTGGCCCAAGCTACACCATAAACATCCCAACCCAGCTCCCAGTTATCAGGGAGAACTGGACATTTTACCCGAAAATCGAGGCAATAGCAGTTTTCACCAAGGAGCAGCCGCTGATGTGCTTTAGTGATTCATATCAAACGGTCCGAATAATGTCACAAACTCAGGACGTGGTGACTTAAATATGGCCCATCACATAACAAAATATGCCTGTATAGCCTGGTGACAAGGACACAAACTTATAGACTGAAACACACCACCTTCCCGACACACGGTACGTGTTCATAGATTTGCATGAGAGGATTTCCTAATTTGCTCCCCGGGGCTTTATTGATTATAGAGGGGGGGGCCTCGCAGCCCCCCCAAGCCCCGGGGACCGCCACCTCCCCGGGGCTTAATTTTAATAAGGGTGGGGGGGCCACAGGGCGCGTTTGCACAGTGGTGAAGGGAGGGGGCGGGGCCTGATGTGACAAGTGTGCGAACGCGCCGTGGCGCGTTTTAAGTTGGGGGATTAAAAGGGGTGTAAAAAGGGGCATGGCCTCGGACCACCTCTCTGTAACGCAGCTCTGTGGCGCATACTGGAGGTACCTGGTGGGCTAGTTGGCCCCCAGGGACCCTCAGGATTCAAGGGGACTTAATCCCCCAACTTAAAACGCACCAGGGGGTGCGTTTGCAGAGTGGTGGAGAAAGGGGGAGTGGCCTGTGTCCACCTCTCAGCAATCCCACTGTGTGGGGCTTACTGGAGGTAAGAGGTAGGCTAGTTGGACCCTAAAGGACCCCCAGCATCGAAGGGGACTTCAATCCCCATCCAAGAGCGCGCCATGAGCGCGTTTGCAGAGTGGTGGGCAAAGGGGGCATGGCCTGTTATGAGAACTTAGCAATCCTGCTGTGTGGTACTTACTGGAGGTAATAGAAGGGGTAGTTGGCCCCCAAGGATGTCCTTGGGGGCCAAGTACCCCTCTTGTTACCTCCAATAAGTCCCACACAGTAGGATTGCTAAGACGTCTTTGGAGGCCATGCCCCCCTTCTCCACCACTCTGCAAACGTGCCTCCTGGCAGACTATGGGATGGGGGAAGAAGTCCACTTTACTCCTGAGGGACTTTGGGGGCCAAGAAGCCCTCCTGGTACCTCCTATAAGTCCTACGCAGCGGAATTCCTGAGCGCTGGTCGGAGGCCCAGCACCCTTTCTCCACCACTCTGCAAACGCATCTACTAGTTAAAGAAGTGCTTGCAATGTAATAGGTTTCGCATTTGCGAGAGTTAGAGCTATTGGCGTTGTAAATGTAAAAGTTTTTTACTAATGTTTTTTGGAGTGAAGTGGATATATGTTGTGTGTAGTGGAATTATGTGGTAAGTTGTGCAGTGAAATTATCTGGATAGAAAGTATGTGGTATTTACTGTGTAGGAATTATGTAGAGTGGGATTATATGTTATGGAGAGTAATTATGTGGTATGCTAGTCTTTGTTGTGGAGTGGTAACCTCAGGTTTAGTCTTCCTCGTTTCCATAAAAGCTCAACTATGAACTCAGTAAGACAAAAAAGAAGGAATCACTGAGGAGCACTTGTGGACCTAGTCAGAGGTATAAGCAGGGCCACTGGAATTATGCGACTGTTTGGCTGCACAGATTTTTACATAATTATACATTTTCCGCATTAGCCACATAATCCATTACCTGCTCCCTAATCTGCAGTTTTGAACAAAAAAAGCCTTGTTTCTAGCTCAAACATTATCAAAAATGCAGTGACAAGTGTTACAGCATGGTGGAAGGCCCTTTGCAAACGTAGAACTTATTGCTAAATGTGGGTGTTAAATTGGTACTAATGGTGTGCAAGCCACTCTTGCTTCCTTCTGCGCCTCTCTTGCCTCTTTCTGCACCCTTCTTCCCTCTTTCTGCACCCTTCTTGTCTCTTTCAGCACCTCTGTTGCTTCTTTCTGCACTTCTCTTCCTTCTTTCTGCATCCCTCTTGCCTCTTTGTGCACCTCTCCTACCTCTTTCTGCACCCCTCTTGACTCTTTCTGCACCTCTGACGGTTCTTTCTGCACTGCTCTTGCTTCTTTTTGCAGCTCATTTGCAAATTTCTGTATCCCTCTTGCCTCTTTCTGCACCCCTGTTCCCTCTTTCTGCACTTTTCCTGCCTCTTTCTGCACCTCTCTTGCCTCATTCTGCACCTCTCTTGCCTCGTTCTGCATCTCCGTTGCTTCTTTCAGCAATTCTCTTGCCTCTTTCTGCACTTCTCTTGCTTGTTTCTGCACCTCTCTTGCATCTTTCTGCACCTCTCTTGCGTCTTTCTGTACATCTCTTGTGTCTTTCTGCACCTCTCTTGCGTCTTTCTGCACCTCTGTTGCATCTTTCTGCACCTAGCTTGCTTCTTTCTGCACCCCTTGCCTCTTTCTGCACCCCTCTTTTCTCTTTCTGCACCCCTCTTTTCTCTTTCTGCACCCCTCTTGCTTTTTTCTGCACTTCTCTTGCCTCTTTCTGTACCCCTCTTGCCTCTTTCTGCACCTCTAACGGTTTTTTCTGCAGTACTCTTGCTTCTTTCTGCACCTCACTTGTCTCTTTATGCACTTCTCTTGCTTATTTCTACACCTCTGTTGCTTCTTTCAGCAATTCTCTTGCCTCTTTCTGCACTTCTCTTCCTTCTTTTTGCACCCCTCCTGCCTCTTTCTGTACTTTTCTTTCCTCTTTGTACACCTCTCCACCTCTTACTGCACCCCTCTTGCCTCTTTTTGCACCTCTGTTGGTTCTTTCTGCACTGCTCTTGCTTCTTTCTGCACCTCACTTGCCTCTTTCTGTACTTCTCTTGCGTCTTCCTGCACCTCTGTTGCCTCTTTCTGCACTTCACTTGCTTCTTTCTCCACCTCTCTTGCCTCTTTTGGCACCTCTGTTAATTCTTTCTGCACCCCTCCTGCCTCTTTCTGCCCCCTCTTCCCTATTTGTGCAACTCTCTTGCCTCTTTCTACACCTATCTTCCCTCTTTCTGCACCACTCTTGCCTCTTTCTGTACCTCTGTTGCTTCTTTCTGCACTTCTCTTGCCTCTTTCTGCACCCTTCGTGCCTCTTTCAGCACCTCTGTTGCTTCTTTCTGCACTTCTCTTCCTTCTTTCTGCACCTCTCTTGCGTCTTTCTGCACCTCTGTTGCCTCTTTCTGCACCTCTCTTGCTTCTTTCTGCACCCCACTTGCCTTTTTCAGCACCTCTGTTGCTTTTTCTGCAGATCGCTTGCCTCTTTCTGCACCTCTCTTGCCTCTTTCGGCACCTCTGTTGCTTCTATCTGCACCCCTCCTGCCTCTTTCTGCACCCCTCTTCCCTATTTGTCCAACTCTCTTGCCTCTTTCTACACCTCTCTTCCCTCTTTCTGCACCACTCTTGCTCTTTCTGTACCTCTGTTGCTTCTTTCTGCACTTCTCTTGCCTCTTTCTGCACCCTTCGTGCATCTTTCAGCACCTCTGGTGCTTCTTTCTGTACTTCTCTTCCTTCTTTCTGCACCCCTCGTGCCTCCTTCTGCACCTCTGTTGCTTCTTTCTGCACTTCTATTGCCTCTTTCTGCACATCTCTTGCTTCTTCCTGCTCCTCACTTGCCTCTTTCAGCACCTCTGTTGCTTTTTTCTGCAGATCTCTTGCCTCTTTCTGCACCTCACTTGCGTCTTTCAGCACCTCTGTTGCTTTTTTCTGCAGATCTCTTGCCTCTTTCTGCACCCCTCTTTTCTCTTTCTGCACCTCTCTTGCCTCTTTCTGCACCCCTGTTCCCTGTTTCTGCACCTTTCCTGCCTATTTCTACACCTCTCTTGCCTCTTTCTGTATCTCTGTTGCCTCTTTCTGCACTTCTCTTGCTCTTTCTGCACCCTTCGCGCCTCTTTTAGCACCTCTGTTACTTCTTTCTGCACTTCTCTTACTTCTTTCTGCACCCTTTCTGCCTCTTTCTATACCTCTGTTGTCTCTTTGTGCACCCCTCCTACCTTTTTCTGCACCCTTCTTGCCTCCTTTTACACCTCTGTTGCTTCTTTCTGCACTTCTCTTAGTTCTTTCTGCACTGCTCTTGCCTCTTTCTGCATCCCTCTTGCCTCTTTGAGCACCTCTTTTGCTTCTTTCTGTACTTCTCTCTCCTCTTTCTGCACCCCTCTTGCCTCTTTCTGCACCTCTGTTGCTTCTTTCTGCACTTTTATTGCCTCTTTCTGCACCTTTCTTGCTTCTTTCTGCACCCCACTTGCCTCTTTCAGTACCTCTCTTGCTTTTTTCTGCAGATCGCTTGCCTCTTTCTGTACCTCACTTGCGTCTTTCAGCACCTCTGTTGCTTCTTTCTGCACTTTTATTGCCTCTTTCTGCACCTCTCTTGCTTCTTTCTGCACCCCACTTGCCTCTTTCAGCACCTCTGTTGCTTTTTTCTGCACTTCTCTTGGTTCTTTCTGCACTTCTCTTGCCTCTTTCTGCACCCTTCGTGCCTCATTCAGCACCTCTGTTGCTTCTTTCTGCACTTCTCTTCCTTCTTTCTGTACCCCTCTTGCCTCTTTCTGCACCTCTGTTGCTTCTTTCTGCACTTCTATTGCCTCTTTCTGCACCTCTCTTGCTTCTTTCTGCTCCTCACTTGCCTCTTTCAGCACCTCTGTTGCTTTTTTCTGCAGATCTCTTGCCTCTTTCTGCACCTCACTTGCGTCTTTCAGCACCTCTGTTGCTTTTTTCTGCAGATCTCTTGCCTCTTTCTGCACCCCTCTTTTCTCTTTCTGCACCTCTCTTGCCTCTTTCTGTACCCCTGTTCCCTGTTTCTGCACCTTTCCTGCCTGTTTCTACACCTCTCTTGCCTCTTTCTGTACCTCTGTTGCCTCTTTCTGCACTTCTCTTGCTCTTTCTGCACCCTTCGCGCCTCTTTTAGCACCTCTGTTACTTCTTTCTGCACTTCTCTTACTTCTTTCTGCACCCCTTCTGCCTCTTTCTGTATCTCTGTTGTCTCTTTGTGCACCCCTCCTACCTTTTTCTGCACCCCTCTTGCCTCCTTTTACACCTCTGAGGCTTCTTTCTGCACTTCTCTTAGTTCTTTCTGCACTGCTCTTGCCTCTTTCTACATCCCTCTTGCCTCTTTGAGTACCTCTTTTGCTTCTTTCTGTACTTCTCTCTCCTCTTTCTGCACCCCTCTTGCCTCTTTCTGCACCTCTGTTGCTTCTTTCTGCACCCCACTTGCCTCTTTCAGCACTTCTCTTGCTTTTTTCGGCAGATCACTTGCCTCTTTCTGTACCTCACTTGCGTCTTTCAGCACCTCTGTTGCTTCTTTCTGCACTTTTATTGCCTCTTTCTGCACCTCTCTTGCTTCTTTCTGCACCCCACTTGCCTCTTTCAGCACCTCTGTTGCTTTTTTCTGCAGATCTCTTGCCCCTTTCTGCACCCCTCTTTTCTCTTTCAGCACCTCTCTTGCCTCTTTCTGCACCCCTGCTCCCTGTTTCTGCACCTTTCCTGCCTGTTTCTGCACATCTCTTGCCTCTTTCTGTACCTCTGCTACCTCTTTCTGCACTTCTCTTGCTCTTTCTGCACCCTTCGCGTCTCTTTCAGCACCTCTGTTGGTTCTTTCTGCACTGATCTTGCTTTTTCTGCACCTCACTTGCCTCTTTCTGCACTTCTCTTGCTTTTTTCTACACCTCTGTTTGTTCTTTCATCAATTCTCTTGCCTCTATCTGCACTTCTCTTCCTGCTTTCTGTACCCCTCCGGCCTCTTTCTGTACCTCTCTTGCCTCTTTGTGCACCCCTCCTACCTTTTTCTGCACCCCTCTTGCCTCTTTTTGCACCTCTGTTGGTTCTTTCTGCACTACTCTTGCTTCTTTCTGCACCTCACTTGCCTCTTTCTGCACTTCTGTTGCTTCTTTCTAAACCTCTGTTGCATCTTTCAGCAATTCTCTTAGCTCTTTCTGCACTTTTCTTGCTTGTTTCTGCACCTCTCTTGCATCTTTCTGCACCTCTGTTGCCTCTTTCTGCACTTCACTTGCTTCTTTCTGCTGGGAGGATTGAACAGAGGTCCACGGATCCTAGGACTGGATATTATTGCCTTTATTCAATAAAATCTTCTTGGGAGGAGCTTTTGCTCGAGGCACTGGACCACTCCAGCCTCGTATTCATAACAGTTTTTTTTTTTAGGTATTGAGCATTTGCTCCTCTTTGCATAGCATAGGTATTTTGAGCAATAATGAAGCTAATTTCTCTTTGATTCAATTTTATCTGAAGAAGACAGTTTGTCCGGTGTTTGTCTTAAAAAAATCTTTATTAATTACATGACATGGTCTTCATATGTACTTTTATTATTGGTGCTCTGGAGGTGAAGTAGCAAAACAGCGGACATGTGTTTCGCCCTCTGGTCAGTGCGACCTGGGCTTTCTCAAGGCTGTAAGAGAATTAATGTATAATTGTAAAGAAAAAAAGAAAAAAAGGGGGAAAAAAAGAAGAAAAAAAGAAAGAAAAAAAGGGGCTCAGATACCCATTGTAGATCACCAGGTAGTAATAATTGTGCACTTGGAGAATAGTGAAAGGATAAAGAAAAAGCCACCAGAAGAAAAACCAAAAATAGTGAGTTTGTGCATTGAGTAACTAATCCAGTCCAAGGTAAAATAGAACTTAAAAGAAGCACAGGGACAGTATATTCTATCTATCGGTAAAATACCGTTATAGCGAATATATTAAAGACTCTTTTAAATACTAAAATGCTGGCTAGAGAGCATTCAAGTTAGTAAGCAGTTTTAAGTCTACTGGAATAAGTATGTATACTACACTTGAATATGTTAGGATTTTAGTCCCAAAGTCAAGATCATGAATAAGGTCCTTAGTGATCCACAAGATGTGAGCATGCATTTTAAAAATAGTGATTGTATTAAGGTAGCAGAGTTATTTGAAAGCGGTCACTATCAAATAATACATTCATTTTATACCTTTCATAGTAGAAATTAAGATCAATGCAAGTCTTGTAGGTTACAGCATATCGTTCTTCAGAACATTAAAAGAAGTACATGTCGTTTTCTGTAAGGGAAGGGGCGTAGGAGAACATAGGAGCAATCAGGCAATTGTTGTAAGGAGAATCGACAAAAAAATACCATATGCGCATTGAGTAAACATTGTGGTTATTGTAAAGGACTTGTTCAACACGATTTCATTGTGTACTGCAAATGAATAACGTAACAGTATCTCAAATAAATCTAAAATTGTATTTCTAATCGACATCAACATAGGTATGTCAGCACGGAAAAAGCCACATACCGCATTTTTGCTATGACCAGTTTTCACAGAATATAACCACTGTAGCGTAGGAGTGTGTGAATGTTTACAAACACATTGTGACACAGCAGGACAAGAAGTTGACTATACTGACAAAATTCACAGGCTAAATTTTACCGGGCGTTCTACATGCTCGATCAAAAGTTAAAAATTATTTTGAAAAAAGCTGACGTTCCTATGATGCGTGCATCATACTTATTTGCGTACGAAATAGGCAAAGTTTAGATTTAGTGGGCCGAGCGCGCGGGCATAAAACTTACTTAGTCAACGAAAAAAAGGTCCCGGGTCAATCCCTCACGAAAGAATGTTCAATTGTGCTCTCAGCATTCCCGGCAGGGGCCATTTTTAAAGAGGAGAGCTTAGTGACGAGTTACCCAGCAGTCGTACATAGTAACGTGGGCGCCATTTCTAACGAGTCAAAGGCAGATGAAAAGGTTGTTCATTAGACAGCCGGCGAGTTTATTACTTCTCCCGATAAAGAGAATTTAGCTCACTACGTGTTGAGCATGTAACATGTATTTAAAGATGCTTGAATTGTTGTATAATTGTTTTATACCAACTATTTATGTCGGAGACCTGATATACAGGCAGTAGCGAGTTTCATGCCGGTCATTTTAAAACGGGTATAATGACTTCTATTTGCATGAGATATTGGATATTAACGTTCATTAAACAAACGGCGAGCTTATTACTTCTCATGATAATGGGAATTTGGTTCACTTCATGCTAAGCATACCTCATATATTTAAAGGTGATTCAATTGTTGTATCGTTGTTATGTACCAACAATTTATGTCAGAGTATGCAGTTAAATAGTTTCATGGCCACCATATTTAAACGAGTATCATTACATGTATCTACATGGGGTATTTAGTACTGACATTCATTAGGCAAACAGTGAACTTAATACTTCCACTGTAAAAGAGAGTTAGAATCTCTACATAATTAGAGTAACTCGTGTATATAAGGCGTTTGAATTATTATATCGTTGTTATGTACCAACTATTTATGTCGAGGATATAATATACAGGCAGTTGCGATTTTCATGGCCACCATTTTTGAATAAGTATCATTACATGTATCCTCATGAAATAATGAATACTGACGTTCAGCATACTTTAAAAGATGATGTCATACCGATATTATCTTTAGGGATTTTAATTGTCTCCAGAAGTAATCGATCTTTATTTCTAGAAGAAACCAGCTATGACTAAGCCGGATGTTACATGCACTCGCGATCTATTTAATAGAAGTACAGGGATAAGTCTATTACGGCAGACACGTGAACTACAGGTCTTCAGGGAGCATGATATAATAAACTCCTGTTACAGGACAAATAACCTAACTTGACGATCTTTCCTGATCATGCGGTGTATATCTGTTCCACAACTAATTATTTACGTGAAACAAAGAAGATAACTCGATTGAAGATAAGGATACTTAAAAAGGGCTGCCCAATAACCCAGAGAGGAAAAAAATGGAAAATGAAACATAATGCTTATGTCATAGACCTTGGTAGTATCGGGCAGCTCATGTTACTTAATCTAGAAAGTCCACCTATGTGGAATATATTCTCTTTAAAAAGTTTCAGAGGAAAGCAAGGAATATCCTAATATGTTAAAAAATGTGTGATTTATCCTTCAATGCATTAGGGTAATTCACTCATTCACAATATTATACAGTCTCAAAGCCAGTGATGCCACTCATGTTCTTTGTTTAGCCCATTCTCCACAGTTTTCAGACGAATGAGGAGGGCACTTTCTTCCAAACGTAGTCTATGTTCTAGGTTTCCACCTCTCTTGTGTTGTTTCAATTTTCTCAGACCGATGAAAGTGAAGTTGCGTTTGTGTTGATGGTGATTTTCAAAATGTTCAACCAAAAGTTGTCTAGTGTCTGTTTTATGAATATTGCGGTAGTGTTCTTGAATACGGGTCTTAAGTGGTCTGATAGTACTGCCTATATAATGTTTATCACAAGGACAGGTGATAAGGTAAATCACATTAGAGCTCTCACAATTAATGAAGTCTCGTATTCTGAAAAGGTGACCATTTATTGTTACATCTTTGATTCTAGATCTACCCAGTTTGCAGATGGAGCAGTTGGAACATGTGTAGAACCCAAGTGGTTGTTGCAGGAAAGTAGAGGGTTGTTGTCTTGGTTCAAAGAAGGATGGGCAGAGGGTCTCTCTAAGGTTCTTACTCCATGAAAAGCTGAGTTGAGGGTAATTTTGCAATGCATCTTTTACAGTTGGATTTTCTGTCGAGATTCCAATGTTTTTTGAGTATTTTACGTATATGTTGCTGTCCGTTGTTATATTCAGTTAGAAATCGGATAATTGGTTTCTGATTTGGTGAACGGTTAGACTTGAGCAAGGTTTTACGGTCTGTTTGTGCCAGTTGATCTTTTGCTTTCCATAGTTGTTGTGGCTCATATCCTCTCTGGAGTAATCTTTTTGTTATTTCCTCAGTGTTTTTGGTATATTCTGTTTCTGAGCTACAGTTTGTTCTGGCTCGTCGATATTCTCCATATGGGATGTTAACAATTGTATGACGGGGGTGACTACTGGACGCATGCAATATAGAATTAGAAGCGGTGCTCTTTCTATGAATTTTTGTTTGCAAGGTGTTGTTTTCAATGTAGATGGAAAGATCCAGGAATTCAATTTCTGTTTTTGAAGTAATGTAGGTAATGTCAATACCCCACTTGTTTGGCATCAATGACTCAATAAAATGTTTTAAAAGTTCTTCCATCCCTTGCCAAATAAGGAGTATGTCATCAATATATCTCGCCCACATTATTATGTTGTTAGAGAGATTTTCTGGTTGATCATTCCATAGCCATTGGCGCTCCACTTCCCCCATCAGGAGGCAGGCATAAGGAGGAGCAAATTTTGCCCCCATGGCTGTTCCTTGGAGTTGTAAGAAATATTCTCCATTGAAGAGGAAGTAATTATTGAAAAGACAGAATTCAAGCATTTCAAGTATCATGTTGTTTCTTGCAGCAAAATGGACAGATCTGGTTTGTAGACTCTTCCTAGTAGCTGCTATACCATATGGGTGTCTTATAGATGCATAGAGACTCGTCACATCAATTGATGATAGAACAAAATCTTGTTGCCATGTTATGCCCTCTAATTTCTGTAAGACATCCTGTGTGTCTCTTAGGAAGGAGGGAAGATCTTTCATAAATGGTTGTAGTTCCGTGTCGATAAATGAACCTACATTAGAACAGATTGATCCAATCCTGGCTATTATTGGTCTGCCTTTAGGAGGATTCCCCGGTTTGTGAACCTTTGGTAAAAGGTATAATGTGGGAGTAATTGGGTTGTCAATATAGAGTAGTTGTTTCTCCTCTAGTGTGAGTAATTCTTTTTCATGCCAGGTACTAAGTAGTTCTAAAAGTTTCTCCTGGATCTCTTTGGTAGGATTATGATTCAGTTTTTTGTAGCATGTGGTGTCACTTAGCTGGCGATGGGCCTCTGCAAGATAATCCGGAGTGTCCAGTACAACTGCGTTGCCTCCTTTGTCGGCTTCTTTAACTATCACATTTGGGTCATTTCTTAATTCCATCAGTGCCTTTTTCTCTTTGTTCGTTATATTGGATGATATGTATTTTGATTTCGAGAGATATTTTTGATGTTCCTTATCTAGATCTTTACTCACTTCTTTGAAGAATATATCAATCGAATTACCTGGAGCTAGAGCTGGTGTGAATTTTGATTTCTTTTTTAATGAGGTTGGTTTAGAGTGGAAGATGTCAATTCCTAACTCTTCAGCAGTGGTGGTAAGAGATTCAAGACCATCTGATGCGACATCTGTATTCAAATGTGTAAGTAAATTGATGGTTTCTAGATCTTGTACACTTAAGTCACTAGTCGGTTGAGGGTTACCACGTGATGTTGATTGCGCCATTTTGTCTGAGAAGTAAGAATGTAGTTTTAGCTTTATGTGAATTTAAACAAGTCAACTTTAGTTTGTGTCAAGTCCCAGTGTGTTGTAGGACAAAAGGATAAACCTTTATTAAGGATTTTGTGATGAGTATCTGTCAATGTTGTTTTTGAAAGATTGATCACCAGTTTGTTATGTACTATTTCCGTGCCTGAGGCAGTGTTTTGTTTTGTTGCTTGCTTCTGGCTCTTGTTTGGACTCCTATAATATTTGGTTTAGGTGGGTTTGTGTTTGGTGGTCTGGTTCGATTGTCCTGAGCATTGCCTAGTCTGTGTCTGCGAACCTCCTCGTGAAAATTTACTGCCGGTCTAGTGCTTCTCGAGGTTTCTGGTTCTCCCATGGATTCCACTTCCGATGATGGTATTGTTTCCGTCGAGATGTTTAAGTGTGTGGATGCGGTAGTAGCTGAGATGTCATTGTATTTTTTAGCGAATGTGTAAACTCTGCCTAGTTGGTAATCGGTCAGGTCACGTCTGAACTTTCGATTTTTTCTTTGGATAATATCCTCTTCATATTCGTCTATAACTTTGTTTAAAATTTCAAAGTTTTTGGTCGTGATATCTCCCCAATTGGAGTCTTCAATTTTGCGCGATAGCGTGTCCACTTCCAATTTATGTTTATCAAATTCTTCTTGTGCTATGTCGATTAGCTGACGAAGCATGTTATTGGAGCATGATCCGTACATTTTCTTCCCATTATTGTAATTTTTCTGGCGCTGTGGTTTCAATCGGGGGAAATATAAGAATCCTGAGCCCTCTTGGAATAAGATTGTGTTCCAGGTATTTTTTTAGGGATGCCCCTTCCCACCATTTTGATGTTTCTTTCTTTACTGCTTTTTCCAAGGCTAGAAACATACTTTTAGCAGAATGTGAATTGGTAGTGTTTTGTTGTCTCGAAATGCCAGCACCTGTGGGGTCAAAGATTTCTTCCAATCGTGTGTTTCTTTGTTCTCTTCTGTTGTCATAGTTTGCCATGTTCAATTAATATACTGGCGATCCAGATTTTTAGGATCCTTAATAATCAGTTGGGAGGATTGAACAGAGGTCCACGGATCCTACGACTGGATATTATTGCCTTTATTCAATAAAATCTTCTTGGGAGGAGCTTTTGCTCGAGGCACTGGACCACTCCAGCCTCGTATTCATAACAGTTTTTTTAGTATTGAGCATTTGCTCCTCTTTGCATAGCATAGGTATTTTGAGCAATAATGAAGCTAATTTCTCTTTGATTCAATTTTATCTGAAGAAGACAGTTTGTCCGGTGTTTGTCTTAAAAAAATCTTTATTAATTACATGACATGGTCTTCATATGTACTTTTATTATTGGTGCTCTGGAGGTGAAGTAGCAAAACAGCCGACACGTGTTTCGCCCTCTGGTCAGTGCGACCTGGGCTTTCTCAAGGCTGTAAGAGAATTAATGTATAATTGTAAATAAAAAAATAAAAAAGGGGGAAAAAAGAAGAAAAAAAGAAAGAAAAAAAGGGGCTCAGATTCCCATTGTAGATCACCAGGTAGTAATAATTGTGCACTTGGAGAATAGTGAAAGGATAAAGAAAAAGCCACCAGAAGAAAAACCAAAAATAGTGAGTTTGTGCATCGAGTAACTAATCCAGTCCAAGGTAAAATAGAACTTAAAAGAAGCACAGGGACAGTATATTCTATCTATCGGTAAAATACCGTTATAGCGAATATATTAAAGACTCTTTTAAATAGTAAAGTGCTGGCTAGAGAGCATTCAAGTTAGTAAGCAGTTTTAAGTCTACTGGAATAAGTATGCATACTACACTTGAATATGTTAGGATATTAGTCCCAAAGTCAAGATCATGAATATGGTCCTTAGTGATCCACAAGATGTGAGCATGCATTTTAAAAATAGTGATTGTATTAAGGTAGCAGAGTTATTTGAAAGCGGTCACTATTAACTAATACATTCATTTTATACCTTTCATAGTAGAAATTAAGATCAATGCAAGTCTTGTAGGCTACAGCATATCGTTCTTCAGAACATTAAAACAAGTACATGTCGTTTTCTGTAAGGGAAGGGGAGTAGGAGAACATAGGAGCAATCAGGCAATTGTTGTAAGGAGAATCAACTTGCTTCTTTCTGCACCTCTCTTGCCTTTTTCGGCACCTCTGTTGCTTCTTTCTGCACCCCTACTGCCTCTTTCTGCACCCCTCTTACCTATTTGTGCAACTCTCTTGCCTCTTTCTACACCTCTCTTCCCTCTTTCGGCACCACTCTTGCCTCTTTCTGTACCTCTGTTGCTTCTTTCTGCACTTCTCTTGCCTCTTTCTGCACCCTTTGTGCCTCTTTCAGCACCTCTGTTGCTTCTTTCTGCACTTCTCTTCCTTCTTTCTGCACCTCTCTTGTGTCTTTCTGCACCTCTGTTGCCTCTTTCTGTACTTCACTTGCTTCTTTGTGCACCTCTCTTGCCTCTTTTGGCACCTCTATTGCTTCTATCTGCACCCCTTCTGCCTCTTTCTGCACCCCTCGTCCCTATTTGTCCAACTCTTGCCTCTTTCTACACCTCTCTTCCATCTTTCTGCACCACTCTTGCCTCTTTCTGTTCCTGTTGCTTCTTTCTGCACTTCTCTTGCCTCTTTCTGTACCTTTCGCGCCTCTTTCAGCACCTCTTTTGCTTCTTTCTGCACTTCTCTTCCTTCTTTCTGCACCTCTCGTGCCTCCTTCTGCACCTCTGTTGCCTCTTTCAGCACCTCTGTTGGTTCTTTCTGCACTGCTCTTGCTTCTTTCTGTACCTCACGTGCCTCTTTCTGCACTTCTCTTGCTTTTTTCTACACCTCTGTTGCCTCTTTCTGCACCTCTCTTGCTTCTTTCTGCACCTCACTTGCCTCTTTCAGCACCTCTGTTGCTTTTTTCTGCAGTTCTATTGCCTCTTTCTGCACCTCTCTTGCCTCTTTCTGCACCTCTCTTGCCTCTTTCGGCACCTCTGTTGCTTCTTTCTGCACCCCTGTTCCCTCTTTCGCACCCCTCTTCCCTATTTGTCCAATTCTCTTGCCTCTTTCTACACCTCTCTTCCCTCTTTCTGCACCACTCTTGCCTCTTTCTGTACCTCTGTTGCTTTTTCTGCACTTCTGTTCCTTCTTTCTGCACCCCTTGTGCCTCATTCTGCACCTCTGTTGCTTCTTTCTGCACTTCTCTTGGTTCTTTCTGCACTTCTCTTGCCTCTTTCTGCACCCTTCATGCCTCATTCAGCACCTCTGTTGCTTCTTTCTGCACTTCTCTTCCTTCTTTCTGCACCTCTCGTGCCTCCTTCTGCACCTCTGTTGCCTCTTTCAGCACCTCTGTTGGTTCTTTCTGCACTGCTCTTGCTTCTTTCTGTACCTCACGTGCCTCTTTCTGCACTTCTCTTGCTTTTTTCTACACCTCTGTTGCCTCTTTCTGCACCTCTCTTGCTTCTTTCTGCACCTCACTTGCCTCTTTCAGCACCTCTGTTGCTTTTTTCTGCAGTTCTATTGCCTCTTTCTGCACCTCTCTTGCCTCTTTCTGCACCTCTCTTGCCTCTTTCGGCACCTCTGTTGCTTCTTTCTGCACCCCTGTTCCCTCTTTCGGCACCCCTCTTCCCTATTTGTCCAATTCTCTTGCCTCTTTCTACACCTCTCTTCCCTCTTTCTGCACCACTCTTGCCTCTTTCTGTACCTCTGTTGCTTTTTCTGCTCTTCTGTTCCTTCTTTCTGCACCCCTTGTGCCTCATTCTGCACCTCTGTTGCTTCTTTCTGCACCCCTCTTGCCTCTTTCTGCACCTGTGTTGCTTCTTTCAGCACTTCTATTACCTCTTTCTGCACCTCTCTTGCTTGTTTCTGCCCCTCACTTGCCTCTTTCTGTACCTCTCTTGCTTGTTTCTGCCCCTCACTTGCCTCTTTCAGCACCTCTGTTGCTTTTTTCTGCAGATCTCTTGCCTCTTTCTGCACGTCACTTGCCTCTTTCAGCACCTCTGTTGCTTTTTCTGCAGATCTCTTGCTTCTTTCTGCACCCCTCTTTTCTCTTTCTGCACCTCTCTTGCCTCTTTCTGCACCCCTGTTCCCTGTTTCTGCACCTTTCTTGCCTGTTTCTGTTCCTCTATTGCCTCTTTCTGTACCTCTGTTGCCTCTTTCTGCACTTCTCTTGCTCTTTCTGTACCCTTCACGCCTGTTTCAGCACCTCTGTTGGTTCTTCCTGCACTGCTCTTGCTTTTTGCTGCACCTCACTTGCCTCTTTCTGCACTTCTCTTCTTTCTTTCAGCACCCCTCCTGCCTCTTTCTGTAACACTCTTGCCTCTTTGTGCATCCCTCCTACCTTTTTATGCACCCCTCTTGCCTCTTTTTGCACCTCTTTTGGTTCTTTCTGCACTGCCCTTACTTCTTCCTGCACCTCTCTTGCCTCTTTCTGCACCTCTGAGTTAGAGGTACTTTTAATCCCCTGCCCTATTATGTACTAGGGGCTTACAGGGAGGTCATGCCAATCACAGGGATACCCCAACCCATAGTGTACCCTAGTGTATGTAGGTGTTTTCACTGTATTCTAAGTGTCTTTCAGCATAGCACTGGCTCCGGGTCTGGTTAGTCAGAGTCAGTTACCACCAGTACCAGTTAGTAAAAAGTTGGGGGCACAGGATGACTTTGAAACAAGGCCTCTTTCTGCACCTCTGTTGGTTCTTTCTGCATATCTCTTACTTCTTTCTGCACTTTTCTTCGTCTTTCTGGACTTCTGTTGCCTCTTTCTGCATTTCTCTTGCTTCTTTCTGCGCCTTTCTTCCTCTTTCTTCACATGTCCTACCTCAGTAGGCATAGTTAGAAATTAGCATTTAAAAAACCTTAGAAATTCACTGAAAAAACTAAAGGTTTCAGGGACGTTATAGTTAGAAATTATCATTTAAAAAACCTTTGAAACTCACTGAAAAAACCATACTTTTCAGGGACGTTATAGTTAGAAATTAGCATTTAAAAAACCTTAGAAATTCACTGAAAAAACCATAGGTTTCAGGGACGTTATAGTTAGAAATTAGCATTTAAAAAACCTTAGAAATTCACTGAAAAAACCACAGGTTTCAGGGACGTTATAGTTAGTTGGACATTTCACTCATACAAAACCAGAGAAATTCCCCCGTTATAGTTAGTTCAGCTAACTATAACTCGCGCCCCCGCAATGCACTGCTGAAAACGTCACATATTACATCATTCATGACATGGTCAGTGACATCACTGAAGACATCACTGATGACATCTCAAATGACATCACTGATGACCTCATCCCCGTGATAATCTGATGCACCTCCTCATACCCTAATATAACCTTTGATACACCCACTCTAAAATACAGACTACCATTTTCGAAACCATAGACACACCAATACCAGTTAGTACATACCCACTCACTAATTCCTAGGTCTACACACACATCCACTCATTCACCCATACAGTCACTCATACATGCAGTCAACCATCAATACGGCATTATCATATGCACTCACATATCTATACAGACATTCACACACCGCCACTCATCCATAGAGTTACTCACACACCTAGTCAGTCATGCAAAGAATCAATCACACTCCCATTTACTCACCTATACAGTTATACACACACCACCTCACTTATACTAACTCATACTTACACTCTTATACAATAACTAATACAAGCACACACTGATCCATACAGCCACTCTCACAATCACTCACTCTCACACATAGTCATTTATACACTCCAACACTCACATATACTGCCTTTCACATATGCAGTTACTCACACATGTACCACTGAGGCATCCATTCACTCACCAACACACCCATACACACACTCACCCACCGATACAGCCCTTCACAGATGCACTCTTGAACCCATACACCCAGTGAATCATCCACTCACATATTTATGCACAGAGTCATTCCCCCCCACCCGCCCACACAGACACTCAGGCACCCATAGATACTCAGAAAACCAATCAATAACCCATATAGATCCTCATTTAGCTACTCACCAACCCATGCAACCGCTTACACACCAACTGACAAACTAAACTGTGTGAATGTCTGTATCAGTCACTAACCCATGCATTCAGTAAGACACATTTAATCACTCACTTATACAATCAGTCATGCACCTACTAAATCATCCATCCAGACACTTATACACCCATTCATTCTTCAATACACCTTGGCATATATATTAAACATATTTAAACTTTATAGAAACACACAGTCACTCGATGATGTCATCAGTGATGTCATCAGTGATGTCATTTGAGATATCATCAGTGATGTCATCACTGATGTCATTGACCATGTCATGAATGATGTCATATGTGACGTCATCAGCAGTGCATTGCGGGGGCGCGAGTTATAGTTAGCTGAACTAACTATAACGGCCGAATTTCTCTGGTTTTGTATGAGTGAAATGTCCAACTAACTATAACGTCCCTGAAACCTGTGGTTTTTTCAGTGAATTTCTAAGGTTTTTAAATGCTAATTTCTAACTATAACGTCCCTGAAACCTATGGTTTTTTCAGTGAATATATATATATATATATATATATATTCAAGTCCTCCAGGCAGGGTCTTTTCGGGATCGAGCCCGTTGTCAGCTGGTGCATGCCGCCGGTAAACCCAAAACCGGCAATTAATTATCCACGAAGATTCAAAATAAACGCACACTCGGAGATCAGGTAGCAATTGATAGCTATTTTAATGCTCGTTACGCGTTTCGACCGTAGTCTTGATCACACGAACAGAAAAGCATTCCTAGCATGTTTAAATAAAGTAAAAAACACACCCACATTTGTGAAAGTCGACAAGGGACTACATTTCAGGTAACCATCAGCATCATTGTAAAATGGCAGACATCATGTAATGAGCAAATTATAAATGTAAGTACTAATATACATACAAATATGTATGCGCCAATTTAACAAAACATAACATAACTTCATTTCGTAATTCATTCTCAAAACAATATGATGAGTTAAAATTTACAATCATATTGCAAGACTTAATGACAACCGTTATATAGTAAAGAAACGTCCAAGTTGGCGCTATCATAGCTCTAGTGACAACAATATGACTGGCATATTCGGGGGACATATGAATTCGGTCTAGTGCCAAATCCCTGCGAAACATGGTCCACTTTACTCTCCCTAATGAGATCACCACTTCCTCTAGGTAACTCTATGCGCCAGTAGCCCAAAACATAACTTCATTTCGTATTTCATTCTCAAAACAATACGATACGTTTAAAAATTTATAGTCATATTGAAAGACATGATGACAGCTATTATATAGTAAAGAAACGCCCAAGTTGGCGCTTTCATAACTCTAGTGGCAACCACACGTCTGGCATTTTTCTGCGTACATATGAATTTGGTCTAGTGCCAAATCCCTGCGAATCATGGTCCACTTTACTTCCCTGATGAGATCACCACCTCATTTAGATAACTCTATGCGGTCTAGTACCCTATTATTCTGTGGTGGTGTTTATACATCTTTAGTTTTAGGTGTATATATAGTCCTGTGAGTATGTCCATCATATATTAATATTCAGTTGATAATACACAAGATACTTGTTGTCTTATCTATGTAATGCCCAAGTCATTATCAGAAAATAAATAGGATTCTCGTGAATAAAAAGTGCTATAAATAACTACTAGAAAATAGAATAGAAGTGCTCCTTATATAAACTAATAGTAAAAATTCAAAAATTATTTCATTTTTTCTTTTTCTCAAAAAATTACTATTTAACATAAAAGTCCCTTATCTGGATTCAGTGTCATCCGAGCCCGGGGAAGAAAAGGATAGGGAACCCGTGAAGTGACCATCCAGATGGTGGGTCCCTTCCTTTCTTCCTTTCTTCCTGTGAAAAAAGAACCCAAATAAGAGATAGATAAATATAACATAGAGTTATCTAAATGAGGTGGTGATCTCATCAGGGAAGTAAAGTGGACCATGATTCGCAAGGATTTGGCACTAGACCAAATTCATATGTACGCAGAAAAATGCCAGACGTGTGGTTGCCACTAGAGCTATGAAAGCGCCAACTTGGGCGTTTCTTTACTATATAATAGCTGTCATCATGTCTTGCAATATGACTATAAATTTTTAAACGTATCGTATTGTTTTGAGAATGAAATACGAAATGAAGTTATGTTTTGCGCTACTGGCGCATAGAGTTACCTAGAGGAAGTGGTGATCTCATTAGGGAGAGTAAAGTGGACCATGTTTCGCAGGGATTTGGCACTAGACCGAATTCATATGTCCGCCGAATATGCCAGTCATATTGTTGTCACTAGAGCTATGATAGCGCCAACTTGGACGTTTCTTTACTATATAACGGTTGTCATTAAGTCTTGCAATATGATTGTAAATTTTAACTCATCATATTGTTTTGAGAATGAATTACGAAATGAAGTTATGTTATGTTTTGTTAAATTGGCGCATACATATTTGTATGTATATTAGTACTTACATTTATAATTTGCTCATTACAAGATGTCTGCCATTTTACAATGATGCTGATGGTTACCTGAAATGTAGTCCCTTGTCGACTTTCACAAATGTGGGTGTGTTTTTTTACTTTATTTAAACATGCTAGGAATGCTTTTCTGTTCGTGTGATCAAGACTACGGTCGAAACGCGTAACGAGCATTAAAATAGCTATCAATTGCTACCTGATCTCCGAGTGTGCGTTTATTTTGAATCTTCGTGGATAATTAATTGCCGGTTTTGGGTTTACCGGCGGCACGCACCAGCTGACAACGGGCTCGATCCCGAAAAGACCCTGCCTGGAGGACTTGAATTGAATCAGGGATTGCGAGCCGGCCGCGTCTTCCAATTTGGGAACAAACACTTCGAAGGACTGCCGGAGAACTCCCGCGATCAGAGGTAGGCTCGGCCCCGGCACCGTTTCCCAGCGGAGGTAGCCCGTCGTGCACTTGTGGTAGGGCGGGCTCCCCGCATGGGTTGTGGTGCTTGGGGTTGAGTTTTTACGTCTCTGGTACGGGATTGGGAGTTGGAGTTGAAGTGTGTGAACTGTGGAAGTAATTGACTGCATTTGCAGAATCCCGCGCCTCCGCCCCTATCTTCGTATGAAACTGTGACGTACAAGCGGCATCAGGAACCGCTTATTGTAAGCGGGGAGATCAAGTGTAGCATGGTAGCTATTCTATGGGGGAACGATCAAGCCATTGAGCAATGCCATAACAACGCATGGGCAAGATATAAGTGCCCAAAAGATCTCCTAAGTGATAAAGTGCATTTCATGCACAAGAAAATAATACAGAAATACAACAGATATTGCATCACAGCAACATGGACAAGGAAAATGGGAGACGTGCAGCAGCACTGAGCTTATTTGCACGCGCTCCAGGAAAAGGTAAATCAGCAATAACAACGACGACCATCAACAAAGAAAATGAAATAAATATTTTACTACGTAAATATGAAAAATTGAAAAAACAAGAAAGTTCCAAATGGTGGGAGGCGACATCCTTCCAGGACTATGTCGATAAACAAATGGTTCCAAGAGGCCTAAGAATATACATAACACCGTCTCATGACTCCCCTAACCCGCGGATGTTGGACTACTAATACTAATTCGGCGACAAGTTCAAAGAATATGATGATTATTCTCATAAAATATGCCTGGGAAGATCGTGACAGAATCATGAAAGAACTGGCTGAAATTGAAGAGAACCTAAAGAAACATGGTGACCAATCGCATATTCAAAAATACAAAGATGAATTGAAAGGAAGATTAATGAAACACGATGAAGACATAAAACAACGCAAACAAAGAAAATTATACCGGGATTGTGTAGACTATGAAACGGGACGTATTCTTACTTATAGTCATAAATATGATCATCTTTACAATCAAACAAGCACGGATGAAGTTACGGCTGTAATTACTGAGAGTGAATCAACACAAAGAGATGTCAGTGACTCAGATACGGATGCCTCAGTACACACAGCAAGTACATCGTCGGAGGTAGAAGTAATAACTCATACTGCTACTTTTTTAGACGAATTCAGGGTGATGAAGAGAAGTCGACAATCAGCCAGGACAACCCCGACACCAACTCCACCACCGCGAGGAAGAGGGAGAGGCAGAGGAAGAGGACGAGGCAGAGGCAGGGGCAGAGTAAACAAAGACGCCTCAAACGCAAACACAGATCGAAAAAATACAGAGCCCGTGGGAACAAGAAAGAGAGGCTCAAAGAAAACACAGTAATGGATGCCCAAATGGTAAATAGAACTATCGTAAATTTGTCTATACGTTCCTTGTCTTATTTTGAAAAATCGACTTTATGCCTAGGTTTGACATTCTGTCCCACAGAACTATTTAATTATGCCAATACCCGCATAGACATTTTCAAATTTATAAGAAAAATCAAATTGAAAAAATGGCATGTATTGAATAACAGTGAAGGGCAATTTTACACAACGCAAGGTAACACCCTAGAACAACCGGGACTTACGGTGGGAGATGCCACAGTGTTACAAACTATGATTGAATTGGGGGTCTCTCATACAGAGGGCATGGAAGATCAGAATGAACTGAGATGGTCAAATTTGGTGACGGATAAAGCAGCTTGTACATCGTTTAAACCACGATCAGTATTTTATCCGAATCTTTCTCATGATTCAATTGATACATTTCATGATGTTGTCAATAAGGAACTGATGAAACAAAAACATTCGATTGTACACCAGAAAACAAGAAATTACAATCTGTCACATAAACAACGCAATTTGATTTTATCTTTAGCTAAAGATAATAGCTTGGTTATACGTCCATCTGATAAAGGTGGGAATATTGTTTTATGGGACAAACAAATGTACATTAATGAGGCAGAAAAACAACTGAATAATTATGATTTTTACTGTACGTGTGACACAGCAACATATAATGCTAGCATAACTACTACATGGCAAAAACTATCAGAATGGCAGGAACTAGGTATTATTTCATGGCAGGAATACTGTTTCTTGAAACAGGATTTCCCCAAATTACCTATTTTGTATCTCCTACCAAAGATACACAAACACCCCACTATACCACCAGGGAGACCCATTGTTTCTTCAGTAAGCAATGTAAATGAAAAAGTATCTAAGTATGTCGATCATTTTTTGAAAGAATATGTCATGGAATTGCCATCTTTTGTCAAAGATACCAAAGATTTCCTTAATAAAATAGGAGGATTTATTTGGGATGAAAGTTACTACCTCATTACCCTGGACGTGAATTCGTTGTATACTATAATCGACCACGTCCAGGGAGTGGGAGCCTGTATGCACTATTTGGAAACTAGAGCCATTGAGTATTTAGAGCACACACGTATGCTAGCCGACATGATGATGTTGTGTTTAAAGAACAACATCTTCATGTTTAATGGAAAACTGTACAGACAGGTGCGGGGCACAGCAATGGGGACGTGCTTCGCACCTGGGTTTGCTAACCTCTTCTTGGGAAAGTGGGAGGAGGAGATTCGTCAGGATCACCAACTGACAAAAGATTTTGACTCAGTAAGGATATGGCTGAGATATATTGACGATCTATTGATCGTCTGGAGTGGAAGTGAAGAAAATGCTGTTGCCTTTATTGAAAAACTTAACCACAACCCATACAATATAGCACTAACATATACCATCAGTAAGGTTAGTGTGGACTTTCTGGACACCCGTATTGAGGTTCAAAATGGTAACCTTGTCACTAGCTTATATAGAAAGGAGACTGCTGGTAACAGTCTCCTTCATGCCCTCAGTGGACACCCCGATTCACTTAAATGGAGTATTCCATATGGGGAGCTACTGAGGGCAAGAAGGAACTGTAGTACTGAGGAGAGGTTTCAAGAGGAACAAAATGTCATGCTAAATAGGTTCCGACAAAGAGGTTATCCGGAATGGGTCCTTGATAGGGCTGTGAGTAAGGTTAAGGACGTCAGTAGGGAGAAATCACTGGAACAGACAGAGGGTAAACAGAGACAAGAGAAAAAAAGTGGTATCATAGTGATCACAACCTTTAACAACAGATCCAGTAAAATTCGTAAAATCTTAACAGACAGTTGGAAGATTCTACAAACCGATGCAGTTGTAGGCAAAGAGGTTAGAGGAAGACCCCTTATCACTTATAGGAAAGGTAAAAGTTTACGTGATATCCTAGTAAAGGGGGACATAACTGCAACCAAAAGAAATGATTTCCATGATCTCAAAGGGTTTTATCCTTGTGGGCACTGTAGGGCCTGTCGATTCAGTCCCTCAGTGAAAGAATTCAGTATCCCAGGGAGAACTAATAGTTGGAAAACCAATCAATTCTTGACATGTAGCAGCACTTTTATTGTCTATGCATTGGAGTGTAAATGCAAGCTCAGATTTGTGGGCAGCACAACATGTATGGTGAAAAAAAGAGTCATGGAACATCTTAGAGCCATAACTAATATAAATACTGTCTACCCCATTGCCAGGCATTTCTTGGAACACCATCAATCCAATAATTCCTTATTGAGATTTTTTGCAATTGAACAGGTAGTCCCAGGTCTAAGAGGTGGCAATAGGGAATTGTCACTTAGACAAAAGGAATCCAAATGGATTCTAGAATTAGAAACTTAGTTTCCAGGGGGACATAATCTTGATGAGGAATTAGCCTCTCATCTCCAAGTTCATTGAGCATGAAATATGTATGCTGTTTGCAATATACTATCTTGTCTGTATGTATTTGCTCCGTGTAAGATGTTATATTTATCTATCTCTTATTTGGGTTCTTTTTTCACAGGAAGAAAGGAAGGGACCCACCGTCTAGATGGTCACTTCACGGGTTCCCTATCCTTTTCTTCCCCGGGCTCGGATGACACTGAATCCAGATAAGGGACTTTTATGTTAAATAGTAATTTTTTGAGAAAAAGAAAAAATGAAATAATTTTTGAATTTTTACTATTAGTTTATATAAGGAGCACTTCTATTCTATTTTCTAATAGTTATTTATAGCACTTTTTATTCACGAGAATCCTATTTATTTTCTGATAATGACTTGGGCATTACATAGATAAGACAACAAGTATCTTGTGTATTATCAACTGAATATTAATATATGATGGACATACTCACAGGACTATATATACACCTAAAACTCAAGATGTTTAAACACCACCACAGAATAATAGGGTACTAGACCGCATAGAGTTATCTAAATGAGGTGGTGATCTCATCAGGGAAGTAAAGTGGACCATGATTCGCAGGGATTTGGCACTAGACCAAATTCATATGTACGCAGAAAAATACCAGGCCTGTGGTTGCCACTAGAGCTATGAAAGCGCCAACTTGGGCGTTTCTTTACTATATAATAGCTGTCATCATGTCTTGCAATATGACTATACATTTTTAAACGTATCGTATTGTTTTGAGAATGAAATACGAAATGAAGTTATGTTTTGCGCTACTGGCGCATAGAGTTACCTAGAGGAAGTGGTGATCTCATTAGGGAGAGTAAAGTGGACCATGTTTCGCAGGGATTTGGCACTAGACCGAATTCATATGTCCGCCGAATATGCCAGTCATATTGTTGTCACTAGAGCTATGATAGCGCCAACTTGGACGTTTCTTTACTATATAACGGTTGTCATTAAGTCTTGCAATATGATTGTAAATTTTAACTCATCATATTGTTTTGAGAATGAATTACGAAATGAAGTTATGTTATGTTTTGTTAAATTGGCGCATACATATTTGTATGTATATTAGTACTTACATTTATAATTTGCTCATTACAAGATGTCTGCCATTTTACAATGATGCTGATGGTTACCTGAAATGTAGTCCCTTGTCGACTTTCACAAATGTGGGTGTGTTTTTTTACTTTATTTAAACATGCTAGGAATGCTTTTCTGTTCGTGTGATCAAGACTACAGTCGAAACGCGTAACGAGCATTAAAATAGCTATCAATTGCTACCTGATCTCCGAGTGTGCGTTTATTTTGAATCTTCGTGGATATATATATATATATCTATATATATATATATAAATTATCTACTGGCGGTCGCCAGTAGATAGTTATAGTTAGGACCTATTTTCCATAGGAAATCCGCGACATTCTATTTGAAATAACTCTTGCGTCGGTTGACGAATCTTCGCGAAATTTTCAAACTCTATGGCCCGCTCCGGTCCGCTCCTACCCTGAAAGTCTCAGGGTGATTCGTCAAGCGGGGCCGAGAAAAAGGGGGGTCCCAAAACATGTTTTCCCCATTCATTTTCCCATAGGAAACTTTAGACACGGCTACAGCCCGAATTGCTGAACGGAATTACACCAAATTTGGCAAAGAGGTAGTTCATGGTTCAGAAAGAACCCTTTTTGTTAAATGGTGTAAATCCGTTCAGTAGTTCCTGTGAAAATCAAAATGAAAATCACATATATATCTATGGCCGCGTCGAATTCGCGCACCCTGAGCGCACCCTGCGCGCACCGTCCCGATCACGAGCTGCATGTTAATTGGCTTTCAAGTGGCTGTCAACACTCCAAATCAGGAAGTGTTGGCAGCCATTTTATCCTCGGTAGAACCGAGGGACAGAAACAAGTGCGCAAAACGTACAAAGGGGGCAGGGTAGAAACACCCTGACCCCTAGGTCTGCTCAGGGGTCCCACAAGGACCCCCTGGGCAGAAAAGCATTTTTTTTTTTAAATTGGCAGGATGCGCTCAGGGTGCGCGGATCCTGCCGGAAAAAAAAATCGAAGCGCGGTCTCCGCGCTTCGATGCAAATTTGCCCCGGGTGGCCCAAGTCCCGGGGGCATGCGGAGGTGGGTTTATTGTTTATATGGGGGCCTCTAAGGCCCCCAAGCCCGAGGACCGCCACCCCCGGGGCTTAATAAAAAAATGGTGCAGGAGGGCTCTCCTGCCCTCCCGCAGCCCCGGGGACCGCCACCCCCGGGGCTTCTTTTTAAATTTCAAATAACGTGTGGGGGGCTCCAGCCCCCACACGCCCGAGGACCACCACCTCCCCGGGGCACATAGAAAATAAATGTGGGGGTCCGTTACGGACCCCAGAGCCCGGGGACCACCACCTCCCCGGGGCTGTGCAATTCAAGGGAGGGGGCCGCGTGGCCCCCTCCTGGAAGCCCTTGATGGCCCTGGGGACCGCCACCCCCAGGGCCGGCTCCTGCAGTGTCCCGGGTGCCTACCCCCGGGACACTGTAGTTGCTATGACAGGACGGGAGCCTCGCGGCTCCCGTCCTGTCATAGCAAACTGCTTTGGATATTGGAAGAGCAAATTGCTTTTCCACACGGGGAGCTGCATGTTAGCAGCTCCCCATGTGGAAAAGCAATGCCGGCTCCCAAGGGACGCGGGGAGCCGGCGGGACTGTGGGGGGATTGGGGACCCCACCACAGTCCCCAACGGAGAGGGCCAGCCCCGGGGGATGGGGTCCCCGGGGCTAATAGTGGCCCGGGAGGGGGGCCACGCGGCCCCCCTCCCCAAAAACAAAAAAATATATATTTTGAAGAAAAAAAAAAGGAAAGGCCGGCCCCGGGGGATGGGGTCCCGGGGCCTTAAATAGCCTGAGGAGGGGGCCACGCAGCCCCCTCCAAATATTAAAAATAAAAAAAAGAGGGCATGCCCCAGGGGATGGGGTCCCCGGGGCCAATATAGGCCCAGGGAAGGGGGGCCACGCGGCCCCCTTCCCGTTTTATTTTAATTTAAAAAAAAAATGAAAATCCTCATGCCCCGGGGGATGGGGTCCCCGGGGCCAAAAGAGGCCAAGGGAAGGGGGGCATCGTGCCGGAGGCCCCGCCCCCACCCTGCAGCAGTCTGCAAACGCGTCCCCTAGCGCGTTTGCAGATGGGGAACGATTTCCCCTTGAATACTGGGGGTCCCTGGGGGCCAACTAGCCCACCAGGAACCTCCAGTATGCGCCAGGGGGCTGCGTTGCAGAGAGGTATACAGAGGCCATGCCCCTTTTTACACCTCTCTGCAACGCAGCTCTGTGGTGCTTTTTGGAGGTACATGGTGGGCTAGTTGGACGCCAGGGACCCTCAGGATTCAAGGGGACTTAATCCCCCAACTTAAAATACGCCACGGGGCGCGTTTGCACAGTGGTGAAGGGTGGGGGCGGGGCTTCAGGTGACATGTGTGCAAACAGGCCCCGTGGCGCATTTTAAGATGGGGAATTAAATCCTCTTCAATCCTGAGGGTCCCTGGGGGCCAACTAGCCCACCAGGTACCTCCAGTAAGCGCCACGGAGCTGCGTTGCAGAGTGTTGTAAAAGGGGCGTGGCCTCTGTACACCTCTCTGCAACGCAGCCCCTGGCGCATACTGGAGGTTCCTGGTGGGCTAGTTGGCCCCTAGGGACCCTCAGGATTGAGGAGGAATTAATTCTCCAACTTAAAACGCGCCACAGGGCGTGTTTGCAGACATGTCACCTCAGGCCCCACCCTCTTCCTTCACCATTGTGCAAATATTCCTCTAAAATCAACCGAACTACGAATTCCGATTTACTCACCTGTTATCAGGAGAGACCTCAGTGCTGCATCTTTGAGCCCAGTACTGATCCTGAAAAGTAATTTTAAGCGTACTTACCAGTAACTTGAATTTCCTTCCATAGGCTAACATTGACTGGTTTCACTTGGAAATTCTTCTAAGTGTGGAGTTTTGGAACTTTATAATATTCCTCTAAAATCAGCCGAACTACGAATTCCGATTTACTCACCTGTTATCAGGAGAGAACCCAGTGCTGCATCTTTTAGCCCAGCACTGACCTTGAAAAGTAATTCTAACCGTACTTGCCAGTAACTTGAATTTCCTTCCATAGGCTAATATTGACTGGTTTCACTTGGAAATTCTTCTAAGTGTGGAGTTTTGGAACTTTATAATATTTCTCTAAAATCAGCCGAACTATGAATTCCAATTTACTCACCTGTTATCAGGAGAGAACCCAGTGCTGCATCTTTTAGCCCAGCACTGACCCTGAAAAGTAATTCTAACTGTACTTACCAGTAACTTGTATTTCCTTCCATAGGAATCCATTGTCTGGTTTTCAGCAGAAAAGTTTCAAAGTGTCGATTTTCACAAACTACAAATATTCCTTAAAAATCGCCTGTATGACTTAAACGCATTCTTTCAACTGTTTACAGGAGATGCACCAGTGCTGGATCCAGGATCCACCACTGAGTAAGAAAAATTAACGATAACACTACTTACCTGCTAAGTGAATTTCCTCCCATAGGATAACATTGGTGATTCTATGTGAAAAAGTTTCCAAGTGTCAACTTTTAAAATACAATAATATTCCTTAAAAATCACTACTGTAACCAAAACGCTTTTACTCAACTGTTTACAGGAGATGTCCCAGGACTGAATCTAGGATCCAGTCCTGTGGTGAGAAAAGTAATCCATAAAGTAACTAATTGCATTTAAGTAGAAATTCACATTGAGCTCAATGTTGCATTGTGTTTGAAATTGTGTTGCCCATTGCAACAACTGTAACTACTGTACTTAAAAGTCTATTGCCTATTTGCAAAGTATTTAAACTAAAGTAATTCATTCTGAGAAAGTATATTTTGTAATGTAATGTATAATGTAATTACAATGTAATTTAAAAAATAAAATATCTAAAAATAAATAGTTGAAAAATCAGTATCCAAAAAATAAATATAACAATTAATACAATTAAAAAATTGTCATTTACAAAACCTTTGAAATTCACTGAAAAAAACCATAGGTTTCAGGCACGTTACAGTTAGAAATGAGCATTTAAAAAACCTTACAAATTCACTGAAAAAACCATAGGTTTCAGGCACGTTATAGTTAGAAATTAGCATTTAAAAAACCTTTGAAATTCACTGAAAAAACCATAGGTTTTAGGGACAGTTATAGTTAGTTGGACATTGCACTCGTACAAAACCCGTGAAATTCCCCCGTTATAGTTAGTTCAGCTAACTATAACTCGCGCCCCCGCAATTCACTGCTGATGACGTCACATATTACATCACTCATGACATGGTCAGTGACATCACTGATGACATCACTGATGACATCTCAAATGACATCACTGATGACATCATCCAGTGACTGTGTGTTTCTGTAAAGTTTAAATATTTTTAATGTATATAGGGAAAGGCGTATTGAAGCGCGACGCAACTCCAGCACTGTTCCAACCTTCCCTATCCCTAACATGGTGCGTCAATCCTTACGCCTGCTTGAAGCAGGCGTAAGGATTTGACGCACCAGCGTCGGAAAAGTGACTGCGTGAAATCTTGTAGATTTCACTACATCACTTTGCCGAGGAGTTCCTGCGCCGGAACGCCCACATGAAACCTGACGCAGGTTTCATGTGGCGCAGGGGTTTACTACGTGACGCATCTCCCTAGATGCGTCACGTTGTAAATATAGCGCAACGCGGCGCATGGTTTGCGTCACCGCTGCGTCACATGCATGACACAACGGCGGCGCAAAAGTGGCGCAAGGGGCTTGTAAATATGCCCCTTTAATGCTTTCCAGTAGGGTCATTACAATTCTAGTGGGGAGGAGACAGTACATAATCATCTATTGATCAAAGCAAGATAGGAACAAGGCAAGCATTTCAGCAATCAAACAGTCCTTCATCAATGAGCATAATTGACTGAACTTCTTGCAACATCATGTTGGAGACTTTATTATCGTAACCAGAAAGTCTAGGAGTTGGGGTAAGCTTAGTAACACAGGGGCATATTATCAAGGCGGCGTTAATGAATTATCGCCGCTTTAGCGTCCGTTTTCGGACAAAAAGCGGCGATAATTCTATCGCCTAATTAACAAGGACACGCTAGCGCGTAATTCCTGCATTAGCGTCCGTTTTCTGCACGCTTCCCATCGCATCGCTAATGAGATGCAAAGGGGGCGTGCCTGTGAAAACAACATGGGGAAATATCGCTAACCCAGGTATCGCCATATCAACAACGTGGGTTAGCGATATTTTCAATCGCGTTAAGTATGCCTTAACGCAGGAATTTAACGTCTGCTAAATTCCTGACTAAGGCATACCTAACATGGGGGTGGATTGTGTGGCTAAGACCACAGGCCCTATCACCAAGGATATCGCCGTTTTCCATGGGACATCGCTGGAAAACCAGCGATGTTCCATGGAAAACATCGCTATCACTGGAAAATGATCGCCTTTGCGCTAAGCGTTGTTAATACAGCGCTAGCATGGCGATAATTTCCAGCGATAGCCGGCGATAGGATTCCTCGCGCAAACAGCGGCCAGCGATAATTATCGCTGCCGCTTGATAATATGCCCCACAGTAAGTACAGCATACTGGGAGGCAGTGGATGCACAGGCAACAAGTAAAGATGATACCTGCAATACCTATTAAGACAAGCAGAATCTTCCAACCCCAGGACGCTAACAGACCCCCAGAGCCATCCTGTAAGAGACCATGAACCATTGTCCTCACGTATTTCTGAGGCAAGTTTGTGTAATTTCTGTATGGCGGAATAGACAGTTGGGGCGCTATCTGGTATATATACACAACAACTGCTCCCTATGATGCGACAGGCTCCGCCCGATCGGCTAAGATAACATCTAAAACCATTCCATTTTGAAGCGAGACGAGTCTCGTAGCCTGGAGCTCAACTGTAATATTGGTCAGTATACCTGCGGTAGTATTAATGACTCCCTCAACTACTCTTGCGAGGAGACAAATGTTGGGGCTATTGAACATGGGGCCCCAGAACGGTACAATACCCTTTATTATGTCAGTGAATTGTTGTAAGGAGGTATCTGTTTGATCAATATCATCTGGATTAACAACTCTCTTAACTCGATGCACATGGAGATCCCTATGATGCAACTTATGATCTTTATGATAGTTGGACGGTGCAATGTAAACGGGAGGCAGGAGGAAGGAGAGATAACACTGGCGAGACCACCCCTAGGAAGCCAAGTGTAAGCTTGTTCCCCACAGATGAAATATAAGTTCGGGGTGTCAGCAAAGGTGGACTTCTGGTAATATTCAATCGATAAGTATAGTTACAATGACTCTGTCCTACTGAAACATTCCCCGACCCTTGAACACAAAAACTAGCTGTTGCATTTATCACGGGGACCGGCATAGCTTTATCTTCAGTGATATTGCGCTCCTGGAAACATTTAAAATATTCAGTAACATTGAATCCTTGGAAGTCTAGTACTTCATTCTGTAACCAAGTGACATTTTCATGAATTGTAAATACATTCATACATGCGTCAGGATACAGGGTACCCTCCTTTCCATCTGCTCCAGGCGCATATCCCTGATGTACCACTATATAATCTAGAACCGCCTCATATTCAGCCTGTGTCATTTTTATTGCATCCGCATAGTAATGCATGTAAACCATAGAGAGCAGTTGAAACCAGGCTTAACAGCTACCTAAATATGATAAGGGCAATGACACCAGTAAATCATTTTTATGCATAACTGAAGGGAGTAGCCCACACACCCAACACTTCGTGGCATTAGTGGTGCTGTGTACCTGATGGAGCATCTGGATAAATGCATTCTGGGTATAAGTTTGTCTATGTCTTTCTTTATGCGGGGCCAATGTAATAAACGAATGCTCCGCGGGAGCCGGGGTAGTCCCTAGCAGAGTATGTACAGGGTGTTGTTCCTCTAAGTACCAGACTACCCCAAACAGTGTTATCGTCACCAAGAGAATAAACACCACCACTACTACCCTACTTCCAGTAGACCAACTGGACCACCCAGGACCATTCTGCTGCATTGGAGAAGCCACTAGAGGCTGCTCCTCCCTCATGATTGCACGACCAAACGGGTACATAGAAAGTACTTTAGGAATTGGAGCCACTATACAACCAGCCAGAGGGGTATTCTTCTTTCCTGTGCCCTTCAAGAGCCTCACAGGCAGGCTCCTATCATTCATCAAACGTTGTCTTTCCCACGGTGGAGGTGCACAATGGCAACCCGACTGAAAACAATTGCGGCCCTTACTAGAAACAATCCTTCTTCTTTCAGGATAGGGCAACCTCCCTCCAGGGCAAATGCCCTCAATGATCCTGTCCAGTGTCCTGGGCAGTGCACCAGTGTTCTTCACTCTAATCTAAAACAGGCACCAGAGGCACAGCACCTGCACCCTAAGCTCAAGTCCTTCCCTAACTCCTGCGTTGCCCTGCTGGCGCACTGTCCTTCCGTTGGGGCCGTAAATTGTACCTTGTGTGCCCAGGCACTTCTCCATCAACAAACAAAGATAAGAGCTCACTTTCAGTTGGGGATCGAGACTCAGGTGTCTGTGCTCCAGGAGCTGGGGTATCCGGGCCGGCCCTTATCTCAGGGGGAATCACCTCGAATAAGGCCTCGTCACTCTCCTTGTCGGTCTGTGCCCCTCTCAGCTGGGCGTCGGAGAAGGGAATGAAGCAGGGGACCAGCTCCCCTTCCTGGTCAGCGATCCCGTCCTTCACCCAGGAATTGTATGGAAGCGGAAGAGGCACCCTCTTTACATGCGAAGCATGCACCCAGTGCTTCCGGCCATCCACTCTTCCGGCCTTTCCGAGTGGCCAGGAGCACCTGGGTAGGGCCTCTCCACCTCAGCTCCAAACAGCATTTGCGCTGGAACTGGCGGATGAGCCCAAAGTCTCCAGGCTGGATCTGATGTTCGGGACCCTCTGGCAATGGTTGTAGGGCGGCAGATATCTGTTGGTGAACAGAACGCAGATCTTTAGACAAGGCATACAAATAGTCAATCAAAAGAGGATATTCAATTTCAGAGAAGCGCTTAGGTCTTGGGACGCCCCGTACATTAGCAGGGCGCCCGAAGACCACCTCATAGGGTGACACTCCGGTCCTAGAATGTGCAGTCACCCTTGCAGACATTAATGCTAGGGGCAAGGCATCTGGCCATTGCAATCCTGTGCTTTCATGTCTTTTTGCTAGTTTCAGTTTGAGAATGCCATTATACTTCTCAACAAGGCCGGCTGATTGAGGATGGTTTGCTGCATGAAATTTCTGCGTAATTTGCAAGCCCTTGCACACCAAATCAATGACTTTGGCATTGAAGTGGCTCCCATTGTCACTCCAGATCACACGTGGCAATCCGTAGCGTGGGAAGTACTCCTTTAAAAGTGCCTTTGCTGTTGCTATAGCCGTATTCTCTTTAGTTAGGTAGGCTTCAACCCACTTACTGAATGTACAAACTACTACTAGTACATACTTCAAGTTATTCACTCGTTCCATTTAGATGAAATCCATCTGGAGAACCTCGAAAGGGAAGGAGGGTGGTGCAAAATTACCAGCAGGTGTAAGGGTGCCTTTTCCAGGATTATGCTTGAGACAAATGATACAGTGTCTCACCAAGTGTGCTTCAACTTTAGGGTTGTTCTCATTTTGCCATACTAGGTCTAACAGCTTACAAATACCTTTAGCACTAATGTGCGCCAGGCCATCTGCCATGGTGACTACAGGAAAAACATATGAGTTCGGCAACAACCACCTTTGTTTGTCTAACAAATCAGTCCAACACCCGTCCTCGTCTAAGCGTCCTGTTCTCTCCTCCCACATTGCCAATTCGTCTGCGGTCGCCTCTCTTTGTATTTCTCGTACACTTTCCACAGTGTTCTCAAACATCCCGTTGTCTGGAACCCATCTAGCAGGACCCGCCACAAACATTTTACTTATCTTTGACCTAGCTGTCTCCTTAGCTGTCTGGTCCACGAACGCATTCCCCCTCCCCACATCGTCTACAACAGCTTTGTGTGCACTGCACTTTATTATAGCCAGTTTGTCAGGGAGTGTCAGTGCTGATAACAATCTGAGTATTAGTGGGCCGTGCTGTATTTTCTGTCCATGAGATGTCAGGAACCCCCTCTCTGCCCAGAGGCGCCCAAAATTATGTGCCACGCCGAAGGCATACTGGCTGTCAGTGTAGACATTAACAGCCAGCCCTTCACTCAATTCACAGGCCCTCAGGAGGGCAACCAATTCTGCAGCTTGGGCCGACTGATATGGGACACGGGATGTCTCAACTACAGTATGTAGTGTGGTGATTGCATATGCTGCAGTAGTAGTACCATCCGATAATTTGAAACAAGAGCCATCGACATATAGTTCCCCTTGGGGGTCAGATAAGGGAACATCAGTCAGGTCTACCCGTCCCTTCGTTTCTTCTTCGGTCCAGAATAGACAATCATGGACATCATTGTCCTTTTCTTCTGAAGGGAGGGGTAGTAATGTGGCTGGGTTCAAGGTAGCGCATCTTTTTATGGTAATATGCGGAGCAAATAGAGTCAGCTCATATCCAGTAAGACGTGCACTAGTGAGGTGCTGTGTCTTTGTCTTGTTCAATAGCGTGTCCACAGCATAAGGTACCATCACTGTGAGGTCAGTATCAAGGACGAGCCCTGCCGATTGTCTGATCGATACCGCTGCCGCCGCAGCAGCTCTCAGACAGCTCGGGAGCGCTCTGGCGACATTATCCAAGATGGCTGAAAAGTAGGCGCAGGGTCTCTGCTTACCACCGAAACCCTGTGTTAGTACAGAAAGCGCGCAACCATCGGCCTCGTGTACATAGAGCACAAAAGGCTTTTGGTAGTCAGGAGTACTAAGTACAGGAGCAGAGCAAAGTGCAGTCTTTAATTGTTCAAAAGCTTGCTTGGTGCGGGTGTCCAAGGCAAGGGCTCATGCACTTCTTTGGTGGTGAGGTAAAGAAGGGGCTTCATTAGTAGGGAGAAATTAGGGATCCATTGCCGGCAATACGAAGTTATCCCCAGGAACGCGCGTACCTCGCGTTGGGTCTTAGGAACGGACATGTTAGTTATGGGGGCTATGCGTTCTGGTGTTAGTCTGCGACCCTCCTTCGACAGTACATGACCTAAGTAGGTGACCTCCTGTCGACAATACTGAAATTTTGATAGGGACACTACGGGGCATATTCTCAAGGACTTATCGCCGATTTATCGGCACTTTAGCACCGCAAAAGTGGCGATAGATTTATCGCCCTATTCTCAAGCTGGTGCAAACTGCCGATATCGCCAGTTTCCCAGCGATAGCTGCCGCAAAAAACATCGCCACGGATGAGAGCGACAACTAACGCTAATGATATGCAGAGTAGGCGTTCCCGTGCAAAAACACACAAAAACACCACTTCACGATATTTTCAACGACCAGCCAGATCGGCGAAGCGATCCAAAAACAGGCGATAAGGCGCGTTAGCAGCAGGGATTTAACACCTGCCTATTACTGGTGTTAAGCAGGACGACAACCTGCAGTAGAAAGGGAGCCCAGCTCAGAGCCACATCTGAAGACCAACAGATGCCATGGAGCCAATGATCATGCAGCTTGGAGACCCAAGAGGGCCACAACACCCACCGCCACCACCCCCAGGACCCCCCCGGACCACTCCCCCCGGACAACCACCTAGGCAGCGCAGAAGAAGAAAGCGGATGTTCCTAAAATGCACCAGCCTTAGACACTCAACACCTGAGGATGTCATTGCCCACTACAGGCTCAAAAGGACAACCATCCTCGGCATCATGACCCATATTGCCCACAGGCTGACGGAACCAACACAGCGGAGAACCAACATCCCTCCGCAGACAAAGCTGCTGGCTGTGCTGCACCTGTTGGCCTCTGGTACCTTCCAACAAACAACTGCCAGAGTCGGAGGAGTCTCACAGCCAGCCCTATCAAACTTCCTCACACATGTCTTGAATGCATGTCCACAAAAGCAACGGCGGGCCCCAGTATCCGCACCACGCGCTAGTTCCAATTCGTAGTGTCCCTGCGCAACCAACCCCAACGCCAGCCATTGCTTGACGCCTCTGTGCTCCAGATCCAAGATTGTAGTTACTGAAATGGGGGTGCGCCAGGTCATGAAGTCCAGTAGTCAACAGTGGTGTAAAAACATTCTTCATTACAAATACATGAATCAATAATACGAAAAGCTCAGCCAACGTGTTCCATTCCCAACGGGGAACTTCATCAGAGTAACGTGTGGATTCAATTAACTGCATATGCTGCGGGAACTCCCCAATACAATTCCATATTCCGAAAGTCAGTATTCAGAAACCTGTTGGATAAATGATGACAATGGTCAAGCATCCGTATAGTCACAAACGTAATCTGGCACAGTGTATTGCACTTGGACAAACCGGAATGCTAACAGGTATGATAAATCCTGCATAAGAAGACCATAACAGAATTTCGTATGGTCGTAATCTTCGTAGGAAAGAAAAGGAAGGTTACGACCACACGAACTTCTGTTACGGTCTTATTATGCAGGATTTATCATACCTGTAAGCATCACGGTTAGTATCAGCTTGATACCCCTGCACCTTCACTTCCCCCACACTGCGCAGGAACAGCTGGAGACCAAGCAAGTGAACTACGCCATAGCTGGCTTCCCGCACGTGTTGGGGGCAATTGACTGCACACATGTACTACTTGTGCCCCCTGCCGACACTGCACACAATAACCACAACAGAAACCACACGCATTCCATCAATGTGCAGGCAAAAGTGGACCACCGGGGCCTGTTCACGAATGTCGTCGCAAACTTCCCAGGCAGTATGCATGATTCCTACATCTTCCGCAAGTCCATCACCAACCAGCGCTTTGAGGATGGCACCTATGGAAATGCACTGCTCGTCGGTAAGTACCAACTGAACACACCACACACCTCAACTCCACAATCATATAACTCACAACTGTGGGAATGCACACGTTACAAAATCACATACAACATGCCAATCAACATGCCCAACTACCAGACACGACAAAACAAGTAATTGTGGTAACCGTGGCCAGCCATGTAGACAAACCATCCACGGCATGGGACCTCTGCCACACAATTGCATAATGTGGGGAGAGGTGAGAACCAAGTATGTGCGAAGGAGGCAAGTGACCCATCAATAAGAATGTACACAATGCCAAGTGTGGCGGTGATGTGCTGGACAGACTTCAGTATGCAGAGCACAGACATGTCCATGTGGACATATACTGCTGGTGTTTGTAGTGTTGTGGACAGTGGACGCAAACAGGTTACCTCCGGCAGTGTGGAAGGCCTTGGACATGTAGCTTTGTCCCCCCCCCTGTAAGCGTGAGCGGAGTGGCCTTGGCCGGCGTATATCGTGAATAAATAGCCCGGGGCTCTGGGCGTGGTTCAGTTCCGGGATGGCCACCAAAGTAACTACTGCGTGTGTCTCTGTGTCCGCCATATCCTGTCCATAGGCCTACACACACATGGCCGACCACCTTCAACGGCCAGATTTACACTGGAGACGAGGTGGCTACGTCCCAAGCAAACCAGCGCACATCTCGTCATCGCATGCAGGGTCGTGTCTGCCAGGTCGGCGCACCCCACCCAGCCACGAGGCCGCCGCCGTGACCGGTGGTGCCTGCGCGATCCTGTGCACCTGCTGCACCCCAGGCCTGGTCCCCAGACCGGTCTGCCGCCCAGCGATGACTGGCCGCCCCTGCGCACCCAGGCCTCAATGCTCACCTGCCGCCACCGGCGTGTCTCAAAGAGGGCCCACCACGTGCCGGTGCAACCTCCTCAGCCGATCGCTGGATTCCAAACCACAGGCCCCCAGTGCACCCTGCGGCACCACACTGCGGAGTCATGTGTGTGCTGACTGCTGCCTTCGGCGTACACTGCGGTCCAGCAGGGCTCTCAATTCAAATCGAATCTTGATTGGCAGGATGGTGTATCGAGGTCTACGCATCATCGCAGGCTGCACACCCGCTCAGCTCTTCAGGTGCCCCTACCTCAGTGCACCGCAAGTCACCGTCCCGTGGCTGTAGGCCCGTGCCGGCCGCAGTGCATCGGGTGCCACCAACTCTGTGCACCGCAAGTCACCGTCCCGTGGCGGTAGGCCCGTGCCGGCCACAGTGCATCGGGTGCCACCAACTCAGTGCACCGCAAGTCACCGTCCCATGGCGGTAAGCCCATGCCGGCCGCAGTGCATCGGGTGCCACCAACTCTGTGCACCGCAAGTCATAGTCCCGTGGCGGTAGGCCCGTGCCGGCCGCAGTGCATTGGGTGCCACTAACCCAGTGCGCCACAGGTCATGGACTCTTTATGATTGAGTCTCGTGGTGCGGACTCCATCATGTCACCTCCGGCAATGGGGAATGTGATGTGGTAGGCCCCTTTTATTGGCAGGGTCACATGAACTGTGACGCCTGTGCTGGATGGGTGTGGTGTGGGTGTAAACCAGCCCTCAGGTAGTGGCTGTGGCATGCTGACAACTAGACCAGTGATCAGCAGATCACTACAGGGAAGACCTGGGACATGTAGCTTTGTCCCCCCCCTGTAAGCGTAAGCGTAGTGGGCTGGGCTGGCGTATGCCAGTCCAGCGTAGGGGTGTGAACAATGAGCCTGGGGCTCTGGCCATGGTTCAGTTCTGGGCTGGACAAGAAAGTAACTAATGCATGTGTCTCTGTTGTAGTGTTGGCGCCACCCGGACCGCAATCGGCAATGTTGCACCATGTGACTCAAGTCCCACAACATGAGCACCATGGATGTAAGGGGGAATCACTGACCCTACATTCATCCATACTTTCATACTTGAATGATCATAGACATGACACATCTGTGTGAATCTGAATGTTTTATTCACATTCCGTGGAGTGTTGAAGCTGGAGCAGTACAGGGCCATGCAAACCCCACTTTACATTGTTGCCCCGTGGAGGGCCAGCCAGAGTCTTTTAGGGAATGACAAGTTCATCGGAAGAGGAAGAGTTCAGTCCGCAGTCTGATTGCTGTGTCATTGGTAACCAAACAGAATATGGCAGTCCATGTCGAGGTCCAAGGTGAGTGTCGCAGAGTGTATCGGGGGACAGTGGAAGGTGATGATGCAGAGGGCAGAACCAAGCAGAAACAGGCCATTTGGCGGAGATGAATGCTACCGCTTCCTTCTTACCACTAAGGCAGAATCATCCGCATCTTCGTCCTCTGATGTTTCATGTGCCTCACATGTGGGTGGTGTTTTGTCTGCATCACTGTGTGGCAGTGACACATCAGTGGCCGGAGGTGGATTGTCTGCAGCACTGTGTGTCACTGACACATCAGGGGGCGGAGATGTGGATGTAGAAGCAGCAGCAGCATTCATCGGCGCCAGGCCATGTGGCGGCAATGCCATGATGAGGGTCTGCAGGGCATGGAAGATCCCAGCTACATCTCGCTGGTGTGCAGCCATGGCAGCCATTCTTTCCGCCTGCATCCGCTCCGTGTTCTCCATGATCATCCGCATGTGTCCCAACTCCCGGCTGACATCGCTGGAGCCACTCTGACTAGACAGTTGTCCTTGTCTCAGAGTCAGGACTCCAGCGATGTCAGCCATGGATCGTTGGAGAGCATGGAGCGGACAGTGGGTGTCCGTTAGGGACTGTAAGTGGTCTCTGATGGGACTTAGACACCCACATATGGCATCTAGTTTGGCTGCCATGAGGTCGAACCCCACCCGCACCTGATCAGCCATCTTCTCCTGGCACCCTAACACACGGCATTGGAAGGCCATGTGTTGTTCGTGGGGGTCCTGGGAGACAGCCGTGGTGGTGGGTGCTTCCTGCTGTGTGGTCTGTGCAGGGGGTGAGGTCTCCTCGATGCAGCTGGGCTGCCCTGCTCCTGGAGGTGAGGTGCCGAAGCTGTCCATGAGCTCTTGGAGGGCGACGGTGACGAAGGTGTGGAGGTCCTCTTCGTCATCAGTGAAGAGATGTTCGGTCTTCTCTGCAGGAGGTGTTGATTCTCCCTCTGCAATGTGAAGGGGAGATGCAGTTTAACATTGTGTTCACATGTATGTTGATGCATTGTACAAGTTTACATACAGACTGCATGACAATGTACATTGTAACTGTTTGGTAAGAGCTGCCTATTTGATGCGGGACAGTGGACATTTCGACAACATCACGGATGTGTGTTTGTACTTGTACATTATCATCTCACATTTCCCTGCTATGCCAAATGTGATTGGCCAGTTTCTACACACAAGCAGCACCAGTTGTGTCCTCTGTTCTGTTGTGAACGTATTGCAGTTTGTACCACATTGTTGTCAATGTTGGAGTGCTCTGAATGTTATGTGTGTGTGCTGCATTTTGGGAGAGCCGCCCCTGCAGCTCTGATTTTGCTGCCCCTTCTCCCTTTCAGGCGGTGTGCCTTTGACTTCTGTGGTTATACAGTGCTGAGATGTTGCATACTTGGGTAAATTGGGCTCTTGGTGGGAGTTGGGACTCTGGGGCATGGTTTGTCCGCAGATGTGTTGTTGACGTCAGGGGTTGTTTGTGCACGTGGATGTGTCAGAGTGTGACCTGCTCCTTTACGGATGTGGTCCACACTCAGCCACCTCAGTGTCGTGGCGGGCAACATGTCATGATATATTGACTGCAGCCATGCTATTCGTCATGCAGTGTCACTTGCATTGTCAGTGTGGCTCACAGACACGCCGCTTTGCTGGGTTTGGCACATGTGCATGGGTTGGTTGTGAGATTGGTGATGTGTGGGAAGGGCCCCCTCTGGGCACATAGTCGACAGGGGTCTATTTGCTGTTTCTAGGTGTGCTGCAGTGTGCCAAGGGGATCAGGGACATGATCCAGAGTCATTGTGGGTGTGCACTGTGCTATACTTAATTGTGCATATGTGACATTGTGCCCATCTCCCCCCGTCTCCCCAGTCCCTGGTCGTTACTCACCCTGTTGCTGTTGTGTCAGGTCATGTTGAGCAGTGTCTGGTCCCCCAACTCTTGCCACCGTCTCCACACTGATGACTGTGGACACCATTTCCTCCATCACATCCAGCTCCTCCTGTGGCACTGGACTCCCACCTCCAGTCTGCATTGCTGCCTTCTGGTTGTTGCCAAGTTTCTGCTTGGTTTTGCGCTTCACATCATTCCAGCACCTCTTGAGCTCTTCCATTGTCCTCCTCAGCACTCCGACTGCATTCACCTTGTCCCCGATGGACTGCCATATTCCATTTTTTGTTGCCAATGACACAGCGGAGGTGACGAACAGTTGTTGATGGTGTTCTAGCACCTCCGTTATCAGGATCCTGTTTTCCTGCAGACTGAACCGCGTCTTCCTCTTCTTCTTCTCCTTGCCCTTCCCTGACCCCGTGGTCCCAGGCTGGTCCTCCGTGGGGCTTGTGGGGTTCTGGTTGTCCTCTGTACTTTCTCCGGCTACCTCCATTGTGCTTCGCAGTTGTTTTGGTTTTGTTTGTGGTTTTTTTTCTGCTTTTATAGTGATTTTTCCCGCCTGACGTGTGTGAATTGCAGGCCTGGCGCAGCTTATCGCTGATTTTTTTATCGCAGTTGGGCCCATCGCCACTTTTTTCACGTTCGGCTTTAGATTTTTATCGCCGTCCCGGTAATTTTATCGCGGACATTTGACGCGTTATCGGGAAACTATCGCATGTTACCGCCGTGTTGAGAATAAGACGTTAACACAGCGTTATTTTCCAGCGATATGAAAAATTGCGTTAACCTATTTTGGCGATGATTATCGCACGTTCTTGAGAATATCCCCCTTTGTGTCCATGGTGTGCCAAATGGAGCAGCAATTTAACTGTGGCCTCTTTACAGCCCTGTTCAGTATCTGAGGCCACCAGAAGATCGTCAACATATTGTATCAATAAATTATCAGGTGGAAGTTCCAGTGTGTCCAATTGTGCTTTTAAAGCCTGACTGTAAATACTAGGGCTTTCTGTATAGCCTTGTGGAGCACGACAGAATCTAAAACTCCGGCCGTCTATCGCAAATCCGAAAAGATGACGGCTATCGGGATGGATGGGAATGCTAAAGAAAGCATTTTTTAAGTCAATGACTGAGAAACATTTAGTAATCGGGGGAATCATAGTCAAAATCGTTGTGTTGTCGGGCACCACATGATATTGGGGAACCACAATTTTGTTTACCTCTCACAAATCTATCACGAAACGGTAAACATCAGGAGTAGTGTCGGGACATTCCAAAGGGGCCATTTTAAGAATAGGAAGGATGGGGCTATTGCACACATTTGCTGTTGTCTCCTCAACCACACCACACCAGACTTAATCAAATCCTGAATTATTTGCAATAAAGCCTTTTCTCCTGCCTGGGATATCTTGTACTGGGGAGTTCTGGGCAACCTGGCATTGTCTTTCACCTGTATAGAAACAGGGGGTATCTGAAGCAGCCCAACATCTGTATCACCATTGGCCCACAACGAGCGTGGCACGTCGTGGAACTCGGGAGGGAGGGGGTCATCCTTTGCAAAGCATTGCTTGGCATGGGTAACTCGCGGGCCTACAGTCATGTGAACACCATCCGGGGAGCAATATATTGTCGCATGCAACCTTTTTAACAAGTCCAGTCCCAGTAAGTTCTCTCCACAATTCGATGTCAGTAGGAATGGTGAATCGAATGTAAAAGGACCAATAGTCAGAGCAATAGGCTTAGAAATGGGGCTAATGACCGGCACGCCTGAGAAACCTACCGAAATATTATTTTGGCCAGACAGAGCTGCCCCCCGGGACAAGTGAACGGGAAACAGAGCTATTCATAGCCCCTGTATCAACTAGAAACTTCTCGGTGGAGCCTTGCAAAGCCGCAGTGACATAAGGTCCGCGCTGATCTACAGGCACCTGAACTGGTCCCTCACCCTGCCCCTGGCTGCCCTAACTGTGGGACAACCCTGTCACTTCATCCATGTCATAGTCGCCATGATAGTACTGTCGGCTTTAGGGGCTGTCAAAATAGTTTCCGCTCTGCCTATTGTTAGTCGTGCTCTCTGACTGCGTCTCACCTCGGCCTCCCCCTCCACGTCCCCTTCCCCCAAACCCTCTACCTCTAGGAGCCCCACCTCTCTGCAACAATTCCGGACACTCATTCCGCCAATGTCCCTCCTTTCTACAGTATACATATTGGTTGGGTCCAACGGGCGTACCTGATGCGCCACCCCTATTGGACTTGGGGCCCCGCGGACCTGGCCCCGAACCACGTCCTCTACCACCTCCTCTTGCAACCTGCTGCATCAACACTCTCGTTTTCAAATCCTTCGTCTTCTTCTCCACTCTTTCCTTGTCCTCATTCTCTCTATGCTCATAATACTGAGCCATACTTAATATGACTGATGGGGAGGATGTGGTCCAAATACTCTTCGAGGCCTGCAGTCGAGCAGCAATTTCAGGGAGTAAATTAGTAACAAACCTGTTCACAAACAAACGAACACCACCCTCCTGTGACAAATCCTGACCACTAAAATCTAGGAACACCCCTTCAAATCTGGTAAAGAAATCCGACACACTCTCATCCTTCTTCTGATGACACGCAGTCAACTTATCCCAATCCACTTTCTTCGGTGGGATAAGGGAGTGCATGTAGGCAATAATTCGTCCAGGCAGGGCCAGTAGCTCTGCCTTCGGTTTCTCCCCAGGCTTGCGCTCCTTATCCCATGCTCTGATCTCATCCCATGTGCAACCCAGTTCCAGTGCATGGTCCTGCATATGGACTTGTCTCCATATATCTACCGGTACCAACAATCCGAAGAATAACTTTATGTCAGCTAACATCATCACTATGGAGGAGGCCGCTTCTGTCAATTCCTTATAGTACGCAGTTGGGTTTTTTCTCGGATCCGGTAACTGACTCTTTAGGGAAAGGACCTCACTCCTTTTCCAAGGGGTATAGATCCATTGTTCCTGAAACCGAGCATTGACTCGCTGTCGTATTACAGTATTTGTAGAGTTGCGCAATTCTGGTATTTCGGGATGGTAAATAGGATGAACTTCCCTCATGGGGTGTTGCGCCCCCGGTGACGAAACCTTCTGGAGTAATCTGCCTCGATAACCCACTAAGGTGGACAAATTACTAAAAACCTCATTCGGAGCAATGACCGCAACATATACTCGGTCTCGTTTGTCATAGATAATCAGAGGGGCGGTACCCTGAAAACACTGTTCCCATAATTGTATCAGAGTGGCTGACATGTGTTTAAGGGCATGTTGCTGTATGAAAGGCTCATAATCTTTCATCACACTCCACACATCCTCCACAGTATAAATCGGGCGCCAAGCCCACTGAGCTGCCTGGTTCGCTACCATCTGTTTCTCCTCAGTGCCTACAGCAGAGCGCACTAACACTTTATTCATGCGGTCCTGCACTGCCGCCCAAGTGGTGTCAGGAAGTCCACGTGTGGGCGTCTCAGTGTGTAACGGTGTTTGGGGCATAGCACCCACAGAGGAAATCGTAGATGCCGAAACGGGTACCATCACATAGGGGGTCAGAGTGGGGGGTGTAAGGGGGAGGGTGGTGGATGAGGCGGAACTAGGGGACAAGACAGGAGAGGGAAGGGACAACACAGGGGAAGCGACGGTGTTTGTTCCTGTTACCGGTGGGGATGCAAGGGAAGCAAGCGGGGCTGGGGCTGATACAACAGCGCCGGGAATATTGGAGGGAGCAGTCCCAGAAGCTGGGGCTGGGGAGGTGGGGACCGCAGGGTATATCCGCTGCGGGGCATAGGGCGGCGGGGGACGAGAATCCAAAAGCTCCTCAACCAACTCGTCTCCATCCTCCCTAGCAACATAGCTTTTATCAGTCTGCAGTCGAAACTTTCTCTCTTCGCGCTCTATATCTTTCTCTATTTTTTCCCTATCATAGGCTACTGCCTTGTGTGTAATCGTTTGTGTCTCTTTCCTTCTAGCCACCTTCTCTGCTCTCATGCGCCACTTTTTCGTTTCCTTCTGCCACACTCTCAAAGAGTCAAACATGGACTGTCTACTCCTTCAAGCGAACAATTTATCCTGCAGGAAATTAATTTTCTGTTCATCGAACGAACCAGTAAGTGGCCACCGCAGCTCAGTATTGTCCCTCGTATACTTATGCCACAAGGTGCTAAACATAATAGGGCCAATACCGTGTTTGACATATATGTCAAAATTCGGGGTACCTTCCGGGGGGGGGGACGACTGGCTCTCCTCCAACCGCGCAACTTCAGAACAGCATCGGCATCCGAAACATCCAAACTTACTGAAACAAGGCATCTTAACATAAGACACATACACTGCCCCTAACGGAAAAACAACACCCACAATTATAATAAAAATTAAATAGAAGAACAAATATCGTTCACGAACCAAGAGCACTGTCCGGAAAGCATAGTCGCTACTCACTCAAACAAGCATTGCACAAGCATTGCACAAGCACCACCACCGACGTCGGTCCACAAACCTCATAACACTCAAGCACAACGATCAAACCACAAGTCAGCTCGGAGACTGCATCAGAACAAAACAGTCCACAAGACCGCACCAAGACAAGTAGACAGCCCAGAGACTGTACCAAGTTCAAGAAGACAGGCTCTAGCCCCAGACCTTTTGCAAACATAGACCAAATTTCCAGTTGGCCCGGCAGATTGTTTGCAAACAGTCCCAGACCTTTTTGAGCACAGGCCAAATTTCTAGTTGGCCTGGTAGACTGTTCACGAACACTCTGTGTCTTTACCAAGGGTCCGCAGACCCGCCAAGTACAAACCAAGACGGTATTAAACCGCACCAAGACACAGTCCGTCGACTCGTGTCGTTCAAGCAAGGCAGTTCGCAAACTGCACCCATGACAGTCCAGAGACTGTACCAATACAAGAGGACAGGCCTCAGCCCCAGACCTTTTCAAAAGCAAATCCAATTACCAGTTGGTCTGGCAGATTACCTGTGAACAGTCCCGGACCTTTTCACAAAGAGTCAATTACCAGTTGGCCCGGTAGACTGCTCTCAAGCACTCTGTGTCCCTCAAGGGTCCGCAGACCCACCAAGTCTAAGACCAAACAGTCCGCAGACTGTACCAGGACATACAACCCGTCGGCTTGTGCCGTTCAAGCAAGACAGTCAGAGACTGTACCAGGACACACAGCCCGTCGGCTTGTGTCGTTCAAGCAAGACAGTCAGAGACTGTACCAGGACACACAGCCTGTCGCACCCAAGCAAGGCGCCAATTTCCAAGAATCAAGTCACTCACCTGGTGCACACAGGTCAAGCAAGTTATTCTCCACTGCCGACTCTTGAGACCAAACGGTCAGCTCCAAGGTTTCGCCTTCTCAGGACCCCAGCCAAGGGCCACTAGCCAAAGATCCGTCTGATCGGGAGGGCGGGGCAGCTGCGAGAACCAAGCTCGGTCTTCTATGTGAGGGGCCCGATCCGCCCGACCGACCAGACACCACCCCGGCCCCTACGAACCCGATTACGGGTGAGGGGGCCCTTTTGCGAGGTCCCTGTTTGGGCGCCAACTGAAGGATGGGGCCTTTTAGGGCCACGCGGGTACTTATGACCACCTGCTATGCCTTCCCAAATGAAGAGTCGATCAGACAGTAGAGAATGGAAACTTACATATTTATTGTTATTCTCTGCAGAGGAGTCCAGTCAGACCATCACCATGAGATGTTTGTCGAGGGGACTGACTCCCCAACATTCGCTAATAGATGATAAACCCTTCAGGAGACTTCGGCCACGCCTCTGGTGGAAAAGTACCGGTCTGAGCCAGGCACGAACAAAGGAGGCACAGAGAGATGAACTAACACCTGCTAGATGGACGTGCTATCAGCGACCCAAGGCCACTATGCCGAGTCTCAGCGTCTCCTAACGTGGGAGCAGAGCTACATGTATACAATGGAATGCAAAAGCAGAATAATTGTCTTGTTTAGCAAGTCGAGTTGCAACCTTGGACAGAGAAAAGAAATATAACGAAATACCGTATTCTGCTGAGGCAAGCTATTATGAATTCTAAGACCTAACACAGGCTCAGCAGAGGCAGTCTAATAAGGATTACGAAATACAAAATGGAGTCACGCTGGCTAATGGAAGCTTGCTAACCTAATATAACATGCTGAATACGATATGGGAATGGGGAATTTTAAATCTAACATGGTGGTTGAGGTGCTTGTGGGTATGCTGGTGGTTATGGGTGTGGTTGTGGTGGTTGTGGATGTGGGTGTTGTGGGTGTGGTGGTGGTTCTGGGTGTGCTGGTGGTTGAGGTGCTTGTGGGTGGGGTGGTTGTGGCACCGGTGGGTGTTGTGTCAATAGTGTGTGTATGTTGTTTAGGTGTTTGTGTTTCTTTGTGTGTTTGTGTTTATGTGTGTGTGTTGGATTGGGTGCCCGCAAAGAAGGGAGTTTGCTTGGGATAGGGGTGGAACTTGTATTTTGGAATGAGGAATTGACCTGAGTTGGGGCAAAAGGTTGGGCTGGTTGGGAGGCTGCACTCAGTGAGGATTCTATATTAGCAAACAATCTCTGCATGCCAGATATTGAACTGTGTATGGCATCCAGAAATGCAACCATTTGTTGCATTTGGCAACTAAGGCCCTGGAGGCCATTCACGATCACAGTCTGGCATACAGAGATGCTGCGTAAGATGTCAAAAGTCTCCTCACTCATCGCAGCCAGGGTGACAGGTGCAAATGTGAGGTGCCTTTGGCAAAGGAGATCCCATCCCATTTAGGGGGGTCGGGTTTGGCCAACTGGGGGGGGGGGGAGATGGAGGCTGGAAATGGGCCTCTTGGTGGCGAACCAAGATCCAGTTTGTACAGTTCCTGTAGGGTCTGCAACCACTAGGCACTGGTTGCTTGTGGAGGCCTCTGAAGATGATGAGGTGGTGGCTTCCATTCCAGTCCCCTCACCCTCCATGCTACTGCGTCCATCGGTGTCTGATGTCTCACCAGCTAAAACACAGAAGCCAGCTGCCTCCCCGCCGTCGTGGTCAATGTCCCCTTCGCCTGCTCCTGACGATGCTGAAAAGACATATTCAATAGTTTTATTGTATCTGTGGAAATAGAACTGATCATGAAGCTTTTCCAAATTTTAGTTTTTCACCTGCTTCAAGGCTTTCAAACTTTGGTTTAATTTTCTCATTATCTCATGCATGTAGGGAACATCTTCAGAAACCATTTTGTCATAGTTTTCTAATTATACATTATTGCTCCTATCTTATTTTTGATAATTTCTCTTAACCATTTTCTTTTCATGTCTAACGTTTTTATTGAGAGTGCAAGCAGTAAAAAAAACAGAAAAAGAAATGACAGCATGTAAAATATCATTCTTAGAAATATAGAAATGTTGAATAGGGTATTAAATAATGAATAAACCTCGGAGGGCATAAATTCATTATGAATATCGAAATGCTAAAAATATTCAGATAAGTCATTAAGCAACTCATTAAACAAAAAACAGTCAGCATGGAATATAGAGTGGGATGTTAAATATTAAATAAACCCGGATGACCTAAATTCCTTATATACATCAAAAACGCATACCAATGTTCTGATAAATCATTAAGCAACCAGCTGTCAACATGAGCAGAGTAAACAGCAATCTCTACCCCGACCCTATATAACTTCCTAAATCCCCCAGACACGATGGTATTTCACCACAGATCCTCTAGCCTCAGTTATCTGACATTCTAGTTCATATGCTGCCATAACCTCTCCTTGTAATTTGGCGGGAGAGCGGATTTCCAATTTCTCGCAAAGATTAAACTGCCAGCGAGAGAACTTAAAAGTTGGTAGTATCTGTGCCCAATAACCTAATCTTCAGAGTATTTATCAGTCGAGAAGTTTGCACATGCAATATTTGCAGCTCTACCAAGGAACAAAATAATGAGAGTTTAGAGCAAGTAACAAACATATGGACAGCATCAGCTGCTCCAGCTGAGCAGTGTGGACAGCTGTAGGATCTATTGTACCATTTTCTCAGTTTGGAGGGGCTGATATAACAAGCATTTACAATGCAATAGGTCTCGCAATTGCGAGTTTTTGAGCTATTGGCATTGTAAATGGCAATGCCTTTTATAATATTAAAAGGCATTGTCATTTACAATACCAATAGTTCAAATTTTTGCAAAAGCAATACCTGTTGTACTGCAGAGCGCGGTGTCCCTGAAGCGGGCGCTGCGCTCACTATTAAAGTTTAAAAAATAAAATGAAACTTCTTGTTAGAGATAACGTTACCCTGTAATCTCTGTGCATGTTAGAACTGTTAAGTTTAAGGTTATTGTTGCATTTAATGAAAGACTGTGTATATTCTGCAGGACCCGTACTGGGGTTTAAAAAGGTGTAAAACTCAAACTTTCAAGGTTCTATTTAACCTTAAGTAGGGCTGTGCTGCATAAACGAATGAGACCCTGAGATGTGTCAACCAGGAAATCTCTCTGCTGACTAAGATGCCTTCATTTAAAGGCTGCGCGATTGTCATTGCTAAGTCTAGTAGCGCGGTTCTTAAGAGGAAACGAGATGCTTTAAAATAAACGCATCATTATAAAAACGTCACCATTTGCGTGGAGGAAAAGTCCTACTTCTTCTGCATACGGATGGCAAAGCCTACTGAAACATCGAGGTATTCTGTAGCACAGAGGATTTTACACTGTTGTGTAGTACGTTTAGTAATTTTGCACAGAACGAAGGAAGGTTTCAAATTCACCCACCTCTGACAGGTCCTATGGATTTTCAGTGACCCCCACCCCCCTCCCCCAGCGCACGGAATAATTTTTCAGAGTGAATGCACTCCTGTTAATCCCACTGTAAAGCTGCTTGCACCTAGCGACCCAACCACATGGCAGCATTGATGATTTTTGTTTTGTAAACTCCAAGTACATGTTTCTGAGGGTTCAGGAGATGTGGCGTAAGGGCCAGAGCTGCCGACTTTGGAACTCGGATACCGAGTTCAACATCCTGTGATTCTGGGCAAATCACTCATTGACTGAAAAAAATAGTGGGCGAGGGAGCAACACATTCGTAGGATTGGAAATAAAGGAAATGGAGTACGGTGGCGGCGGTGAAAGAAATATTACCTCCGTCACATCGCGAGCGGCCGACATACACCAATCAAATCAATCTACACTTGGTCCGTGCGCCACAGAATTAAACTGAAGTGACTAAAGCATATGCTTGCTAATTAGGAGGCAGTACAGAAGAGTGACAACGATGTTAGAAAATGGTGAGCAATGGGAGGCTCCAAGCCCTTTATTGTAAACACCTTCCAGACAGAGCATAGCGCATGAATGTGCAGGCGAGCCCACCTAAAAAGAGGACAGATGAGGCCTGTAATGGCGACGGCTTTGGCATGATGACAGAGGCAGGTGTCTGTCAACTGCTGTAAAGAGTAATGCGACCTGGAACGACCAAGTAAACACGCTTGTCCCCCACTAAACACGGTCAGCCAGTCAGACAGCATGGGTAGACTAATTCAGGGCAGAAGACTTAAGTCTGCTGCGGAGGCCAGCAGCTGGAGCCGCTTCGGAGCCCCAGCGCGCTGGAGTGCTCTAAATAGCTGTAGCCTGAGTACATGGGAATGTAACTCCATAGTACAGGAGGGCACTGTATGCGTCCGCTTTGTCTTACTAAGAAGGCCTGCATGCAGAGAGTCAAAACCTGTGTGCCAGCTGCGAGCGCCCCTAAACAAAGCCCCATCCGGTGCCAGTTGCCAGCGCCCCTAAACAGAGCCCAATCAGACATGCTGATCGCACACTTATTCATTAAACTTCCTAGCAGCACAGAATGGACATCAAAGCGCATCCGAAGACCGCCCCCGGCGCCACTGACAGCCGTCACATAAAGAACAAAAGTAGTCCCCAAACGAAGACGTAAACATGTAGGGCGTAATAATGTAGTAGTTGGTCGGTGCTGCACGGAGGAAACCGGAAACGAGGAGGAGGGAGAAAGACGGCGAGTTGCCCATTTGAAAGCAAGCACTTTTAAAGGACACTAACAGAGACCGATAAAAGCAATCGGCTAACAATGGGTGGAGTTCATCTCCTTAACCATACACAATAGGTCGCTAAGCGACAGCGCAAGCGCTGTACACTCGACCTAAAAATCGAACAGTGTGCGATAAATCTCACCTCTCAGCCAGGTGGGAGTAATAACATTACAAAATCACCCTAAAATGCAAGTAAGATCTTGCTTCGTGACCTCTTCGCCTAGGCTATGAGTCTACTTATCAGCCCATATTCCCAGGCCATTTGAGATAGACTTTACAAGGCAGCTATATTTATCTGAGATGCTATAAAGATGTTTATCAAAAATCATTCGTACAATATCAGGCTGGGGCAGTGGAAGTGTAATAATAGTAGCTCTGCTCAGTAGAAAAGTCTGGATCTGTAAATACTTAAAAAAATCACACGAGGTATAGCAAATTCAGCCTTTAGATCCGAGAATGTTTTTACCCCGAACTCGTACATCAAATCCCCTATCTGCTTAAAGCCCAAGTTCCTCCAAGTACCAAGGTAGAGAGAAGTGAAGTAATTGGGTAGGTCTGGGTAATCTAGCAAGGGAGAGAAAGCATGGAGTGGTGGGATTTTCAGAGACCTCCTCATATTGCTCCAGATCTTATCAAGAGCAGAAGTGGTCTTAAGTCTCACTTTTTTGAAAAATTCTCTGCTTTGAAATTTAAAACAGCTAGTGCTAGGATTCTTCACAAATGAAATAACATGGAGCCAGTTCTCTGGATAAGGTTTGTACATTATGCGAATGCGATTTGTCATACTAGCCCAATAATAGAAGCGCCAATTGGGATGTGTCCATCCGCCTCCAATTATTGGGAGATTAAAGCTTTATAAAGTTCTTCGCTCTTTCCTCCCCTTCCAAATAAATTTTGACACTGCAGAATCTAACATGTTAAAGCACCTATGTGGAACGTAAAGAGGCAATTCACGACAAATATACAAGATTTTGGGACGAATGTTCATTTTAATTAAGTTGTTTCACCGTATTAAAGAGATCGGTAAATGCATCCATTTATCCAGCAGCAGCTGAATCTGGCATAACTGTGCAGTATAGTTATATTCATAGCATTGCTTAATGGTAGGTGGCAGAATAATGCCCAGATACCAGGCCAAAGGTGTCAATCTCTGATCGTAGCTCCTTGGTCTACCTGCTAGAATAAGTTGTGTTTTGTGGGTATTTATTCAGTACCCTGAAACTTGGCCAAACTCTAAGGGCCTTATTTATGAAGGCCTGCGTCACTTTTGCGCCGCCGTTGCGTCACTTTTAGTGACACAGCAGCGGCATAAATAATGCGCCATGTTGCACCATATTTACGAAGTGACGCATCTAGGTAGATGCGTCACTTCGTAAACCCCTGCGCTACATTATACCTGCGTCAGGTATAATGTATGCAGAGTGGGCATTCCCCAGCAAGAAAGGGTCGTAGGAGTGGCAAAGTGAAATCTATGAGAGGCATCAAAACCTTACGCCTGCCTCATGGCAGGCGTAAGGGTGACGCAGGCCTTTCACATGGGGCTTGCCCCATATGAAAGGAACATTGCTGGAGTTGCGTCACGCTTCTGACACAACTCCAGCAATGCGCCACTTTTTGCGCTGACAGATACGTCAGTAATACTGACGTATCTGTCATTCCTTGCGACATGATGCGTCATACTGTAAATATGATGCATCATTGGTGTCACAAGGAGGGCGCAGCGAGAAGGGGTGCATCACTGCTTTCACGCAGCGATGCGCCACTTCTCATAAATGAGGGCCTAAATGCTAAATGATTCACACATTGAATTTTAGGTTCTGAGTAGTGCAAAAATATTAAAACATCATCTGCATAGACTGCCAAGAGGGAAGCAAGCACCAGGTATGGACTGCTGGGAAGGTTTCTAGGCAAAAGCCTAATATAAGGCTCCATATATAATGCATAAAGAGCAGGAGAGAGCAGGCAGCCTTGCCGAGTAGCTCACGAATTAGGAATAGATGTTAGCTTCTGATTTATGCTGATCCGAGCTCTCGGAACCTTGTAAATAGCCTTAATTATATTAATGAATCTGGAGCTAAAATTAAATAGGACAAGTAATTCCCAGAGAAACTTCCAGGAAACAGTATCAAATACTTTCTCAGCATCGAGTTGCCTAATATTCAGGGGTTCCTGGAAAGTCTCAGCGTGTTCGATTAAAGCTTTAATTAGATTAGTATGAGAGGTAATGTTTTTCCTTGGAATGAAGCCATGTTGTTTGGGAGACACAAGCTGGGAGATAATCTTATTGACCCAATTTGCCAGAAGCTTGGTAAATAGTTTAGAATCGGCGTTGAGAAGTGAGATCGGCCAATACGAGCTACTCTCTGTAGGGTCCTTATCCTTTTTAAGGAATATTGTAATAACATCTTCGTTGCAAGAGGAAGGGACTTTGCCAGAATCCCAAATTCCATTTACTACTTCCAAAAAGAGTGGGAGGATTACGGGTGCTAGGATTTTATACACATCCGAAGGAATAGAGTCCGGCTGTGGTGTTTTCCCTGATGGTAGGCTAACAATCACCTGTCTAAGCTTATTCGCTGCGAATTCCATACCCAATATCTCCTTATTGTTTTAGCTAGTTTGAGTAGGTCTAGGGCGACCAGATAGTCCTTGATATTGACAGTACTGCAGTCCAGCTCCTCCTGATACAACTTAGAGTAATATGCCATAAAGATAGAAGAGATCTCTTAGGGGGTGAGTGCAGACCTTGCCTGCGAGATCCTGATTTGTTTAATCACGGTTCTTGGTGTATTGGCCCGACACAGGTTGGCCAACAATTTCCCTGATTTCTCTCCCATTTCACAAGTCCTGGCGACTTTTGTACATTTTATGTACAAGGCAAAAAAAACGGAATTATTTTTATTTAAAAAATAAAAATATGAAGCAATTTGTGTTAGCATTTACTGCAATATTGTACCAATATTTGTATAAACTGAAAGCCTGTTTCTTTTGTTTAGTCATTTCACAACAGTAACACTTACTTCAAGTAACTTAAGTATTTTTCAAATGTCAAAATGAATTTTATGAATTCAATACTTAAGTTGCTTATTAATGCATCATGCCTATGTATTTACTTATGCTGTTCTAAAATAATTTTTGTTGGTATTTTCAAATGACTTCTAAAGTGTAAGTAAATACATAGGGCTCTATACATTTCTAATCCATTTTAGTACAGAGCAAAAATATTTTTTCAGTTTGTTTTACCATTTTGAAAAAAAAAAGAATAAGCTGGCTTTTCATTTTAGGCAAAACATTGGTACAACATTACAGTACATTTTAAAGACACTGATTCAGATATATTTAAAAAAAATAAAAAATGCAAAACACAATATGCAAAAGATTAAACCTTGATGCATTTCTTAAATGTCCTAAGGAGTCATGAATTGTGCCTGATTTTGAGTTTTCCTGATGGAGTACTGCAATATAAAAGTGATGGAACGTTCCATCTGTAAAAGTGGAAAATACGTGAGTGAATCATATGTGAAATATCTCCAAAGGGAATTATTATTTTTAACCTTTCGGTCTATGGTGCTCTGTCCCTTTGGTACATAAGAGCCCCTCTCCTTGTTTTCAAGCTTATAGATACAAACCATAATTTGTCTATGTAATTTAAAAAGAACTGAAACTTCACTTCCATTACTAAACTTCACTCAGGAACTAAATGGGACATTGTAGCCTGTGTTTAAATAAAAAATCAAGTTAGTCAGAATTACACTTTCATTTAAACATGTATCTGTTCCTCTGGTGAGCCATACAGCTGGCTATACAGGGACAGGACCTCCATAGCCAGGAATTATAGCTCCTCTGGTGAAATGTTTGGGGCCCTACCACATGCTTTTCCAGGCATCCTGACTCCCAGAGATTGGAAACAGCAGCAAAAGTTGTTGGCTGCAGTGTTAGGAGGCAAGTGAGCTTTTTTTGAAAGGTTGCATATATCTACACAACATATATAATCATCAACGGAGACGGATGGCGAGGTCAGGTGCCCGTCATTTTAGATTGTGAAATAGTCTCACTCACCACCACTCAAAATGGTGGCTAATATGTTTACATATACAAAATACTTATGTTCCCTATTATTTTAAACAAAAACAGTATTATGTAGTGCGTTACTGTGGTTAAATGCAATATTTCCACGTTTTTGTTTATACTTCCTTTGACGGACTTTTTGATGGAAAATGTTTAACAAAATTAAAAAAGAATATGCAAATAATACATTTGAAATGTATTATTTGCACATTTCTTTAAAAACTTGATAGACATGACAAAAATCTTATTTTAAAAAAAGCTCTAATAAATGTGTAAAATTATGTTAAGAAACCAAATATATTTTTGCAAATACATGACATTTGTGTAATATATAAAAAAAATGTTGCAAATATAATACATTGTTTTCTATTTTTGAATGCAGACATATGAACCCTGGGAGAAAGGGTATTGATAAGCCACTGAAGATGGCAGACGCAAGTTAGATTGCCTCTGGCCAGCAGGCACGGTATTTCAACATCAATCCTGCTGAAATGAGCGAGAAGCCCGTGAACAGCTGCCGGGGGTCGCTGTGGTCACTTGAGAAGCCCTGAAAAGAGAATCGCTGCACTTTCTTCACTGGGAGCCGGGCTGCAAAGCCACGGGGCTCAGGCCTATTACCATACCACATAGTGTCGGTTGGGAGTGCGGCGAACAGATCCTGTTAACCCTAGACAGGCTCCATTAGCCTGGGCCTGCTAACGGAGCACTGTGACACCTGGAGAGGCTCCACAAGAGCTGGAGAGGTCAGATCTTTGGCACAGTGTACAGGGACCCGCTTTCAGACTCTTCGAATGTTGATTAATAAAGGAGGAAGATATGTGTTCACAGAGCGTTGACTAGATGGGAATTCAGTCCTTTTGGGATGTATATATGCCCCAAAAACAGAGCAAGTGGCCTTCTGAGCTACCCTATCTGTGATCCTCGCCCAATAGGTGGGCAGTCTGTGGTTACTGGTAGGGGACTATAACAATGTCCTGGATCTTTCCCTTGACTGCTCCCAACCACCGCTTATCTGTGCTCCAGCCCTTCAGCACTCGCTGCAATTTGTCCAGTGGATCCAGCAATGGTCACTCCTAGATCCCTGGAGAACCCATAATCCACACTTGAGCCTATACTCACACTACTCGCCCCACCTATTTGTCCGACTAGACCATTTTCTCTGTCCAACCGGACCTTGTCCCACAACTATTGCATTCTCATTATGTGGGGCAGGTGATCTCATATTTACTCTGCCCTTGTGAATAGGAGGCAGTGTCAAAATCAATGGGTGTTGCGGTGGAACGCCCACCGCAACACCCATTGCCCTCCCTTTCACGCTAAATACAGAGTGAAATGGTGCCTTATTTACAAGGCAGCGTTAAGCCACGTTAAGTGGCTTAACGCTGCCTTGTAAATAAGGCAAGGCCCCTATCTCCATCACAAAGTCACTGAAAGTGACGTTGTGGTGGCTATAGGGGCTTGTAAATATTCCCCTAGGTTTTGTGTCTCTTGCTGGTGGTGGTGGAGGCCTTGCCATCCTCTCCTGCTAGTCTGGCTGCACGTCCCTTCCTGAGGGTCGGTGGTGGATCCACAGTTGCAGTGACTGAGGTGGGTGCAGCTGTTTCCTCTTGCGGGAAGGTCTCCCTTTTTGTGGCTGAGGCAGATGTAGTTGGGCCAGAGGTTGTTGGACCACAGAAAGAGGAAGGTGTTGCTAGAAGATTCCTGCACATATGGGTAAAAATATCTGCTGCAACCCAGTCAGGGAGCCAGAATTGGAGTTTAGATTCTCCATCTGTACATTGTGTTCCCTCTGCAACTGCTTCATCTCCAGGAGCTCTGTCAGGGCCTGGCCCTTAATATCTTAGGACTGATGGAGGGATCCCAAGACTTGGTCGATGGTAGCCTGGGTGACAGTGAACCCAATGGCCTTGCTTTGCTGGCCCACATATTTCCTCCCACAAACCCTACCCCCATTACCCTGTGCCCTTGGCCCAGTGTGCCTAATCCCACTGGCTCCTGGCTGAACTGGAGGTGGTGGTGGTTTTGGATGAACAGCATTCAGCGCTGGGGGAGCACGATTTGGGTGATGTTGGTTTAGACACAGGAAATGAAGGTATCCATAGGCTGCGGTGTGGTAACAGCTGGAGTGGGAGGTGTAGGTGTGGGTCGATTGAGATTCACTGGAGCAGTCTGTCCAGGCAGACCAGTTGGACCAGGCAGCTCCTCATCATCCAGACTTGCAGGAGTAGAGTCCTCACTGAAGGCTTGTTCTTGATCTGGAATGGAGGCATCCTCAGTGGCAGGTGGTTGCCCACATACTCTCGGTGTTAGACCTATTATGATTTTTTTTTAAAAAGGGTAAAAGTCTGGATTATACATCAAATATGTTTGAAGCTAAAAACGTAACAACCTAAAAGGAAAAAGAAAATGAACATAATGATAGTACCTTTCAGTGGTATTATCATCAATTACACTAACAGTTTAAATTACACACAAAACTAATTTAAAAAGGCAGGGAAAAGATGTTGTGAAATGAAAAAAATAAAAAAGTGTACATAAAATATACCATACATTCAATACAATACAGTAGAGAGGAGAAATGTGAAATAAACCATTCCAAGGCCTAGCAGGCTAAAATTCTGACTATCACTCATACAGAAGGGGGACCCTGAAACTATAACAGGCAGAAAAAACAGGGGAAACTCAAAGATACGATCAGAACAAAATTTCTCTGCCTGAGTACATCCTCCAGAGTGCTAATCATCACTGATAAAAGTATCACAAACATGAAACACTGGCCTTGCAAAATGTAATCCACAAATACATGGGTACCAAAAAATATCAAATTTATTCAATAAATATAATATTGCGATTGTATAAAAACATAGTAAATAATGTACCATAAATAGCCCAAGGGCATCCTACACCACACACATACAATCGTTCATACCAACAAAAGCATACCCATACATACTCAAACGTCCTACAAAATAAGGGTTTACAACTTTCCAAATAGCAATATATACATGGAAGCAAGACCCCCCCCTCTCAACATGTGACAATTGATGACTCTGTCAGGTCAATAAAGATGGAACACTTAGGTCAAATTCAGTGTTAATCAATCAATGAAAAAAACTGTTAATAATACAATTCATTCTTGAAATTCCATTCCATTCTATAGGACAACATACAATTTTAAAAATAAAAACATTTAAAAACATAGCACGAAATAGAGATTGATAAATACATAACACTTTAACATATGTGAAACTTATATAGAAAAGAGAGAATGAGTAAGATAACATTGCAATATTATTTTCAAAAAACACAAACTAGGCATCATGGTAGTTGTGATAATTTCAATTAAACATTAACAACACTTGAAAAAATTGTAAGTCAAACATACCCAGTGAAAATATGCAGTAAAAAAGAACAGACAATTACAATATTATACACATATTTGAAGTATGTTATTTGGTGTAAAAACACTTACAAGCACCATTACTTCATGTGAAATGTAATGGAGGCTGACACCTATAATCTTAAATACAACAAACTAAATTCAAACACACAAACAAGACAAAAACTATTGATAATAATATATAGAAAAAATAGCAGATAACCTCAAATTTGGCCTAATTAATGTTAGATCCCTGGTGAAACATCACCAGGAGATATATCTCATGTTAGAATTTCACAATTTGGATGTGTTATTCTTAACTGAATCATGGACACGCCCTGACTCAGAGGTCGACCTGGGGCTGGCATGTCCTCCAGGCTATAAAGCTTTTCATAAACCACGACTCACTGGAAGAGGAGGGGGGCTAGGAGTTATCTATAAGGACAAATGGAATTTCACCCCTATGGATGTCGATAAAGTGGAGAGCATTGAACTCTTAGGGTTCTCCTTTAAGAATGTTAAAGGACAACTGCTTACTGGCATAGCTTGTTATAGACCCCCTGGCTCAATGAGCTCTCAGCAACAAGTACTAATCGATAATTTCTATAATATGTCACTTGCTCACTCCAGAATGATCATTCTGGGAGATTTTAATCTTTGGGAAAATGGGAATCTGGGCCCAGCCTTGAAAGATCTATGTCAAGCATGTGAGAACCTAAATCTGCAACAGCTGGTGCTGGATCCAACACACCAGGGAGGCCATGCACTAGACTTAATATTTGCAGATAGCAAGGTTGTAGAGGTGGAAAATATACTGCCTCTATGTTGGACTGATCACTTCCTCATTCAATTTTCGGTATTGGTTCTCAGAACAAATAAAAAAACTGTTCCTATGAAAAATAAACGACGTGGAAGGGAATGGAACAAATTGTTGAAAATAAAACACTCCCCTGTATTCACAGAGAATAACTCCTTCGATGCCAGTAAATTGATGGAGGAAAACTATCTGAAATTCTGTGACCAGATAAACCATACTCTCGATCAGTTGGCCCCAATGAAAGATCAAAGAAATACGTATAAATCATCAGCCCCCTGGTATAATGAGGAGCTAAAAGAGCTAAAGAAGGGTTGTAAACAAGCAGAACGAAAGTGGAGGAAACTCAATGAGGAAGAAGACAAAATAGCCTTGAAGGCAGCATTGGGCAAATACAAAGGGACAATTGCCAAAGCAAAAGCCGAGTATTACGCAAACACCATTCTAAAGGTGACTAATAGTGCCAGAACTATATTTAAAATAGTGAGCGACCTCTCCAAACCTGACTGCATGAAAAAACAAGATCACTGCAACCCAAGATTTATGTGATGGCCTGGCAGTCTATTTTGAGGAAAAGATCGCTAAAATTATTGGTGGTCTGGGAATGAACAAGGTGAATAAAACAGATGGTGAAATCGGACCACCTGAGCTGATGCCACCTGCAAATCAGGAGGAGGGAGTAGACAAGGACAAGTCGGCAATTCCGGATCACTTCCAGATTCCTACAGAGGAAGACTTTAATAAATTGGCTTTGAGTGTTTCATCCGGGTCCCCATTGGACCCTCTCCCACACAGGGTGTGGAGAGAATTTAAGGGGAGCTATTTCCACAGCTCCGTCAAATCTGTTGCCAATCATTGAGCAATGGAGCAGTGCCGGTATGTTGGAAACAGGCAATGGTGACACCTTTGTTGAAGAAAACTACGCTCGACCCCCTATGTCCATCTAATTATAGACCTATTTCCCTTTTGCCCTACCCGGTAAAAATTCTAGAGTGGTTAGTCAGCAAAACTCTTTCGCAATTCTTAGAAGTTAACCATAAGTTAGAAGATGTACAATTTGGTTTTCGTCCAGCTCATGGAACAGAAACTGCCTTAGTAACAGCCCTGGATGAACTCAGAATGCGAGCAGACATAGGTCAATCAGTCATACTGGCGCTATTAGATATGTCAGGCACATTCGACACGGTTAACCACAAAGTCCTTCTGAAAAGACTTATGGATATTGGGATAGAGGGAATGGCACTCATCATACTTTCAATCATACCTGTCGGATAGACAACAGGCTCTACCTCCCTTTTTATCTAACTATAGCTCTATCCAGCACGGTGTCCCCCAGGGCTCTGCGATTAGCCCTATTCTATTTAATATATACTTAAGCCCACTAATCCCAATTATCAAATCTTATGGAATTGAATTGACGAACTATGCAGATGACACACAACTCATTTTCTCACTGGAAGGGAATCAATCAGTATCACTTGACAGGTTCCATGAGTGTATACAAAGAACTGCAAGCTGGCTCAGAGACAACTCCCTACAGTTCAACGGAGATAAGACAGAAATTCTATACTGTATGGCAAATAAAGTCCCTCGCCCACTCTCGGCCAATGTTTGGTCTACCCCTACAGAAACACCACTGATTCCCTCTAAGTCAATGCGTAATCTGGGGGTGACGTTTGATGATAACCTAAGTCTAGATACCCAAGTAAATAAAACAGTTGGAATGTGTTTTTCTCTCATTAGAGCCTTACGGAAAATATTTCCGATGTTACCGACTTCAGCTAGAGCACTGGTGGTGAGAAGCATTATCCTGAGTCGGTGAGACTATTGTAATGCTCTGCTACTGGGTGCTCCGAACTCTTTGATAAAGAAGCTTCAAAGAATCCAGACAATAGCTGCCAAGTTAGCTCTAAAGAGACAGCATAGGTCATCTGCCTCCTTGTCCCTTAAAGACCTTCACTGGCTGCCAATCATGCAAAGAATACAGTTTAAATCTCTCTGCATCGTTTTTAAGGCACTACATGGTATGGGACCTAAGCCACTGCAGAGAAAATTTACCTGGTATGCCCCGACCAGAAGCCTTCGTTCATCAGCAGCCAAGCTGGTGAGCATACCCAGATTCAGAAAGACCAGGCTCGGAGGCAGAGCATTTAGCTCTGTAGCTGCGCGGCTATGGAATGAACTCCCGGCCGATCTTAGACAAACAGAAGATCTTCTTCATTTCAGAAAAAAGCTTAAAACCTGGCTTTTTCCTAGGGTATAATGGAGCCTAGCCACCGCTTATGGACATTCCGTCTGGTTTTGGTAGCTTATGTGCTCACTGGAACTTAAGGTAATCGTAGCGCCAAAATACCCGTGGGTGATAGTGCGCTCTATAAATTTGTTTTACATTACATTACATTACATATAGGTTTCTATGTTTCCAAAAGATGCAAAACACATTAGCAACAGCTAAATTAAAAGCAAAAATGGCATTTAGGTTTAGTGACCTATTCAATAATATAACTTACCAGTCTCCAGTCCACCAGGGATTCCTGTCAAGCCTTCAGGATGTAGAATCTACAAGACCTACTCTTCCCAGAGAAAAGTTATAAGGGGGCCTGGGAGAACCATCACCAGTCCCCTAGGCCTCCACATGATGCTTGGAGGCCAGGGATTGCACTCTCTATTGCAGGTAACTCCACTTCTTCCTAAATTCCTTCTGTGTGCGCAGGTTGTTAGCTACAGCATTCACTCTGTCAACTATTCTGGCCCATATTTGCCTTTTCTGAGCTATGGTTGTATTTTGTACTTGGGCTCCAAACAATTGTGGCTCTACTGAAATAATTTCATCCACCATGACTGACATGTCTCCCCCTGTAAAAATGGGATTTCTCCTCCCTGCCATTATCAAAAAAAGCAGAAATGAAATACATTACATGACCCACAAGAAAATAAATGACAGAAGGAAAATGGGACAAGACAAAGAGAAAACAAAATAGAAAACCTGATATCACTGACAAAAGTTCTGGTTGACAACATTGTGCTGCAGTGGAATGGCAAAGGAGCATGATCTGAAATGGAATGTGTTTTATAGAGTGGTATGCAGGTAAAAGCAATTAGTCAAAACACATCAGGTGTGTGATGTTAGCATCCATCCAATAGCCACAGGAATGGTACATTGTTGAATGCATCCTGCTACAGAATCCCTCTGTCGGAAATCCACCGCTAGGACAACGCCAGCACAACTGTGAAATATAAATAGGCACTACACAATCCCGCCACCCTGACGGCCAGCAGAGGAGTCCCCTGCGTCAGCAGCAGTGAGATGCTTATGTGATGCGAAACACTCTGCCGATGCAGATGGAGGTTCAGCCAGCATGCAACTAAATAGGGCAGGCGGGATTCCATCAGCTTGTACTTGTAAACTACGCCACGGACGGATGATGGGAGCCCCGTCGAGATACAAATCAGGCCCTCAGTCTTTTAGTTAGGGCAATGCAATAGTCTCTTAGTGTTGCATCACCAATGTGCACAATAGCATTTCCTTTGGAAGTCCCCCCAGATTGCCATCAATCTGGCAGTCACAATCTCTTGAGGGCTCAATTTAGTGGTGGCATTTGGAGAACTGTGCATACTTTGAAGTGCTATGGGCAATGCATCTACCCAAGTCAGTTCAGTCTCTGCACATATCTTCACAATCTTTGCTTTCACAGTACCATTCCTCTTCTCCAATGCGTCTGTTTCCTGCGGATGATACACACAATTAAACTTTTGCTGTATCGCCAGGGCCTTACATGCCCACTGCACCACTTAATTCATGAAGTGTGGGCCGTTGTCCGACGAAATCCTGCCTTGGGCACCAAATCTTGGGATCAGTTCCTTCAGCAACCACTTAGCCACTGTCTGTGCATTGCTCTTCTTCGTAGAGTTGGTCTCAATCCAGCCAGAGAACAAACAGATCACCACCAGTGCATACCGATTTTTTTGTGTGGGAGGGAACTCTACAGAGTCACTTTGTAAATGTTCAAAAGGTACCTCGGGAGCTGTAAAGTGTTCTGATGTTGTGGGTGTCCCTTACCTCTGTTAAATAGTCAGCATGTGGTACAGTTCTTACAGATGGGCTCTGCATTGCGAAAATTCTTATTATGCCAAAATTCTGAAAAATATCTACACATGGCATCACGTCCCAAATGTGCAGTACCATGAATGGTAAGGGCCAAATTATACACAAAAGCATTAGGCAACCTGATCATTGCGTTATGTCCTACCCAAATCCCATCAACTGAGGTACCTTCCTTTTGCCGTTCCACCTTTTCTTCCTCAGTTGCATTCTGTTGTAACAAATGGGGATCCATGTTTATATTGCATTCTACTTGTAATGTTTGCTCTGGTTGAGTCACAAACATAGTAATTGTCTCAGCTAAGGCAGTAGTTTTAGCAGTTTGATAAGCAAAATGTTTCCCCTTACTTGCATTATCTGTCACTTTCTGATGGGCAGCACATATAATAATTGCTTAAGACTTGGGCAAACCCAATGCATTGAGGAAGCGGACAATTAAGGTTCCATGTTTTATTTCAGCCCTGCTAGAGCTCAGAAATCCTTTTTCTTCCCAAAGTCTATCAAAATTGTGTGAAACCCCAAAGGCATATTGACTGTCAGTATAGATGTTCACTGTCAAATCTGCACTTAATTCACAAGTTCGGGTGACGGCTAATATTTCCACTGCTTAGGCTGACAATTGTGATATTTGTCTTGTCTCTACTACTGTTTGCAATGTAGTTATAGCATACGCTGCTCTAGTTTATCCTGCTGGTAATTTAAAACATGACCCATCCACAAATAAATCTGCATCTCTTTCAATAAAAGCTTTGTCTGACATATCAATTCTGCTTTTAGTTTGTTGTTCGGTCACCAAAATACAATCATGCAATTTTGTCATTTGATTCTCCACAGAAGTACAATGATGTAAAGTAATATTGTCAGCCGACAATAGAATCCGTTCATACCTAGTCAATCAGGCATTAGTTAAATGCTGCATACATGTTTTCTACTATAATGTATCAACTGAGTGAGGTACATACATATTCAATGTTTTTCCTAAAACCAAACTCTCACTTCGTTCTACTGAGACTACCACTGTTGCTGCACTCAGACATTTTGGAAGGGCTCTGGCTACTGGGTCTAATACTGCAGACAGATATTCATAGGGTCTCTTAAGAGCTCCATGTCCCTGTGTGAATACTGCAAGGGTACATCCTTCTCACTCATTTGTTAAGAGGTTAAACTCAGTCTATTCTGGAATCAAAAGTGCTGGAGACTCACAAAGAGCCTTTTTACTAGTGTGAAAACGTTCCTGATGTATCTGCAGACAGGGGACAGGGTTGATAACATCCTTGTGTGTAAGGCTTTCAAAAAGGTTTAGAAATTAGGAAAACGTTTGATATCCATTGCCTGCAATACCCTACCATTCCTAGAAATCAAGGTACTTCATGTTGTGCCGTGGGAGGAGGGTGTTGCATTGTTGCACAAATACGTTTGGGTGAAAGTCTCCTCTCCCTTTTAGAAATCAGGAGGCCCACATAGGACATCTGTTTTCTGCAAAATGGTAATTTCTTTGGGGAGGCTTTGTGACCATGGGATACTAAGAAGTTAAGCTAATTTATAGTGGCCCACGTGCACTGTTTTTCTGTATCAGCTCCTATCGGAAGATCATCTACATATTGGATCAATGAAACCTTGTGTTCTAAAACATGTTGATCAAGGTCTGCCTTTAATATTTGTGAATATATGGAAGTAGATTATGTATAACCTTGAGGAGTCCAAGTCTAAGAAAAACTATGCACCCTAAAGGCAAAGGAAATTAATATTGACTATCAGGGTGTAGGTGAATGGCGAAGAATGCACTTGCAAATCAATGACTGAAAAAGAAGTGGCTGAAGGAGGTATGGTGGTAAGAATGGTAGTGGAGTTTGGCACCACAGGAAATCTGGGTTGCACTATCTTGTTAATCTTGCTTTGATTTTGCATGAGATGCCACTCATCAGACTTTGAGGGGTCCTTACTTGCTTTACGCACCCAGGGGAATCGGGGAATTATAGACAATCCCTTTACTTTCTACCAGGACTTCATCCTTAAGCAGTGCTGATAATAGTTCCTGCAAACCTGTCTCTCCCTCCCCTGAAATATGGTACTGTGGAACTTTGGGCAACAAAACATTTTTCTTCAAAGCAACAGGAATAGAATCAAAATTCTCTATTCTTGGCACATCAGATTTGTTTAAAGCCCAGACATAAACGGTTACATTGTTAAGTACAACATTAGGTAAACAATCAAAAACATCAGATTCAACTTCAGTATTATGAACACACATTTGAGATACAAATGGTTATTCATCACTGCATTCAAGAAAACTGGTGTACATTTTATGACCGCATTATTCCTTTTCGATGAATCAAAACTCAACCGATTAAAGGTACTCTTGTCAGAAACTACAAAATAATATTTGTCTGTAATTGAACCAATGGTAAATGTCAGAGGCCACAGTCACCCTATGCCCAGGAATCAGAGGAACTGCCTCCAAGGCTAATATTTTCCAAGGTAAAGAGAGAAAGATACGGGATAAGGGATCTACCTTAACTTGCTTAGCCGTTGGTTGGTAGGTTATAAGGAAATCTTCTTTGTTAAAAATCAAAACTCAACGTATCTGGCGTGGTGTTAGAGCTTGAGCAGAGCAAAAGAACTGTAGGTTCTTGTGGTCGGAGTATATGGTGATAGGGTGTCGGGCCCCCACAAGTAATGCCGCCACTCCTGAAAGGCAAGTTTGGTGGCCAGTAATTCTCTTTCAGCAATATTGTTGTTTTGCTCTGCTGGTAGTAGTTACTTTGAATAGAAGGCTATGGGATGCATATGGCCCGTTTCATTATCTCTCTGTGATAACCCCCCCTACACAATATAGGGAAGCATCTGCCTCTACAAAATAGGGTTGTGGGAGGGCTGGGTGGATAAATAGGCAAATGCTGGATGTATTTCTTAATGTTGAGATTTATTGAGTATTTTAGGGATATGAGAGAATATATAAACAACACAAAGTCAGGATCAGCCGTTATGTGAGTGATCTGCATGCTTTCTTTTTGTCGTTCCAGGATGCCTTGCTGTTGCCACCCGGTGGCTCAAAGAAAGAGAGAACAGCAGCGGTAAGGATTGGTTCAAAAGTAAGCCTTTCCTCAACCTCCACCACACCCTTCTGGTACACTCATGTGGGTTTATGGGATTGGTCATTTCATTATAGTGCCGGTGGAAAATATTAACATGCACTGCAAAACAAAAAAAAATAAGGGGGCATATTAGCAAGACTGGCGATAAAATTATCGCCGTTTTAGCGGCAGGAAACTGCCGCTAAAGCGGCGATAATGGGCTTGCTAATATGCGTTATAGAATTCCAATAGAAGCCCAGGTTAGATGTGCAGGACATCTAACCTGGGCTTCTATTGGAATTCTATAACGCATATTAGCAAGCCCATTATCGCTCGTTTTAGCGGCAGTTTCCTGCCGCTAAAGCGGCGATAATTTTATCGCCGGTCTTGCTAATATGCCCCAAGGTCTTTTGCTGAAATATGAGGTTTGACCGCTTCCCTTAAGTGCAGAGCTCTCATACCGGGGTTGGTTCATCCCTGGATTACTGATCCGTTCTTATCTCTCCATTTAAGAAATAAAAGACTTAGCAGGCATCCTTTATTTGGCTCTGGATTTACCCAATGCGGGCTTAAGATTTTTCCTCGCTTTAGTGGGGGGTCATACATTTCCTGTGTAGATAACTCACCTACATTAATTTGAATCTTGCACTGGTCATTATGTTTTTTGGCCTTCATGCAGACCTTTCCTGTTTCTTCTCACCTTATATCTGTCTTCATTGCTTTATGGAGGCTGTTCCCACCATCTACCTCCATGTGTCAGTTCGATGACCTTTGCCATTGTCTCTATGTTCTAGAAAGCACTTAATTTTCTTGGGCTTCCACAAAGGTAGTGACTGTGCCATCAAGGTGTGTCATGTGTCCCAGTTAGCCCTAGTAGGACCTGTTGCCATTTTTACATGTACACTCACTGTTTCTTCTAAAGTTGCCTTCACTTTGCCACATCGCTTCTGACACACTTTTGCATTTGTGACACTTGGGTTAGTTTCTTGGAAACACCGACCTTGCTAACACGAACAAACTTCACGAGAACACTATCACATTGCCTTGCCACTGTGTACAAGGCCCACATGTGTGTTGTGCAAATGTGTTTGTTATTTACATCCATATGGCAGCACAGCTATCTGTGGAATACACCCAATAGCAGCCTAATCACAATCTCAGCCCAAGGCAAGGATGCCACTTTCTATTTTTAATCTTTTGTTTCCAAGTATAATCAGAGGAGACACTTCGGTTGACTTTGAGGGGTTCCTGCATGCTGAAGCTTTCACCTAGCAGCTGACTGACATCTCCGTGAGGGGTGTCCAGTTCATGAGCAAGACGGGTTCCTACATTCTTGCCCCCCAGGTAACGAGGTTGGATCATCCAGTAGGGGGGTCTCTTAGCAGAACATACATTTATACCCTAGACACGTAGGTTAGGGTTTGCATAATGGGAGTACACCAGATTGTTATACTGTTAATATGCTTGCATATATACATTGTCTCGGCAGGATGGTGAAACTCTTCATCCTGTTCACTGTACTGACACTTATTATAACTTTTGTCTGTTTCTGTTTGTTGATCATTGCAGCACATATTTTCTATATGAGTCACTTCGGTTCAATAAACATTGAAAATGTCCCTTTGTGTATTCTTCGTATATTTGTCGGAGCAAACGAGAGCCTGAGTGTCTGAGTGTAAGGTTCTAGGCCAGTCACCACGGTTCCTGAGGGAACAGGGTTGTCATGTTCAGTGGTTGCCAGAACTATTCGCTCCCTGTCTAGGTTAGGGGGGCTTATGGTGGCACTGTGAGCTAGTTAGTGTAAGGGATATCATATCCTGCGGAGATGCATGGAATCAGTCTGGCACCATCCTAATTTCATGTCATCCACAAATGTGCAGTTCCTACTGATTAGCGGAAACTACATGACATGGCGCCACCAACGTTGGTTGGTTTCTTATTTTGTATGGACCAACTGAATAGTTGAATCATGCTTCCTCAGAGATCCCTACACACCTTCTAACCGGAGACGTCCGTGGTGGTAGAGAATATCCTCCTCAGCTGAGTAGGTATATCCTATATATCGGTTGTTAGTGATTTCAAGCTTCAAAGGATCTAATTCCCACTGTGTTAGCCAAACTCCATATTTCATTTTTCCACATGTAACATGGCACAAAACATCTTTGAGAACTGCAGAATGGCGTCACATTTGACAGTAGGGACATTACCTTCGTAGTAGAGGCACACAAAGCATATAGAACAGAGGTATTTTACTCCTGGGTTACATTCCCTGCTGCAGAAGATGCAACATGGGTATTTCATGAATACACTGAAGGTGAAGTACCAGAAGAATACACTGCATATGAGGCATTTGAAGTGCCTCTCACTTACTCACTCACCAAAAACATATTAATTGGTTTCAAAGGTGCCCTTCCCTACACTATACAAAACATGAGACTAGGTTCGCTCAGCAATGAGGGCATGACATGACCAGTCCTAAACTGTTATACACCACATCCCGGTATCGATCGCTTGACCGCAGGCCAGCTGTCTGGATTATGCAATTTTCTAGTAACAATATACAGATGCCTTACACAGTTTGTGATGCAAGCATTAACACTTACTCCTGCTTGGGCTCTTCAAGCTGCATCACCACAATTAGCTATACGTGGCATTGGCCCACAAGTATTGAATGCAGTCATGCGTAAGGTTCCCACTAAGCAGGAAGAAATTCCGTATTGGATTGCACAAAAAACAAACCAGCATGAAGCAGTGTTCCCCATGTGGGCCCGCAGGAGAAACACAGGACACTAACCATTTGCTTACCAATAGGGATGACTCCCCTCATAGAGGACTGTGCAACTTGGGGTAAAGTCTTTGCTATGGTATATACCAGAACATGGTACCCCTTCTCTGGCTGTTTTACCTGAGGTATTGAAACTGGTCCAGAATAAGCAAGAGGCAGCACCTGCCCTGGACTTAGAGATGAAAATGATGGGCAACTTTGCAGCAGTATCAGCTATTATGTTGAGCAACAATAAAGGGGAAGCATCAGCGTTAGCTATAAACCAACGCTTAAGGAATTTGCCCTCCGCACAGCAGGAGCGCAAATTACCTAAAATTATCGAAGAAACCTATGCCACGTTGGGTAGAGATAATTTGGGGGCCAGACCTGGGAAACCACAACTGAAGAGTAATTCTGAAAAGGATAACTCTAAGCAAGCACCAGATTTTTCAACAAAGAAACGGGACACTAAGAAAAACGAGGATAAAACAAGATCACTAGGTGGGCCGCCTACACAGAAATCTACCGGAAAACATTACAACTTACGTAACGGTGATAATGTTAAACCGCCTGATAGGTATCTGGATACTGATACACGTTCCTCTCGTTCGACCCAGGATTCATCCAATAAATGTTCAGAGAGAGGAGGACAGTCAGAATGCACATCAGAAGAGCATGTGAAACCAAGGAAGGACTCACAACACTCATCTGACTATATAATAAAACAGGAAGACAAACCTAAAACATCTAAACCTCAATTTAAATAGATGAAGGTAGCCAGACTTAGGGTCAGGCATGCACCAGATATTGAGGACTCTGCTTCAATGGGGAAGGGGCATTGACAATGCTGGACAGCACGGTAGAGGTCACAATAGTTCACCAGAACCTGATGGATTGTCTGGTGGGAGTAGCGCTGAGTGAGTATATCACGGTGGAAATACCAGATACCAGGGCAAGTGTTCCACATCGGTTATACGAAATTCAACTGTGGTTGGAGGGAGATGTACCAGGTTTATCAATATTCTCTTTTGGGAGGAACTACTGGCTGAAAAAGACAGGCCACCCGATTTCATTATGGATTGCCCAATGAGGAAAACTGTGATTTTACCTGCCTTTTCCAACCTCGTTCCAGACTGAATTAAACACTCATACACCTGGGACTGGGCTCTAGTGCTAGCTTCTGCGTTGTACCGTAACCATGTGGGGTGGAATGACGGTTCACCTTATCATGAAATTTCATTGCGGACAACCCCACAACCTCAAAGACAATATCCAATAAAAAACTGGAAAATCCTAGAGCAACTTGAATACCGAGGTGTAATAGGAAGTTGCACCTCTGTAATTAATAATCCTTTGTTTCCAATAATAACACCAGATCAATCATATTGTCTAGCATTAGATTACAGACATTTAAACACAGCTACTCTCACGTTTGCAGTACAAAACATACACAGTGCCGTACTAATGAATAACATTGTGCGCAAAAAATACAAAACAACACTAGACATCTTGAATGGATTCTTCTGCAAAAATATAGCACCGGGAAGCAGACATTTGACAGCCTTCACAGTGCTCGGTTCTCAAAAACAATTTTGCCATTTACCACAGGGATATATAAGAATAGCTCATGTCTGTTTTCTTGCCAGAGTTACAGAATCACTTGAAATTTTTGATGATGATGCTTTGTCTTATGTCAATGACATATACTTGATGGACGATGACCTGATGAAACACTTGACCAGGGTGGACCACATAATCTTAGGGTTTTCTCACATGGGCTTTACATTCAATTTCAAAAAATCAAAAATCGCCCACCTCATAGTCCTATTTTTGGGACATGAGTTGTCAAGTGAGGGCAAGAGCCTGCCAACCCATTTTTTTAGAAAAATATGCATTGCTCCAACCTCCAACAACTCTAAAACGATTGCAATCCATTTAACCATTCTATGACTTAATATGTCCAGACTTTTCAAGCGCACATTGGACACAGGAACACACAGAAATTTAACGTTCCTTCCAGGCTGACATGATAGCTTCCAAACACTCACACACATGTGTAAACACTACAAACCTTTTGATCCGTGTAATCGCTGGTACATCCGGGTACACATACGTCAGTTTCAAAGAAGGTGACACTGTACCGATTGCATATGAATCGCACTTATATACTAATGCTGAAATGCGTTTTGCACCTACTGAAAAAATATTGACAGCAGTAAAGACTGCTGTAGTGAGAGAGTATGCCCTGGCTCAAGGGAAACGCATTATTGTTGTAACCCCGGTATCAACCTTAAAGGCAGTTACCAAGGCAAGCGTTCCTAATGCTATAGCTCTGCATCTAAGATCGATACAATACTCTCACTGCAACAGATGTAGATAACATCAATTGTTTCTTTTGCATATGTCGCCCTAAGTGGGAAGGGTATGCCCAGACATGGGTCCCGTGCTCACTACGCCACTGGAGTCAAGCTATCCTGGCTGATGAGGGCTGAATGCCCGAAACCGGTCCTAGGATGCTTGATTCCGGTCCAGGGAAGACATGGCTTGGCAGTTCGGTCTGGACTGTTCCCATGAGGCACAGGGTCAAGACTGATTTGCATATGGCTATGTCTGAACTGGGGTGGCGTGGTGAAGCAAAATAACGATGGATTAAACCCAGATCTGTGACTGGGGGTGAATGTTTGCCAATGTGCAACATTCCGTCCATCATCTTGTGTGTTTTGCAGTCCATCACCTTGCCTACTTTTTATACTCCACCGCATCCCTCTAAAGATGAGGAGCGTCTTCACCGACTGAACCCAAAAAGAGAAATGTCGTTCTACGTTGACTGCATAAGAGAGTTCTGGGTGGACGACCAACTCTTCGTGGGGTGAGTCGGTGCAAAGAAGGGAAAGGCCATGCAGAATCAAATCAAATAAAATCAGGAATATTTATTTAGCGCAAACATATCACCCGAAAGTCTCATGGCGCTTGCAGAAAAGCTCAGATGTTAAATTAAGCAGAGCCGTTAGAGGTCAAACAGCCAAGTTTTTAGCTCCCCACGAAAATGATTATGACTTGAGATGGTGCGCAAGTATAGGGGCAGTTTGTTCCAAAAAGCAGGTGCAAGGAAGGAGAAAGATCTCCCCCCCATTCTAGTTGCACGGATTTTAATAGAATTTAAAAGAAATTTGTTGCTGGATCGTAGAGCCCTGCATGGGCAATACCAGCTAAGTTTATTTTTCCAGTAACCGGGACCATTTCCATAAATGTTTTTATGAGTTAGGCAGAGAATCTTAAAACGAGTTCGTTTTCTGACAGGGAGCCAGTGGAGGATTCTTAAGTTTGAGGCCGAGGAGGATCTCGGAGGGAGATTCAACACCAATCTGGCAGCCGTGTTCTGCAGGACTTGGAGCCTGGTTAAGAGATCTTCGTTTACAGAGGACAACAGAGCGTTACCATAATCCATGCGATTTATGATCAAGCCTTGGACTAATGGTTTTCTAGCTTCGATTTGGAGCCATTTAAAAACTTTACGTAGATTCCGCATGATGCTAAAACAGGAATCAACTAAGTGATTGACCTGATCTTTCATAGACAATTTATTGTCGATTTGAATACCTAAGTTCCTGACAGATTGTTTTGGCTCTAGGCAGGGTCCCAGAGATTGGGGCCACCAGTCACTGGACCAACATTCGTGGGCTTTGCCAAAGAGGACTATTTCAGTCTTTCCTCCGTTTAATTGAAGATGGTTCAGGTTCATCCATCTGTCAATATGGGTCATACAGTTTTTAAAACGTATTTTCGTGTCAGTAGGGTCCGGGCCGAGGGTGATCAGGACCTGAGTGTCATCGGCGTATGACATGACATCAAAGCCGTAGGATCTGATCACCTCGGCTAGCGGAGTTACGTAAAGATTAAAGAGTGTCGGGCTCAGAATAGAGCCCTGAGGTACTCCCATCCTTACAGGTCTATTTCTGGAGACGATGTTGTCAATCTGAACAGCAGTGACTCGGTCAGTTAGATAGCTTCTCAGCCATTTAAGGGCTTTCCCTCTGACACCAATCTCCCACAGTCTTAGATCTAAAATGCTGTGGGAGATGGTGTCAAAGGCAGCCGATAGGTCTAGCAGGACGAGAATAGATGATTGTCCTCTGTCCAATGCTAGCCTGATGTTATCGGTGACTTCTACCAATGCTGTTTCAGTGCTGTGTGCGGCCCTAAAGCCGGACTGTGACTGGTCCAGAAGACCGTGGCTTTCTAGGTAGGTGACGAGCTGTCTGTTGACCAACGACTCAAGCATCTTCCCAAAGTAGGGGAGGAGCGAGATAGGGCGGTAGTTTATTGGAAGATTTGGATCGGCAGTGTTTTTTTTTAGAATAGGTCTAACTCTTGCGGCCTTCCATATTTTAGGAACGCCAGCTTGTGACAGCGAGTTGTTAAATAAATCTGTCAGGCGGTCTAAAATTTCAGGTGCAATTAGTGGAAGGAAACGCGGTGGTATAGGATCCACTGGTGAGCCAGATTTAATTTTATTCATGGCGCTAATCACATCCTCCAGATTGCATGGAGAGAATTCTTCCAGGGTAGGAATAAGACTAAGGGGAGTAGAGGGGTGATTGTGTGAGATATTAGTGACTTCTTGAAGTGGAAAGGAACTGTGAATTGTATTTATTTTGTCCTCAAAATATTCAGAGAGAGAGTTCACCCAGTTCTGTGAAATGGAAATCGGTGACTGGACTGGGGCGTACGTGAACTCTTTTAAGATGTTATAAAGCTCTTTATTTGAATTTGCTGCTTTTTCAATTTGATTTAGGAGAAATAATTTTTTTCGCTTGTCTAATACTTTCCAAGTAGATACGATGGATACTTTTGTATTTTTCCCGATCTTGCTGATTCTTACTTTTCCTCCATTTTCGTTCCGCGGTCCTGCATGAGAGTTTCAGTTTCTTCAGTTGTTCCGTGAACCAGGGTGAGGTTCCAGGTTTAAAATTGACTTTGGTAAGAGGAGCAATTTTATTTAAAGCAGATGTTATAGCTCCCTCAAAAGAGGTTGCAGCCAGATCGATGTTGTCTTCTTGGCATATGAATGAAGGATAAAAATGGGTAGAAAAGGAGGTAGGAGTGACTTTCCGCCATGACCTTCTCCATTTTAGTTCGGTTTTTAGCTCATTTTTAATTTTCTGAGCTGGAATGGTAAATTTCAATAATTCATGGTCTGACCATAATAGTGGGTACGGGGGTTCCACCATGGTACATGACGAGTTAGTAAATATTAGATCAAGTGTATGTCCAGCGGAGTGGGTAGGGCTATCCACCTGTTGTACAAGTCCAAGAGATCTCATGTTGGTAATAAGCTGATTGGTATCGAGATCGGATAACATCTCTACATGGTAATTGAAATCACCTATTAGGAGAAAAAAATCTGAGCCTAATACATGAGGGGCAATGTTCTCTAGTAGCTTATATGTGAAGTCGTTTTTTGGGCCAGGAGGTCTGTATACTAGGGCTCCTCTCCAGGTGACCTGGAATAGACCGTCAATTCTAAAAATACATATTTCTAATTGATCTGTGATGGCGCAGTCTACGGTTGTGATGGTCATACTAGGAATTGTAGCAATTAACAGACAACCACCTCTTTTTCCCCTTCTGTCTACCCTGGTAATTTTATATTGGGGGGAAAGGCAGCTACCACATCTGTGGAAGAGTGTTCATGCAGCCAGGATTCCGTTATAAAACAGATATCTGGTGACTCCATATCCATTAGACTCCATATTTCCATAGTATGTTTTGGAATAGAGCGTGCATTAAAATAGATTGCTTTTATAGGTTTTGGTTGTTTAGGGGTTTTGAGATGGGTCGGATCAAAGTGGACTTGAGGTAAATTAACAAGTGAAGAGTCATTTTGATATGCAATTTCTTTCATGCTGCTGATGGCTGTATTGCTCTGAAGAACAATTTTTTCGGGCAGTTTACTAAGATGTTTGAGTTCTTGGCTAGAATAATATAGCCTTGCCATTTCAGGACCGTTCACCAATATATGAAAGAATAAGGCGAAAAGGGATCCTGGCAGCGGTCTGGCGGTGGTCTGGCGCGGACGGGCGCAGACGGGCTTGCCTTTGGCGCGCCACCGGCGCGCCGCTGCGCGTTCGCGCCCTGCACCGCCTTAAATAGATCAGGGGTGAATGGTGTGGAGGCTAGAGCGCTGGCTGCGTTTCCGGGCAAGCCGCCGGAAGTGAGGTATAAGCCTTTTTTCGTCCCTCCGCTCAATCGGCACAAGCCGTGGCGGACCGGGGACTAAAGCTGATTGCTAGGGGACGGGTATGTGTGACAAAGAGTCAATACAGACGACGCGTTTAAAATGAACAATTATTTAAAAATAAACACAATTCAGTTATAAAAATACCAGAAGATAAAGAAGATTAGTATAGAGACTAGACTGACCCTGTGGCCAATGCTTCACGAGCTTTCCGCTGCGCGTCCGCGCCCTGCACCGCCTTAAATAGATCAGGGGTGAATGGTGTGGAGGCTAGAGCGCTGGCTCCGTTCCGGGCAAGCCGCCGGAAGTGAGGTATAAGCCTTTTCCGTCCCTCCGCTCAATCGGCACAAGCCGTGGCGGACCGGGGACTAAAGCTGATTGCTAGGGGACGGGTATGTGTGACAAAGAGTCAATACAGACGACGCGTTTAAAATGAACAATTATTTAAAAATAAACACAATTCAGTTATAAAAATACCAGAAGATAAAGAAGATTAGTATAGAGACTAGACTGACCCTGTGGCCAATGCTTCACGAGCTTTCCGCTGCGCGTCCGCGCCCTGCACCGCCTTAAATAGATCAGGGGTGAATGGTGTGGAGGCTAGAGCGCTGGCTGCGTTTCCGGGCAAGCCGCCGGAAGTGAGGTATAAGCCTTTTTTCGTCCCTCCGCTCAATCGGCACAAGCCGTGGCGGACCGGGGACTAAAGCTGATTGCTAGGGGACGGGTATGTGTGACAAAGAGTCAATACAGACGACGCGTTTAAAATGAACAATTATTTAAAAATAAACACAATTCAGTTATAAAAATACCAGAAGATAAAGAAGATTAGTATAGAGACTAGACTGACCCTGTGGCCAATGCTTCACGAGCTTTCCGCTGCGCGTCCGCGCCCTGCACCGCCTTAAATAGATCAGGGGTGAATGGTGTGGAGGCTAGAGCGCTGGCTGCGTTTCCGGGCAAGCCGCCGGAAGTGAGGTATAAGCCTTTTTCCGTCCCTCCACTCAATCGGCACAAGCCGTGGCGGACCGGGGACTAAAGCTGATTGCTAAGGGACGGGTATGTGTGACAAAGAGTCAATACAGACGACGCGTTTAAAATGAACAATTATTTAAAAATAAACACAATTCAGTTATAAAAATACCAGAAGATAAAGAAGATTAGTATAGAGACTAGACTGACCCTGTGGCCAATGCTTCACGAGCTTTCCGCAGAAGCAGACCATCTCCTTGTGGATCGTTCTCTGCATGAAAATCTGATACGCATTGGCCAAGGAACAACCCCATGAGGGCTTGTGTGCTCATTCCACCAGAGCAGAGGCTGCAACCACTGTGTTTGCACGTGGAGTCCCGGTTCTGGACATCTGCCAGATTTTTTAAGTGAAATTGTTTTGCAGACCTACCCCTGGGGAGGTATTGCTTGGGTATTTATTCTAAGGCAAGGAATCTTTGGGTAGAAGTCTCTATCAGATGAACTTACCTGGTAAAGGCTCTGTCAAGCCACAGATTCCTTACCAACCCACCCATCCTCCCTGCTCTGTGAACAGATTTCTAGGGGCTATTCGCCTTTCAGGGCTCTAGTTTTTGACAGCTGTGGTAAGTGTTCTTCATGGCTCTGCACTCCTGGCATGGAAAGTCGCAAAAAGAAATTGACGTCAGCATGCTGGGGTGGTGCCTATATAGGCACCAAGTACATCACTCCCAGTGAAGACGATGCCACGCATAGCTGAGTGACTTCATCTACCGGCATGCAGGAGTACTGCTCACGAACAATTTCTGGATCCAGTCTGATGCCTAGGGATAATTCTGAGGTAAGGAACCTGTGGCGAGATAGTCTCTATCAGATAAGGTGTTACCGAAGGTAAGTAACTTGTACTCCTGTGTGTTTCATGCAACAGCTTAATCTCCCACCTCTCCTCACAGTCTATCCATCCTATTGCATGCTGGATTTGTGAAGCCATGTAATACACCTCGACATTTAATAGCCGCATACCATCATTCTTCCATCTCCATTTCATTGTATACAGTTTGTCCCTGCTTAGTTTGTCTGCCCAGATCAAAAAAAATGTGCTGTAAAATCCACTGAAAAGTCTCTCCCTCAGTGAGCAAATCAAATTTTGCATTGCGTAAGAACAACATTTTGGCTACGAAAACCATTTCTTCAATAGAGAGGGATAGAGTGTTCCAGAATTGTACCAAGTCACTTAATTCTAATAGCACTCTTCCCATTGTATTTTAATATTGTACCTCTGCAGTGCGTGAGACATATATACCCAGGTTTCAGAATCTATATACTTTCCATCTAATCCCCAGCTCTGGATGTAGGTCCTGGCTCATCCTTGTAAGTCCCCCCTAAGAGGAATAACTTGGATGTTACTCAGTTGATGTGTAGCCGTGAGATTGCTCCAGAAACATTCCAGTCACTGCAAATATGGAATTATGACTGTGTGACTGATCCTAATACTACCCCCAGTTTCTAGCCGCTGTAATAGTTTCCTCGGGTCCTAATACATTTTTCCGAACAAAGCTGAGAGTGATCAAAGCTGGCAGAACACACTTTTTCAACTCTCTAGAGGCAGGCCGGGGTTGGCTTGAGGACAGGAAGATGCAAAAAAGAATGAGAGGGGACAGGAATTTAAGAGCAAATGGAGGCTGTGCCCTCACTTCCACTTACAATAGAACTGATAAAACTAAATGACAAGAGTCTGCTCCCAGCTCACTGCAGAGACTCCTGGTGAATTCACATGGAAGTCTTGGTGTGGCTGGGTGAACCTGATACAAGTCTGGACTTTAAATGTGTGTATACGCAGTAATGTTATCAGGGTGCATGCATTGCTCCTGAACCTTTTAATTGCACTAAAAAGTTCATGGTGGGCACACTGAGATCCAACAGATACAACTGTAGATTGCCACTGTGCACCCCTATCTGGTCCCCTTTTCCCTGCCTGAACTATGCTGAGTACTGTGCAGGGACCTTAGATGGCTAATTATACGGGCATAGAACATCAGGAGGGGGAATCAGACCTCAAGTGCTCCACAAATGTTATTTCTTTCTTTGTTTGCTGATGTTTATTGACAGCTTAGTTGGGTTAAGGGTGGGATGAGGTTTGGAGAAACAGACGTGTGAGGAATAGTTTCCTGGATCTCTGCCAATAATATTCATTGTGGGGATTTGTGGGAAATAGGTTTAGGTTTTCTGAATGAGATCTGGGAGATGTGACAATCTATATCCTTGGTAGGGGGGATTGGTTTGGGTTATTGAGTTGTTGATTTTTGTGATTTTTATATGGCACTACAATGAGTTGACTTTACTAATGTCAATTTGTCAGAAATATGACAGTCAACAGGGTGAACTGGAATCTACGCAATAAGCACTAAAACTGCAAGTAGGTAGAATGGCAGGCTGTATAAAAATGATATCCATGAACATTTAAGGCCTCTACAACCAGTGTAAATTCCATAGAATACTACATTTTGCAAGAAAATTGAATGTAAGAATTGCTTTCTTGCAAGAAACACACATTAGAGTCTTAAAACATGACCCTTGGTTAAGAATGTGATTTTCTACTCAAACATTTCGAGGGGATATCAATTTCTGGGGAGTTAAATTCTACTTTGTAAGCCTATATTCCCCAAATATCATCAATATACCATTTTTCAAAAGATGCAAGGCTAGGCTGGTGATTTGAGCAGGAAATTATAACTGCGTAACATCAGTTGCAAAGGATAGAAAATATATTTTTCTTCCTACTTTACCTTTTCAAGGTGGGTGGAAATTTGATTTCATAATAGATCCCATTTAGGGCAACTTTGATGCAGAGGGACGCAGAAAAAGGGTACTTAATGGCATGTGTGGAGTTGGATGGGCAAGAACTCTGTTTTGTCAAGTATATACCCCAAATGTAATGAATATGTTTTTTTCCCAAAGATTCTAGGCATGACAATTCCATGGATAGGAAAACTGATGATTTGAGTAGGAAATTATAACTGTGTAATGTCTGCTGCAAATTTTATATATATATAAGTCTTCTGAAATAAGCGCTGTCAATGAACTCACTATACAATTAGTAAAGACTGTAACACTAGTAAATCTGGTCAATGTATGGCAAGGGTGACGTCCGTAAGGCTTGGTGTACTCCTTTTAATCCCCCAGGTGAGTTCATATAGAAGATTGGACTACTTTTTTCGTAGATGAGAATTATTTGATAGTGGCATGGGGAAAGAGATTATAGGTTGAATATTGTCAAACTACTCCCCATTAATATTGACTTACATCAGTTATAGAAACAGCCCCAATATTCCCACTTGAGGCATTAGGATTGAGGTGCCACAGATTTAAACATTTCAAATAACAATCAAAGAAAAAGTCACAGAATATTTTGATGAGAATTGTGATCTTGAACAGGGTGACAGAATGGGACGCTGTAAATGTAATGGCGAGGGGCAGTTATTAATAAGGTATATTTGGGAAGTAAAAATTACAAAGAGAAATTATGAAGACAGAAGGAGGAGATGGTCATCACATGAGCACTATGCAAAACTGAAACAGTACTAAAACTAAAAGACAAGTTAGGAGACCAATACAGACGGCAGGACAGCTACTCAAGCACATCATGAAGACAGAGTCTCTAAAGGAAAGGAGATAAATAGGGCAAAATGCTGGCTTGATTACTGAAAGAAGAAACCCACAGGGAGAATCTAATGCATATAAAGGATGAAAAGGGAGCAACTTGGAGCACACAGGACAGTTTTAATGAGTGTGTTATGGCTACCTTAAAGAACGTTACTGACAATCAGTGACTTCAGACCCGAATCAACTTTAGAAAAATTTAGAAAGGACTAATGTACAAGAGGAAAGAAAAGCTGGAGGCAACCCTAACCTGAGAGGAGCTGGATAACGCCCCTATGGATATGCAATGTGGGAAACTACTGTATAGCCGGATTACCAACTGAACTCTGTGGCATTGCTCTGAAATTGCTTTTGGAAAAAATGTTAAATGTAGCAAATGAGGTGTTGGAAATTCGCTGAGAGAAGCAGTGATAGTGGTGATACAAAATCCTGAAAAATCTTGGTCGATGATCAACACAATGTAAAAATTAATAATGAACCGATAGTGACACGACTAGCAAAATTGACCAGACTGTCTTTATTTCAAACAAGAGCACAATGCCGTCTGACACATGTCCAATGTTCCTTAATCAATAACACGTTGGAGTCCTCCTAAGAAACTCAGGGTTCCAGTATCGCCAATATGCTCATGACACACAAATCTATCTAAAGATCTCTTCCCTCAATGTCTTGGTTCTCGTCCAAACATTGAAATCAGCTCAGGAGTTGATTACTCCTTATTATTTGAAACTAAACCCTCTAAAAGCTGTATTTCTACTTATATTAATTGAAACAATAAACCTTACCTGTCCTAAACTAGATTGATTCTGTGGGATCCCTGATTGCAATACAACTATCATTGATAATGCCACATTTGTAGAGGTCATTCTGCACAATAAACATCAACATTAAGGCTAAATGTGTGCATTTCTAATAACATCAGTTGTGGGTTATTCACCAATTCCTCCCTAAATCTGTTCTCAAGACCCTGGTCCAATCCTTAGTGCTGTCAAGAAATTATGATAACTCCCTGCTGACTGGACTTACATACTCCTCATCCAACTGATAGCCGTGCTTCATGCTGAAGTAGTCTTTGTGTCTGGTATTAACTAAGAGATTTAATGAAATATTGATATTCCCTGTGCAGTGGAGTCATTAACTATGACTTGCCCCTCTACCATTCACAGGGGTCGATTCCGATTCGGGCCGGAAAAAGCACCGACCGACACGGAGCCGGAAAAATTACCGACCGACACGTACCAGTGGCGCCCGACACGCCAAGTACGATGCAAGCCGCGATAAATCCGACCGACACGTTAGGAAACCAAGCCGACCGACCGAGCCGCTCGGAAAATAGCAATCCGGCCGGAAAAACACGCGAATCCAACCGACCGACACGCACCCGGAACAAATCCGACCGAATCGTACCCGCCAACTCCAAACCGCAAAGTACGATGCAAGGCGCGAAAAACACGACCGAGTCGGACGGAGGACAAGCCGTACGACCGACACGCATACAAAACCGAGCCGAAGCAACACAATACACCGCGACCGACGCGTACGCAGCATAGAAAACTGCACAAACACAGCGTGAACGAAACGGAAAATACCGTACGAGACCAATGCAGGGTCCGACTCGGTCACAAGAACGTTTCCAACATACACAAACAGCACAAAGGAAAAATCAACCAAAAAAAGGCCAAACAAGCAATTACCAAGCCAATAAATACTGGGGGTGGGGTGGGGACAGAGAACAAAGACACACCCACAACTCCACCTATATAAAGGACACAAATCACTACCATGAGCCTTTGCAAATGCCATTTCACTGCCAGCACCCAAGAGAAAGCAACCACACACCCACAGCTCATCCCTCACACAAGACACACACCATCAACACACCAACAAATACCTACCTCACATACACCCAGCACAACACACACCCACACACCCTCACCTGCACACCAACACACACATCACCCACCATCACCACCCATCACCATGCCCCCCAAGAAGAATCCCAAGTTCCTAGATAGTGAATTGGAAGTCATGGTAGACGAGATCCTCAGGGTGGAGCCACAGCTGTTTGGCACTCTGGTCCAACAGACCCCCATGTCGCAGAAAACCAAGATGTGGGAGAGGATCATCAACAGGGTGAACGCCCAATCACCATGTCGGCGCACAAAGACGGACATCCAGAACAGGTGGTATGACGTGCGCAGGAGGGTACGGGACATGCTCAAGAAAGACTACATCAACAGCCAACACACCGGCAGTGGCCCTCCTGCCAAGCCAATATACCTCAGGCCCTGGGAGGAGAAGGTGCGGGCCATCCTTCCGCCAGTGAGCGTATATGGACTAGAGGACATCCCAGAGCCTGGTGAGTACACAACAAATGTACACAATAAACTGCCACAAAACACACACATCACTGTCAAGGGGAGAGTCAAACCATGCACTCATAGCAATTACACAGCAACTAGAACAGAATCATCCCAAAATGTGTATGTCAGTCAGATAAACACAACACATGCCATCAAAAAAGTCACATCCAACTGTGCCAACACATGTACAAACACAACCACAACTACAGCTAGGCAGTGGCACAAATAGAACTAACACACACATCCACACATGTAGCCACCACAACAACACCAACACACAGTGAAGACCACTCAAAGGAAGGAATTCTGTGTATGCTGGCCAAGTCAGTGTAGCCAATAGCATCATGGGAGTCGCAGTCACACATATTGCCCCCCCACAACTGTCCCATCAACACCACCCTGAACCATGCTCACATCACAGGGAGTGGAGAAGGACTCACAAGATGGCTGACACTGGCTACTGCTGTGGGGAGCACAAGGCCCTGCTGCCAACTGTGCACCAACAAACAGCAGGACACCACTGACTGACATCCTGAGAGACAACTTACACTCCCTGCAATGCAAGCACGTTCCATGGTGGGATATCTGGCTGGCTGGGTGGGAAGGGGGACTAGCAGCACTGACTATAGTCACCAGCACCTCCCCTCACCCCCCACCCAACACAAACTCCACAGTACCCACCTGGTAGAATGCAATGCCCTCCATCCTAACACAAGATCCCACAAAGCACCACCACCCTGGGTTATGTTGTGTGAAGCACAGGGACACTCTTGGGACTCTTAGCCAAACAACTGCCAGGACAACACTCCCAGCCATCCTGTCAGCACAGCCAGCCCACCCCACAGGGAAGCAGAGTCAAAAGGAAGGAAGCATGGGCATGCTGGGAAGGGGGTGGAGGCAATAGCATGATGGGAGTCGTAGTCACAGACATTGGCTCACCCTCACAACTGTCCCATCAACACCACCCTGAACCATGCTCACATCACAGGGAGTGGAGAAGGACTCACAAGATGGCTGACACTGGCTACTGCTGTGGGGAGCACAAGGCCCTGCTGCCAACTGTGCACCAACAAACAGCAGGACACCACTGACTGACATCCTGAGAGACAACTTACACTCCCTGCAATGCAAGCACGTTCCATGGTGGGATAACTGACTGGCTGGGTGGGTGGGTGGGAAGGAGGTCTGGCTGTCAACCAAACACAATCAATGCAGACCATGTTCACACCCCAGAGAATACATAGAAATGCCCAAATAATGCAGGACAATGTGCCACACCAATATCAACCCCTGACTGTGACGACTTAGGACAATACAATGTACAGGCCCGCACCCCGAGGCACAGTCACAACTGTCAGGTGTGTCAACCACTGATGCCTGCAGAAACATGACATACATTGTTTGTGTCTCCCAAAAACAGGTGATGATAGGGACACAGCAGCAGACGCTGAGGAGTCCCAGTCCCAGGCTCAAGAGGATGCCGAGCTCACTGGCGTCGTACAGCCTCTGTCCTCCTCGGACGATGAACAACCTGGCACATCCGGTGCAAGTCAACATGCTGCACCAGCAGGACCACCAGCTGCAGCACCAGCAGGTCCACCAGCTGCACCCCTGCACCCACCCCTCCAACGACTGTCACCACGAATACCATCCCTGCCGACATGGACGGAATAAGGAGCAACACCAGCGCAGTGACCCTGGACCAACCTGGGGCCATGGACACCACCACCACCACCAACCCCCAAGGTGGACCAGGGTCATCTGTGCGTGCAACTGCACACACTGCACATGTCAGCAGGGGTGGTGGGAGGGGTGGGAGACAGAGGTCGCTGCTTGCAGACGTTGCTGGTGTGCATGAAGACCCACAACTGGTACGCATAGCTGATGCGTACCAGTCCAGCACCGGAGAGCTCAGCCAGGTAGTGGGGCTCCTCAGAGACATCAAACAGCAGCAGGCTGCCCATCATGCCCGCTTGGACTCCCACATGTCCCACGTGGAGTCACACATGTCACGTGTGGACTCCCACATGTCCCGCGTGGAGTCCAAGTGGGATGTACTACATGAGATGACGGCGGTGCACAGGGACATTTTACAATGCCTCCGCCAGATGAACAGCAACCAGTCCACACCTCCCTGTGTGCCAACAACATCTGGTACAGAACAAACTGCAACTGCCACAGGGAGGGAGGAGGACTCTGGCGGAGAGTCCCCTGCACCGCAGCAGCCTGCACTTGAGGGCCCCCCCCAAGAAGAGGGGTCGTCCGAGGAGGGGAAAGTGAGAGGCTGATGGCCAAGCGCAACTCCCAGGAAGCCTGAACCTGTTCTGGATTTTCGCCTTTGTGCACAGACTGTTCACCCTGTTGGTGGCAACACTACTCCCACACATTGCATGGGGAGTACAAGTTGGAACAATGTGTCAGACAACTGTGGCCCCGATACTGGGGATCCTGTCTACCTGGACTTTCAATTCACCTAGGAACTTGGGATTGCAAGATTCATGTACAGCACAACCCATCCTATGCACTATTAACACAGATGTATCACAATAAACACACTAATACACCATACTTGCCTCTGTCGTGATTCCAACGTGGGTGCTGTTATGGGGATGATGAACTGCAAAATTACACTGTGTATGCGAACTGCAACAGCAAGGACAACACAGGCATGTGAGTACAGGCAACGTGACACATATGAGGGAGACACACCACCAGGGGTACACAACACATACACACCTAGGCCATCTGACTCATTGCCTACACTGATGTTGCCAGGGAAGACGGTGCAATGCACAGACACCACACCCATTCCCAGTTGTAGTCAAGTAGCCCACAGGTGCAGTAAGCAAATGGCAGTCAAATGTGTGACCACAGACAACGCACATCACTAAGTGAAGCACAGGTTTATTACACAGTAGCAACATGCCGTAACCACTACAGATGCAAGGTAACCCCACCTGGTAGCGGGCACACAGTCAACAACTGTAGACGGAAGGAAGTCCATGGGTGTGGCGCACATCACCTGTAGGGACACAACAGCTACCAGCCTGGATGTGCAATCACGTCGTCGGTGGACACAGTTGACCAAACGAATCTGAAAGTACCCTGTGAAGGACAGAAATGACACACAGTCAAAAGCAATGCAGTACAGGACAGATCAGCAAAACTCATGCACAATACATGTTACAAGATACCCACCCAGAACCAAGTTAGCATGTCAACACTGTTGGGGAGTACAGCCCACCTGTCACCACACATCGCAACACACATCCTGTCAAGTAGCCCATGGACACACTCCAACAGCACCAGAGCACCACCCACACATCATGCCAACTCACATCATTCACATGACACCTCAGGATACTCACATTCAGCTAAAGAAGTTGGTGATGAGCTGTGTGCGGACATCACCATCACCATCATCATCATCATCATCGTCACTGGCATCGTGGTCCAGGCCAGGATCCTCCACAGGTGGCGGATGTTGGTCATCGTCATCCTGGATGAGAGGCAACTCCTTCCGCACTGCCAGGTTGTGTAGCATGCAGCAGACGATGATAATCTTGCACACTTTCGCAGGGGCATATGGGAGGGACCCTCCGGTCTTGTCCAGGCAGCGGAAGCGGCTCTTCAGGAGACCAAAGGTCCGCTCAATCACTCTCCTGGTCCGACCATGTGCCTCATTGTAGCGCATCTGGGCAGGTGTCACAGGGTTCCTGAGGGGTGTCAGCAACCACGGCATGTTGGGGTATCCCGAGTCACCTACGGACAGACAAGTGCACATCAGCTGACTTGGAAAAGTGGGCGGAATACTACAGATCAGATCACACACAATGGCACAAAGTCAGTACACACCGACAAGCCAGGCACGCTGGTTCTGCATCTGTGCCATCAACCTGGGGATGCGACTACTCCTCATCACAAAGGCATCGTGTGCTGAACCAGGGAAACGGGCACACACGTGTGTGATGGTCATGTCTGCAAGACACACCACCAGTGCATTGACCGAGTGGTAGTGCTTGCGGTTCCTGTAGGCCTGCTCCTGGGCCTGTGGTGGTACCAAAGCCACATGTGTCCCATCAATGGAGCCAATGACATGCGGCATCCTCCCCAGGGCATAAAAGTCACTCTTCACGTCAGTGAGTCGTCGCAGTCTAGGGAAATAGATGTACCGGTTCAGGAAGAGCAACATTGCCGCCAAAACATCGCGGAGCACACGGCTGAACATGGTCTGTGACATCCCACCAGCAGACGCCACAGTATGTTGGAAGGTACCGGTGGCAAAGAAGTGTAGGGCTGCCATCACCTTCACCTTGGGGGTCAGCGCTGTAGGATACGGCCGGCCAGGCTGCAAATGTGGGGACAACTGCACTGCCAAATCCTCAATCAGCTGCCTGGTGAAGCGGTACCGTCGGATGCTGTCCCGTTCCACCATCGTTGCCAGGTCTGGGAATGGCCGATGGACAGCAGGAGCCCTGCAGTGCAGAGGAGAAGTAAGCAAGATCGTCAGTCACCCCACATATGCGGCATTGAACACACTCAAGATCCCAACATACATCATCATGAGGCACAACTACATGAAGTGTGCAGTACCGGAACGACATGTATGGTACATACATGGCCAACATCTGTCAACACGGTCCTACAGGTGGCATCAATTTGTCCCAGGTTGGCCCATTGGATATCATGATGCTGTGTCACAGTCACCCCCCACAGTGACATGTGAGGACAGATGTGCCCCAGGCACCACAGCTCAACGACAGGCACATTCCCAGGGACCCTGTAATGCCACATGGACACTGGCATCACCTGGAGTATCATGTGTACACCACAGCAAAACAAACATGACCCCCACAGGTAGTGGCCACACTTGCCATGGCAGGACAGCCATGGACGTCTGTGACACACACGCACAACATCAGAGTCCATGCACACACAACGTGGATGTGGAGACTGTCTCCCATTGTGCACATGAAATCAGAGACATTGTAAACACTACATGCACAAAGACTGTGGAGGGCCATCACTATTGTGCCACTGGGACACCCTGGCTCAAACATACCGTCCCACATGGGACTCACGGGGTATGTGACATGACATACACAAACACCACTGTGAAATGTGACCATGACACATGCACAGATATGAACAGTTGCACATCACAGTGGTCACGTACACGTAACACCCAGGATCCTGTCCCCATGAACACGTGCACAGCCTGGGGGTGGCTGCCCACAGGTGACACCCACAGGACAACATGTACACCAACATACACACAATAGGAAATGCAGCCTTACATGCCTTATGATAAGGTTTGGACAGGCTGTCGTGATGTAGGTGTGCCCCTCACTCCCTGGGAGCTATCTGTGGCTGGCATATGTCCATCTGAGACAGGCATGCTGACCTATGCCAGTCACATATACAGTGATGCGTTGAACCGCAATGGACCGATCGGTGCCTCCGGCCGGCCCATTGCTTTCAATGTGTGCGGGTACGCGTTGTACCCCTGTGCGCGTTGAACTGCAATGGACCGATCGGTGCCTCCGGCCGGCCCATTGCTTTCAATGTGTGCGGGTACGCGTTGTACCCCTGTGCGCGTTGAACTGCAATGGACCGATCGGTGCCTCCGGCCGGCCCATTGCTTTCAATGTGTGCGGGTACGCGTTGTACCCCTGTGCGCGTTGAACTGCAATGGACCGATCGGTGCCTCCGGCCGGCCCATTGCTTTCAATGTGTGCGGGTACGCGTTGTACCCCTGTGCGCGTTGAACTGCAATGGACCGATCGGTGCCTCCGGCCGGCCCATTGCTTTCAATGTGTGCGGGTACGCGTTGTACCCCTGTGCGCGTTGAACTGCAATGGACCGATCGGTGCCTCCGGCCGGCCCATTGCTTTCAATGTGTGCGGGTACGCGTTGTACCCCTGTGCGCGTTGAACTGCAATGGACCGATCGGTGCCTCCGGCCGGCCCATTGCTTTCAATGTGTGCGGGTACGCGTTGTACCCCTGTGCGCGTTGAACTGCAATGGACCGATCGGTGCCTCCGGCCGGCCCATTGCATTCAATGTGTGCGGGTACGCGTTGTACCCCTGTGCGCGTTGTACCGCAATGGACCGATCGGTGCGCACCCATTGACAATGGGCTTGCCTGGCAACGGACGCGTTTTCGAATTTCGAACGAGTCGGTTGCTGGAAAATCAGTTGGTCACCCACAACAATGTTGCAAAATCATGTATGTCATGAAGTTGAAGTTTTGAAGGATGCTGTGGGCGTGTTTTGGTGCTGCTATTCCATGGATTGGCCAGATTCAGAAGATGCAAACGACTTGGACCTATCACTTTGGACACAAGGGACAGTATCTGCCTCTCCAGCACATATATATTGCTGCCTGTTCCCCTGAGAGCCCACTTGCCTGCACTACATGCTCCAGGACGACATCTGCCACTGCACTGCTGCTGTCTCTGCCCCTCTGGACCCTGCAATGGCACGTACTGTGGAGAGAGCCCCAGCCTTCAGCCTTGAGGAGAACCAGGCCCTGCTGGACAGCCTACTTCCACAGTACAGCAAGCTGTATGGGACACCAGGGGAGCAGGTGAGTGTTCTGTGCACTGCCTTTCTGAATGTGCATTTTGTCTGACTAGCAAGGCTGAGAGTCAGCACGCCACTGGCTAGCAGGCTCACTGAGTAGTTGTCACCCCCCATAGTGTGTGGTGACTTGCACTGGACAGGTATGGTGCAGTGACAGTGCTTCTGAACAGGGTTTTACTCCCCATGCAATGATACCATGTAGTGACTTCTGGAAAACTGTCCATGGGCAGCCGTGCACTGCCTGTGTACACCATGTGCCCCTGTGATTGCGACATGTATATGCAACTGTGTCATGCACGGATATGTTGCATGTGTAGTAATGGCCTTATCACTTTGTCATCCTGACAGGCTTCTGCCCATCGGAAGCATGAGATATGGAAGGACATCGTCCGGGCTGTCCGGTCCGTGGGGGTCTACAAGCGCCGGATCCGCAACTGCCAAAAGAGGTGGCAGGACCTTCGGGGCTGGACCCGGAGGATTGCACGGGTCCAGCTGAAGCTGTCGCCTCCTCGCAGGAGGGGCGGAACACGGACCCTGACCCCCCACATGCTCAGGATCCTGGCGGTGGTCTTTCCAGACCTGGATGGGCAGCTGAAGGCCAGAGAGCAGCAAGGAGGGGGTGAGTCAAAGACTGCACTGTGTACTCTGTCTAACATGCTATGTGCCCTCCTCGGGCCTGGTTAAACTGCCACAGTACAGCAGTCATGTTGTCCAGGAGCCATGTCCCTCTATTGTGCACTGCCCACTCCTCATCTGATACCCAGGTGTGGCCCTTACATGCAGGGAATTCTGTCACTTAGGACTGTGTCCTTGCAGTTTGCTTGACTCAAGGTGGGAGACAGCATCTGTTTCCCTGACTCTGTGGTGGGCATCATGGGTGGGTCCATTGCTTACACAATGCCTGTATTCTGACATGTATTCAGCGTGTTACTTTGATCTGTGGTCCAATTGCTGAGCTGATCCACCACATGTGGCTGGGGTATCTGGCACACACCCATGCTGCGGGTGGGAACAATGTTTGGGCCCCAGGAGTATGTATATGACGTGTGTCACACATACTTAGCCAGCTGCCTACAGTCCAGGGCTCATCCCTCATTCATGTGGGGCTGGACAGTCATGCCTACTCCAGGCCATACAATACACTCTGTACTCCCACTCCCGTGTATCAGCGGACACATTGTGCACAGTGATTTGACCCCTCAGGTGTCTGCCTCTGTGTCAGTGTGCTGTAGATTAGTCGCCAGGACTGCTGTGGAGTTTCTTGGTAGGGGCTCAGCATGCCACTGGAGATGTGACCATAGGAGACGATACTTGTGTGACACATAGGTGTCTGATCAGCTGCCCATGCAGACTGGGGCATGTAAATGTGAAGTTCAGGCAGCTGTTCCCCATGCATAGCAGAGTGTGAGGGGCTCAGGTTCAGAGGGTAGTGTCACAGGTCTCCCATATGTCCAATAGGTATGACCTGGACAGATGAGGGTTAAGAGGATGTGTTGTGGGGGGATGTACATGTGCACTTGTGCAGCTCCTGGACTTGCATTCCCCATGACCTACTATTGTGACACAGTGCAGAGTGTTGTTGTCTGGCTGCAAAGCCATACATCACTGAGACAGTGATGTATGACTTTGCAGGCATGCCTCCGCCATGGCATGTGTCTACTGATTGGTGAGCCTGCAGGGGAGTGACATGTGCTACATGCACACCATAGTGGCGCTGGCTATCAGGACATGGGTGCATCATGGTGTCTGTCGCTGGTATGCATCACATGCATTTCCTATTTGACTCTGGGCATCCCTTTCATCCGGAAACCTGTACTGACTCAGTGGCAAGAGCTGTGATGTGTCCACACCGTGTCCTCTGCACTGTCCAACTACTGTGTACTTGGTGCATGTGTCAACACTGGGGTGTTGCAATCCAACAGACACCAGACAGATGGGTGCAAGGCCATGTGGGATGTGAGTGCCATGCTTGGCATCAGACTGACAATTGACTTCTCCTGTTCAGTTAGGGCACTTTTAGCAATGTACAACTGATGATGCCAGGGCTTGCTCTGTGATGTGCTGTGCTCACAGTGGTGTGTGCGTTATGTGCAGGTGACTGATGTCTGTCTGTATCCCCATTGTTTGCAGATACATCCACGGCCACGGAAGGGGACAGCTCCACGGACCAGGAGGAGCCGGAGAGCCAGACTGGGTCAGCAGCCGAGGAGTGGTCGGAGGGACCCAGTGGCACGGAGGGCGAGGGGAGCCACACCGAGGAGTCCTCAGCAGCATCCACCTCAGCTGAGGACCAGAGCAACTCGGAGGATGACTCCCTTGTGGAGGCGGGTGTCAGCAGCCACCACACCCCAGCTAGTGTTGCTGTCCCCGCCACCACCAGCACCACCACCGCCCTCCCATCGGCTCCCATTCCCCAGGTCCGTGGAGGCTCCCATGTCCGGGAGCGTGTTTCCTTTGGGCCAGGCACCGCACCCCCTGCCCCTGTGTCCCCTGCTGCCCTGAGTGAGGAGTCTGTGTACCTCCTTCGCCAGCTCCATGTAGGGCAGACAGCCATGCTGAGTGTCCTCCATGCGCACACCGCGCTGTTGACTCAGCTGGTGTCGTTCATGGAGGGCATCTCATCGGGCATGTCTGACCTACAGAGGGGCAATAGGTCCATGGACTCCTCCCTGACGGCAGCAGTGTCCCTCCTCAAACGGTCCCTCACCCCTCCTGCCTCTGCTCCATCCACACTCCCCAGCACCTTACCCGTCCCAAGCACACACACACCGGCACAGGCACACACCAGCACACACACATCCAGCACACTGACACACACGCCAATGACAAAACGCACACGCACGCACATTCAGGGGACTGAAGCCAGACTCACAGGGGATGGGGCCCTGGAACACACACACGCATCCACATGCACTGCGCAGTCCTCAGTTCCCTCTCCCTCCAAAGCACCCTCCCTTGCCTCACATGCAACCCCAAAGTCACAGCAGCTCTTCCTCTGTGACCTCGGCCTCTTCCCCACCGATGAAGCTGCTCCAGCATCCCGGGGGAAGAGGAAGCCCACCCACACGGAGCAGAGTGCCCCTCGCCCCCGGACACCCTCCCCCAGGCGCAGACGGACTGAGGCCCCCACCCGCAAGTCCCCCCGGAGTGGTAAGAGCAAGACCCCGCCACCGCCCTGCAGCTCAGGCACAAGGTCTCCGTCCTCCATCCCTCAGGCCCCCACTGCACAGGTGCCCCCACCACACCCTGCCCCAGGTTCCCCCACCCACAGATATACCATCCCCAAGATGCTCCGGCCTTCTCCCCCTGCCACTTGCTCTCCCAGCACCACACCCCCGCTGCGCTTGTCTGTGCCACTGATGTGGTGAGGGTGTCCTCCCCCTCTGTCCAACCCACCTTGCCTGTTCCCCATTCTCCTCCCCTGGAGGTAGGCACTGCAGTGGAGTCCACTACCGCCCTGTCTGACTTGGGCACTGCAGTGGCGGACCTGTCCACCCCATCTGCAGGGTCCACTGCAGTTGTGCCGGCACCCACGACATCTGAGTCATGCCCCCCAGTTGTGCCGGCACCCACCATGTCAGACACCTCCACTGCAGTTGTCAGTGGCTCTCCAGCACCCACCACCCCTTCCCTGACTCCCCTGGTGAGCCCTGATCCTGTCCCTGCGGTGCCTGGCCTGCCCCCCGGTTGCCCCTCCTAGTGGATTGTCCCTGGTTTTGTGCAGGCATGCGTAGGGTGACATCTGCCAGTGTCACCCTGTTTGAACTTTGACAATGGACTGGCCATTGGCCTTTGCTCTAATTTCTTCTGGACGTCGTTATCAAACAACACATATGCTGAATAAAGCAACTTTCTTGTCTCTAGTGCTCATGTTTCAGATGTACATGTTGTTGGTGCAGCTAACCATGCCCTTGCTGCAGTGATGGTGATATCTGGTATCATGATTATGAAGTGTTACTGTGCAGGAACCCATGTGGTCCAGGGGGAATGTGTCCTATCATGTGGTGTATCCATGTCATCAATAGCAGCATCTGAGGGTGTCATGTGTTCAGTATTTGGCAATGGGTTTCCTACTTACATTGGCAATTTCATATCTGTGGCTTCCACCCCTGCACATCTGTTGTGCCTGCCATCGTTGCATTTGTCTACTTCCCTGACCTTGTTGCCATCTCCAGTGGACATGCAGGTTTGGGCATCAATGGGGAGGGACTCATCCGTGTAGTCAGTGCAACATTGCTATACAAGTGTGTTGGATCTGTGCTGATGATTCCGTTGGCACATCCATGACCAGGCTGATGTGATGGGAGCCCTCATTTGGTGCTAATTGTTGATTGTGTGACCAAGTGCTCAGCTGACATGATGGGGCCCTACTGAGGCAACATATGGCACAGCTTTCCTCACACAGGAGTGGAGTCCCCTCATGGCAGTGTGTACTCCTGTGACATTGCCTGCGCCCAAGGTGTGTGTTGTATGTGCATGTCTGTGTGTTCACTTCCGTTTAGCTGTGCATGCTGTGATCCCTAGTGTTGTACCTGTTTGTGATGCTAGCTGAGTTGAGCTATGTTCCCCCAAAGTCTTCTCCCTGGGTTCTCTGTGATGTGGGTGCATGGCACATTACTGGTCATCAGGGTGTCACCCATAGGTGTGTTTGCTGTCAGGGCTGAGTTTGTGTGCAGACGCAGATGGGTCACAGTCAGGTTTCCCCTTGGCACTTGTTGTTTGCCCCTGTCATGTGATTTCCAGTTTGTGTTATCTTTCAGTGATTGTGACACGTTGTGTGTGTGACTGCTGGCACTCCTCAGGGTCCGGGCTGCAATGTTGGTTGTTGTCTATGTGTGTTCTTTGTGGGTGACCTTGGCTTCTTCATTGGTGTGTGCCTGTGGCTGGGATCCCATTGGTTGGTGTGGTATTGCCGTCATGTCCATGTACAGCGTAGTGTGCAGTGTGTCAGACATTCAGGAGTCTTGTTGAGTGGCCATGTGTGATGTGTTTCTGCACCTTGGTTCCCACCCATCACCCTGGAATAGTCATGGGTGCATGTGCAATGTCACCAGTGCATGTGTGCTTCACTGCTGCACATTGTTGGAGGTCGAGGGGTGTGGTGTTGAGTGTGTGCAGATGAGAGTTGTTGCCCGGCTAGGCCCCTGCCTCCATGTTGGCCTTGGCTTACTGGCCATGCTGATTGATTTGTGCTTGTGTAGGTGTGATGGTAGTTTGTTGCTCAGGACACCTGACTGTGGTTCACAGTGTGAACGACATTTAGCTTTGTCATCACAGTGGTATTTTTATTCAGCCCAGGGTCACCACATTGTGGGGGCCCTGGGGGTGGTGCTGTGGTGTGTCTGTGACTTGCTGTGTCAGTTGTTGTTCCTACGTGCCTGTGTGACATGTGTGTTTTGTGCTCCCTCTCACCTGACAATGCCTGCTTGCCCACATAGGGGATTTGGATCCATGAGTTACCTTAGTGTGGCAGTGTATGCACATCTGTATGATTGGTATTCAGCTCTCCTCATGTGTTGTGTGGTTGCCTGGGGACACTGGCACCCCCACCCCTCACCTGCTGTGTATGATGACAGTGTTGGTCTGCCTGTTTGTGTTTGTGCATCTGCACCACTGCATTGGCATATCTTGGGTGTGCCATTGGCTGTATGTTGTTTGGTGTGTTTCCCCTGCTGTCCCTGGGACTCCTAGGTCATCGGTCAGCACAGTGATCATGGTTTGTGTGTCCCATTGCTGCCATGGTATGGTATCTGTTCACCTCACATCTGCTGTCTCCACAGGGTATCTGCATTTGTGTGCCCATTGGTGCAAATATGTGGCTCTGCATTCTGATGGTCACTTCTGTCATTGTGTCATTGATGACTGTTGACGGTCTCAGCCCCCATGGGTGTTGTTTGTCTGCACATGGCCAAAGGAATGTTTCATTTGCACTGCAGTATTTGGCTCCCCCAATTTATGTTGCAATGGGACACATACACTACTTTGCCACGGATGAGTTTTTGGTTCTGTGACCAGGAATGATCCATGCAGTTTGGCAGTTGCAGCTCTTTCTTTGTCAACAATTACCTTTTGGTCACTGTGATGATGAGGGTGTAGACCCCATTGCCACAATGGTCAAAATGTGCTTCAGCTATGGACCCCACACTTGCCTTTTGGTCACTGTGATGATGGGGGTTTAGACCCCATTGCCACAATGGTCAAAATGTGCTTCAGCTATGGACCCCACACTTGCCTTTTGGTCACTGTGATGATGGGGTTTAGACCCCATTGCCACAATGGTCAAAATGTGCTTCAGCTATGGACCCCACACTTGCCTTTTGGTCACTGTGATGATGGGGGTTTAGACCCCATTGCCACAATGGTCAAAATGTGCTTCAGCTATGGACCCCACACTTGCCTTTTGGTCACTGTGATGATGGGGGTTTAGACCCCATTGCCACAATGGTCAAAATGTGCTTCAGCTATGGACCCCACACTTACCTTTTGGTCACTGTGATGATGGGGGTTTAGGCCCCATTGCCACAATGGTCATGGGCTGCTTGCATTGTGGGTGCCACACACATATATGTGTGGCACATGTGCTAGGGGGTCACATTGTATGTTGAAAGTCATGTTCGGTGTTGTAGGCATTTATCATGGTGGTGGGGGGATGTCTTAATCTTGCATTCCCTAGGTTGTGGTGTGCTTGTTGTGTCATGCATTGTCCATCCTATGAGTGGGGGTGGTAGTAGTGGTAGGCATCCAGCCCCCCCTGGGTGAGGGTGGTAGTAGTGGTAGGCATCCTGCCCCCCTGGCTAAGGGTGGTAGTAGTGGTAGGCATCCTGCCCCCCCTGGGTGAGGGTGGTAGTAGTGGTAGGCATCCTGCCCCCCCTGGGTGAGGGTGGTAGTAGTGGTAGGCATCCTGCCCCCCCTGGGTGAGGGTGGTAGTAGTGGTGGGCATCCTGCCCCCCTGGCTAAGGGTGGTAGTAGTGGTAGGCATCCTGCCCCCCCTGGGTGAGGGTGGTAGTAGTGGTGGGCATCCAGCCCCCCTGGCTAAGGGTGGTAGTAGTGGTGGGCATCCTGCCCCCCCTGGCTAAGGGTGGTAGTAGTGGTAGGCATCCTGCCCCCCCTGGGTGAGGGTGGTAGTAGTGGTAGGCATCCTGCCCCCCCTGGGTGAGGGTGGTAGTAGTGGTAGGCATCCTGCCCCCCCTGGGTGAGGGTGGTAGTAGTGGTGGGCATCCTGCCCCCCCTGGCTAAGGGTGGTAGTAGTGGTAGGCATCCTGCCCCCCCTGGGTGAGGGTGGTAGTAGTGGTAGGCATCCTGCCCCCCCTGGGTGAGGGTGGTAGTAGTGGTGGGCATCCTGCCCCCCCCTGGCTAAGGGTGGTAGTAGTGGTGGGCATCCTGCCCCCCTGGCTAAGGGTGGTAGTAGTGGTAGGCATCCTGCCCCCCGTGGGTGAGGGTGGTAGTAGTGGTGGGCATCCTGCCCCCTGGCTAAGGGTGGTAGTAGTGGTGGGCATCCTGCCCCCTGGCTAAGGGTGGTAGTAGTGGTAGGCATCCTGCCCCCTGGCTAAGGGTGGTAGTAGTGGTAGGCATCCTGCCCCCCGTGGGTGAGGGTGGTAGTAGTGGTGGGCATCCAGCCCCCCCTGGCTAAGGGTGGTAGTAGTGGTAGGCATCCTGCCCCCCGTGGGTGAGGGTGGTAGTAGTGGTGGGCATCCTGCCCCCCTGGCTAAGGGTGGTAGTAGTGGTGGGCATCCTGCCCCCCTGGCTAAGGGTGGTAGTAGTGGTAGGCATCCTGCCCCCCTGGCTAAGGGTGGTAGTAGTGGTAGGCATCCAGCCCCCTCTGGGTTGGGGTGGTGGCGCGCATTCAGGCCCCTGTGTGCATATGTGGCATTGGTGATGGGCATCCCGCCCCTATGGTGCTGCTGTTGCTGGTGTAAGTATATTCAGATTCCCCGTGTATGTGTGTGATGTGTCGTGTACGTGTTGTATGTGTTTTGTGGTTGGTGTCTGACTTACCTTCTGCGTCGTACGCGTCCGTGCCTGTTCCGGTAGTAGATGTAGAATATTGGTATGATCGGGACGAAGGGATTCATGGTTGGTTCGTGTCGTTCGTCCTTCTCGTTGCTTCGCGTCGTCCTCGTCGCTTCGCTTCGTCCTCGTCGCTTCGCGTCGTCCTCGTCGGTGCCGTGTTCGTCTCGTAGCCGTGGATCGTGTTGTGGCGCGATTTGGAGCTTATGTGCGCCTCTCCCGGATGCTTTGACGTGCCGTGCGTAGCGACGGGTTCGGCGCGTACGGGAAGCGCATCGTACTTGTCCGGCCGGACGGGGCTGCATTTTCCCTTCCGTGCGACTCGATTCGGCGTTTCCGGATTCGCCTCGGTCGGAGAACAGGACCTGGTTTGGGTGAGTACGGCTCGGCCGGAATTTTTGCTGTTGTGCGCATCGTACTTGCTCGTTCGGTGTGCTGTACGGATCGGTCGGGAAACTGGCTTTCGCATGGCTTTTTTCCCGACCGAATGGTATTGGGTGCGCCTCCGACCGAGATCGGAATCGGCCCCTTAGTCTTGACATAGATGATGTCATTTCAGATGTCATGAATGTTCCTATGTATTGTATGATTCATTAAACATGCTACAACTGATGAAATCTGTAATTCATTGGGGAGAGAATTATAAATGTAAGTTATAACTATAACTTTTGAACTTCTAATGTTTGTGTAGTTTAAGTTTGTTTTGTATGGAAATTAAGTTTTTCTAACTATATCTAATCTGTAACCTTCGTTTTTTTCCATTGAATTTCAATGGTTTTTTTAATACAAAAATGTGTTTCAAATCGTAGGGTGAAGTGTTGTTTAGTGGAGTGTCAGTGAGTGGAGTGTCATAGAGTACAGTGGCGGAGAGTGTCTTACAGAGAAGTGTCATAGGGTGAAGTGTCATAGAATGGTGTGCTGTAGACTGGAGTGGAGTTTCATATAGTGGAGTGGCATGTCATGCCATGGAGTAGACTGCAGCAGCATATAGTGGAGTGGCATTGAGTAGACTGTCATAGAGTGTTGTGTTGTAGAGTGTTGTGGCATAGAGTGTCATGGCATAGATTGTCATGGCGTAGAGTCTTGTGGCATAGAGTGTCATGGCGTAGAATGAATTGGCATAGAGTGGAGTAGAGTACAATGTAGTGGCATATGGTGGAGTGGTGTAGAGTGGGGGCTGTGTTAGAGTACAGTGGAGTGGCATAGAGTGGTATGGCGTGTTGTAGCTTGGCGTGGTGTGTCATAGATTAGAGGGTCCTTTGGTACATTAAAGTGGCATGAAGTGTCGTAGAGTAGAGTGCAGTGTAGTAGAATGTAGTACTATCTCGCAGAGTGGAGTACCATGTCATAGAATGCAGTGACATTTCATGGAGTGGAGTGCCGTGGCCTCTCGTAAAATGCTGTATGGTGTAGCAGAGCGGCGTAAAGTGGGAGGCATAGAGTGGAGTAGATTGTTGTGGAGTGGAGTGGAGTGGCATGTTGTAGAGTGGAGTGGCATTTTGTAGAGTGGAATGGCGTGGAGTAGAGTGGAGTGGCGTGGCATAGAGTGGAGTGGTGTGGAGTATCAAATAGTGGAGTTGAGTACTGTAGAGTGGAAGGGTGTGTTGTGCAGTAGAGGGACATGTCATAGAGTAGAACCGACTGTCGTAGAGTGGAGCAGAGTAGCGTGGTGTGGAGTTGCATAGAGTGGTGTAGAGTAGATTGTCATAGAGTAGAGTATAGTGGTGTAGAGTGGAGTGGCATATATTTGAGTGGAGTGGTGTGACATAGATTGGCATGTTGTAGAGTGAGTTGAGTGTAGGGACTTAGAGTGGAGTGGCATAGAGTGTACTGGAGTAGAGGGGAGTGGTGTAGAGTGGACTGGCGTAGAGTGGAGTGCTGTAGGGTTGACTGGCATGTCATAGAGTAAAGTGGTGTGTCACAGAGTGACGTGTTGTAGAATGAGTTAGAGTGCAGGGGCATAGAGTGGAGTGGTGAAGAGTGGACTGGAGTAGATTTGAGTGGCATAAAGTGGACTGGCATAGTGTGGAGTGGTGTCGACTGGACTGGTGTATCATAGAGTGGAGTGACATGCCATAGAGTTGAGTGAAATGGCATGTTGTAGAGTGGAGTTAAGAGGTGTAGAGTGGAGGGGCATTGAGTGTTGTAGACTGGAGTGGTGTTGAGTGGAGTGACAAGTCGTAGAGTAGAGTGGAGTACCATGTCATACAGTGGCATGCCGTAGAGTGTCTTAGAGTAGATAAATGTGAAAATTAATTTGAGCGGTGGGCATGTGAGTATGTTAGTTGGACTGACAAGGAAAGTGGAGGGATAGAAAAGGGAAAGGTCTTGAAAGTGTTTATTTGGAGATCATAGCATCAGGAGAAGGTTTGGGATGAGTAGAGGGGAGGGGGGAAGAAGCAGAGAGAATAGCTTAGAGACACTTGTTTGGGAGATCTGAATAGTAAAAGAGGTTTGAGATGATGCAAGGAGGGGTAGAGGAGGGAAGAGTCTAGGAAATTTTATTTTGGGGATCATAGTAGTAGAATGGGGTTTGGGATGAGTGAGGGTGGAGGTAGAGTATATAGTGAGAGAGTTATAGGGTGAGAAATATGGTAGTACATTAGAGAGAGTAGTACGATGAGGTTTGGGATTAGTCAGAGTGGAGGTAGAGGATATATTGAGAGAGGTATATGGTGAGATATAGTGTATTGCATTGGAGATGCTGAATTAGGAGAACAGCAATACATATAAAGATACATAAATACATGGAAGGCATATATGTATAAGTGAGGTAATATATCTAGATTTGAGTTGTATTTAATAGACTCAGCCTTTTAAGTGTTGCTGTAATTTATGGAGTGGAGTGCCGTAGAGTGGATTGGCATGTCTTAAAGTGAAGTGCCATGTTGTAGAATTGGAGTGGCATGTCGTAGATTGGTGTGGAGTAGGAGTCGTACAGTTTATTTTGGCATATGTTATTTTTTATATTTTATTTAAATAGGTACAGCTGTAATTCCTAGATAGTTTTGAGAGAAATACTTAGGTACTCCGTAAACCTTTTAAAAAATATATAAAACAATAAAAATACTTTTCCCTATCTATACAAACTTTGCTAAAGGGCCTCATGTCTTCCTATGAATTAATAAACCAGTAATAAGCTATATTTCATGTTCAACCCCAGAACAAAGACAAAGTATAGTCTAAAAAATATGGCTGCTGTTAGGACTGGGGTTTCTGGTTGTCAGAGTATGCACCCTGTACAAGCAGGAACGACTACTCTAGTAAGGGTAAGGTAGGTACACACTAAAAGATAACCTGTGCTCACCGTCTGGTAGCTTGGCACAGAACAGTCCGACTTATCTAAAGAGGCAATGTGTAAAGTGTTTGTGCAACACACACACACACACAGTAAAACAATGAAAACACCACACAAATACTCCACACAGGGTTAGAAAAAAATATAATATTTTTATGTATAAAACAAGACAAAAACAACAAGAATCCAATAAGTAGAATCAGAGTTATGAATTTCTAAAGATTAAATTAAAAAGTAGTGATTAGAAGCAAATAGAGCTTAGGGACTACTTGAGGTTGCGCTGGACCTGGGTAATTCCAAAGTTCAAGCCGACCGCAATGGAGGACAGGCTGGCTGCAGGACTCATGCAGGTCCCGCTGAAAAAGTACCTTGAATGGAGCCAGTGTCGATGTAGAAGACTTGATGGTGCGGTTCCGATCTGCGCAGGTGATGAAGGCATCATTGACAAACACCTTTACAATGCAGTCGTCATCCAGCTGCACTGTCCGTCGTCATCGAGTTGCGCAGTCTATCGAAGTCATGTCGTCGATCAGATCCTACGTCAGTGTTGAAGGGCAATGTGCCAGTTCCAATTGGTACAAAGTCATCCCTGCGTCGATTTTAATGGTTCAGGACAGAAGAAGTCACCTTTCCAGGGTCCAATACTGGATTGGCACCACTTGGCAGGGCAGGACTCAAACATGGCAGAGTCCAAGTGCTGTTGCAGGTTTGATGGAAGTTTTTGATGACCATGAGACTTCAGAATAGGGGGCAAGCCAGCAAGCCGTTGGAGTCACTCTGGGTTCCAGTGAGATGGGTCCAGTCCTTGCCCTCAGCAGGGCAAAGATCAGCAGGTAGCACAGCAGCACAGCAAAGCAAAGCAGAAAAGCAGTTCTTCCAGAGCAGCAGTCATGCAGAGTGGCAATCCTTGGAGCACAGCAGTCTTTACTCCAGGCATAGTTCATCATAAGTCCAGTAGTGTACTGTCTTGGTATTGTAGGAGCCCCAGTACTTATACCCAGTTGTGCCTGTGGGTGACTTCAAAGCAGGTCCTTGAAGTGCGCAGATCCCCCTGACACTGCCTATTCAGGTGTGAGTGTCAGCTCTCCCTCTGTCTTCCTGCCCAGGAAGAGCTATCAGAATGCATATGAATGAAGATGAGATCTCTGTCACGCACACCTTTCCTGTGTTTGTGGCTGTCTGGAGGGAATGCACAAAGTATAGCTGTCACCCACCTCAGACGTGTATTGGAGACAGGCTGCAAGGCACACAGAGCAGTAAGAGCAGAGATGTGTCCACATTCTAAAAGTGGCATTTCTAAAATAGTAGTATTAAATCCAACTTTACCAATTAAGAGGATTTATCATTACCATTCCAAAGATAGTAAACATGATGCAGCTACGCCATTCTAATCAGGAATTGCAGATTAAAGGTGTTTAAGGAATTCTTAATGCTAGCCTATGAGAGCAGTAGGCCTCACATTAGTGAAAAACAAATTTGGTTGTATGTCACTACCAGGACATATAAAACTTAAAAGTACATGTTCTACTCTTTACCTACATTGCACCCTGCCCTTGGGGCTTCCTAGGACCTACCTTAGGGGTGACCTGTGTGTAATAAAAGGGGAGTTTAAGGCCTGGCAAGTGGTTTTAAATTCCAAGTCTAAGTGGCAGTAAACTGCACAAACTGGCCTTACAATTGCACGCCTGAGACAGGTTGAAAGGCTACTTGTGTGGGTGGCACAATCAGTACTGCAGACCCACTTGTAAACGAAACAATTGATGGACGGAATGCTGGACAATGCAAACATTCACCCCCAGTCACAAGGATCTGGGTTAAATCCATTATTCTTTTGCTCACCACACCACCCCAGACCCACTTGTAGCATTTAATTTACAGGCCCTAAGTATATGGTAAACCACTGTGCAAAGGACTTATAAGAAAACTTAATATGCCTATCTTGCATACACCAATGTCACCATATTTAGGGGAGAAGCACATGCATTTTAGCACTGGTCACCAGGGTAAAGTGGTCAGAGTCCTAAGGCCAACAAAAACATAAAGCGAAAAGGAGGAATTAAGCAGGCAAAATGTTTGGGGGAAGATCACACTAAGGATGACAGGTCTAACAGCTGCCTTTTTATTTTGTAAGAGCCTTCATTAACCAATAATATTATGTTTTGTCACTGATATGTACTGTGGTATACTGTGAAATTAGTGTAGCTCAATACATCATGAAGTTTTACCCTTCAATACTTAAAAGCTACTTAACCATTTAACTTAAAATAACAAAAAGGACCCTTTCCATACTATAATCTATATTCCTGCCACATTTCATGAAAATCCGTTCAGCGATTTTGCCGCTACGTCTGTCTAAAAAGTCGATTGAAAAGGCTTTGGTGGAAAACCATGGTACAGGACACCCTTTTTTCTTTGCACCCCATTAAATAATCACCACAAAACTTTGCATCATCAGCCAATGTAGAAAAAGGAATAGGTCTACAAAGTTTCGTGGAGATTCGTCAAACGGTGCAAAGTTATTACTAATCATAAATCCATCCTATCTCTTGGAATCCTAACCTAACTATAGAGTTCCCCATTTTCTCACCACGCCCCCCGGTTACTCCCAGATTTACTACTTACTCATAAACATATTCCTACCTGTGTGGAGATCATAGAAAAGATAGGAGTGGTCGAGACAGACATCTCCAGCTGTAGGTTTGTAAAATGTATTTTTTAGTAAATGAATAATATTTAAGCCTGGGTGTAATTTAAATTATGCCAGCATAATTCACACAATTGGGAAAATGTTGTATTACTCTTAATATACTATTACGCGACTTTGCATAAGTAGACGTAACTCGCTGTAAAAATTTAAAGAAAACGTGACATTTGGAGTAAAGCTTTACAGCAAATGCACTGGAACAACAGAACCTAATGTGAGAGCTCATGTTCAGGTTTGAGTCCAGGGTGATCCCCAGAGATTTGCCGGAGTCGGCCAGAGTCAGCTTGCAGTTCAGAACGTCCAGGATATTTAGCCGTTCTTGGGTCTGTGGTGATTGGCCATGAATGGACAAAACAAGAATTTCCATCTTTTCTTTGTTGACTTTTAGGTGGTTGAGTGAAAGCCACTTTTGTGAGCTTGGCATTAAGACGGTGAATGCCGCGCAAAGAGGATATTTCCAGGTAAAGCTGGATGTCAGCCACATAAAGGTGGTAGGCAGTGTTTACTGGTCTGAATATTACAGTGAGGGGGTCCATGTAGATGTTGAATAGTGTCGACGAGAGTTCTGAGCAATGGGGGACACCTCAGGTGATGGCAGAGATGTCAAACGTTTGGTTGTTTATTTTTATTAGTTGGGAGCGGCTGTGCAGAAATTAGGTGAACCACTTCAGACTGTGCCGTCGCCTCCAATTCGCTGTTGCAGGGATTTTGAAAGTAGCTTATGGTCGACTGTGTCGAAGGCCGCTGATAGGTCTAAAAGGATGAGCAGGCATCATCTGTTTGAATTTGTGGATAGCTGCACGCTCCATAGATTCTTCATGTGCTTGAGACTGGAGAGGCACACCCTGACAGTATCTGAAAATAACTGGATGAAGAGGGTTAGTTTAAACCTTTCTGGTAGTTTTAAATACAGTATAAGACCAAAGCCTCGTCCTAATGGTCACTGTGAAGATAGTACATTTTACAACAGGAGTAGGAAATTAGAATTTTCTGCAAAGAAAAGAACCAGAAAAGCCCTACAACTTGCTGTTCTAATGAGCCTTCACTGGGTTTGTGTAATGCAAGATTACACAGTGCTTTATCATGAAAAAACAAGCGCTGGGGCCAAAGTTTTGGTCATAAGCTGGTTGATGGGTCTCTTGAATTTCATTGTGCCGAATGGCAAGGTTGTGAAGTCTTGCTTCCACCTCATGCCTCTTCAATCCACTAGCTGACACTCCCTGCCCCTTTATCTCACTCTTGCATGTTATTATTTCATCATATTTCTCCCTTTGTCTTGGCCCCCACACTTGGCCAAATTCTGATGAGAAACATAAATGCCAATCCAGAAAAACGTGAGCTGGGAGGCCCCACCTGCAACCACTGGCTCAAATTAAGCACTGGGATTACATTAAAAAATGTTGCCTGGTAAAAGAAATCATCCTGGAAACCTGATGGGAGACAGTGGTCAAAGATATTTCACATGGAGGGCATATTGGGATTCAACTAATAGTTGCAGTAGGAGCCAGAGGTGAGGCAAAGAAGAAAGAAAATGTGAATTGCTATCATTATTTGGAGATTTGATTCTCTTGTGAACAGAATTGGGCAACTAAGATCCTAAACACAACTACATTTGGTCCAGGGCTCTTTTTCTGTGTTTGTGTACCTTCCAAATGTGGTGGTTATTGTATTCAAGTTACTAGGAAAAGCCTGTGGCCAAAAGGTTGTGCCTAAAGCCACATATTGCAGTGAGCCCTTGTTGAGTTGTTGCTAATAAAATGTAAAATAAGTATGTCTGAAACATCTACTTGCAGATGCTTTTCCAAGAAGAGTAAAAAAACACATCGAGTCACAATATTGTTTTGATGAATTGATTTATTGAAAGAAAATCTTAATGAAAAGAACAGTCTGAACATAAGATACAGCTTTTTACATTTTTTAGGAGGCTAAACTTTCACATATTCCAAAAAGGATGTCTTCTTTCTTATAGTGCAGAGCAGACATTTCTTGTCACTTCAGATGAGCTGCTTTTCTCTTTCTGTAAAGAAACACAGTCATATTAGGTTGTAGTGTACTGGAGATGTAGTGTTGATTTAAATTACATTTGCACAGCACTCAGAGCAATGTCAGCATAACAGAGATGAAAATTGTGCAACCCAATATTATTTATTAACTAGTAAGTCTGTTTTTTAAAGCTATAAATGATGTGTATTAGAAACAAATGTAAAATGCTAAAACTGTATGCGTCTTCTTGCACTTTCCACTCGACTAATCTTAACCTTTTGTTTCCCCCTAATCTCCCTGTGCTGCTTCACAATTCTGTTCATTCAAGCAACTCAGATCATACCTAGGGACTAGACTCCTATTTGGACAGAACTTCATCTACTCTCTTCCCACTGTCAAAATGACTCTTTGTTTGTGGTGGTCACAATTAATTCTCTTGCACCACAATTCCCTACCATTACCCTTTAGTGTGAATGTTTAGAGATCTCTATATTTAAAGATATTAGGGGCATATTATCAACGAGGCGATAAACAATTATCGCCGCTTTTGCGTCCGTTTTCGGCCGAAAAGCGGCGATAATTTTATCGCCTAATCAGCAAGGTCACGCTATCGCGTGAATCCTTGCATTATCGCCCTTTCCCCCAACGCCCATCTTTGCATCTCTAATGAGATGCAAAGTGGGTGTTACTGGGCGTACCCCGGATGGACTACGTTGCAAATATCGCTGATGTTCACATCGTGATATTTACAAGGCAGCCCACATGATTTTAGCAGAGGTTAGATTTTGGCGAAAACGGCCGTTTTCGCCAAAATCTAACATCTGCTAAAATCCTGACTTAGCCATCCCTAACATAGGGGGTGGATTCTGCTGATACGACCACAGGGTCGTATCAGCAAGGTTATCGCCGTTTGCAGGGAACATCGCTGGAAAACCAGCGATGTTCCCTGCAAAACGGCGATAACCTCGCTATCTCTGGAATTTTTATCGCCCTGGAGAAACGCGTTGTTAATAACGCGCTACCAGGGCGATAATTTCCAGAGATAGCCTGCGATAGGACTATGGGGCATATTATCTAAAAAGTGCGCTAAACATCGCAAAGCGTGTTTAGCGAGCACTTTTTTATCGCCGGCTATCGTCGGAATAATTTGCCATGCTAACGCTGTATTAGCGACATTTAGCGCTATGGCGATAATTATTCCTGCCATAGCGGTGTTTTCCATGAAACATCGCTGGTTTTCCAGCGATGTTTCATGGAAAACGCCGATAGCTTGCTGATACGACCCTGTGGTCGTATCAGCATAATCCACCCCCCCATGTTAGATATGGCTAACACCTGCTAATTGCAGGTGTTAAATAAATGGCGATGACCCCGGTTAGCGCGACTTTTCACGTCGCTAACTGGGGCCATGGACACCTTGCTAATAGGCGATAGGCCTGTTAGCGGGTGTTTCCCAGGTTTGTTCGTCGGGAACGCCCACTTTGCATGTCATTAGCGATAAATATCGCTGACATGCAAAGGGGTAAAAACACGGGCGCTAATGCCCGAAAACTGTCGCTAACTGCTGTTAGAGACAGTTTGCTGATAGGGCGATAAGAATATCGCCGCTTTAGCGGCAAAAAGTGCCGCTAAAGCGGCGATAGTGCCCTTGCTAATATGCCCCTATTATCGCTAAGCACGGCCAGCGATAATTATCGCTGGCCGTTGATAATATGCCCCGTAGATTGTCCAACCTTTGTTTGGACTCTGAATCAACAGTTATCATGCATCCAATTCAGCCAAACTGTATTTAACCTTTTATACACTGATTCTTTTGCGATGTACAGAATTTCTTGTCAAAATGTTTATTATTCTTGCTGAATATATTAATTAAATAAAGATATTATTGAGATGAGAAATCACAGTTTGAAAACCATTTGTGGAAGCAATATAAATAAATCAATAAACTGGCAAAGATCAAATTATAAAAAGCACAGTTAAGCATAAGTGTGTTTGAGAGGATCATCCCTGGGAATGACTGTGGGGGTTATCGATTAAAATTTTTAATAAAGGTTTTTCTTGTCACCCAGTGGGTGCTGTGAATGCTGGGTGAGAGGAAGTGCATCTTTCCACTTGACATATCACAGGGTAAAATATAAAAAGAAGTGTTTAATGTTCAAGATTCATAAATTGTGAACACTCAAATAAGAAGTGGTGCTACAGATTATTTTCTTCCCATCTCGTGCTTCCCCGTGGCAGTGTAACATGTACATTTTGAAGGAGCAGTAGCGCAACACATTTTTGTGAGTACAAAATCAGGACGATTGTGGCTATAAACAAATTTGATTGCAACCCATTGTAAATTGGCTATTAATTTGCTCAATGCAATATACAATATGTTTGCCTAAGGTAGGAAGGCAATGTTTACTAAAGGGAAATAATATATCTGTACAAGTTACTTTTCCACATAATTTGCCAAGGGCTCCCTGGTGACCCTTTTGGTCCACCTGGCTGCATCATCACTAAATTTGAAGTTGAGGTGGCATTTCTTCCCCACTGTGGCCCTTTCATTTACAAGTAATGACAGGGCTGTGATTGGTGGCCTCCTTGCACTGCAAATTCCCAGAAGAGAGGGCTGTTGTCATACATGCCTTTATTTTAGTGAAATTTCGCTTTAAGCAATACTTGTTTAGCATTCAGTGTTGCTCAGATTGAGACCCTCCAGCTACAAAATTTCAGCCTGTTGTATATAGTTGTACAGTAAGTCAGGGAAAGACCTTACGCAATATGCCACATGGGCAGTGGAAATATAGATGCCACTGGGTTCTTTTCTGCCCAGTACAATGTTTCCATATCATTACCCTTTGCAGTTCAGAATGGCGGATAGCTAGGTGAATCTACATTTTCTCCAATGTTCTAAGCTGCAAAACTCTGTACATTGTTGTTTTAATCTGCAATAATTGTGCCAATCTCTTCCTCATGGGGGTAAATAGCATGAAATCTGTCTACTCCTGATAATCTTAATTCCACAATCGAGATTATGGGTCACTCAGAATGAGGCAGTAGGTGTTTCTGCAGATCTCGAAGTGAGATGAATTTGGGTTAATTGCTGTGGCAGCTCCAGACCATAACATTCTTCCAGAAGGAGATAAAGTCAAAAGCTAAGCAAACAATAAATAGCAGTGTATTCCAGACTGCGAGTACAAATCACCCAAAGAGTGTGAAATGTCTGTTTCTAAATCTTTTTGGAGTTGCAGGATTCTTCCGCTGCTATTGCCAAGATGCCACCAGACCTGGTTTGTTTCTTTAGCCACCAAAAAAGACGATTTTGACACTAATCACCTATGGGATGCATCTATCAGAATCTGTGGCTGTGGGTGTGATTTGGATTACTGCAATATACTATGATGCACACCTGGATCACCAAGAAGCTCAACAGTGGTCTGCATGTAGTTCAGAACTAGTTTGATAAAGTGTAATTGAACCAATAGAAACATAATCAGGTGGGAGCTATACACAGGCTGCTGCTGAAAGCATGGAATAAAGAGTTTATACTGCATGTAAAGAACAAAGATAGGATAGATAGGATTCACAATTTGCATCCAGTTGGCAACAAACTACCCTCAAATGTTTCATCCACATCTTCTGATGTTCAAGCCGGTGTCCTGAAGCAGCTGGAGAGTGAAGAGTGGCATATGCCAGCTATGTTTATATTGTCTCTTCATTTGCTTTCCTCTGTTTAAATTGAGATTTTTCTGAGAAACGCTGACATTTAAATACATTGCTCAAAGGTTGTAATTATATTGGATTTGTTGAAATGCAGCGATGGAATGTACTTCATGCAGCATTGCCTTTCTGTACCTTAATTGTTTCTCCTTTCAATGGCCTCGTGTTCAAATGAGCAAATGAATAACTATTTTGCTCTTTATGTGTCCAATAACATTTTAATAAAGACATGCTTGTTTGGGAGGGTGGGGTTATCAGAACTTGTAATGTGACACTGACAGCGCTAGGGAAGCAAAGTGGTAGGACTATGTACAATATTGTGCTATCACAAAAGTGTAGAGCTGCTAGGTCTATTTGTAAACCTGTCCTTGAGGCTGGTGATATCAACACATATTTGAGTGAACATGTTTGTTTTCCTAACCACCGTGAAGAGCTCTTTCATCTTTCCTATATTTATCAACGCTAAAAATTAGAACAAATATGAAAAAAGAGGGTGGTTGTTGTGATTTCTGATTGTTGGCCTCTTGTTGTTAAGAAAATATAGATTCAGAGAGAGCAATGTCAACACTAAAATGATTAAATATTTGTATAATGATTACTAGTGCATGCCTCACATACCTGATTTCATATTTAGCCTCGAGCTGTGGAAGCCCTGGTCGTAGTGGGAGTAGTAGTTGTTGGTGTAGTGGTGGTTGGAGTAGTAGTGGTTGGAGTGGTAGTGGTTGGAGTAGTGGTGGTTGGAGTAGTAGTGGTTGGAGTGGTAGTGGTTGGAGTAGTGGTGGTTGGAGTAGTGGTGGTTGGAGTAGTGGTGGTTGGAGTAGTAGTGGTCGGAGTTGTTGTACGGCGATGATAATGATGCTTCTTCTTGTGCCATTTTTTTTCATGCGACTGGAAAATAGAGAACAGAATAAAAAATATACTACACTCAAATAAATTATAATACATATGTACATAACAAGACATCACACTATAATCTTTGGCGAAAGGCATCAATGTTTTTGCTCACTACAGGCACGCAAAGCAGAACATACCAACAAAGGTATATTTCCAGGGACATCAAAACACCAGCCTATGATTTAAGATTCAAAGCACATTCACTGCAGGTAGTCACCCTTTCTGATACATAAATATAGCTTTTTATGGTGTGGCTTGGAACCATACACACCCTTCCCCCAAAAACCAAAAATTCAAGGACTGGAAGTATGAAAGTGTGTGTTGAAATGTTGTGCCTGTAACAACTGCATTGGGAAACATAGACCTTCAATGTATTCTTATCACAAAGTGACCTAACTGTGAATTCTTTGGGATGAGCTGCTGCTTTTCTCCACATTATGTAAGCACAGAATGTAGGAGCCTTGATTAAAAAAAGAAAACAAATATTTGGACTGCAGCTTGACTCTTTTACATGGATGTAGATTTTCTGAATTGCGGGAATTCACACATCTTTACAAAGGCATTCCTGAAAAAGGTTTGATATGTTTGGCTCATATAGAGCGCTATTAGCATGAATGACTGGACTGTAAATCTAATAGTCACTACATCAAAAAACAATTCCAGGCTGCTCTAGCTGAGCACTGTAAGAGCCTGTCAGAGCAGTGCTGGAAAGCAAGGAGCACAACTTTTGGAGGAGAGGGAAGGCACAGAGCAGAGGGGTTGGGTGGCAGGATGCCACATATTGTTTTTTTCTTTAATTTGGACAGGGAGGACAGACCACATTATGTATGGTTCCGTATTACTCCTCTGTCCCTGCATATGAGTTGAAAGCAGGGGCAGGTGGTTTTAGGGCCTTACATGACAAAATTATAGATGGGTAGAAAATGGGTCACAGTGATATTTTTTCACCTCGGGGCTCTGAGTGAATTATAGACAGCTCGAGCTTTGCTCTTGTTCTTTATTTGATATCCATCTAAACACCTTACTGAAAAAACATCCCCATATTTCATGGTATAATATAATATAGTTCTATATGTTACGTATGGCACCTATAGAGAGCCTTTGGCATAAAAAACTGGATTCTAAATCCAGTAATTCACTACTTAGGGCCTGATTACGATGCGGTTAGGAAGGCCTCCTAACGGAATTTGGTCCTTCTGAATCGGATCGTGAACGTGTCTTTCAGACCAAGGGCCAGATTACGATGCGGTTAGGAACATAGGCTCCCATAGAAGTCAATGGGAGTACAACCAAATCGTATCTGGAAGCATCCGGAAGCATCATACTCTGTCGGTCGGACTCTCCCGATCCGAGTCGGTCGGAAACCATTTCCAAACCGATTTGATCGGGAAGATTTCCTAACCGCGTCATAATCAGACCCTAAGACGTACAAACAATGGGTAACAGAACTTGTTAACTGCGGTTGCTACATCAGAAAAGAATTCTCAGCTGCTTTGTCTGGGCTCTCTCAGAGCCTGTCAAAGCAGCCCTGGATATCAGTGTGAACACCTTCTTGAGGCGATGAAAGGGAAGGCATAGAGAGTTGTTGGCAATGGGTGGAAGGATCCCTGTATTTTGTTTTAAAATTTGGGACAGGGAAGATAGCCCATGGCTTCCTCATTACTCCTCTGCCTCTAGCAGTTGAAAGCAGGGGCAGATGTATTTAGAGGCCAAACATAATATGAAATTAAAGCTGGGTTAAAAGTGATCTATTAGGATGCTACCCATCTACCATCTATAATTCCATATATGATATATCGCTTTAATTTGAACTCTCTATCATAATACCAGACTTCTATTACCCACTGCTATGACATAACAAGAGTGAGACTCAAAAGTTGTTTCCCATTGTTGCTACGTCATAAAGGAATTCCAGACTACTGTGACATGGCTCTCTGAGAGCCTGTCAGAGCAGTGCTGGTTCTCACATTGCTGTAGTGCTAGAGGCACTCTTATGGTCTGACACCACGTGATGACCTTAGACTACCATAATTTTAATTGACTTTGGTGTGTTACTTTACCCTAGCATAAATGTACGGTGTCCTGCATATGCCTTGTTTTTCTTGAAGGTTTCTTTCTTGTAATCTTACAGTCTTACAGTGGGAGCTGTCACAGAATAGGACAGCCTTGACAAGAACAGAACGTGTGGGATGTGCATTTGAAAGCATGAGAGAGAGAGAGGTGTGGAATGTACTTTTTGGTCTTGAAGTGCAGTGTTATAAGCAGTGGTGCACATACGTGCATTGTGTTGTACATTGAGAGATGAAGTATGTGATGCTATAGGCAGTGATGCACAAATGTGCATTGTGTTGTACATTGGGAAGTATTATGAAGTTCTTACTACTGGCTTTGACATGGCCTCATGTCATCCTCAATTTTGACTCTGCCTTGCTTGAGCTTTTCTGCACACACAGACAGGTCCCCAGAGTGTTTGCAAGTTGTTTGGGTTAATCACGTTCAAGGTTGTTTTGTGAGAGACTGTTTAATGTACCCTGGAAGGCTTTCGTAAGCTTCGTTAAGATAAAGGCTGGAACATGTGAGAATGTAGAGGGAACGTGGGAACTCCTTTTGCTCTGGAATGCTTGCATGGAAACTGGCCAGTTCCAGTAAGTTTCCTTGGCGCAGAGGGAAAGACTCTCGAACCTTCTAGTGTGTTTTGAGACTATAAAGCTGAGGGTTGTTGACTTAGAAACCGGGATTTTGGAATCCGAATGGGGACAGATGCATCTATTTCAGTACAGCGGAACCCTGGTTGCTGAGGCTCTTATCCCCGGCTGTAAATCCCCCGGCTGGAGTGGGCTAAGAGGCAGATGCAGTGTTTGCGCTAGGTGAAGTGCTGGAGTTTTGATTATTGCCATTGTGATGTGTGGCCAGCGGCTATGATCATTTGAGGTGTTTTCTTTGTGATGTGTGAGTGAGTCAGAGTGCACATCCAAAGTAATCATTTGCTGTATTTAGTGTATATATCTTTCTGATTTCTTACAGGATGTCCAGTATTATTTGCTGCTTGTTTATTCATTATTATTATTCATGCATTTAACTGTTGCATTTACCAAGTGTGTTATTATTGCTTGCATATAAATAAATATATATATGTATGTATATATATATTCACTGAAAAAACCATATGTTTTAGGGACAGTTATAGTTAGTTGGACATTGCACTCGTACAAAACCCGTGAAATTCCCCCGTTATAGTTAGTTCAGCTAACTATAACTCGCGCCCCACAATGCACTGCTGATGACGTCACATATTACATCACTCATGACATGGTCAGTGACATCACTGATGATATCTCAAATGACATCACTGATGACATCATCCAGTGACTGTGTGTTTCTGTAAAGTTTAAATATGTTTAATATATATAGGGAAAGGCGTATTGAAGAATGAGTGGGTGTATAAGTGTCTGAATGGATGATTTAGTAGGTGCGTGACTAACTCTATAAGTGAGTGATTAAACGTATCTTACTGAATGCATGGGTTAGTGACTAAACTGTGTGAATGTCTGTATCCGTCTGTCTGTTGCTGTGTAAGTGGCTGCATGGGTTTGTGAATAGCTACATGAGTGTCTATATGAGTTATTGATTGGTTGTCTGAGTATCTGTATGGGTGCCTGAGTGTTTGTGTGGGTGGGGTGTGTGCGACTCTGTGCATAGATGTGTGAGTGGGTGATTCACTGGGTGGATGGTTTCAAGAGTGCATCTGTGATAGACTGTATGGGTGGGTAAGTGTGTGTAAGAGTGTGTTAGTGAGTGAATGTATGTCCCAGTGGTACATGTGTGAGTAAATACATATGTGAAAGGCAGTATATATGTGTGTTGGAGTATATAAATAGCTATAAGCGAGAGTGTGTGATTGTGAGAGTGACTGTATGGATGAGTGTGTGCTTGTATCAGTGATCGTATAAGAGCGTAAGAATGTGCTAGTATTTGTATGAGTAAGTGAGCTGGTGTGTGTATAACTGTATAGGTGAGTAAATGGCAGTGTGTTTAATTATTTGCATGACTGACTAGGTGTGTGAGTACCTCTATGGATGAGTGGCGGTGTTTGAGTGTCTGTATAGGAGTATGAGTGCATATGATAGTCCTGTACTGAGTGACCGTAAGTATGAGTGACTGTACGGGTGAGTGAGTGGATGTGTGTGTAGACCTAAGAATCAGTGAGTGGGTATGTAGTTATTGGTGTTGGAGTGTCTATGGTTTTGCGAATGGCAGTCTGTAATTTAGAGTGGGTGTATCAAAGGTTATATTAGGGTGTGAGGAGGTGCATCAGATTATCACGTGGATGATGTCTTCAGTGATGTCATCAGTGATGTCATTTGAGATGTCATCAGTGATGTCATCAGTGATGTCATCAGTGATGTCACTGACCATGTCATGAGTGATGTAATATGTGACGTCATCAGCAGTGCATTGCGGGGGCGCGAGTTATAGTTAGCTGAACTAACTATAACGGGGGAATTTCACGGGTTTTGTACGAGTGCAATGTCCAACTAACTATAACTGTCCCTAAAACCTATGGTTTTTTCAGTGAATTCCTAAGGTGTTTTAAATGCTAATTTCTAACTATAACGTGCCTGAAACCTATGGTTTTTTCAGTGAATTTCAAAGGTTTTTTAAATGCTAATTCCTAACTATAACATGTCTGAAACCTATGGTTTTTTTCAGTGAATTTCAAAGGTTTTGTAAATGACAATTTTTAAATGTATTAATTGTTATATTTATTTTTTTGATACTGATTTACTACATTTTTTTAAACTATTTATTTTTAGATATTTTATTTTTTAAATTACATTATACATTACATTACAAAATATACTTTCTCAGAATGAATTACTTTAGTTTAAATACTTTGCAAATAGGCAATAGACTTTTAAGTACAGTAGTTACAGTTGTTGCAATGGGCAACACAATTTCAAACACAATGCAACATTGAGATCAATGTGAATTTCTAGTTAAATGCAATTAGTTACTTTATGGATTACTTTACTAACCACAGGACTTGATCCTAGATTCAGTCCTGGGACATCTCCTGTAAACAGTTGAGTAAAAGCGTTTTGGTTACAGTAGTGATTTTTAAGGAATATTATTGTATTTTAAAAGTTGACACTAAGAAACTTTTTCACATAGAATCACCAATGTTATCCTATGGGAGGAAATTCACTTAGCAGGTAAGTAGTGTTATCGTTACTTTTTCTTACTCAGTGGTGGATCCTGAATCCAGCACTGGTGCATCTCCTGTAAACAGTTGAAAGAGTGCGTTTAAGTCATACAGGCGATTTTTAAGGAATATTTGTAGTTTGTGAAAATCGACACTTTGAAACTTTTCTGCTGAAAACCAGACAATGGATTCCTATGGAAGGAAATACAAGTTACTGGTAAGTACAGTCAGAACTACTTTTCAGGGTCAGTGCTGGGCTAAAAGATGCAGCACTGGGTTCTCTCCTGATAACAGGTGAGTAAATCGGAATTCGTAGTTCGGCTGATTTTAGAGGAATATTATAAAGTTCCAAAACTCCACACACAAGAATTTCCAAGTGAAACCAGTCAATGTTAGCCTATGGAAGGAAATTCAAGTTACTGGTAAGTACGGTTAGAATTACTTTTCAGGATCTGTACTGGGCTCAAAGATGCAGCACTGAGGTCTCTCCTGATAACAGGTGAGTAAATTGGAATTCGTAGTTCAGCTGATTTTAGAGGAATATTATAAAGTTCCAAAACTCCACACTTTGAAGAATTTCCAAGTGAAACCAGTCAATGTTAGCCTATGGAAGGAAATTCAAGTTACTGGTAAGTACGGTTAGAATTACTTTTCAGGATCAGTACTGGGCTCAAAGATGCAGCACTGAGGTCTCTCCTGATAACAGGTGAGTAAATCAGAATTCATTGTTTGACCGATTTTAGATGAATATTTTAAAGTTCCAAAACTCCATACTTTGAAGAATTTCCAAGTGAAACCAGTCAATGTTAGCCTATGGAAGGAAATTCAAGTTACTGGTAAGTACGGTTAGAATTACTTTTCAGGATCAGTACTGGGCTCAAAGATGCAGCACTGAGGTCTCTCCTGATAACAGGTGAGTAAATCGGAATTCGTAGTTCGGCTGATTTTAGAGGAATATTTGCACAATGGTGAAGGAAGGGGGTGGGGCCTGAGGTGACATGTCTGCAAACACGCCCTGTGGCGCGTTTTAAATTGGAGAATTAATTCCTCCTCAATCCCGAGGGTCCCTAGGGGCCAACTAGCCCACCAGGTACCTCCAGTATGCGCCAGAGAGCTGCGTTGCAGAGAGGTGTTCAGAGGCCATGCCCCTTTTACAACACTCTGCAACGCAGCTCCGTGGCGCTTACTGGAGGTACCTGGTGGGCTAGTTGGCCCCAGGGACCCTCAGGATTGAAGAGGATTTAAATCCTCATCTTAAAACGCGCCACGGGGCCTGTTTGCACACATGTCACCTGAAGCCCTGCCCCTCCCTTCACCACTGTGCAAACGCGCCCCGTGGCGCGTTTTAAGTTGGGGGATTAAGTCCCCTTGAATCCTGCGGGTCCCTGGGGACCAACTAGCCCCCCAAGTACCTCCAGTAAGCGCCACAGAGCTGCGTTGCAGAGAGGTGTAAAAGGGGCGTGGCCTGGACCACCTCTCTGCAACCCAGCCCTGTGGCGCTTACTGGAGGTACCTGGTGGGCTAGTTGGCCCCAGGGACCCCAGTATTGAATGGGAATTATTTCCCCAATTTAAAACGCGCCACAGCGCGCGTTTGCAGAGTGGTTAAGGGAGGGGCGGGGCCTGACGCTCGATTGCGTCTTTTTCTTTCTTTTTGCTTTTTTGAAGGGGGGCTGTGTGGCCCCCCTTCTTTTTTACTTTTTGGGGCCCTGGGGACCCCATCCCCCAGGGCCTGATGCCTTTTTCCTTTTTTAAAAAAAAATAAAAAAAATACTGTAGGGGAAGGGGGCCGCGTGGCCCCCCTCCCGTGGCCTATTCCGGCCCCGGGGACCCCATCCCCCGGGGCATGGCCACTTTAAAAAAAATAATTTTGGAGGAGGGGGGCTGCGTGGCCCCCCTCCTAAGGCCTCTATTGGCCCCGGGGACCCCATCCCCCGGGGCCGGCCTTTTTTTTATTTTTATTTTTTATTATTTTTGCGGAGGGGGACCGCGTGGCCCCCCTCAGGGGCCACTACTTGCCCCGGGGACCCCATCCCCCAGGGCTGGCTCTATCCTTTGGGGTCCGTGGGGGGACCCCAACTCCCCCACGGACCCTGCCGGCTCCCCGCGTCCTGCGTGAGCCGGTATTGCTTTTCCACATGGGGACCTGCTAACATGCAGCTCCCCCTGTGGAAAAGCAATGTGCTTTGGATATTGGAAGAGAGAGCAGGTTTCCTGCTCTCTCTTCCAATATCCAAAGCAGTTTGCTATGACAGGACGGGAGCCGCGAGGCTCCCGTCCTGTCATAGCAAACTACAGTGTCCCGGGGTAGGCACCCCGGGACACTGCAGGAGCCGGCCCTGGGGGTTGGTGGTCCCCAGGGCCATCAAGGGCTCCAGGAGGGGGCCGCGCGGCCCCCCTCCCAACTTATTCAAAGCCCCGTGGAGGTGGTGGTCCCCGGGGCTCTGGGGGTCCGTAGCGGACCCCCATATTTAAATCTTTAGTGCCCCGCGGAGGTGGCGGTCCCCGGGGCGTGTGGGGGGGCTGGAGCCACACACATTTAAAAAAAGAAGCCCCGGGGGGCCTAGGGGGTCAGGGTGTTTCTACCCTGCCCCCTTTTTGCGCTTTGCGCACTTGTTTTTCTCTTTTCTTGTTCCTCGGTTCTACCGAGGAACAAGATGGCTGCCAACACTTCCCGGTTTGGAGTGTTGACAGCCAATTAGCATGCAGCTCGTGATCGGGAGGGTGCGCGGACCCTACGCGGCCATAGATATATATGTGATTTTCCTTTTGATTTTCTCAGGAACTACTTAACGGATTTACACCATTTAACAAAAAGGGTTCTTTATGAACCAAGAACTACCTCTTTGCCAAATTTGGTGTAATTCCGTTCAGCAGTTCGGGCTGTAGCCGTGGCTAAAGTTTCCTATGGGAAAATGCATGGGGAAAACACGTTTTGGGACCCCCCTTTTATCTCAGCCCCTGCTTGATGAATCAAACCGAGACTTTCAGGATAGGAGCCGACCGGAGCGGGCCATAAAGTTTGAAAATTTCGCGAAGATTCGTCATCCGACGCAAGAGTTATTTCAAATAGAATGTTGCGGATTTCCTATGGAAAATAGGTCCTAACTATAACTATCTACTGGCGACCGCCAGTAGATAATATATTTATATATATATATATATATATATATATATATATATATATACATACATATATATATAATAAAACCCCAAGCCTTATTCTAAAAAGAGAGTCTTTGCATTTTGTAAAGTGAAACCCCTTTCTAGGTGTTGTTGTGTTTTATGTCTTCTGCCTCGTTGTGTTTGGGCCTTTGTGTGGGGTGGTAGTATTTTGAAGGCAAGACAATTGCTTTGGTAAGGAGTTGGGAGGAAGGTCTCTGGTGGTGGTGGGAGCAGGAAGCCAGTGTTTTTTTGCAGCATCTGGAACAGGGAGGGGAGGTCATCTTATGTATGGCTCCCAATCAAACCTCCGTCATTGAGCAACAGTTAAAAGCAGGAGCAGATGAGTCTAGGGACCATACATAACATAAAAATAAAGCTTAGTAACAGTAAATAACACTGATGTTTTTCATCAAGAGATTCTGATTGACATCATAGACATCACAAACATTGCTCTTGTAATTATTTGATGTTACTTAGAACCTCTTAGTGAAAAACATCCCTATCTTCACTGTTACCCATCTATAATTCAATATATTAATCACTTCTTACATAATGTGAAATGTTCTCTACAATTGTAATTTTCTTAGTGTACCAGTGCAAATGGGATAATACCCTCCCATGCGTACTATCACATATTTCTGTTTCTATCATTTTTCCCCAAAGGAAATTATTTTTCACAAGTGATAAAGATCTTCTCCTTTTCCATCAGTTTTGAGGATTTTGATTTCCCATTCGTACTCAAAAAAGAGATTTACTAATTTTCTTAACAGGATTAAATCGCTGAGCATTTCTGAGACTGCAATTGGTTACAAGTATGTGAATGTGAATATTACCAATAGTCAGAAAATCATTGTTATGTGGGTTGTTCCTAAGGTTTCAGGGCATCCTTTTGCTGTAGTGCCCACTCCCTGTCTCTGGGGAATTATAATGTGTAGTATTAAGCAACATGGGTTAATATTATGCATGTGTAAATCCCTTTATGAGTGTATCTTCAGGTTTTTAGAATACCAAACTTGAATTTACAATTATTAATATAAGTAAGACCTACACCCACAAAAGAGTCAATTTTTGGAGTCCATCATCAAACATTTTCTTGCAGCAGAAAGTCACTGCTCTCCATTCATTTATCACATCGCCATTGATCACATTCACGCATTACAGTTACCTATTTCCCACGCATAGGCCTGTACAAACGAGAGTCTGAAGATTTCAGTCTAAAAACAAAACAGTTTGAAGCATCTGACATCAAATCTACTGATGATCGGAGCTTTGATTTATAACGTTTGTTTTATCCCTCATCATGAACCTGATTTCCAATTACATGGAGTGAGAGGATCCACTCGTCCATGATTGAGAAGTGAAACGTGATAAGCATGTAGAAATATTACAGTTTGACTGCTCAGCTGTACCCAGGACATTAGAACACACTTGTGAGATAGATCTTATGCCTCAAGCCTTTATGATACGAGCTATTCATTGGAAAATATCTAAAAGGACACCATGGGCCATAACATGATGGTCTTTAAAGGCGCAGCTCAAATCTCAGCGCCTAGTTTATGTTTCTGCAAGGCATAAAGTTAATTCATTTAACCTGATTATTTTCTGAGTTACTGCTTTATTTTCTGAGAGAACTGCTTTGAAACAGTGAGCAAGGTTTGCCTCTTTAAATTTCTGGTCTGTGCTGTCTGAAAATAACATACTAACTCAGAGAAATATCGGGTTAAATGAATTCACTTTATGCCCCAAAGGTGCATAAAATAGCTGCTGGACTCTGAGCTTCACCTCTGAAGTGGACCCTTTTAGCCAGATTCAACAGGAAAACACATTAAGACTTAATTATACATGAATTGCTGATATGTTGCATATCTGTCCAATGTATCTTGGAATAATGCAAAGAAAAAGTAAGAAAGTTAAATGTCAAAGATTGCTTTTCCACATGGGGACCTGCTAACATGCAGCTCCCCATGATTAACCGTTGAGTCAGACACCGTCTCTCTCGCCCATCTGGAAATACTTGTGTTCCTTTGCAGAGAATTAGCAGTGGAGATGTACTGTTCTATCTCAAAGAATGTCACAAACAATGTGGATGTGGTTGGTCCATGCCTCTAATAGTCCTGGCAAACATGGAATGGAATACTAATCAAAGTAAGTACATTGGTTCAAACTGAATTGTTTCCTTACTTGTATTTTATCTAAGTCCATTCAATCCCAGAAGCCTGAATATTATCAACAGTCAGTCAACAAAAATATTTTATAAAGCATGGCAAATCAGATACAATGAACCGACAGGAAAAATAAGCATACAAAGATAGAATGCCATGGTCACTGCAGGATGTAAGAAACTATTGCAGAATGTCTCATACTTACACCACTGTCACTGTCACTCGCACTCCTCTCATCGCGTTCAAAGGCCTGGAAAGGAGGGAAGATAAAAATTTAGAAGAAAAAAGTGTTCTTAGTCAGGTGTAGTTGAGGTGCAATGTAATGTAAGAGCGACACTTTTATCAACCATTAATTTAAAGGTACCTTTACCACTTGTCACTGAAATATTCAGCTACCCTCTAAACCTATCTCAGTGGCATAACACTGCTGTTCCTTCCATCAGCTCCCACGCTGATTCCAGCTGCTACTATAGACAAGCTTTGAATTGCTATCCCGACCATGATCGCAGATGCCACTGCTTTGACAATGAGCCATTTGTGATTTACAACTTCTGCCAAACAGGGCCAAAATAAGGTACAATCTGCCATGTGCATTTCACACACAGCTCACTCATTCACCAAGATTCCGTGAGCGTGACGTTATTAACATTGTATTGTAGGAGTTCCGTTCCAAAAAAGGTGGTGATGTTATGTGATAAATGGCAAATACCGCCAGTGGTGACATACTGCCCAATAAATAGGTAGAAAACACATTTCAACAACGAATTGCATTTCACTAAGTGCACAGTGGCAGAGAAATTACAGTAACACTGGCTTTCCATCTACAGGAACCTGGAGCTTCACTAAAGATTGAGCTACAAATGTGCTAAAACCTGTGCAATTACCTATGAGTGCTCACTACATATTCGAGAACTGAAAGAGACATCCCATGCACTCCATATTTTTATTTTTAATCCCTGAAGATCAAAAATTACCCTGGCTGTTTCCATTTCCTTCCGATCAGGACTGCGGTGGGTTGCCAGGTTACACCTGTCAATCTTTCCAGAATAGGGTCCTCTGTGTTTCAGACTCCATGGGTTTATAGGAGGGTTTCAATTTAGTTATAATCTGAAACATGAACCTTGACATATCTATGTCCTCAGTCAGTCACAGCCAATCATAGTTCGTGCCTAGTTGTGCATCATTTAGTGAGTCAGAATTATATTGTAACAGCCTTATTTAGAGTTCGACAGACGAGATACTCTTTCAAAACACGACTGATACACCATCCACCATATTGCAACTCTCATAGGCTATATTGCACTTGTTATAAGACGGATGGGAAATTCGGTACATTTGTGAAGCTCACATGTATTTTCTGTTGCAAAAACATCTTTGAAAAACAAAGTAATCAATAAAGGTTTATGCCTAATTTGTGATCAGATCTTATCGTCCAATGAATTAACTTTTTCAAATAAAAAGTGAGTTATTATGCTGTTGTTGAAAGTTTCTTATCTTGAAGAGGAAGCAATGAAAGAAACACCGTGGATGTGGAAATACCAAAGTAGACAGATTACAGTGTGTAGACCTAGCAGCCAATGAGAAATTCAATTGATTGACCTTGTCTATGTTATGGGCGCCACTGAAAGTGAAATGGAAAAAGTAGGGCAAGGGAGTGTATATTGTTAATTCTCTACCAGATAAATAATGTGTAGGACTTTATCAGTATTGCGACCCGACCAGGCAGCTCCTGTTCATTCTTAATTCGTACAATTATATCAAGTGGCAATATGTTATGACCACATTCTAAGCAGTGTGGTTGCATGATAGCAAGAAACCTTTCCAGTACAGAAGATTGAGAGCTCCATTAAAGACTGCCGCATAGAGGGAGAACAATGGAAGATACAGGTCCTCTCTAAAATTCCAATATAATACATGGGATTCTGTAATCCCTGTATAAAGGCACGTCTCTAATTTCTTTATAATTGGCAACTAGTGACAAAATCAGTCGCCGATTATAAAGAAGTGACGTCAGAACTCTACTTTTATATATTCTTCCAGTTGAGTTCTGACTTCACAATGCCTGCCGCCATAGCCAGCAGCTAAGGTGATAGGCAGGTCAGGTCACTAAACATTGTTGAAGCAGCTGTTTAAAGCACCGAGACCAGAACGTTGCCTTTCTTTTTTCTGATCTGTTTAATAGGTTACAATGACAAGCAGAAAGAAGATGTTTACTTTTTTGCACTCCTTAGATAGAGAAAAGAAAGAATCTTTCTATGTGTTTGTATGCATTCCGAGCTACTTCAGCTTTTTTTTTTTTTTTAAACGTACTTGTATTGAACTGTTTCTAATATCTGTTTGCAACAATTATCTAACAGGTTGTTGATATATTTAATTTCACCCTAGAGGATTTATTTTTATTCTTCATGTTTGCAAACATGCACACTCTTTCATATGATAAAGCTACGCATCAAGGTTTTAGGAGGCCTATGGGAACGGTGATGGTGTGACCATGTATTATATAGGATAAAGTACCCCCGGGCGCACACAATTTGTATTTGTATTTGTAGAGCGCGACATTCATCCCGAAGGACATCACGGCGCTAGGAGAGCATACAGTGCGGTATAGGGAAAAGGGTATTTGATTGTGGCGCGGGGCATTCTTAAATAATGACTAATCGACTTAGTATCTGGGGAACAGGAAGGTTTTTAGCTTCTTTCTAAAAAGCAGATAATCGTCTGTCAATCGTAGGTCAAGTGGTAGATCATTCCACTGAACAGCAGCCAATTTAGAGAAGGAGCGATCTCCCATCCTGACTCTGGTGGTACGTTTAACCTTTGCTAGGGCCTGATGGCGTGACCTCAGGTTACGTGACGGAATGTGGAATGCCATTTTGTCTTGCAAGATGTGTGGGCCTTTCTTATGCAAGGTTCTGTGAGCATTGCAGAGGAGCTTGAATTTGGCTCTTTAGCGCACTGGCAGCCAGTGTAGCTCCTTCATGCTGTCAGATGTTGAGCTGTATCTGCTTTTATTACAGATCAGTCTAGCAGCTGTGTTTTGGACTACCTGCAGGCGAGAAAAGAGGTACTCGGGCATGCCCACGTAAGTGCATTCCCGTAGTCCAGTCTGCTCAGAAAAAGGGCTTGAGTGACCGTTTTTCTGCAGTTCAGCGGAATCCAAGGGAAAAGTCTGCGGAATAGTTTCAGTATGGCAAAACTTTTTCCGCATAACGTACGCACTTGGTCCTGCATGGATAGAGCATTATCGAATAGGATGCCCAGATTTTTAGCAACTCGCTTGGGTTCAGGGGCGGTTCCCAACGCTGGGGCCACCAGCTGCTGTCCTAGATTGAGTGTGCACCCCCGAAGAGCAGAATCTCGGAATTTCCAGCATTTAGCTTTAGGAAGTGATCTGTCATCCAAGTTGCGATTTCGGTGAGGCAATTAATTAGGTTGCTCTTAGTGTCAGTGTCAGCATGCTTGTCATCCAGAGGGATCAATCATTTCGTGTCGTCGGCATATGAGCAGATGTCAAAGCCCCATTTCCTACTGATAGCTGCTAGGGAAGAGACATACGCATTAAAAAGAGTGGGGCTTAGAGAGGCTCCCTGTGGGACTCCTTGTTTGATACTTTTTGGTTTTGAGGAGCATGGGCCTATTTGAATTTTTTGGGTTCTGTTTTTCAGGAAGGATGCGAACCATGAGAGGGCCTTCAAATGTAATCCTTTTTCGTGGAGAATTCGTAGTAGGTTGTTATGAGATACGGTATCAAAAGCCGCAGTAACGTCCAAAAGGATCAGTGATACAGCTCTGCCTTGATCCACTAAGGATCTGATGCTGTCGGATACAGCAAGTAATGTGGCCTTGGTGCTGTTGTTGGCTCTAAAACCAGTCTGGGAGGGGTCTAGGAGGTTATTGGTTTCAAGAAAGGTGGTGAGTTGTTTATTGACCAATCTCTCCAAGACTTTAGATAAATAAGGTAGCTGCGAGATAGGTCGGTAATTTGCTGGGTCGTAAATTTCCAGGCCTGTTTTTTTTAATAGAGGAAAGACCACGGTTTCCTTCCATATAGTTGGGAAGGAAGCTAGCTCTAAAGATTGATTAAAAATTTTGGTGACATGGGGGCATAAGACTGACACTAATCGAGAGAAGATGAAGTGTGGGCAAGGATCGAGTGGCGATCCTGCCTTAACCTCAATCATAGCTTTTGCTACCTGCTCTTCTGAGAGGGGGGCCAGGGTGGCCAGATGGGCCTGAGCCAGAGGATGAGGTGTCATAGTTTCCCAGTCTATATTATCTCCCTTGGACTGATTGTTAAAGGATGCATAGATTTTGGTCACTTAATCATTGAAGAAGTTGTTAAGTAGCTCTCAGTTATCTATTGTAGGTGCCATAGTTTGAGACAAGCTAGTGGGTTTGCAGAGTTTTCGAATTACTTTGTATAGTTCTGTGGATGAACTACCGTTGTCTTCGATTCTTTTTGTATAGTCATTTTTCTTTGCGTTTTTTAGGGCACTATGGTAGATTTTCAGTTCGACTAGGTAGCTCTGTCTGTCCTTGCTGTCCTTTGACAGTCTCCATTTTTGTTCCCGGGTTCTACACTTTCTTTTCATTAGTTTTAATTCTAAAGAGTACAACTTCTCGGATTGTGCTTTATTGTTAAATTTACTGTCTAGTTTAGGGGCGCACTGACCGCTTGAACGGAATTAGTGTAAGACGGACCGGGGTTATATTGGGAAAAATGTGAGGTAATAAAAGAATTGCAAATCAACTCTGAGTTCAATAGCCTCATAATAGAACTCGGCCTCCGGCCTTATTCCTCAAAATGGTTATGGAACTCCTCAGTGACTTGCAATTATGTACAGCAGGGGGTACTTTATCCATTATATTACACTTTTTGTTTCCCCTTTTAGTAAACATTGTTTTGTTCTTAATTCTAGATGTGTGCTAAAAGAATCTTCTGAGGGCTCACTGCTAGTTTAATGCCCTCTCTCCCCTTATCAGCCCGCATTGCACCGTAGAGGCTTTAACAACCAGTACAGTAATATCACTTATGTTAGCCATAGTTTTTTCAGAGTGGTTTTTCTGAATACTGATATTACCTGGTGCTGTCCACCTGCAGCTTATGTGATTTCAAAACAAAATATTACACACTGCACATTCCCTATCATTACTTCAAGACTGTTGAATATTTAATGTCATTCTCAAGAACAGACACATTTTGAAATGCTTCTAGCACCCAGACAATCCAAAAGCACCATTTGAGCCATAGGAGTGCAGTAGGACATGTTTCCAATTCCCATTTTAGGGAAACGGACTACCACACACATGAAATTGGAGCTATCTACTTATCAACAGAAGCACAAAAGATATTTTCACTAAAAGCATTGTTGAGTGAGACTAACAAAAGACTACATGTCCGCTAATATCCCACACATCAACACTCACCGCAATGCAGACGGCTAAGGCCAGAAGGCAGGACACCACAACCAAGGACCTCATCTTTTTATGAATGGTATCTACAAGTAAATATGAAAAAAACAAATGGTTAATAAAGAGTACATTTCCGAAGTTCCAGCCATGATCTCCGATGGTGATTGGCAGGAAACTTGCACCTAAGTTTCATTTTGTTGGAGGTTAAAATTGGTTCCATATTTATAAATGTAACCTATTTTCAGCACCAATGAAGTTATGCAGCAATGGAGGACTAAACTATACAGTAGTGAAAAGAAAATTATATGGAAAGGCACAGCCAATTTTGTAGCATTGAGGCAATGAAATGTAACTATGCGGCACACTTTGTGGCAATATTAACTAGGTATTTTAATATTTAACACGCTTTCATATAAAATGGATCAAAGTGCAAAAACATTGGTCTCTTGATTTAAAAAAATATTAAGATTTAGCACATGATATAAAAAAAATATAAGCACAGATGCATAATTTTATTAACATTTGCCTCTTCACCACCCAGAGTAAGGCACTGTGTGAAACAGATGCAGTGGTGCAATGTGCAGAAAGCAAGCTTATCTATACAGATTGAGATAAATGGTGTGCCTCACTTATCCAGTACATCACAGGTTTGTGTTTGCTTCATTTCACGCAGTAGGACCTGTTGTAACATCTCTATTCCTTAACAGAAATCCCCCTGCAAACAGACACAATCCCTTCTGCCAGCCCAATTATAGAAGGTATTTCCAGTATCTGGCCAAAAATGTTCACCTGATTGCATGCGTGATATAGCTTTCAGGGGCCGAAAGGTAGCCCGCTAGCACAATAAAATGTGAATCATTGTGTTGCACCACTCTTTGCTGCATTTTAATAACTTTTCATCTGTTAGAGACAGAAACTATTTTAGAATCTTTAAAATATTCATGAACTATGTGGCTGGAGCAGATAATTAATATTTCTGCAGAAATGTTTTTGCTATGCCATCATTATTTTCTACAGGCCCTGCCTATAGTGATGTAGGTTTACCTTACAGTTTGAAAGTCCTTTCATTGAATTTTGCATATGAGTGTGCATGAATAATATGGAATAGTGCCATTTAATAGGTTGAGACAAAATGGACAAATATAACGAGCAGACACATATGTTTAGTCTTTTGTTAGCTGAACAGTTTGCCTTTGGTTGTCTTTTTCACTGTGCTTTAACCAGATTGTGTTTTTTAATGAAATTGAAAAACATTTATGACGGCATTCACAAACATTCTGAGGGTCCGATTCACAAAGGTAAACTCAGACCTGAAGTCTAAATTTAGAGCAGAAGTCTAACTTTAGACCTGAAGTCTAACTTTAGACCTGAAGTCTAACGATAGGCCTGAAGTCTAAAGGCCCAATTCACAAAGGTAAACTTAGTCCTGAAGTCTGAGTTTACCTTTGTGAATCGTGCCCTGAGTGTGTTTTTTCACCAAATTTAGAAACCTAAGTTAGGGCCATCAAAGCCTGGCCTAATATATATATATATGCTCTATAAGCTAGCTGGGAAGTGCTTCCTTCCAGAGGCAACACTCCCTCTGGGGAAAAAAGAAGATGCAGGGTCAAGCACAAAATCCTGTTTTCAAATTGAGTATATTAGCAGAATTTCCGTATGTCAGTGAGCAAGGGGCTTTGCTTGTCCGTGTAACATATGGATAAGCAAGAGACTTAAACAACCTTCTGCGAGCTCAAACTTTAGAGGAATCATGTCCAAATGGATGTTTAATCTAATAAATATGCCGTTTTAATTTCAACAGCTTCACAGCATTTTAAATGGAGACCACTGAACAGATATGCATTGTGTGTTTTATACACAGAAAGGATAAAGCATATAAACACTATGACTGACAGGGATTATGTTTGAAAAAAAACAGCTGGATGCCCACCTTACTCCTAGGTGTGCATTTATGGATCATTTGGTCCAGAAAAGACATGTATTATATGGATTGATCCCAGGCCTTGTATGTGGGTAATAAAGCACATCGGAGTGGGCTTTTTAAAAGTAATTATAAACTGGTTTATTAATGTCCAATCAAGTTTACCTTGAAATAATATAGAAATGATCAAAACCTATATCCACTCAACTGGTTACCCTTTCATGCAGCTCTGAAAAGTAATCTGAAGGTTAAAAGCAATGTCTTACCAGGAGGAGCTCGTACAAGGATTGTCTTCTGATGCTTTTGTGGGTGAAGTGGTGTTTGGTGTTACAATGCCTGCACTTTTATAGAGTTCGTTTAAGAGCCTGGCATTACCAGGATTAGGGCTCATTGTGTCACACAGGTTACAGTGGGTGGTAAATAATCCACCCCTGATGACTCCTGCTCTGGGTTCCTTGGCTGCTGCTTTTCAGTGATATATTTTGTAAAAACTGTGGTCTTGTTAAATAAACTAGGTACGCAGACGAAACTCCACACTTGAGTTGTCGAAGTTTCAGTGGCCATTCAAACCACAATTAAGGTGTTGTCTGATACTTGTGAGTTCAATAATGCCTTTCACATTGTGAGACAGGTGGCTTTTTGATTCTAGGAACTGGGTGCTGAAACCTTCACAGTATTAGAATGATTAATACCTTGGTATTGTTCCTGCTGCTTGCTCACCGCATACTGCTCTGTTGGTTGCCGTGACAGAGAGGGTGATTATGAACTGAATTCATCATCATCATCATATAGCTTTATTTCGATATCAAGTATCATAAAAACATCACCATTCTTACACTCCATCAATAAAAAATACGAGTTATCTTTAAAGCAATAATGATAAAAATATGTAAATCCGTCAGAGCATAATAGGATGTCACATTACCAAATCAATGACAATAACAACTATATCAAACAAGTCCTTGATTCAAAGATAAAATTGATTTGGTTCCGACCTTAAGTACAAAAACAAAACATTTACATTTAAAATGGTTATTTAAAATGACAGTGCATTATAATTTGGGGAAGCAAATTAAGCTCGAATAAAAGATGAAATAAAACCATAGTATTTCATTACATTGCTCTGCGTAGGGATTTGTGCCTTACTATCCAGACGTAGCTTAGATACTTAGCCACGCCACAAGCAAAGAGAGTTCTTGGATCAGACTTCAGAATGCGCAAAGCAGCGCAATGATCAGAAGTGCCCAGTTGTCTACAGATGGGTTTTAGCCATCTCGATCTTGCCATTTTGTATGCTGGACAAGCAAACATGAGATGGGCCACACTCTCATTCGGTGCCTCACAGCAGGGACAGCCCGCAATTGTCTGGTAGATGGGGCTCCACTTTGCAGTTAATTCGCGGACCAAAAGTGAGCCTACCCTAAACTGTATGTAAAGCGCCTTATCTCGTGGTGTCTGGATAAAATCTAAATATGGTTCCAAGCATATGAGCTGCCTATGTAAATAAAAATCTTCTGTAAGCCTTCCTGCTTTGGAATTGCTGAGCTCCTGCATGTCAACCCAGGCCCAATAAAGTTTTTTAAGCTCAACCTTGTTGGGGGGATTTTGACTTTCCCACGATTCCTTAAGGCCAAGGGCGATAAGTGATTTCTTAACATTATTTATCCAGCTAACTCTTTGATTACCATCTAGGTTCATTACCTCTGTGAGCGCAGTGGCATAGTTAGAAAGTTTGGCAGTCCGCCGTAGGCGGGCCCAGAAAAGTAGTTGCCGCAGCCTGGCTATGTCTCTAAATGAGCGTCTACCCATATCACTCATCAGGGGTTTCAGTGGTACATTACGGGGAAGTATCACTAGATCTCTCAAAAACTTGTGTTCGGATCTGCAGATTTCTTCTACATTGTCGAAACCCCATAGTTCGGCACCATAAAGGGGCGAACTGACTGCCTTTGCAGCATAAATCGTGAGAGCCGGGGCCACTGGTCTGCTCTGCGAAGAGCGATGTTCTCTACCTAGTGCCCTGACCGCACGTTTATGGTTCAAAAGCAGTTTGTCAATGTGATGTCTCCAGTGCATTTTTTCAGAGAGTCGAATACCTAGGTAATCAAACGTACTGACTCTCTCCAGGCGGGTTCCATCTAAGGTGAGATTGTCTCTAAACGGTCTATAGGGGTTAAATGTCATAAGCTTGGTCTTAGAAGTATTAATGACCAGCACCCTAGACTTGCAAAAGAGCTGAAATCTATCCAGGAGTCTTTGTAACCCTGCCGGGGTCTTAGAGATCAGCAGGGTATCATCTGCAAACAGGAGAGTGGGTACCCTGTCTCCTGCCAGGGCCGGGGCATCAGATGGAACCTCCTGGAGGAAACTGACCAGCCCGTTCACATATAGAGAGAACAGGGTGGGTGCCATGACACAGCCCTGGCGTACTCCCCTGTTTACTGGAATCCTGTCTGTTTTCTGTTCTTGGGACCCCCACCTCACTTGTGCATAATTGCCCTCGTGTAATCGGATCAACAGGTTGAGGACCAACGGGGGGATCCCCATCTCACCTAATATTTGCCACAACCGTTCGCGGGGGACCAGGTCAAAGGCAGTCTTTAAGTCAATAAAGGTGAGATAAAGACTGCCCTTGCCAATCACGACTACCTTCCAATAAAGGAGAAGCAGCCTGAATGCCTGGTCGACCGTCCCTGTGTTGGCCCTAAATCCCGCCTGATATTGAGAGAGGACGTTCTCGTCCTCCGCCCAACATTGGATTCTCTGCAACAACACCCTGCCAACTACTTTTTGAATAGCATCAATCAAACTGATTGGTCGGTAGTTGGCAGGGTCCTCCCTAGCACCTTTTTTAAAAATTGGTACCACCTCAGCACCCTTCCACGATTTGGGTACTGGGCATCCTTTAGCAATGGAATTAATTAAAAACATGATAAAGCTTGCCCAATTATGGGGGTCTGCAAGAAGAAGATCCCCTGGAAGACCATCTGGTCCCGAGGCTTTTGCTGGAACTATTCTCTTTATAGCCGCTTCTACTTCGTCTAGTGTGAAGAGGTCACAGGTATTTGGAAAAACGGGTGCTTAGTTGGTCATGTGGCCCTTCTTTATAAATTGCATCTGTCCCAGAATAAAGTTTCCCAAAATGATCGTACCAATCTTGGCTTGTGATGTGATTGGGAATTAGATCAGGATCTTTCCTATCCGCCCGTCTGACAAGGTTCCAGAAAAAGTTGGCATCCCTAGCTATACTAGCGTCCTTTAAATTCTGCCAGTGGGACTCATTCCACTTCAGCTTTGCATAAAGGAGAGCAGCTTTATATTCCTTTCTAGTAGTTTGTATCAAAGGACAGTTTTTACTTTTAATTGCTAGAGCTAGGGCCTTTTTCTTTTGTCTGCATTCCCTTGTAAACCATGTCTGGCAACTTTTTGGGCGCGCACTTAGTTTACTGCACTTAGTTGCCGTTTGGAAGAAGGACCCTATCTGATTTATCGTTCTCCTATATAATTCTGGGACCTTCTCCAGGCCATCTATTTCGCTAAATGCCTCCTGTAATTCAAGAGTGTTCTCGCTCAGGACATGCTTGATGCAAGCCATTTTTGATTCTTGGGCAACAACTTTGGGCCATTTGAGGTACCTTCTGCAGTTTGAAGGGACCACTTCTTTGGTCGTCATGGAGGAGCCTACACTATAAGCAGGACAAGGGGGGACCATGGGGCCTTCATGATCAGACAAAGTGGGTTATGATCACTATCGGTGGTAGAAACCACTTCCATGTTGATCATGGTTCTCCAAAGTCTAATGTCTATTAGAATGTAATCAATACGGGAGGGGCTGCTGGCTCTATTGTATGTATTGGCCCCTATGGCATCTGATGAAGTTCTGCCATTGGCAGCCCTCAGTCCGAATTCCAAGGTGAGTGCGTTAAGCTGAATTGCTACCTGAGACCATTTTTTAATAGGGGGTATGTTTAGAAGTGGAATACCCCACCTTGTATCATCTTCCTCTACCCCCAACATGTCCTCAGAGCTTAGAGGCTCAAAGGTACAATTAAGGTCTCCTGCAACCATAACATAGGAATCAGACGGGCAACCAGATAACTCCTGTTCCAAAGATGTGACAATAGGTGAAGATTTACCCCCTGGTGTTCCCCTTATATAAACGTTAAACAACTCAAGAGTTTCGCCTCCTCTACTTCCCTTGATGGTAAGCCTCATTATGTCTGGGCTCGCACATCGATGTTCAATAATTCTACAGCCCATGGCAATATTCACCCAGATAATAAGGCCTCCCGAAGGCCGCCCTCTCCCCATAGTGGTAGCTGGTGTAAAAAAAACAAGTGTAACCCGACTTATGGAGTGGGACTAGGCTCCATGTTTCCTGGAAAATGCAGATGTCATGTCCCTCGATCAGATCATTCCAGTCAGGTAGTAACAATTTGCTATAAAGCCCTGCCACATTCCAGGAAATCATTTTGAACTGGGAGGGGGGGCCTCGTCACATAAAGGGGTTTGTTGGATCAAAGGCATTGGGGCAGAGGATAAAACGAGAGTATCAGTGGATATTGCGACTCCTTGACCCCTCGAATTACCAACATGATAGCTACTACGGTTAATAGGTCCTGAACTAGTTGGTGGTTGTTCGAGATCAGTGCATGATTGCATAGTGTTAGGGGCACTTTGATTGTTATCTAAAGAGATACATTTTGGTTCCTGATGTGATTTGGAATCGTATCGTAGTCAATCAACAGCTTCGAGTGATATCCCCCCTTCTGTGGGCAACATTAACACACTATCATGTGCCCTAGCGGCAGCAATTGTTGGGAAGCGCCTAAGCTGAATGGCTGAAGAGTCTGGAGGGCAAGTCCGGTACTCCAATGCCAAAAGATTTTCAGCCAGGTCGGAGTTAGTCAGGGTAAGTTCGATGCAGTCCGAAAATTGGTTATACGACTTGCATCTCCGTGCCCTGACTATATCTTCCCTTATCAATGAGCGACATCCCCTGACATGGCGTATCCAGTGTATGGACTTGTTTATCAAAGAGTCTTCATTTTCAAAGCCACCCAGTGAGACAAACTTAGGGACGTTGACCATGAAGACTATCCGTGCTTGTACAGGGCGAAGACTTGATAGTTTGCTCAATTGAAAGTGATCTTTAGTACCCATGCGTGTGGTTGCTAATGTATTGCTAGGTCTTCTACAATTTGTAGTGACTTGGGAAGAAAGTTGCTTTTGCTGAATATTAGGCGAGTTAGCTTGAGGGGGGCCTGCCTGTCTGGAGATGGAAACCGTGGGGGCCTGTCGGGGTGGGCCTGTAGGAAGGGGAGACGGACCAATGCTTGTTAAATCTCCTTTTTTGTGGGCAGTTTTAGATGTCCGATGTGGATATGAATTGGGCGGCAAACAAGCTGCTGGAATGTGCGTTGTATTTTTCGAGGCTAACAAGTTGACAGTGGCCACAAGCTCCTCAATCATCAGCTTCATCGTACCTTGCTCCACCCTGAGTGAATTAACAATCTGCAAAAGAGCCTGAGGCGATGAAGCACAGGTTTCAGCTAACTCAATCGGACTCTCAATAGGAATCGAAGTTAAAGGTTGGGGCATTACTTCCCCCAGAACAATCGGACACATCAGCCAATGCCGCAAATCTATTTGAGCAAATAATAGAGGGCTCGAAGTGGCCTGCGGCATCGTGAACTGGAGAATTAGGGGGCTGGGGAGGAATATCTTCCAGCTGCCACGACTTGGGTCCTAGTTGGGTGGCCTCGCTACAGTCTGGGGCATCTTTGCATTGGGGTTTCTGAAACATTGAAGGTACAATGGTTGGGCGCAAGGGGGTAGGACTCCTTTCAGGCGATGGATTAATGTTATCAATAGGGGCTGGCAGCTCAGCTCTTAATATCCTTTCGCATTCTGTGATGAGGGTATCAGTTCTGTCCATCACACAATTGTTAGTAGCGTTCTTGAGAGCTTTTCTTGCCTTTTTCCCCTTGCCCGCCCCTAAGACCATTTACCCCCCCTATACCCTCCATAGTTTTCCTTTTGCCCATTATTAGGCCTGCAGTAGATGCTTGAGATCAATACTTCCTAGTGACCAGCCTGTAGCAAATTCCCTGAGAGGAAAGTCTTATGGTGAACAAAACGAGGACAAGGATTTGCAAGTGTAAAGTTTGTAGAACGTTTTAAGTCTGCAAGGGAATTTCCCAAGGGAGAGAGAGAAAAAAGAAAAAAGAAAAACAATTAAACGAGGGATTGCCAAAAATCGGCACAGTACCTTATACAGTTACAAATGGCTCCACGTTGTTTGTCCAGTGATAAAATGAAAGAGGGGTGTCCCTGCCCTGCCTCTTCCTGGCAATGACGGGCAAGGACGGGCCCCCCTTTGGCCCGGGCTTTGCCCGGGCGCGTCCCGCGCTGCGGGAGGGCAGCAGCGCTTATGTTGGGGCTCCGGGCGCAAGGATGACGTTGTTGTCTCGCGCCGGCCAGGGGCTGCTGGGTGATGTAGTCCCTTGGGGGTGATGGAGCCGTTCCCCTCACGGCGATGTGGGTGCCTGCAAAGCCGTTCCCCTTACGGCGATATAGAAGTCTGCAAAGCCGTTCCCCTTACGGCGATCTAGAAGTCTGCGAGGCCGTTCCCCTCACGGCAAATACAAAGCGCCGATTAGCGCGTCCCGCGCTGCGGGAGGGCAGCAGCGCTTATGTTGGGGCTCCGGCGCAAGGATGACGTTGTTGTCTCGCGCCGGCCAGGGGCTGCTGGGTGATGAAGTCCCTTGGGGGTGATGGAGCCGTTCCCCTCACTGCGATGTGGGTGCCTGCAAAGCTGTTCCCCTTACGGCGATATAGAAGTCTGTAAAGCCGTTCCCCTTACGGCGATATAGAAGTCTGCGAGGCCGTTCCCCTCACGGCAAATACAAAGCGCTGATTAGCGCGTCCCGCGCTGCAGGAGGGCATCAGCGCTTCTGTTGGGGCTCCAGGCGCAAGGATGACGTTGTTGTCTCGCGCCGGCCAGGGGCTGCTGGGTGATGTAGTCACTTGGGGGTGATGGAGCCGTTCCCCTCACGGCGATGTGGGTGCCTGAACTGAATTGAAACTCTAACTAGGTAACTGTGGGTCAGAATTTGCAACTCGTTGCCATGGGGGAAATTATCAAAAATATAAATTTAGCAAAATATAACAAATCAACCAATATTCTTCTCCTGGTTTCAATTCTCTAGACTTTCAGTGGACTTAATTAGATGTTGCAATTCATTATTATGACGTATTAAACAAATTAATTGAGGAAATTAATTCCAAAATATGACACTATCCTCCATCAATATTTTTCTGAGGCATTTCAGTTTGATGAGTGTTTCGCAAAACCATCAACTTCATAGTACAATGTTGAATACAAATTATTGTGAAATGGAAAAGCAGTTAAAACTACAAGCAGATGAGTGGTGAAATATAGTACAAATAATGATTTGTATGAAAATAAATGTCACATTTGGGTTGATCCAAGTCTTCTACAAAATGGAACATTTCAACTTCAAAGGTTATTTAAAAAATGGGAACAAGAAGATGCTATAAATGAAAATGTGAACATTTGCCCAAAACACATTAGAGAAGCAGGCTTTCGACTTTTGAAATAAACATAAATAAAAGCATAGATAGAAAGCCTAAATATACAAGATAATAAAAGTACCGAATGAACGAAAGCGTTTCAGAACAAACCCAGTAATGGCAAAATACTAAAGGACTGAAGGTTTTTTCAGAGCATTGAAATATTTGGACCTCCCTTGACAACAAGAGCATGGCAGGGGGCAAATATGCCTGATAATGAATATATGAACAATGGTTATTTGTACAACTCTGTATTAGGGGTTAACCATAATACCATGCGAGCCAGAAGACATTTTGTTAAATGTGTTCTTCCTTGCAAACTGGCTTACATTTAGAAGCTACAAATGTAGAAAAATTCTATTACTAATAACAAATGTTCTGCTACTCTGTGTTTCAAACTTCTCCAGATAAAAACGGTACCCCCTTTGTGAGGGTGAGGCTCTTTACTACAATAGGGAAGTCCTCAAAATGTGACAGGGAAACATCAGGATATTTCCTTTGAAATTCACTCATTCTGGCAATGGATTTGAGGCTGCGCGTGGCCGGCACCCATGGAAACCTTTCCGAGAAGTAGACACTCATGATTGTCAAGGTTAGGTTGGTTCTCTCAAACATGCCTAATTTCATATATACTGTTATGATTTTACCGTCTTCTATAGAACGAGATTGACAACATATTATGTGTATATATGACTTGCCATTTGTATTTTTTCATCTCCAAAATTGAGCTGTTTCATTTAAGCAAGAAAAATAAACTTTTTCAACAAGCTATGCTGTAAATAGAAACAGAACTATGGTACAAAAGGTCATATACAGTTTATGTAAATATATATTTCTTACATATTTACATTAAGGTTTAAGGAGAGATATTGCGTGTGCATGATTAGGTTCATAGGGGCATATTATCAACGGCCAGCGATAATTATCCCTGGCCGTGCTTAGCGATAATTTTGTTATCGCAGGCTATCTCTGGAATTTATCGCCCTGGTAGCGTGTTATTAACAACGCGTTTCTCCAGGGAGATTAAAAATTCTAGAGATAGCGAGGTTATCGCCGTTTTGCAGGGAACATCGCTGGTTTTCCAGCGATGTTCCCTGCAAACGGCGATAACTCTTGCTGATACGACCCACAGGGTCGTATCAGCATAATCCACCCCAATGTTAGGGATAGGTAAGTCTGCATTTTAGCAGACGTTAGTTTTTGGAGAAAACAGCGGTTTTCTCCAAAACTAACGTGTGCTAAAATGTTGGGGCAGCTTTGTAAATATCGCGATGTGAACATCAGCGATATTTGCAAGGTAGTCCATCCGGGTACGCCCACTTTGCATCTCATTAGAGATGCAAAGGGAGGCGTTGGGAAAAAGGGTGCTAACATGCGATTATGCATGTAAGCACCCTCTTGTAAATAGGGCGATAGTTTTATCTCCGCTTTTTTGCTTTTTAAGCCAAAAAAGCGGAGATAAAGCCCTTGTAAATATGCCCCATAGTAATTAGTTGTAAGTATTTTCAAACAAAAGTAAGTGAGAATTTAGAGTAATTTTGAGAGTGGGAAGAGAGGGGGTGGAGTACAGTTAAACTGAAAGCCTATTTGAATAATTCGACTGGAATGAGTGGACTAGAGATGCTCCACAGAGTGATTGGGGAAAAAAAGAAAGCTTAGCGCACAAGAGATTAAAAAGGTATATATTGTGTTAACGTTTGCCATAGTGATTGGAGACAGATCAGTTATAGCTCTAAAAAAAAGTTAGAAATTAATATGAAAGCATATTACTTAATTTGTAATACTAGGTTGCGCAAATTTCATCTAACATTACAATGGCTGATGTGTAAAAACCTTTCAGTTCAATACTTCACCCTCATACACTATGACCCGTTCATTTCTGCTTAAAGATTATGGGGCATATTATCAAGCGGCAGCGATAATTATCGCTGACCGCTCTTAGCGTGGGGAATAGTATCGCCGGCTATCGCTGAAAATTATCGCCATGCTAGCGCTGTATTAACAACGCTTAGCGCAAAGGCGATAATTTTCCAGTGATAGCGGTGTTTTCCATGGAACATCGCTGGTTTTTCAGCGATGTTCCATGGAAAAACGGCGATAATCTAGTGAATAGGGCCTGTGGTCTTAGCCACACAATCCACCCCCATGTTAGGTATGCCTTAGTCAGGAATTTAGCAGACGTTAAATTCCTGCGTTAAGGCATACTTAACGCGATTTAAAATATCGCTAACCCACGTTGTTAATATGGCGATACCTGGGTTAGCGATATTTCCCCATGTTGTTTTCACAGGCACGCCTCCTTTGCATCTCATTAGCGATGCGATGGGAGCGTGCAGAAAACGGACGCTAATTCAAGGAATCACGCGCTAGCGTGTCCTTGTTAATTAGGCGATAAAATTATCGCCGCTTTTCGTCCGAAAACGGACGCTAAAGCGGCGATAATTCTTTAACGCCCCCTTGATAATATGCCCCATAGTTTCCCTACAGAAGGAGGAACGATGATCATCAGATGCCCATACAAACTTCTATTCCTTACTTCCAGAAACACAGATTAGTGCTTTCTTTAGCTACATTTTAGATTGATGCATTTGCTCCTGTCTTCTCCTCTGAGAAGCAAACATATTTATTTATTTAATATTTTTATGGGCGCAACCCACACTATGTTAAGTATAACTTTTGGAGGAGTCCAGCGTAAGAGACAATTGTTCATTTTTCTGTCTGCTATAAAGTGTGCCCTTCTCCAAGGTCTGATAGTTCATAGATTTCCCGAGAGGATTCAATCTTTACTCCTACATCCTGACCACATAGAATAAATAATCTTACATTTTCCTTTCAACAGAAATCTGAGTCCTACTTCTGTAGCACCACGCACGATAGGACCCAATCAGGATACCAACTCAAGGCAATCATTTGCGCAACATACATCAAACTAAGTGTGGTATTTGGCTACACCGACTCCCTTTCTACAGGAGCCTGGGTACTAGGCCATGAACCCTTCCTATAATGCCACATCCTGCCAATGTTGTTTTTGTTTTTTTATTCTTCTTTTGTTAGTGCTTCAGAGATGGGGATTAATGCGCAGACCCTTTTGAGGTTGCTACCCTGGGGGCGGGGGAAGATGCCAAATTGGCTAGATAATGTTTCTGTTTGTAAGTTTTGCTGTGAGTCTGCTGCTACCGGATAGTGTGGCTTTTATACAAACCCCACAAGGGTATCTACACCAGCCTGGGAGGGCTTGAATGGGTGGGGAATAGCCGTGGCGGGGAAGGGGAGATGTCTTCACACACTGCCTGTGCTGCTCTGTATTTCCCATCATAATGCCTGGACCAACACTTGATTACCACACTCTATAATATTACATTATTACATGGAATGTGCGCAGCATGGCCACATTCATGCGTTACCACATTTATGCATACCCCAAACGTCGGCGCGCTCACATTGCCATGCTCGAGGAGACCCATCTCATGTCGCCTGAACTGCATAGGGCGCGTGCTAAATGGAGAGAGCAGACTTACGGGACCACTATATCAGCCTATGCGAGGGGTGTGCTCATTTGGATTGCCCCAGGGGTTCCCTTTGCCCTGAGAACTCAACTAGTGGGCACAGATGTGCTTCTGGAGGGACATCTAGACGGGGCTCCCCTTACTCTGATGGCTCTGTATGCCCCCAATGCCAACCAAGCAGGGTTTCTAGGTGCATCTACCCCAGCTCTCTGCCATCATCATTTTAACCCCAGGCTCTGCAGGGGTGATTTTAATTGTGTGCCTGACTTATAACATGACATGCTGTACTCCCCCCTTGCACACAGCAGCCAACACCCGCACTACACACCAATTTAACCATTGGCTCATGCGTATGCACCTACGCAACGCGTGGCTCATGGAGCACCCACATGATCGTGAATACTCTTTCTACTCTTCAGTACATGATGTACACACTAGGATCGACCTCTTCTTGTGCACGGATCATCTTGGTCCCTTAATTGACCGATCAGAATACTTGGTGCGCTCCTTGTTGGACCACTGCCCTTTGCTGCTCACTCAGCATTGGGGCAGACAATGCTCCACCATACCCACCTGGCGGCTGCAGGTTGAAGTTCTCTCTTACCCTCCCTTTTGCAAGACTCTGACACCATGTCTCACTCAATAGTTTGAGGAGAATAACGGTTCTGCCTTGTCCCTCGCACTGGAGTGGAATGCTCATAAGGTTGTGGTTCACGGGCACTGCTTGGTGGCCTCTTAGAGTATCTGCTGACGCTTGACTGAAGATCTTGTCACCATTGAGTGGGATCTTCGTTCTTTGGAAATACTGGTTACCACCCAGCGGCATCACCAATCTAACTGCGACAACTGCGCAAACAGCGCAGTGAAGTTGAGGCATCCTTTAGTTGACATGACTATCGGAAGAAGACGGCCCTACAAAATGCTCAGGTTGATCGCTCCTGTAAATTATTGGCATGGCTTGTTCTGGAAGACCAGCATTGCACCTCCACTGTGGCGCTCCTTCTGCATGACGGCAGGCTCATTGCCTCCAGCTGGACATCGATTCAGCCTTCCGTGACTACTAAAATGGGCTGTATTTGGTGTCTGCTCCGCCGTCTCTGGATTGTATATCCAGGTTCTTGAGTGGGATTTCCCTTCCTAGGCTGAATCCCTTGCAGCAGGTTGAACTTGAGGAGCCCCTACAGCTGGAAGAGATTTTTGCAGCTATTTCCCAGATCGCCCAGAATAAGACCCCGTGCACGGACGGCCTGCCAATCCAGTACTATGCCACCTTCTCTCCACAGACCACCCAAAACCTACTGACTATGTTGAATGAGGCCAGGGATCGAGGAGGGCCTCCAAACTCCCTTTGGGCGGCCATGGCTGTGGTCCTACCTAAACTGTGATCCTCTAGATGTTGGACAGTATTGCCACCTTTCACTCTTGAACCTGGAGTGCAAAATATTGTGCAATGTCCTGGTGAAGAGCTTGCTCCGTCTCATTCATTCAGTGGTGTATGATGACCAGTCTGGTTATATACCGGGTCGTAGAACATTTATCAACATATGCCGGCTACAGTGCCTCATACACAACACTCCCCCGGAGGCTTGGAACCAAGTGACTGTATCATTGGACATTGAAAAGGCCTTTGATACTCTGGGGAGGGATTTTCTCTTTTTGACCCTCACGGCTATGGGGTTTGGCCCTGAGTTTCTATGCTGGGTGTGCACCCTATACATAGACCCATCCACACAGTTGAAGACTGGCCAGGTGATATCAGACTGTTTTAGTATTCAATGGAGCAACCGCCAGGGCTGCCTGCTATCCCTACTCATCTTTGCATTGACCTTGGAGCTTCTTGCTTGCTGCCTGCGTAGCTGAGCGTGTTAATTGGGCATTCCTGAGCCTGAGTTAGGCGTCAATCTGTTGGACGAGTTTGGGGACGCGTCGGGCCTGCAGGTGAACTGGTCCAAATCTTGCTTATACCCACTAGCGCCGCGCCCGCCACCACATAAAACCTTAATTGGTGCTACAACTCCTTTAAATATTTAGGGGTGCAAATTTATCACACCAGGAGGGACCTCCAGGAGGGCAACCCTCATAGGTTGGTTCTATCTACGATCCATGCCCTTTGGGCGGTCGCTACCTCTGTCCCCACTAGTTTGGGTGGCCATATCCAAAATGTTGGTGCTGCTCCAGTTACTGTATTTTTTTGCAGCTGGCCCGGTCGTGCTTTCGCGGAGTTTTTTCTGACTACAAAATGGCCTAATATCCGAATTGATATGGAGCGGCAATTGTCACAGCGTTGCCTTGACCATGATCCACCCTCTGCTGCAGGAGGGCGGACTTGGGGCTCCCAATTTTGAACCTTATTATGCAGCGGCGTAGCTACAGTGGCTAATGGCTTGGGTATGTTCCAACACCTGCCCAGAACTACCTCTTGTCTGAGCAGTACTGAATTGCATGAGCATTTACACCTGGTTGCCTGACTCTTCCATCCGCCCCTGACCCAAGATGACCCCGATGGCAGTGGCCCGCGCTTGCTGGTGTAGATTTGTACTCCCTAGGGGCCCCCACCTCCCGTATTTGCCAGCAATTGCCATTTGGGACCTACCAAAATTGCAGGGGGGTGACTCAGAGCATTGACAGGGGTCTCTGGAGGACCGCAGGCATTGAGAAGCTAGGGGACCTCTATCTCGAGGGGGGTCATTATGACCTATCAGGATATTGTGGATACCTATGGCTTGACTGCTTGCCCGTTCCTAGCCTACTACACCATACAATGTGCACTGCAAGCTGCATGGGATGCTGGGGTAGAGGAGCCTCCCACCTCGACAATGCTGCATACACTGTTGTCCTCCGGCGGTACACAGCATGCTATCACCACTCTCTATACGGCACTGCATGGACTTCACTGGACTGTGCAACGGGCAGGCGAGCGTGCTAGGTGGGACACCGTGCTACAGCAGCCTTAGTCAGATGGAGCATGGTCCCCGGCACTTTAGATGGTCAAGAGAGTATCTCGCAACCCCAGGTTCAGGTTCACATAGATTAAATAGGCCCATCAGGCCTACCTTGCCCCTCAGCGCATCAAACATATGTTTCCGATGCTTGCCCCACTTTCCCCCATTGGATGTTACAGTAAGCAGGGTCCTGCCACATGGCATGGGTCATACCGGTACTGCAACCAACCTGGCACAAGGTAACTGCAGTGGTGGCAGAACTGTCACCACATGCCCTCACTCCCACGCCTTCCTCCTGCCTGCTAGGGCTTAGCCCCCACAAGAAAGGCAAAAAGCACCTACATAGATTTATTGACCATGCTTTTATTTTGCTCAAACATCAGGTGGCCATGGTCTGGAAGGCACCTTTCCCCGCCTGATCTTCAGTGATGGCTCTGTGACCTATTGACTTGGACTCGGGCAGATGCTCACACCCCTCAGTGTCTCCAGATGAGGGGAATCTCCCGCTATGGGGGTGAGTGTTGGGAGACCTTTCTGCTTAATGTGGAAGCCAAAAATGATGTGTGTGTCCCTGAACCCACACTTACCTCTATGACATTCAAATGGTGTATGTTGGCACGCGCAGGGTTGAGTGCCTTTCATGCAGCACATGATGACTACTGGATCTAGTAGTTACCCGATCAATACATCCTACATCCCTCAGAGTGCATGACTGCATCCCCTGCATTTACCACATCTCCCGTGCCTGTCCCATCCTGGGTTGGTGTTCCTCTCACCACCTCCCCCTCATCCCCCGCACCCATGTCACATAACTACACATAGTATTTGCTTTTCACACTTGGCGGGCACCTTTCCAGGCTGTCCCCTTCCCTCATCATTTATAGCTCGACTCCTTACCGCTTCCGTGCAGTCTCAGAAGCCTGTTTACTTTGTTATGATGTTTTGGCAACTCTTTAATTCTATGCTTAAAACCTAATAAACAGATTAAAAAAAACAGGTGGTATGTCTTTTGCTTGTACTTATGACTTAGCACATCATAAATGCACCTGAGGGTTAACTTACATCAGTAGCGGTCCGTGGTAGGAGTGCCGGCCGGGCGGTGACGTGGGGTGGGGGGTAGTAAACCACGGATTAAGACCGAATACAGGTAAGTAAACACTTAAATAAATAAAACGAATTTCGTTGTGAGCGCTGCATCGCCAAATGCGATGCAGTGCGCGCAACGAAATTCGTTTTATATATTTAAATGTTTACTTACCTGTATTCGGCCGTAATCCGTGGTTTACTACCCCCCACCCTGCCCCTCCCCCGCCCCACGTCACCGCCCGGCCGGCACTCCTACCATGGACCGCTACTGACTTACATGTGCCTAGTCTATTCTTTGCAAAGCACAAATCATTACGTCTGGGTGTGAAATTCCGTTCCGCTTGCGGACTTTGTGGAGATTTTCCCACTCCGCGTGCCACGTACTGCGTGGAGTTCTGAAAAACTCTGCCGACTGAAGCAGACTTTTTCCTCGCTCACGCTTGCCAACGTTATGTTGACAAGCACGAGCGAGGAAAATCTTACTCCAAATCACCTCCTGGCGAGATTTCTCAACTCGGGCGGTTGCGGATGGTCAGTATCGGTCACGTTGAGAAACCTTCCGTTCGTGCTGAGGAAGCAGTCGTTCAAGTTGAATATCTACTCGAGTGGTAGAAAGAAGCAGCGCCCTCTTGTGCTGCACATGGTGCCGTTTGCAGTGATTTTACAGCGCGGGGCAAACACCCCGTGCTAATAATCAGTGTGAACGGCACAACATAACGCACTCTGGGGAATATTCTCAAGAACGTGTGATAATTATCGCAAAATTAGCTTAACGCAACTTTGCACATCGCAGTCCATTGCGGGAAAATAACACCGTGTTAACGTTGTATTCTCAACCCGTCGGCACCACGCGATAGTCTCACGATAACGCGCCAAATGACCGCGTAAAAATTAACGCAACCCTGAAAAAATGCGAAACACGAACGCGAAAAAAGTTGCGATGCACCAAATCGCGATACAAAAATCAGAAATAACCAGCGACAGGCCTGCAATTCCCACGCGTCATGCAAGAAAATGCACTATAAAAGCAGAAAGAAAAAAAAAACTGCGTAGCACCATGGATGCACCCGGACAGAGTGCAGAGGACAACGCGAACCCCACAAGCCCCACAGACGACAAGCAAGGAACCTCGGGGTCGGGGAAGGCCAAGGAGAAGAGGAAGAGGAAGACGCGGTTCAGTCCGCAGGAAAACAGGATCAACGTTACGGAGGTGATAGAACACTACCAACAACTGTTCGTCACCTCCAACGTGTCATTGGCAACAAAGACACAAACATGGCAGACTATCTTGGACCATGTGAATGCAGTTGCAGAGTTGAGGAGGACAATGGAAGAGGTCAAGAGGCGCTGGAATGATGTGAAGGGCAAAACCAAGAAGAAACTTGATGCCAACATGAAAGCAGCAACGCAGATTGGAGGTGGGGGTCCAGCGGCACACCAGGAGCTGGATGACATGGAGAAAATGGTGGCCACAGTCATCAGTCGGGATACGGTGCCAGGAGTAGTGGATCCGGACACTGCTCAACATGACTTGACACAACATAAACAGGGTGAGTACCGACCAGGGACTGGGGGGACGGGGGAGATGGGCACAATGGCACACATGCACAATTAAGTAGAGCGCACTGCACACCCACAATGACTCTGGATCATGTCCCTGATCCCCTTGGCATACTGCAGCACACATAGAAACAGCAAGTAGGCCCCCGTCGACAATGTGCATGGAGGGGGCCCTCCCCACACATCACTAAACTCACAACAAACCCATACACATGTGCTGAACCTAGCAAAGCTGCGGGTCCGTGAGCCACACTGACAATGAAAGTGACACTGCATGACGATTAGCATGGCTGCAGTCCAATTACCATGACATGGTGCATGCCACGACACTGAGGTGACTGAGTGTGGACCACATCCGGAAAGGAGCAGGTCACACTCTGACACATCCACGTGCACAAACAACCCCTGACGTCAACAAGACATCTGCGGACAAACCATGCCTAAGAGTCACAACTCGACCAAGAGCCCAATTTACCCAAGTCCGCAACATCTCAGCACTGTAGAAGCACAGAAGTCAAAGGCACACCGCCTGAAAGGGATAAGGGGCAGCCAAATCAGAGCTGCAGGGACGACTCACCCACAATGCAGCACACACACATAAGAATAAGAGCACCTCAACATTGATAACAATGTGGTACAAACTGCAACACTTTCACAACAGAACACAGGACACAACTGGTGCCGCATGTTTGTACAAAATGGCCAATCACATCTGGCATAGCAGGAAACTATGAGATGACAATGTACGAGTACAACCTCACATCCGTGATGTAGTACAAATGTCCACTGTCCTGCATCAAATAGGCATCTCCTCACAAACAGTCACAATGTACATTGTCATGCAGTCTGTATGTAAACTCCGCCAATGCGTCAACATACATGGAATACACTGTGAAACTGCATCTCCCCTTTACTTTGCAGAGGGACAATCAACACCTCCTGCAGAGCAGACCCTACATCACGTCAGTGATGATGGAGACGACCTCCAGGACATCGACTACGATGAACTCCAACGGTTCATGGACAACCTCCGCACCCCACCTCCAGTAGCAGGGCAGCCCAGCACCATCGAGGTGATCCCACCCCCTGCACAGACCACACAGCAGGAAGCACCCACCACCACGTCTGGCTCCCAGCACGTCACCGAAGAACACATGGCGTTCCAACGCCGTGTGTTAGACTGCCAGAAGGAGCTGGCTGAACAGGTGCGGGTGGGGTTCGACCTCATGGCAGCCAAATTAGATGCCATACGTGGGTGTCTAAGTCCCATCAGGGACCACTTACAGTCCCTAACAGACACCCACAGTCCACCCCATGCCCTACAACAATCCATGGCTGGCTTCGCTGGAGTCATGACTCGGAGACAACAACAACTGTCTAGTCAGAGTGGCTACAGAGATGTCATCCGTGATTTGGGAAACATAAGGAGGGTCATGGAGAACATGGAGCGGATGCAGGCGCAAAGAATGGCTACCACGGCTGCACACGAGAAAGCTGTAGATGGGATCTTCCATGCCCTGCAGATCCTCATCATGGGAGTGATGCCACAAGACATTGCGCAGATGAATGCTGCTGCTACTTCTACATCCACATCTCTGGCCCCTGATGTGTCAGTGTCACACAGTGCTGCAAACCAAACACCACCACCCACATGTGAGGCACATGAAACGTCAGAGGACGAAGATGAGGATGAATCTGCCTCAGTGGTAAGGAGGAAGCAGTAGCATTCATCTCCGCCATATGGCTTGTTTCTGCTTGGGTCTACCCTCTACATCATGCCCTGGAATAACAACTTCCACTGTCCCCCGACACACTCTGCGACACTAACCTTGGACCTCGACATGGACTGCCATATCTTGTATGCTCAACAATGACACAGCAATCAGCCTGCGGACTGGACTCTTCCCCGTCCGAGTAACTTGTCAATCCCTAAAGGACTCTGGCTAGCCCTCCACAGGGCAACATTGTAAAGTGTTGTCTGCATGGCCCAGTACTAAGACAGCCTCAACACTCCACTGAACGTGAATAATACATTCTAATACACACAGATGTGTCATGTCTATGATTAATCAAGTATGAAAGCATGGACGAATGTAGGGGCAGTGATTCCCCCTTACATCCATGTAGCTCATGTTGTGGGACTTGAGTCACAGGGTGCATCCCTGCATCATGGTGGTACATATTTGACCCCAAAAGAAGCCCTGTTGTCAATTGTAGGTCACAAATTACAGCCTATATGTAATGATTTGGGAAACATGTGAAACGCTGATGAGTGGGATTCCGTACTATCTTTGACACACAGAAATGGCATTTCGAATACATGTCACCCTAAACAGCCCTCTGTACAGAGGTGACACACCCACCATCTATTTCCAATTAGTGAGATTGTTAGCACTACATGTTGCACTTACACTTGTCAGAGTGATGTGCTTGCACAGAGGAGTAACATGCACACAGGGAATGTGTGTTGTAATGAATTTATTTGCACATGCTGTGCCTGTGGTCATTTTGTACTGTCCCATGATTGCTAAGGACTGTGACAATGTGATGTGCTCATGTGAAGAAATTGTCAATGATGGTGTTCCTACGGGCTATTCCTGCTGCTGCTGCAGTGGGGTGTGGTCCACTTGCCTCATCTTCCTCATCATCGTCCGGTGCATCTGGCACTGGTAGCCATGGGGCATTGGTGCGTACACATATGTTGTGCAACACACAACATGCAATGATCATCTTGCACACGATGCCTGGGCTGTACAGGAGCCTTCCACCTGTGATGTCCAGGCACCTGAAACGTGACTTCAACACGCCAAATGTGCATTCCACGATGCCCCTGGTGTGTTTGTGGGCTGCATTGTACTGCCTCTGGGCCGGAGGGGTGTCATCATCCAAGGGCAGAGTGCATATCCTTGATTACCTGTGACAGTGCAGAGAGACATGAGTCAAAAGTTGGTTCTGCATGATGTGTTGGCAGGCTCACTAGTTCATTGGTGTGTGATATGTGTGACTTTGTGATTCCTGTTTGACAGGTACTTTGTAGCAAATGAGCGGCATCAATGTGTATTACGTAGCCTCACTGCTGCTCCTCCCTCCCCCTGAGCCTATTTACTAGTGTGCACAGCGCGGTTGCATCACTTGCACTCCTATGGGACACCATTGTCTTGCCTGTCTGCGCATGTCCACAAGCCTGACAACGACACTGTGATGTTGTGCGTTGAAGGTGGGCGGCCACGTGTGTGTAGGCCTATGGTAAGGATAGGGCGGACACATATGTAGAGTTCATGGCTGGCTGAACTCGCGATGCGGTTGAGGGTAGACCTTTGGCCTATGCTGCGGTAATAGCGACACACACAACAGTTGGCATGTATGATCCCGGACCCCGAGCGGGCTTGCGCTCCTTCATTTATCCCTTCGGCCGAGCCCGCACTCTGGGGACATGCTACATCACAACATTGTCCATTGCGGGACGGGTGGCGCCGACACTACAACAGAGACACACGCATTAGTTACTTCCTTGGCAAGGCCAACACTTAGCAATGCCCAGAGCCCAGGGCTGATTATCCACACCCCTACGCTGGACTGTCGAACGCCAGCCCACTCCGCTTACGCTTACAGGGGGGTACGACACAGCTACATGTCCCAGGTCTTCCCCACTGCCTGAGGTGACATGGTAACGTCCGCTGTACACAGCACAATGTCATGTGGGAGGGCCTGGGGCCCTCATGCATACATAATGACCACACGGACACACTTAGTTTGTGGAACTGGCTACGGGCACGTGCGCCCGGCCCCTTTTATTGCCAGGGTCACATGTCCAGTGACGTCTGTGCTGGATGGGTGTGGGGTGAGTGTAAGCCAGCCCTCAGGGAGTGGTTGTTGCTGGCAACAACTACAACAGTGATCAGACAATCAGAAGTTCAAAGTTCAAACAGCAAGGGTCCATGACTTGAGCTGCACAGAGTTAGTGGCCCCGGATGCACTGCGGCCGGCACAGGCACACCGTCACGGGATGGTGACTTGCGGTGCACTGAGGTAGGGCCACGAGAGCTGAGCGGGTCCTCGTCGATGTCGAAGGTGAATGTCGCAGAGTGTTTCGGGGGACAGTGGAAGGTGTTCTTCCAGGGCATGATGCAGAGGGCAGAACCAAGCAGAAACAGGCAATATGGCGTAGAAGCTGTTCCTGCGCAGTGTGGGGGAAGTGAAGGAACTGGGGTACCAAGCTGATGATGGCATCCAAGACAGGTGTGACGAACTTGGATAGGGCTGGCTGTGAGATTCCTCCGACTCTGGCAGTTGTTGGTTGGAAGGTACCAGAGGCCAACAGGTGCAGCACAGCCAGCAGCTTTGTCTGCGGAGGGATGTTGGTTGTCCGCTGTGTTGGTACCATCAGCCTGTGGGCAATGATGATCAGGATGCGGAGGATGGTTGTCCTTTTGAGCCTGTAGTGGGCAATGACATCCTCTGGTGTTAAGTCTGTGAGGCTGGTGCATTTTCTGAAGGTCCGCTGTCTTTGTCTGCGCTGCCTCTGTGGAGGTCGGGGGGGGGGTTGTGGCGGGCCTGGGTGTGGTGGCGGTGGGTGTTGTGGCCCTCTTGGGGCTCCGAGCTGCATGATCAGTAGCTCCATGGCATCTGTTGTTCTTCAGGTGTGGCTCTGGTCTGGGCTCCCTTTTGTGGTGCAGGTTGTCGTCCGACTTAACACCAGGTAAGAGCAGGTGTTAAATCCCTGCTGCTAATGCGCCTTATCGCCTGTTTTGGGATCTTATCGCCGATCTGGCTGGTCGTTGGGAATATTGCGAAGTGGTGTTTTTGCGGCTTTTTGCACAGGAACGCCTACTCTGCATCTAATTAGCGTTAGTTGCTGGTTTTTTGCGGCTGCTATCACAGGTAAACTGGCGATATCGGCTGTTAGCACCAGCTTGTGAATAGGGCGATAAATCTATCGCCACTTTGGCTGCGATAAAGTGCCGCTAACTCGGCGATAAGTCCTTGAGAATATGCCCCACTGTAACTTGTGAAACTCCATGTTGCACGGCGGAGTTTTTCGGTCACTTTCGACCTCAGCCTAGGCTTACAAATCATGCATATCCTGAGAACATTACCTACATTCCAGTAAAGGACTAAGGGGCTTATAATTGCAAGCTACATCATAGATATGTTAGAAGTTATGGGCTGATTAAACACATTGTAACTAAATAATCAGAGAATTTAACACACCATAAACATCAGCTATAGTTCTTATTGACTGGGAATATCAGTCATGATAACTTCTATTCATGAATAAAGTAAACTATTAATCATACATCTATTTCGCTGCTATAATCTATTGCGTTTCAGCATCTGACTGGTTCTGATGTCCTGCCTATAGTGCTAAGACACCTTAGGGTAATCGCGCGCTTTACAAAATCTTTTCATTCATTGATTGATTCATTTCACACAAACCAGAAATAGGTAACAGGATACAATCCATAGTAAATGCAAGTGACATTTTGAGTGCTTAGGAAAAACAACCACAGTAAAAACCAATACAACATCATTATCAAATGGAACTCATCATATATGCAATGTGGCATTTGTGGTTTCTTTAGGCCAAATAGCTACTGTTCAAACAAAAAAATTACACTACATGATTCATCATAAACACCAAATGGCATTTATAGAAAAAAGCTGCTGTCTCGACAAACTATTAGTAAAGATTCAAATTCTACCTCAGGAATTTGTTACATTCAATACTACTGCAGGATAAATACTATTTTTGCTTCCTGTTTTTAACGGGGAAATGTACGCCATTGTTTATTTTTGGCACGTAAGAGGGGTCAGACTCCTAAATTCATTGCATGTGTGTAGATCAGAATCTAAGTTCAAGTAATTTCTAATGTGTGTATTGTTGCAACCATTTACACATGTTGCTTGTGTGATTTTACTCAAACTTCAATACTCTACATCTGACAGTTACATATACTTTCTATAATTAATGCCTTAATAGTTAGATTTAACTTTTAGGTTAACTGCGTTTTCAGTGCTTTCAGAACTCAGAGATGGTTAGTATAGCACCGGTGCTCATGTGATAGAGTATTGCAGAATGCTTGCCTGAACGGAGAGTAGGTGGCACAATTTAATTTATTTATCATGATTTGGGGCTCCTAGGAGTTCCACATAAAAGTATACGAATAAAAGGCTCTGATATATCAAATCATCCAGAGCTATAATAACAATATCAAAATAAAATACATACAAAACCATAAATTCATAAATGTTGTGGGACAGTACAAAATACAATCAACATGCTAAGACTAAATGTGCAAATACGCAAATATTAGACCAATTTCACAATTCTATTAAAGTACCAACAAGACAGTGCAGATCGAGCTGTACCCTTAAATGCTCCAATAACTTTAACTACATTATACAAACATCCTAACATTCTATATATAATATAAAGTAGATTTTGCCCAGAGAAAACCCTGTGCAAGGTATATGCAGAGACCTAACGGTTACAGATTTCATTGTGCGTTCTAAAATCATAACAGCATACAAGATAATTAAAGGTGCAAATGCGAGTATAGTACCAATATCACACATCCTGTAACAGATTCTATTTAAAATGTAAAATAAATTTTGCTCAGATGGACCCCAAGCAGAAATACAAGCAATGGCCTAAAAAATGCAGAGTTCATTCATTATGCGATGCAGTCTACATAGCAGCATACATGATATCAAAAATGCAAGTGTGGGGGGGCGTGGCCGAGCAAGATGGCCGGACAGACGTAGTTTGTCTCGGCTCCCGGTCCCCGCTCGGCCTCCGCACGATTAACAGCGGTTTTATGTTGCCCCGTCGATCGGGAGATGCGGCGCTGACAAACCTACTTCACGGGGCATGAACTGAGCGCCCTGGAACCTGAATATCGCGGGCTGAACCTGTGGAGAAAGCCCTACCCCGGAGCCCCGACACTCGCCAAAATGGCGGATACCTCATCCTGGAGGAGGAAAACCGCAACTCCGTAGCAGGGGACCCGTGGCCCTCCGCGACGCAGGGACGGGAGGAGCTGGAATCGGGGGGGTCCGCTCTCCTCTTCCTCCGTCGTCCCTGGGCAGGGATGTGAGAGCTGCTGATTCTGCCGACACGGGCCCCGGGCGGGGCACACAGACCGGCGGAGTCACCGGCTGCGCGAGGAGTGGAGGATGACCGGAGGGCCCCTAAAAGACGAGAGGTGCGTGCCGCGACTTGCACACGGGGTGGACGGCTTTTCGGCACCCGGCCGCTGTGTCCAGGACGTCTACGGAACCCCCATGCTGGGATTTTCGGCAAGAGGGGTGAATGTGGAGACGAAGCTGTGCCCGGGGGTCTCAACGATAATCCTATCGGCAGCGCTGGCACCCTGTACAGCGACTCCTGTGGAGCGAGGTCTCCGTTCTGGGCCTGCAGCTATTAAAGTGCGCCATGCCTGACCTTAACATGGAGGCCGGGCCCTCAACTCACAGCTGACTCTGATGACTCCTGTGGCGCCTCCGCGACCCTGGGCACCATTCTGAGCTTCCTACCAACCTACCGCATACCAGCAGTGTCTGGGGCCTGGATAGCGCGCCATTCCTCAGGGAAACCTGCGGGGTACTTCGAGACAGGAATAGCTCCACCCTGCGGCCATCATCACGACTGGTGAGTCTCACTGCAACCGGAGGGCCCCACAGAGTATAGGGCAAGGGTGTGCGGAGGGCATCGTGAGCGGATCTCAGCGCCAGCCTACCGGAACTGTGAGGGGAGACAATCTCGGCACTAAAAGTGCGCCATGCCTGACCTTAACATGGAGGCCGGGCCCTCCACTCACAGCTGACTCTGATGACTCCTGTGGCGCCTCCGCGACCCTGGGCACCATTCTGAGCTTCCTACCAACCTACCGCATACCAGCAGTGTCTGGGGCCTGGATAGCGCGCCATTCCTCAGGGAAACCTACGGGGGACTTCGAGACAGGAATAGCTCCGCCCTGCGGCCATCATCACGACTGGTGAGTCTACTGGAACTGTGCAGGGAGACAATCTCGGCACAAATGCTGGCTCTCATAACGCTCGTGCCCCTGATGCCGACTTTACTCTAACGGGCGTTCCCCTGTCAACAGACTATTCATCTGGCTGTTGGAGTGTGCGGGTGAGGTTCTGCCCTTATGCCGCCGAAGAGGGGGACCAGCAAGGCACAGAACAAACTGTCGGACTTTTTCACCCCACCAGACAGGCGTCTACCACCAGACCAAGCCGCGGGACAAGATGTCATGGCGCTTACTAAAGACGACCTGCTAGCTTCGTTGCGGGACTTTAAAACAGAGCTAAGGGCAGAGCTAAGTCAAGACCTCAAAGCCTCCATCGAACAACTTAAGTCCGATCTCACGGGACGGCTCACCTCCCTGCAGCAGGATGTTGACTCTGTGGGCACGAGAGTGGTGGACCTAGAGACGCATGCTCAAGATCTAGACAAGCATTCCGCCGCTATGCGTGAGGACATCAGCACCCTTCAGGACCAATTACACCAGACACAACTCAAGGCTGAAGATCTGGAAAACAGGGCACGGAGGGAGAACCTTCGCATCCGGGACCAGGAGGAAGGAGCAGAAGGACAGGATCTCGTGGCTTTCCTAGAGGGGCTCTTTGCCGAGGTTTTACACCCACAGGTCCTCAAAATAAAGATAGACAGAGCACATCGAGTTGGGGGTCTGCAGTCCGGAGAACGACGAAGGCCACGTGATGTCCTCGCCAAGTTTCACTCCTACCGAACAAAGGAAGCTATACTACTAGCTGCCAGGAAAAAAGGATCTGTCTCTTTTCAAGGCCATTCCTGCCTCATCTTCCAAGATTTGGCCCCCGCCACACTAGCCAGGAGACAACTCTTCCGTCCTATTACGACCAAACTCCGAGATGACAGCATTAGATATAGATGGACGTACCCGTTTGGCCTTTCCTTTGAATTTAACAACAAGCAGCGCCATATCTCAGACTTGCGAGAGGGGCTGGAACTTTTAGGACTGCCCCCGGACTCTCAAGATCCCCCTCATGGCACAGCTTAGGGGCCACCAAAATCCGGGCCCTCGACATATCAATGGTCCACTGGAGCGCGGAGAGGTCGCAAATGAGGACTCTGTCCCTCAGACGGTACAGTCATATAGATTCAAAGGCAGGACCCAACGCCTATCAATGAATTCTCCGAAGACGGCCTACCCCAAAGGTAAATCGGACAGAATGGAGCGGGAGTGGGCTATGCTCTACCCTGAGTTGATACATGGCTATCCCCGGTGACGACCGGCTGCGCCACCCCTACTTAGTGAGAACTAATCCTTTGAAAGGGCCAAGTATTTACTCCACATTAGCGAGCATCGCAGAGGCCCACATGCTTGCTAGACGTACATGGGTGGGCACCCTGAACTCGAAGTGGGGACCTGCTGGTAAACCACACGATGAGCACGTAGGCAGGTACGCCAGCTAAACTCATGACCACTCGAACAGTGACTTTTCCGCTTGAGGCGTCCCGGCGGCACAGCCCGATCTTTATGAGAGAGGAACCCTGGGACAGACAATTCAAATAGTCTCCATCATAGAGATCCAGAGTAGCGGAGGTGCTTCCGATTTTGCGGGAGAGTGTCTTTGGCGCTGGCTTTACATGTTAACCGCATTTCTGGGGGCACTATGACTTTATATGAGTGCGGGGGGGGCGTGGACGGGGACCTCGGTCGCATCGTCCTTCCTGTGTTCCCATGGGGGTGTTTCAACCCCCAGCTGGGAATTTGCCAGCAGAATTGTCATCTTCAATGCTGGCACTGTTGGTTTTCGTTTATTGCGGGTTTGGGGAGGGTGGGGGATTATGGCATGGGGGTGGCTTTTTAACGGTTTGTTATGGTGGTGCACTGGGCTTCGTACACTATGTAAATGCAACGTATATGGGGGCAGTATCAGGTTTGATGAGAGCTTGGCTATATATCATGCCTCCTCACACGGCCATACCAAGGGGAGTGGGGGGGATTCACGCTCACCAGATGACAATTACTTTTGGTTCATGGAATGTGAAGGGCCTTAACTCTCCCCAAAAACGTCAAAAAGTCTGGAAATATCTCATTGACCATCATATTGACGTTGGGGCCCTCCAGGAGACACATCTCGCTCGGGCTGAGGATGCACGCTTCCGACACAAACAGTATCCACTGATATACAGATCCTCCGCCCTTACTAAACATAGAGGAGTGGCTCTCCTCTTTCATACCTCCATGAAATTCCAACCTTTGGCAGTACAGACTGATAAGGAGGGACGATTAGTCATGGTCAAGGGGGATCTGAAGGGCACACTATGTACCTTTGCAGCGATATATGCACCCAATACAGGACAGACGGCCTTTCTCACCAGAATGGTAGGGAAAATTCAAGACTTCGCAGAAGGGCCAACATTCCTATTAGGTGATTTTAATCTCACCTGGCAGCCAGACTTAGACAGCACCCATACCAACCGAGCAGACACAGGCTCCTTTTCCACAGACTCTAAACAGCAACTACATGACCTGGGTCTCATAGATACATGGCGGGCTCTATATCCACAGACCCGTGATTTTACTTTCTACTCACATGTGCATCGCTCGTATTCCAGGTTAGACTACATTTTTATGAATCAAAAACTCATGGGCGCGCTTCAGACTGCTAAAATATTCCCTATTTCCATTTCAGATCATAGCCTCATTGCTATTCATTTAAAATGGGGTAATGTGGCGCCTACAACACCTCGATGGTACTTTCCAGCAGCGCTCACGAGAGACAAGGTACATTGCACCTCACTAAGGGAATCGATTAAAGAGTTTTTAAAGATAAATAGCCCAGCGGACACATCCGTATACACTAATTGGGACGCATTTAAGGCGGTCTTCCGGGGACGCTGCATTGCCCTCAATTCCGCCCTGAACAAACAACGAACTAGAGAGAGAGAGGCATTAGAGGCAGAACTGACCATCGCCGAAACCTCCCACAAAGCCAACCCTACTAGAGCCACACTCCGCCACCTCACGGCCTTACGGGGCAAACTCAGAGCTATTTACAACAATAGGGCTGAATTCACCCTCCTTAAACTTCGCCAGATATCATACTCACAAGGGAACAAGATTGGTAAACATCTCGCCAGACAACTAAAGGAAAAAAGGGAAAGGGAATACATAGGGGGCATACGGGGAGACAACCATACAGTGACACATAAGGACGACGATAAAGCTGCACTTTTTAGATCCTTCTACAAGGATCTACACACCACGGACCAACGAGACTGGACTAAACAATGTGACTATTTTAAGACTTTACAACTCCCACAGGTCTCGCCGGAATGGAATGACAGGCTAACTGCCCCCATCTCCCCCGAGGAAATAGCCGCCGCAATTACGGCTCTTAAACCCCACAAGGCCCCGGGTCCAGACGGATATACCGCCCTGTTTTACAAAACTTTTGCGCCGGACTTGATCCCCCACCTCACTTGTCTGTTTAACAAAATGGCTAATGATGGCGAGACCGCCAACTCCATGGCAGAAGCTGTGATTACAGTAATACCGAAACAGGGGAAAGACCCGCAACTATGCGCCTCCTACCGCCCCATTGCCCTTTTAAATCTCGACGCGAAGCTCTACTCCTCTATCCTGACGATCCGACTGAATGACCTCATGCCCGCCCTTATCCATCCTGACCAGTCAGGCTTTATTAAAGGCCGACAGACACATGACAACACTCGACGCATAGTCCACCTCATTGAGAAAGCCAACAAAAAACATATTCCAGCAGTTTTGGTGGGATTGGATGCTGAGAAAGCTTTCGATCGGGTGGATTGGGGATTTCTTTTTAACACGCTCACACATTTCGGGTTTGACGCTAAATTTATAACCATGCTCCAGGCCAATTACACTCAGCCATGCTCCAGTGTGCAAATTAATGGGCTGCGATCAGATCCTTTCTCCCACACTAGAGGCACACGCCAGGGATGTCCTCTCTCGCCACTACTATTTGCCCTTAGCATAGAACCTCTAGCGATGGCCATCAGGGCACAGCCGGAGATTCATGGAATACCATTTAGCGGCATTCAACATAAAATATCGCTTTTGCGGACGACATACTCCTCTCTCTGGCAGAACCCTCCAGGTCTCTTCCATCACTCCAAGTGGAGCTGGCGAGATTCGAGGAAGTAGCGGGATTCAAAATTAACCTGGGTAAATCCTCTATTCTCAATCTTACTCTTCCACAATCAGAGGCTCGCAAACTAGAGAGCGACACTCCACTCCAATGGGCCCCTTCCTCCCTCCTTTATCTGAGGATTCAATTAACACCGCGCATAGAGGGGCTATTTCGAGCTAACTTCCCACCCGCTCTCACCCGCATCCGAACTAATTTGGCACGCTGGAAGCCCCTTTTCCTATCCTGGCTTGGCCGCATACACGCTATCAAAATGACGCTTCTTCCTAAACTCTTATACCTCTTCCAAGCCCTACCGATAGAGTTAGAGCGAGACTTCATACCTAAAGTTAGGTCTCTGATTCTCCAATTTGTATGGCAAGGTGGAAGAGCGCGCTTCTCTTTTTTTATACTTTGGCGTCCGCGCTCGGAGGGAGGAGTGGGCCTACCAGATATCGGTCTCTATTATAAAGCTGCCCAATTGCGTGTCATAGCGGAGTGGTCACAACGAGAATCAGAGAAGCATTGGCTTCACATGGACCGCACCATGGTCGGTAGATCTATTTGGGATCTTGTCTGGCGACCCAAGAGAGAGAGGCCCCAGAACGCCTATCTCAGCACCCCTACCCGCACCACTTTGAAAGCATGGGATTCTGTCTCAGGGAACGACCAAGGGACCTCCTTCCCCTCACCGTATACACCCCTGCATCATAGCCCCGCCTTCCCCCCAGCCCTACAAGAAGGCCCCTTTGATGCTTGGAGGGAGGGAGGATGCCTGGCATTGACACACCTATTTCATAATACCGACCTCCTCACTTTTGCCAATTGTAGACGAGATTATGGCCTGGAGGACTCTGAACACTTCCATTACCTACAGTTCCGACATTGGGTCCTCACCCCCCATATCCGTGAGGCTGCCACACGCCCACTGACAAAATTTGAGACCTTCATACTCAACGCCAGCACTATGAAAGGAGTCATATCATTCCTATATAACTATTTACTTACCACCGCACACACTCCCCGACCACGATACATGTCCATGTGGGAAGATATGCTCCAAAGGGAAATATCCGACAGGGAATGGTCGGAATTATGGTCAGATACTAGGAAATGTAACCAATCCATAGATTTACGGGAAGCTCACCTCAAAACAATGATGGACTGGTACCTATATCCGGCTAAACTTAAGAAGATCTTCCCACACACTTCTGACAGATGCTGGAGAGGCTGCGGCTTGCTGGGAGACTTCCGACACATATGGTGGGATTGTCCCACTATTCGGCCATTCTGGGAGGAAATTTTAGCGCACATTAAAGATATGCTAGGGTACCCCATTCCGACTACCATGGCAGAATGCCTCTTAGGTATTAGAGACCCAGCCCTTAAACACCAAACCAGGGCTGACAAAGCCATCATGTGGTTATGCATAGGAGCAGCCAAGATAGCTATAGCGGCGACCTGGAAGAAAAGGGAGGCCCCTGCGATCACCCTGTGGTATTCTCGGCTCTGGAGATTGCTTAGCCTCGAAAGGCTGTCTGACATCTTCAGAGATGAATACAAGAACTTTGAATATAGATGGGGTCCGCTGGTTTCATTTCTCTCACGAGGCTTACCCATGGCTGTCTGTCCTTCATCTATAAGAAGTATGCACCTCTTTCAATTTTAGCCCTCACATGACTCACCAACCTGGAACATGTTGGGAACTTTATGCCGCCACCATGCCATAGGGGAGGGTGGAGGGAGGGGGGGATTTAATTTACCTTAAGTTGGGGGTTTTAGATAGGGAGTTCAGATTGCTGACTACGTTCATCTCCGTTGGGATGACACAAATATAACTCATTATCAAAACATGCTGGACTTGGCCCGATTATTTTGATCTCTATGAAGCAATAGGTTCTTCTCCAAGCCACTTTAGTTCCAGAACTGTATCACCCAATTGCACTGTTATAAGAGACACTGGCTTGGTTTGGTACCTTGTGAATTGCAATGGCTTGGTTTCTTATTTGTTCTTTTTCAGCAATGGCCCACTGCGCTGGGCGTTATGTGACAATATATTGTGACTTCCTACCAAAAATTCAATAAAAAGAAGTTTGTGAGAAAAAAAAAATGCAAGTGTGTAAGTACTATACCAATTCCATTATCCTTTAGGGAGCCAACCAACTAGGATGGTGTAGTTTGGATTGTACCATTAGATACTATAACAACATCAAATATGTAATACGAGGACCCTGCAATTTTAATTATAACATGCAATGAATATTGTCCACAAAAGGCCCTCTTCAGCATACCACAGCCAACTACATCACATTAGTTCTTCTCTAAAATATGCTTAAAAATTGTTTTAAAAAAATATGAATTTTAAAACACACTTATTCGGAGGGGGGGCAAGAAGAAATTTCGGGCCTCGGCTGTAGCGATGTTGTATTTTAAATACAGCGGTCCCAACAAATGACGTCGTAATGGTTGTAATAGGGGACAGACAAATAAAACGTGATTTAAATCCTGTACCCAGCTTCCACATAGGTGGCAAAGTCTGTCCTGCCTGGCTAATCCCTCCCACTCCCCTGTTATGATTTGTAGGGGCAGCAGATTCATCCTTAACAACAGGAAAGGTCTGCGCACTCCATGGGAGAGATTCCATACAACATACGGTTGAAGTTGTTTATTAATACTGCTCCCAACTATTATATCATTGCTGGAATGCCCTAAGCACAAGGCAGTATCTCTTTTATGACAGACTTCATAAATTGTCTTTTTAATTAGCATTTTCAAAGCTTGTTTTGGTAAAGAGCCTACGCCACTAAGCCCAATTCCAACTAAGTCTGCCGCTTTCACGTAATTCCTGAAAACAACGCTTTTCCCCTTCAGGCTTGCAAATATTGCCTGTCTTAGCGCTGCCCGTAGAGGGTTTTCAGCGCTGTTCAGTAAGGCATTACTACATCTCAAACATGCAGCCATGGCGAACACATAGGTCGAAAGGAACCCGAATTCAAGCCTGATCGCCGCTATGGGGGCTGCTCGGTTCAAACTACAAATCTGGCGCCAAATGCGCCCATCTATCTTTTCAAAATAAACCCACTGCTGTTCGTCCACTAGTTCACAAGCGTAACTTTGTACGGGTGGGATTTTAATTTTGCATACTGATAAAACATGTGCGAAGTGTCTTTGCCCGCAACATTTATAAAATCTACCAATTGCGCATGCCTGAGATATTGCCTTACTTCTACACTGGTCAGTGAATTCACTGCTAGAGCTCACTCTCGTAAAAATTCTTCCTAGGTACGGGTACAACTTCACTACATCAAGGTTGTCTTTCCCCAGGAACCAATGAATATTTTTCCTAACTCTACATCCCCGATATCTAAAAATTATAACTTTACTTTTTGCTGTATTTATTTTTAGAAAGTGATCATCCGCGTAACGGGCTAATTCATTAAGGCGCCTTGAAGTCCTATCAAGGTTAGATCCATCAGGATGGCGTAATTTGCATAAAGCAGACAACTCAATTTCATTGTTCCTAATTTTGGGGAATCCCTTTACACATCCCCACCCTGCTCGGCAAGTCATTAATATAAAGAGAGAAAAGGAGATGGGCTAACAAGCACCCTTGCTTCAACCCATTATGAGTCTCTATTTTATTCGACAGGCCCGATTACCTCCCATCAAATCCTGAGTCCAAGTTGAGGAGTGCAATGCTATAATCAATCTGAGCAGAAGCTTGGGAATCGCCCATTGTGGCCAATTTCCTTCACAGCGTCCCCCGGTCTACCCGGTCAAAAGCCGTGGAGAAATCTATAAAGGCAGTGTACAGGGCCATTCCCTTAGTCATTGGGTATTTTTCAATCAGGGTTTGCAAGGCGGTAATATTATCTAATGTGCCGCTATGCTTACGAAACCCTGCTTGCTCTGCAGGGATGAAGTTATTTCCAAAAGCCCAGTCCTCAAGCTGGAGAAGGATGCTTTTAGCAAAACATTTCCGGTCGCATCTAGCACTGCGATTTGCCTAAAGCTGGCAGGGTACGTTCTGGGACCTTTTTTATATAATGGGACCACAATACTTCCTTGCCAAGAATATGGAATAATCCCATGTGCATAGCGATAGGAGAATAACGGACAAAGGAATTGAGCCCATGCAGAGCTATCTTGTTTGATTACAGCTATTGGAAGATCATCAGGGCCCATCGCACCTGAATACCTTACCCCTTTAATGAAACTCTCTATTTCTTTACAAGAAGGGGGGCCGTGGTCACTCCCCACGGGAAACTCCTTGAGTACCTCTAACTTGGACCCGGTCATTATATTTGGAGCATATAACTGTGAGATGTATTGGGTCCACTCTGCATCTGATATTAAAATGGCTTTTGCCTTAACTCGACTGTCACAGTATTTGGCTATTAAAGCCCAATATTTGCGCAAGTCACCAGACTGTGCAACCTCTCTTAGTTTAATCCAGTTTCAGTCCTCCACCTCTTTACGTTCAGACGCCTGCATTCTCTTTCTGTTCTTATCTGCTTTAATCTACTAATTTCCCTTTGCCTAACCAAAGAAGATTGCTTAAATTGTTCTCTTGCTAGGGCATTTATCTCCTGATTTAACTTTTTTACCGCCCCCGAACTAACCACAGGTTGCTTAGTGACTCTGACCCGTTTTTTCCTTCCGCATGATGTAAATAAGACCAGGTTTTTCTCAAACCAGGAGATGGAATTTTCCTGTATAGGACCAAAGCTCACGTTTTCAATCAGCCTCCCTAATCATACAATGCTTTTATTGAACCAAAAAGTGCACCCATTTGTTTCATTATACGTAATACTATAGTCTCTGGGATTCCAGGTCTCCAAGCACTTGAGCTCCAAACTGACATCCACTGATAAAATACTGTGGTCACTCAAGTTTGTCCCCAATACTTAAATTGTGTGCAAGCACCAAAGATCGCGTAAGATACCACCATATAGTCAATACGTGACTGCCCCGAGGAACTTGGAAAGTAAGGGAGGCTGGGGAATCCTCTGGGAATCTCCCATTTAGGATAACATGATCATTCATTCTCAAACAATGCAAAAAACACTGGGCTCGATTCACAGAACTCAATCAATCAATCAATCAATCATGTCATTTATAAAGCGCACTACATACCCGCGAGGGTCTCAAAACTAACTTAAGACAAAATCCTAAACTTACTACCATTTTGGTATTCACAGAAGGCACTTACTCATTTTGTTATTCACATTTTGAGTAACTTACTCATTTTGTGTAACTTACTCATTTTGGTATTCACAGAAGGCACTTACTCATAAATGAGTAAGTGCCTTCTGTGAATACCAAAATGAGTAACTTACTCATTTTGTGTAACTTACTCATTTTGGTATTCACAGAAGGCACTTACTCATTGATGAGTAAGTGCCCTCTGTGAATACCAAAATGAGTAAGTTACAAAAAATGAGTAAGTTACACAAAATGAGTAAGTTCCTCATTTAGTATTCACAGAAGGCACTTACTCATTTATGAGTAAGTGCCTTCTGTGAATACCAAAATGAGTAAGTTACACAAAATGAGTAAGTTACTCAAAATGAGTAAGTAAGTGCCTTCTGTGAATACCAAAACGATTAAGTGCCTTCTGTGAATACCAAAATGAGTAAATGCCTTCTGTGAATACCAAAATGGTAGTAAGTTTAGGATTTTGTCTTAAGTTAGTTCTGTGAATCGGGCCCTCAGCCCTCGCTTATCTGACTTAATATGGGTGGGCAACATTGGCTCAGGGATGGTCCATACATCCTACAGCTCCTGGTTACGGAAGACCAAGGAGGAACAGCTTGAAATTTTTACATTGAAATCTCCCACCAACAATATCATTGTGCATTCTTCTGAAATACTAATTTTATGGATAAAAGAAAAAATGGATTCAACCAGAGAATCAGACGCCCTCCCAGGAGGAATATATACGTTTACCAATAAAAGGGACGAGTGCTGACCAAGCCTCCCATTACCCAGCTTAAGTTTCATGACCGTACAAAGATTAGACGGATGGAAGAAAACCAGCGGATTCCAATTTATCCTGCAACTAAGTAAGATAGCTAAGCCACCACTTGCATGAGCTTTTGCTGAATGTTTTGCTGCACAACAGAATACAAAGAAATTCTCAAAACTAAAATCTGCGCAGCTCCATATTTCCTATAGGCAGTTTATCATTGGATCATGTATCATTAGGGTGTCTAGCTTAGAGCTGGGATTTCCTAACCCATCCATGTGCCAGGACAAAAATAAATTTGCAGGGCTACCTCCGCAACATAGGGATTTTGTTATCTTCTTTGGGAGCATTCAGCGAGCCAGCTACCCAACTCCACTGTGCCACCTCCTCCTCCCCTCTGGGTTCTGTGGTACTTTGAACCACGGGTCCCACAATATTAATCACTGTTTTCCCGGAAGTACTGCTGACCGAGATTTTAATGTCTTTCAAATTTACAGCCCCCTTAGTAGTGGATAACACTCTACCAATGTCCTGGTAATCCTTCCAGTGGGACTCACATGGGGCAAAAACTGGCTCCTTAAACGGGAAAACATCAATCCCATTTTTTCTGAAAAGATCTACATTAGCCAATACTAGCATTGCGATTATTCCAGAGCTAAAAGTTACTCTGGAAACTGGGAGTTCACTTCTTGGCTCTAAAAATACCCGCTCAATATCTTTACTTATTACCAATCTCAAATCTTCGATTTCAGATAATAGCTGCAAAAGGATACTTCTAATAAGTGGGTCCAGTTCTCAATCAAATAATGAAGCAAAAACCAAGGTGTTCACTACTTGTCCTGGCACATGTCCTACATGTACCCTATCACTCAGCCTTGACTCAGCCCCTGGCTCTGGCATTTGTCCTATAGGGGAAGTAAAGATAGACCCTCCTTCATAAAACCTCCCATGATTGGGATCTAACCGTACAGGGAGAGTATCCCTACCAGAAAGGTTTGAGAGAAAGCTATCCCCAACCTGCTCTACCTCTGATGGAGCATCATTTGTCTTTACTACTATATTCTCAGAGTCTGGGTTTATCTTTATTTTATGAAGCTCAGAAACCTTATTTATCCTTGTTTTATGATTCTCCCATTTAGTGCACAATCCCCCCATTATGTCCAGTTACCCCCAATACCTCGTGCCCTTCTTCTAGTCCTAAACCCCCCCCCCATACAAGTTCATCTTTCATTATAGGTGGAGGGAGAGGATTTACCTCCAGGTACCCAGGATTCTGACCCGGCGGACTGGACTCACTACCTTTCTGGGGCAAGGGGGAATTGATGGGCTCCTCAAATAGAGTCAGAAACCGCAGTTTTTTTGGCTTACGTTTTATTATATGCTGGGTCCTTTTCTACTTCTCCCTCCGTATTTTTGGGCCATTATTTTCTGCCTAAGGGACATCCTCCCCAGGGGGAACACCATCTAACTCGACCGTGGGCTGTTTAGCAACTGAAGCATCAGTTAAAACTGTATCACACGACATCCTGGTGTTCCCTTTTTTAAAGATAGAATAAACCTGCGGGGTATTCCTAGGTACTAATGCATTTATGTTTTCCTCTATAATGACGTGCAGATAATCCCCCGTTTCATGATCTTCTTGGTTGATACAAGACACATTATCAAGCATAGGGCTATCCCTGGGCGGCACTGAGGAAGTAGCCCCCAGACCTTCCCAATTCTCCACTTGGGTCCCCATTTCTATCCCCCCTATACTAGTCTGGCTTGCCTGAGATTTCACAACATTAGACTTTCCTGCCTTTCCTAGACAAGAACTGGCAGAATTGAGCTGCTGCACCCCTTTAAAATTGGAGATAGTACACCCAGCACATGATCAGAATGAGCAGTGGATTTCTCAAACAAGGTTAAAATTGACGAAAGAATTCTCTCTAATGCATAAAATACATCTAAATTAGCCCTCCCTTCTCCATTTTCATTAACACCCTGATTCAGTGTGTGCCAAACATCTTGTACCCTTTTGTTTGAGGTCGCTTCCAAATTCGATAATCCCAATGATCGCACAAGTGAAGCACTTGAAGGAGTGCTGCTGTACAGGGCTGGCATACGAGGTCAACTAACAGGATAGTCTGATGACAGTCCCAAAGCTAATTCCGGGGCACCTGGCACACACTGCGTTTTTAGTTTAGCCTCTATTTCTTGACTTTTTTCCATATGTATGGCAATGTCCAGCAGTGCAAAATCCTCCAAATCCTCATGATCAAAACTGCAATTATCAATCTGGGTCACTTTTGGGCTCACTTTACCAGGTCAGGGACCTGGTGGTGGCTCTACATCATTCAAGGGGCTAGTTATAACAGTCAAGATCGTGTGTTCCATTTCAACCACAGGTTCAAACAACGGCTTAACACCAACAACATTTGCCTCAAATTTAACCTTATCATCATCCAAGTCCATATCCATTTCCATTTCAGTTTTTCCAACTTCTGTAAATAAAGCACGTTCATCCATTTCCATTTCAGTTTTTCCAACTTCAAAAGATAAAACACGTTCATCAGTAGGCTGAATTGGAAGGGTTGATACAAGTGTGTTCAATTTGGAGAACTTGAGGTGATGCAAAATTGTCGGCTCAGGGAGAACAGTACATATGACTACTATATCCACATCTGCAGCACCTAGGGCCATTCCTGGTTCCTTATTTTCTAATGTAGTGCTCCTCAAACCTTTGGTGAACATGGACAACACGGAGGGATGAGATTTCAGGTGAGACAGGCGAGCTCCGGGCTTCTTCCGCCTGGTAGTCTTTAGCAGTTTCGGAGGACTAGAGTGGTTAGAGGTAAGTCCTGGTATGCCAGGGACAGACCCTGGCGACTCTATTGAGAACCCTGAGGGTGCTATTAAGCAACCAGAGCACAAGCACCTGGAGGGCATCTTATTAATCCACCTTCTTAGTGATCCACCAATATCACTGGTGATCTACTGGTGCTCTCACCCCCTTCACACTGCAACGCTTTCCTTCACAGCCAGGCAATTGATATCAGCCCCAGGAGGTACATGCTATCGCACCACCAGGGAGATGGATTCCCCCAGGGGGCCCCCTTTGTCCCCACTCCGCTCTCTTATACAAGCAGAAGACTCCTCCGCTGTTAGTCAATCAAGTCTCCTCCGCCCTTCATGCTGAACTCTCCCAAATATATGCAGGCTAGGCACAGGCTAGATGCAGTCTAAATGTAGGCTTATTATAGGCTCGTCCCCTGCTTAGCACCTGCAACAATGGAGGTGATACTGGCAATGCGGGTGGAGCACAATACAACAGTGCAGTACACGTGCAATACAATACTGTGGCGCCTACGGCAGCACCTACACGGCACCACCTCGGCCGGGCGAACTCCTGCCTGGCCCTGGGTTAGGCTGTTGCCGATGCCGATATCGGAATAAATGTAGGAGCGGGTGCAGGGATCAGGGTACAGGGCAAGACCCCTAATGAGATGAAGACCGACAGAACTGGCTCCTACATTGGAGTCCCAGAGCACTGGAGCACTGGAGCACCGATGTCGAGTGGGGCCAACAAGGCGCACCGCAGGCTACACCCGGGACTGACCGGGATGCCTCCGTGGGCTACCTGTGGCTCACTCTCTGCGGCCGCCGGCTGTCGGCAGCCGCACTCACCCGGAAACCTCTGCCTCCTTTTGGGGGGCAACCTCCGCCCTGATGGGGACCACACTCCACACTGCGCACTCGAAAAAGAAATCAAGCACTGGCCCCCGAGGGCTTGAAGGTAACAGCCATGGCTCCTCTCCCCTCCTCACGGCCACTCGGCATCTACTCTCGCCGTCCCCCGCGCCCCCTGTGAACTCTCGCGATCTCTCGCGGCCTCCTGGCGTCTCGGCATCTCTGAACGAAGGAACGAAAGTGGCACTAAACATTCAAGGGCATATTTGTCAAGTAGTTGTGTTGCCCTTGCGCCTCGCAAAGGAGCGCAAGGCCGACACAACTACTAAGTCAGATTTATCTAGCCACGCAAGACCTCCTTAAGTGGTTCTGAGTGGCTTGATAAATCTGGAGAAATGCAATGTGTCGCAAATCGGTGCATTGATTACTCTGCCCCAGGGAGCTCTTCCATGGGTGGTGCATGGTTGTTCCCATGCAGCACCGATGGATTTAGGCGCATTCCCAGATTTACCATTATTGGTAGAACTGGGAAAATGCTAAAATGCTACACATTCAGGTTAGGCGTAACAAGGAGAAATATCTATTTTTTATCCTCGTTTTTCCTCTTTCTATGTGTGCTGCATTTTGCAGCACACATAGAAAGAGGAAAATGCCTCATAGGATTGTTGGGGTGAGTGGCATGGCTGATAACATTCCCAACATAACATGCAAATCTGCAGCTTATTTAACCAAAACAGAATCCTATATTTGCCCTGAATTACTTGAAGCATTGTGAACACTATAAATACTTTCCTGGAAAGCATATGTTGTTGCTATCACAGAATACCCTGAAACCGACTACTGGAGCCTTGATGCAGTGATGAGTCACTTGGGAAATTAATCCAATCCTCCTGTGATTGAAGGTAAAATGGTGTCTGGAACTATGTGAATGAAAAGGAGCAGGTGTGGGTTGCTTGGTCTGACTTTGGCACAGAGCAGCGCAACCCTGAATTCCACAGTGGGTGTGGATCTGTACTGGACACCTGTGCAGCAGCGTAGCAAGGAGGGGTGGAGGGGCAGACCGCCCCGGGTGACACGAGTTGGGCAGCGGTCTTCCCCCACCCCCTCGCTTGTACCAGCAGCCGTTGTGGCGCGGGAATCGCACCAACACCCCCCAGCTGTTGTGGGAATCTGTCTGCATCCCCCCCACTCTTCACTGCGGCTGCCGCGGGCGGCAAATGCCAGGGCAACACTAGGCAGCCAATGGTCTAGCTACGCCATTGTGCACCTGCGGACATCCTTGGCTGCGTTACAGAGGGGCTGAGTGGCAGAGGGTGTGGGTGTGGGCCAGGCAGAAGAAAGTACTCACCAGAAAAGAGGTGAGTGCCTATTGTGCTGAGACCGCTCTGGAGAGGCAACAATGCTCCAGATTGGAGATGGGGAGAAGACAGCCCTTGTTGACATGTCCACACGAGGAGAGGCTCAGCATTTGGCCCCACTTTGGAGTGATGGAAAGAGAAAACAGGCTGTAACTGTGCCTGGTGGGGTATGGGATGGCATCTCTAATTCTCTCCAGTGGGTATGGGTTCCCCACAGCTGGAAATGGGCTGTCCCTTAGTATTCCTGCAACTGTCTCTCCTGTTCCTGTGACCTTTGAGCCACTTGATGTTTGTGGGGAAGACCATTTCTCATGCCTCAAATGGTGGCTGGGTTACCTACTTGTGGAAAAGATATGAGTGCCACTAAATTTGGAGGTGAACTGAACTCTGTTCCACGGTGATCAGAGAGTACACTGTCAATGAAGATCTATAGAAGACCTGATGCAACTGTATCCGTGATGACTGAGTGTTGTGGGCCTGCACCAGACGCAGACAGTAGAATAACCTTAGCATAGGAGTCCACAATTAAGACACTATCTGGACACAAACATATTTAAGGATAAGGCCCAAAAATGGAAGCAGGCCAATATTACTGGTACACGGGAGATGTTACATTCCTCAGGTTCCAGGAATGTAACAACTCTATCATCTCTGATCATCTTAAAGGGCAGAACTAGAAGGCACCAAGGAGATATGATTGACTGGAATGGCAGTTATCAGAGCTGTTCTTAGGAATGTTGCAGATAGAGCAAAGGTGAAAGTGGAATCTGTAGAAATCATCATGAATAATGTGGCCAAAATGCAAACCTCAATCATAAAGAAGCCATAATAATATTGTAGATGAGGGTGGAATACACAGAAAGGAGGAGAAACAAGCTGTTTTCTGGGATTTGGGGAGTGTATTCTGGGTTAAACCGGGGTATTATTCTTAGAAACTTGGATCCTGGGCTCTTTGAAATCCCAGGGTCCATTGTGTTTTGACATCCTCTCCGATACCAAGGGCTCCTACATGGGGGGTTATAGCTCATTTATTGAATTATTGAGCTAGAGCTGCCATTCTGCAGTGACTAGAATGGGAACAAGGGCACAGTAAGAGTGCCTGTCAATTCAGATCTATCCTGCATATATGTGGCATGCACAGCAAAAGAGGAAGTCCTATGAAGAAGTACAATGAAGACAGAACTCTTGATGATAACCTGAAATACATGCTCCTTTTCCTCACAAAGCTAAGAGTGATAAAAGCTGGCAGAACACACTTTTTCATTTTTCCAGAGGCAGGCTGGCTTGGTTTGAGGACTGGAAGATACAAAAAAGAATGAGAGGTGACAGGAATTTATGAACAAATGGCAGCTGTGCCCTCACTACCACTCACAATAGATTTGACAAAGCTAAACCACAAGAACTTGCTCCCAGCTTGCTGTACAGATTCCTGGTGAATTTACATGGAACTCTTGGTGTGGCTGGGTGAACCTGACTCAAGTCTGGGCTTTAAATGTGTGTTTAGGCAGTAATGTTATCAGGGTGTATGCATTGCTCCTGAACCTTATGATTGCTCCAAAAAGCTCATGGTGGGCACATTGAGATGAAACAGATATAACTGTAGCTTGCCTCTGTGCACCCCTAGCTGGTCCCCTTTTCCCTGCCTGAACTATGCTGAGTACTGTGCTTGGACCTTAGATGCCTGATTAGATGGGCATAGAACACAAATGTTATTTCTTCCTTTGTTTGCTAATGTTTATTGACAGCTTGGTTGGGATATGGGTGGAATGAGGTTTGGAGAATCAGACGTGTGAGGAATTATTGCCTGGATCTCAGCCAACAAGATTATTTGTGTGCATTTGGGGAAATGGGTTTAGGTTTTTTTAATGAGATTTGTGAGATGTGACAGTCTATATCCTTGGTAGGGGGATTGATTTGGGTTATTAAGTTGTTGATTTTTGTGATTTTTGAGCAGCGCTACAATTAGTTAACATTAGTGATGTAAATGTGTCAGAAATATGACAGTCAACAGGGTGAACTGGAATCCAGGCTATAGGCACTAAAACTGCAAGTAGGGTAGTATGGCAGGCTGTATAAAATGATCACTCTTGTGATTAAAAAGGACCCTCACTCACCAACCTAGTTGGTGACATGCTTCATCATTGGGTCCCCACCAGAGAGGCCGAATGCCTCCCTGGTATGCTACAATGCCTGGTTACAGCGGTGCAGGTTATTGTGTGTAATCCAAGTGTGATCAAGTGAAATGTGATTTAAAAAGTGGCCGCTTCAACCATCAACAAACTTTATTAGTGGTGAAATGGGCACTATTAAAAACAATGTGGGGGATGATACTGGCTAAATTGACCAGACTCATTCACTATGAAGAAAAAAATAAAATGGCCAACATGTTTCTGCCTTTAGTCGCAAAATTTGCAAGGCTTTCGTCAGGACCAAGAAATTCAAAAAACACCACGGCGGTATACGCTCGCTAAGGCGTACCCTAACCTGTGGTGTAAAAGGAACTTGTACAACTTACAGTTCGTTGTTCAAGGCTTCAATATTTTTTAAGCCACGTAACTCTGTGAAAAAAAGAAAAAGACAACACGAAGGGACATACTAAATTATAAGAACACCCATCCATACATGATGATAGTGTATAAAACATTCCTTGAGTGATCCCACTACTTCTCTCATACTAAATCTAGAGATTACGACAATCGCGCTGTAGTTACAGCGTTGAAAAATCCGGGCCCAAACTAAAATAGTTCGGCCCTCCCAAGGGAATTCATTTTGGAAAATGCTTCTTCAAGCACAAAGCTTACATGTGGGAGAATGGCGTCAATATTATATACGCCCCAAAGTGGCAAATGCCAGAATATTTAAGATAGCAAAACGGACGTTGTCTGAATTTAAAAATATAAAGGTCGTGCAAACAATCAAAAAAAGGGAGCGAGCTTACCTCGCAAGTAACAATAGGACTTAAAAAGGTTGCTTACTCAAAACAATGCGTGGAAGCGCCCCATGGGTCCTGGTGGGGGGTGCGAGCTTGTAGTCACACTCTGTAAAGGGTAATAGAGTCAAAAATTAACCCAACGTCCAAAACAGCCTCTTCAATATGGTAACCACACAATCTTACTTACTACGCCAAAGTTCGTCACCCGTATTAAACCTGCACGTTCCCTATAGCAGGACCCCGCAGATACTGCCTGATCGGGATCCAAGGTTTAAATGGTACTCAAAACGTTATCGTTGTCAGGCACAGAACGGCAACGTCACGACGTCATCAAAACGTGACCTGCTCGACGCTTAAAAACACTAGACCAGCCATTCACTGATGTAGTATTTTGAATTTCACGAGCTTTATTGAGCTAAGCCATAGGGATATGCGTAACGCTACATTGCAATCAATCACACTTAAAAGTATGAACCTGCCTCTGCTCTATTCATATATATAAAACAAAGCTTTTTCAGAGCAGTCATAAATTTCAGCAGTGAAAAGCAAGGACGAAATTAGTCTGGTATGTACTTACAAAAGTGGTAATCAAAACATTGTCGCTATCAGCAGCGGAGCGTCAACGTCATGACATCACCACAACGTGACCTGCTCCACATTTGAAACCACTAGACCAGCCATTCATAGATGGAACATTTTGAATTTCATGTGCTTTAGTGAGCTAAACCATAGAGGTGCATGTAACGCTACATTATGATTAATACCATTTAAAAGTTTAGACCTGCCCCAGTTTTTTCGTGTATTTAAACAGAACTTTTTCAGAGCAGTCGTAAATGTCGGCAATAAACAGCAAAAGGGGAATAGCTGTTGGTCAGTAAAGAGACAGGTGGAAGACATATAAAGAGGGCTGAACTAAAGTCCAATATCTTAATCAGACTAAAGAACCAGTAGTAGATGCAAGTTGATTAATAAAAATCTTAATCCACGTAAGCAATATTTGTAAGAAATTGTTAGACCAAACCGAGCTAGGACTTGATGAATTGAAGTCACAAGATTCGTACAATAATGACTATCCATATGCTAAAAGTAGGCCAAAAACACTCAAACCATTTTAATAAGATGTCAATAATTATTAAACCAGATAGGGCTAGCACTTAATAAATTGAAACCAAAAAGACTCATCCAATTTGGCTGGAGGTGGGTCAAAAAACACTAGCACAATTTCAGTAAAGGGTATATGATTAAACTAGACAAACTGGACTTGTGGGTATTCAGAAGATGTTGAATTCAAATAACAACTCAGTGATGTAGAATGGAACCCCAAGGGATGTTGTCATTGAGTCCCAAAGTATTTGTTGAAAGACGGTAAACCCACCGTTGTTCTTTCTAGAACAACCTTTGTGTTATATTATTACCAGGTGTAATCTGTTCGATGATAGTCCATGGTAAGTCGTTCGTTGTGTGATTGAGTTGTAGGAAATGATCTGTCATTCTTGTGGCCCTCTTTCTACATCGAATGTTACTACGATGTTCACACACGCGCTGTTTAATTTTCCTTGTCGTCATACCCACATACCTTAAGCCACAAGGGCATGTGATCATATAGATCACGTTAGTTGAATTACAATTGGTATGTGAGCGTTGCGTCCAGGTACTTCCACTCTCCAAATTCAGTATTTTTGTGGATGTGGTGAGATGACAAACACTACAATTCCCACACGGGAAGTGTCCTTGGACTCTGGGCAAGCCCCAGGAATTCAAGACAGTTGGTGTCGTTTCTGGCCCAGCTTTCTTTGGGCGAGTGTGAACTAAGGCATCCGTGATGCTCCTTGCTTTCTTATATGAAAACACGGGTTTAGTCCATTTTCTGTTGTTGCTTTCCGGGATTTTCCAGTGTTTATTTATTGATTTTGAAATCACATTTGAGGCAACGTTGTACGTAGTGACACATGTCAATGGCACTTCTTCAGGATTTTTTATTTGCTCCTCCAGTAGAACTTCCCTTGGCTGGTTCCTAGCTCGTTTGCAACCCCTTTTGAGAATCCAATCTGGATAACCCCGCTTCTGAAGTTTATTGGTGAGATCAGAAGCCTGAGAATGATAATCATCGATGTTACTACAATTACGTCTGATTCTCAAATACTGGCCATACGGTAGGTTCTCTCGCATTGATCTTGGATGAAAACTGGAAAATTCAAGTAAATTATTTTTAGCCGTAGGCTTATAGTGTGTCCTGGTTAGCAATTTTCCTTGTTCTTTAGTTATCACCAGATCTAAGAAAACCATCTCTCTCTTGTCCACGCCGTGCCCTATTGTATCGGGCATTGGTTCCCTTTTGGAGCCGTTGTCACGATTTTGTGACTTCTTTCTAAAACCCCTCGTCCAACGGACTATAACTTACCTCAAAGACACAAAAAGTCTCTTAGCACTTTTACAGGAAATCAAGATTGATGATGACTCTACTATCTTAGTCTCATTAGACATAGAGAGCCTATATACAAGCATTCCCCAGGACGATACCATCAGAGTCCAGAGTGAGGCCCTTAATGAAGGTGCCTGGGAATACCAGACCCCCAAAAAATTTATCGTTGATTGTGCCATCTTGGCTCTAAAACTGAACTTTTTTGAATACAAGGGTGACTTGTTCCTTCAAACAACAGGGACCTCTATGGGCAGCACCTTTGCCCCAAGCGTAGCGGGGCTCTATGTTCATGACTTTGAACGTAAATATATTTTGAATACCAACAACCCCTATGCTTTCGGTATATCTTTCTGGAAAAGATATATCGATGATGTTTTGGTTATCTGGCAAGGGCCAGAAGGCCCTCTCTACGAGTTTCTGGAATGGATTAACATTCAAGATCCACACTTGAGATTTACACATACTGTGGACGAGAGAGAGATGGTTTTCTTAGATCTGGTGATAACTAAAGAACAAGGAAAATTGCTAACCAGGACACACTATAAGCCTACGGCTAAAAATAATTTACTTGAATTTTCCAGTTTTCATCCAAGATCAATGCGAGAGAACCTACCGTATGGCCAGTATTTGAGAATCAGACGTAATTGTAGTAACATCGATGATTATCATTCCCAGGCTTCTGATCTCACCAATAAACTTCAGAAGCAGGGTTATCCAGATTGGATTCTCAAAAGGGGTTGCAAACGAGCTGGGAACCAACCAAGGGAAGTTCTACTGGAGGAGCAAATAAAAAATCCTGAAGAAGTGGCATTGACATGTGTCACTACGTACAACGTTGCCTCAAATGTGATTTCAAAATCAATAAATAAACACTGGAAAATCCTGGAAAGCAACAACAGAAAATGGACAAAACCCGTGTTTTCATATAAGAAAGCAAGGAGCATCAGGGATGCCTTAGTTCACACTCGCCCAAAGAAAGCTGGGCCAGAAACGACACCAACTGTCTTGAATTCCTGGGGCTTGCCCAGAGTCCAAGGACACTTCCCTTGTGGGAATTGTAGTGTTTGTCATCTCACCACATCCACAAAAATACTGAATTTGGAGAGTGGAAGTACCTGGACGCAACGCTCACATACCAATTGTAATTCAACTAACGTGATCTATATGATCACATGCCCTTGTGGCTTAAGGTATGTGGGTATGACGACAAGGAAAATTAAACAGCGCGTGTGTGAACATCGTAGTAACATTCGATGTAGAAAGAGTGCCACAAAAATGACGGATCATTTCCTACAACTCAATCACACAACGAACGACTTACGATGGACTATCATCGAACAGATTACACCTGGTAATAATATAACACAAAGGTTGTTCTAGAAAGAACAACGGTGGGTTTACCGTCTTTCAACAAATACTTTGGGACTCAATGACAACATCCCTTGGGGTTCCATTCTACATCACTGAGTTGTTATTTGAATTCAACATCTTCTGAATAATCCACAAGTCCAGTTTGTCTAGTTTAATCATATACCCTTTACTGAAATTGTGCTAGTGTTTTTTGACCCACCTCCAGCCAAATTGGATGAGTCTTTTTGGTTTCAATTTATTAAGTGCTAGCCCTATCTGGTTTAATAATTATTGACATCTTATTAAAATGGTTTGAGTGTTTTTGGCCTACTTTTAGCATATGGATAGTCATTATTGTACGAATCTTGTGACTTCAATTCATCAAGTCCTAGCTCGGTTTGGTCTAACAATTTCTTACAAATATTGCTTACGTGGATTAAGATTTTTATTAATCAACTTGCATCTACTACTGGTTCTTTAGTCTGATTAAGATATTGGACTTTAGTTCAGCCCTCTTTATATGTCTTCCACCTGTCTCTTTACTGACCAACAGCTATTCCCCTTTTGCTGTTTATTGCCGACATTTACGACTGCTCTGAAAAAGTTCTGTTTAAATACACGAAAAAACTGGGGCAGGTCTAAACTTTTAAATGGTATTAATCATAATGTAGCGTTACATGCACCTCTATGGTTTAGCTCACTAAAGCACATGAAATTCAAAATGTTCCATCTATGAATGGCTGGTCTAGTGGTTTCAAATGTGGAGCAGGTCATGTTGTGGTGATGTCATGACGTTGACGCTCCGCTGCTGATAGCGACAATGTTTTGATTACCACTTTTGTAAGTACATACCAGACTAATTTCGTCCTTGCTTTTCACTGCTGAAATTTATGACTGTTCTGAAAAAGCTTTGTTTTATATATATGAATAGAGCAGAGGCAGGTTCATACTTTTAAGTGTGATTGATTGCAATGTAGCGTTACGCATATCCCTAGGCTTAGCTCAATAAAGCTCGTGAAATTCAAAATACTACATCAGTGAATGGCTGGTCTAGTGTTTTTAAGCGTCGAGCAGGTCACGTTTTGATGACGTCGTGACGTTGCCGTTCTGTGCCTGACAACGATAACGTTTTGAGTACCATTTAAACCTTGGATCCCGATCAGGCAGTATCTGCGGGGTCCTTCTATAGGGAACGTGCAGGTTTAATACGGGTGACGAACTTTGGCGTAGTAAGTAAGATTGTGTGGTTACCATATTGAAGAGGCTGTTTTGGATGTTGGGTTAATTTTTGACTCTATTACCCGTTACAGAGTGTGACTACAAGTTCGCACCCCCCACCAGGACCCATGGGGCGCTTCCACGCATTGTTTTGAGTAAGCATCCTATTTAAGTCCTATTGTTACTTGTGAGGTAAGCTCGCTCCCTTTTTTTGATTGTTTGCACGACCTTTGTATTTTTAAATTCAGACAACGTCCGTTTTGCTATCTTAAATAGTCTGGCATTTGCCACTTTGGGGCGTATATAATATTGACGCCATTCTCCCACATGTAAGCTTTGTGGTTGAAGAAGCATTTTCCAAAATGAATTCCCTTGGGAGGGCCAAACTATTTTAGTTTGGGCCCGGATTTTTCAACGCTGTAACTACAGCGCGATTGTCGTAATCTCTAGATTTAGTATGAGAGAAGTAGTGGGATCACTCAAGGAATGTTTTATACACTATCATCATGTATGGATGGGTGTTCTTATAATTTAGTATGTTCCTTCGTGTTGTCTTTTTCTTTTTTTCACAGAGTTACGTGGCTTAAAAAATATTGAAGCCTTGAACAACGAACTGTAAGTTGTACAAGTTCCTTTTACACCACAGGTTAGGGTACGCCTTAGCGAGCGTATACCGCCGTGGTGTTTTTTGAATTTCTTGGTCCTGACGAAAGCCTTGCAAATTTTGCGACTAAAGGCAGAAACATGTTGGCCATTTTATTTTTTTCTTCATAGTGAATGAGTCTGGTCAATTTAGCCAGTATCATCCCCCACATTGTTTTTAATAGTGCCCATTTCACCACTAATAAAGTTTGTTGATGGTTGAAGTGGCCACTTTTTAAATCACATTTCACTTGATCACACTTGGATTACACACAATAACCGGCTCCGCTGTAACCAGGCGTTGTAGCACACCAGGGAGGCATTCGGCCTCTCTGGTGGGGACCCAATGATGAAGCATGTCACCAACTAGGTTGGTGAGTGAGGGTCCTTTTTAATCACAAGAGTGATCCTTCACTTTCCCACATATTTTCTTCTCCTTGGCTTGGGCCTCACTCTTTTGTTGTTTGACTAAGACTATTAATAGGGGGGCTAAGAGTGATTCGGTATCCTCTCTCTCTTGTTGTTTGGATATATGTATAAAATGATCTCCAAGAACATTTGAGGCCTCTACAACTAGCCTAAATTCCATAGCATACTACCATTTACAAGAAGATTGAATGTAAGTATTGCTTACTTGCAAGAAACACACATTAGTGTCATAACACATGACCCTTTGTTAACATCTACTCAAACTTTTCAAGGGGGATAGAAGTTTGGTTCCATAGTAGCCCCAGTTACCGCTACATTGATTTAGAGAGATGCAGAAGGGAGGTAGGTAACAGTAAGTGGGGAGTTGAATTCTACTTTCTGAGCCTATTTGCCCCAAAGTATAACCAATGTACAATTTTTCAAAAGATGCAAGGCTTGACAATTTCATGGATAGGAAAACTGATGATTTGAGTAGGAAATTATAACTGCATAACATCTGTTGCAAATGATAGAAAATATATTTATCTTCCTACTCTACCTTTTCAAGGTAGGTGGAAATTTGATTTCATTATAGATCCCATTTAGGACAACTTTGATATAGAGGGACACAGAAAAAAGGTGCTTAATGGCATGTGTGGAGTTAGGTTGGCAAGAACTTTGTCAAGGATATACCCCAAATGTAATAAATATGTCTGTTTTTTTCAAAGATTCTAGGCTTGACAATTCCATCAAGCAGATCTGGATGTATCCGTTGGCCTGGCGGTGTCCTGTCTGTGGAGTACTGATGGGGGGGAGGACCCTGGAGGAAGGGACACAGGTAAGTGCCTTTTTTAAATTTATATCACATATATGTTGTGTGTGTGCATATGTGTCTGTGGGATATATGTTGTGTGCATTATGTGTACATTCTGCACTGCATTCCACCAACATACACACACTATGCAATGTATATACATACACACCACCAACACGTACCTTCCTGTCCATCAAAACAGGGTGCTGGTCCGTCACAATCAAGGTGCAACAGGACAGGGGGACCTGGACGAAGGAGAAGAGGAGGAAACCGCAGCTTGAACCCTTTTCGTCCATTTCTACTGACTCGAAGTAGGAGAGATTCCTGTTGGAATTCCCTCCCAAACAAGCCAGAACCAAATACAGACGACGGTAATCCTGGCTGGAGTCCTGTTACAGCCTCATACAGCCAATCTCGCCAGGGGGTTGGGGAGCGAAATCCTGGCAGAGTTAGCGGGACCGCTGCGGTCTTCTCGTCCACTGCAATGCAGCATCTAAATCGGGTTGGTGGACCGCTAGTTAGGCAGCCGATAAAACCGCCAAAAATGCCCACTCTGTTGCGGTCCTGCCAACATCTAAATCAGGCCCAGGGTCTCTAAAAGAAAGAGATGAATAAAGTAAAATGTTGACTTGATTACTGAGAAAAGAAACCAAAAGGGAGAATCTGATACATATAATGGATAAAATAGGAGCAACTTGGAGCAAACAGGACACTATTAAGGAGTGTATTATGGCTACTTCAAAGAACTTTACTAAGAAAATCAATACCCTCCATTGCCTCTACTGTAGCCAAAAAGGATCCCCTCTTAACAGGTACAATTACACATTTCTTGAGTAACACTATGGGGGCAATAAATACAGAAATTGAAAGTGCTGGGGAAAGACTGGGAGTCACAAAGAAAGCCCTAAAATTGGCTGCAGCTAAGAGCTCTACCCGAATTTATCCCTTGCCCTCCTTCGCGAGCACAGAGAATATGTACGGGCACATATATGATGAGGTGTTGACAGTGGTGCAGAGCCAGCAGGCAACAAGTAGCATCAGGGCGAAGAACAAACCATGTGTTTGTGAGGGACCCTTGGACTTGATACTTTGGGAGCGAACCCAAGGGGACCAGCGATCCAATGGGGTCACCTCCAACAAAGAAGCAGATGAGCATGAATCGGCCAAAAACAGGTATCAGGAAACCTGCAGCAGCAACCAGACAGCTAAACAAGAGAGGAGAGATGTCGGAGAGGGGACCAGGCTCTAGGGGTTTTCTTCTCTACATGTTTTAAAACCTGCAGAGACTGAGGCTATTAGCCCTCAATTTGTCTTAAAAAGTATGGAACATGTTATTTGTAAACTGATTAACCCAATAGTGGTAGCTCTGACGTGCATTGATTCGACATTGAGAAATATCAAAGGGAATATTTTAGATTTGGCAGCGAGAGACAGGCCTGCATGCTTAAGGGAAAAATTATATGCCAGCGGCACTAAGGACCAGAATATCAGCCATAGAGATTGTCAAGGCTCTGTGAGTGTGGCAACGTCTGGAGTACCCACTGGGGAAAACTGTGAACAGATTGTGCATGGTACTGCTGCTGCTAAACACCCTCCATCTCCACAGCTAAATGCAATTCTTTTACCTCCTGCCCCTTCCCTTGCCGCTGAAAGTATTTCTGGTAAAGCATGACTAATCGTGCAGCCTGTGCTTCAATTGCCACCTGAATTGGCACCACAGGTGATTATCCTGAAAATGTACTAACACTGTGGCATGGCCAAACTGCAAGTGAGACCCAAATATAAACAAGGCTATACATTGGTTATGTTCGTCCTTGGGGGATCTGACTAGCAAATGTGCCTAACAGAACATTGTTTTAGTGCAGAGAATATCTTGGTAGGGCAATACAGTGAAGAGGGAGATGGGTGACTGTATTTTCATCAACTTTTCTAGTGCTCATTTAGTCACCACCATACTGCATAGCCAACAGAGAGGCCCAATACCAACTATGCCATCACAGCAGTATCACTGAGTTTTTTCTATAAGACCTTCTCTCTGGCACCAGTTGTGTCTGATGGATCCATCATTGGGAAGATCCCAGGCTGTGCCTTTTGTCATACCTACGTATAACCGCTTTTCGGCCCTGGCTGATGTTGATTGAATGGTGAATATTGAATGCGTGCGAGAGGCAAATGTGGAACATAGCTAAAGGCCTCCTGGACCAACTGATAAAAATGTGGAGGACAATAATAGGTCCAGGCTCCTTCCCTATTTGGACTGGGCAGAGAGGAAGGGTGTGTGAGGTGGAGAACGGGCTGATTTAGGCATGGTAGGCAACAACTTTATCCAGGTTGTGGCTCGCCCTCCCCTTTCCCCAGATAAATGCGGCTCTACAACGGAGTAATGCTTGTGCACAGAGCTTCGGTCAACACAGTCCCATACCTATGAAGGATACTAGTATTCCATTCTGGAATGTTACAGGGATTGCCCAGATGTTGACAGATCCAGATTTGGCAAACATGATTGGTGATTATCACATCATTTGTCTACAGGAAACTTGGACATGTGAAAGTTTACATCTAAATGTTTTTTTTGCTATAACCACTCCAGCCTTGCCTGTTGCTCTTGGGCATAACAGAGCTGGTGTGCTAACTTTGATTAGAATAACTTTGCCCTCTCAGATAGTAGAAAGGATTCTTGATTCACCACACTTTCAGATTTTAGGTTTTGACTCAGTTCCTGTTATAGTGCTGATAAATGTTTATCACACTAATTTTAAGTGTGGTGATTCGACAATTGTGGATTCACTGGTCACTGTGCTAACTAAAGTTATAGGAAGATTAAGGCATGATTATTATATTATTTGGGGAGGGGGAGACTTTGATTGTAGAATGTGTCCAACTTCATGCAATTCTCTGTGTGGCCTGTGGGATATCGATCTTGATTATCCCCAACATTTTAAGCATAATCCATGTGGTGATTCGCTGAATAATATACTAGTTAGACATAATCTTATACTTACAAGTGACTTGTTGAAGGACACAGCTAGTGGGAAGTATCGTTTAGGGGGAGAGGTAAGGGCAGTTTAAATGATTATATTGCAGTTTCACTAGAGATAAAAGGGAAAGTCTGTCATTTTTCAATTGAGCCTAGCGCTAAAAATGACCATAATTCATAAGTGCTTCTGCTATGCTTGGGACTAGTAGCCCCAATACATACTTACACCATGCCATTACTAGAATACTCCAAAAATAGAGGTATTAGGTGTAAGTGGGTGGATGTGGAATCTGGGGAACTTCTTGGAAGTTTGGTGAGAAGTAATCGAGATAAAATAGCGACTTGTTTGGATGCTGATGCAACCCCAGGAGATATACTGGAGGCTTACATAGATCTATGCAGGTGAACCTCTAAACTTTTATCAAATCCTGGTGACCCTTGTGCAGTAAAGATCCACAAGTGGTTTGATGGTACTTGTTTGAAAGTCCAAAAACAGTTACAAGGTGCTCCAAAGAAATTTCCCATGGATTTGGAGGAAGTGCGGTCCTGCAGACGTCCTTATTGAAAGGAATGATACAATAAGAAGGGAAGCATAGGATAAGCTAAAGAAAGCCAGTCTGCCCAAAGATACAATAGAATTTTGGAAAGTGGTTAATGCCCCATATTTTAGTAATGGCCATAATACCAACATAGATAGTCCTATCCTGTCCCCTGTAACCTATGTTACAAAGGCATTTGAAGCCCTGCCCATGGAAACCCAGGGTAAACAAGGCAAAGATATCGACCCTAGAGATAAGCGAGCTTTGGGCAGTAACTTTAAATGAGGTAGATTGTGCAGTGGCAAGATGCCCTAATAGCAAAGCGCCAGGCCTGGATGGAGTCTCAATAGACCTTTTTAAAAGCAATATGGATCTGTGGGTCCCAATCCTGGTGAATGTCCTGAATAGCTGAATGGCTTGTGGTCCCCAATGATCAAAAGCCATAATAGCACTAATATATTATAAGGGTAATAGAGGGGATCCCAAATGCTACCACCCAATCTCACTCAAAGATTCCACAGTAAAGGTGTTGGGCAAGATACTCTTAGATTATACAGAGACCTGGGCAACCGAGGACAGCATTTTATTGCCCACGCAATATGGATTCAGACACGGTCTAGGCACTATAGACCAGTGCCTGAACCGTAACCTTTTGTAAAATAAGTATGTACGGGTTTAGGCCTGTACCTTGCCTTCATAGATCTCAGCGCAGCTTTCGATACCATTAACAGAGGGGAACTCTGGTTGAAGCTGCTGACTCTGGGAGTGGAGGCAAGGTTAGTGCACATCCTTATGAGGAGGTGGTTGGGTGTGTTAGGTATGGACCAAACGGCAAATGTACTCCTCTGATTTACATCAGTAAGGGAGTACGGCAAGGCTGTGTCCTCGCTCCTTTTTTGTTCAGCATATACATCAATGATTTGGACCTGCACCTACTAAGATAGTGGCTGCCGCCCCCAAGGTTGGGGATTAGAGGCCGACCGGTACTCATGTTTGAAGATGACAGCGTACTAATGTCTCAAATGCATATTGCCCTGCAGAGGTTACTAGACGGGTTTGTGCAGGTTGTGGATTCACTAAGGCATCAAACAAATAAGTCAAAATCATTTACTATGGTATGTGGCAGACCTATAGGTATGGTAAGACCTTTTCAGATACAGACAGTAAACACCTTTGCATATCTAGGACTCCCATTTGAAAATAAATGCAACTGGAATCATATTTTTAAAGTTAAATGCACCCAACTTGATCAAAATATGCACCCTTCCACACGTTTACTAAGAAGCTGGGGTCATCACCTTTGGGTGCAATTTTGAATATTTATAAGGCCAGATTCATTGCAGTGGCCACCTGAGGAGCAGGCATATGGGGTTGGCATCACCTGGTATCGTTACAATTTGCTAAAAATATTTTCTTCCGCAGGTTGTTGCCTTTACCGGGATGTGTGCCCGCCTCCATCTGTCATGAAGAATTAGGGAGCAGATATCTGTGTGATACTATCAAGCTAGTGCCAATCATGCTATGGCTGTCTACCTGGTCCCGCACTGAAGCAGCATTGAATTGAGCGGTGATTAAGGACTGTTTGGACCTGGATAGGGCTTGTAATATCCAGTGGCTACAGTTCATGAAAAATCAATTAGCCAAAATAGGCCACCAAGACGTTTATTGATAAGCCACAGAATACAATAAGGCGGATGAAATCGCCGATCAAAAAAGCACTTTTGGACTATATGCGAAGGGAGAGAGAGGAGGGGGGAGTATGGAAAAAACACAGTAGGGATGTTTGCTTTGTTGGTAACGACTAACGACATAGAACCTTATCTACTGGTATATTCCCGGGTTGAGCCCATGTAGCGAAGCAGCTTATTTCCTACATTGTCCTCACAATATTTCAGCTGTGACCTTTTGCACATATTTGCGTGCCCAACAATGTTGGACTAGTTTCCCTGAAATGAAACTTGTTTACACATCGAGCTTCGCACAATAGTATCACAATGCCCTGAACATCATGTACAAGGTCTCTTTTGTACAAATGTCATCTCTATCAACAGGGCTATCTACATATCCATGACATCACTAATCTATACGCACATCACAAGTCTGCTTTCTATTTTAACAGATGAGCATCCCGATAGATTAGTAGAAGATGCACTTCCGCTGACACCGAGGGTCCTTGCATGCTGAGAACTCACCATGCAGTGATCTGACATCTCGTCAGGGGTGTCCAGTTTGTGACCAGGACGGGGGTCCTTCGTTCTATCCCATCAGGTAATGGGGTTGATCGTCCCTTGGGGGGATTCTTGCCTCTGCACCTACACACACTCTAGGTACACTTAGAGTAGGGTTTGCAACGTAGGAGTATGCTTGATTACTTCTTGTTTTATATACCTGCATATATACACTGTATAGAACTATATCTACTCTTTACACTTTTTGTGCTTGTAATCATGTTTATCTGCTTCTGTCTATTAATCAATGCAGCATGCGTATTTTGTACAATAATAACGTTGGTTCAATAAACTTATTGAAAACTTCCCACTGTGTATTCTCTGTATACTTCAATGAGAATAAGTGAGCATGAGTGACTGAGCGAAAGGTTCTGTACTGTTTCCACAATCCCTGAGGGGTCAGGGTTGTCATGTTCAGTAGTTGCCAGAAACCATTTGCTCCCTGGTAGCTTAAGGGGGCTTACGGTGGCACTCTGATTTAAACGGTCTATTGGCCAAAATATCCTGTGGTAGTATCTTGAATCAGTCTTGGCACCAAGCCCTTAGTTTATGTTGTCCAAAAAAATGCGCAGATCCTAAGGATTAGTAGGAACTAGACAACACAACACTACTTAGCATTCCCAGTGAACAGCGTTTTTATTTGTTTAGGTTCCATCTGAACATGGCACATCTCCTTGTTTCATATCCATCAGCCACAAATTCGGATAGCGACCTTGCAGTTGCTGTTGCGATACGCACACGGCCCAATCACAACTACACTTTTTTTCTTTTGTGACCTTTATAGCGTACCTAGGAAATCTATACATAGGCCTTTACTCAGGACTTTAAATTTTATACAGTGTAGGACAGCTTTGGTGTACCAACAACTGCTGCAAACTGAGTTAATATGCTGCACAATTTATCGATATATCACAACGTGTGTTAAGCTTCACAGAACTGTAAGGAAATAATACACCTTGATAGTTTCATCGCAAAAGGAATAATGCTTTTTTGTCTCTATTTATCTCTCCATGTGAAAAAAGATTTATTAATTAAGAGTATCAAGGTGGCCATTGCTTTATCTTAATACTTAGCACATACAGGACAAGAGTGTCTATTATCTACACATGTGTTATCATTGATAATATCATTAATCTTTTTTGAGAAACTTCACATTTCCATCATTGATGATGCCCAGACATCATAATTAATATAGACCAACTATATAAATTGTCCAACCCGTAATTATGGGAGTGTACATTAGTAATACACAGGAGTCACAGAATCTTGATGAAAAAATCTTGATTTATTTCAGTTCTTTTTGTATATGTAAACATGAATTCAGCCCAGCCAATGTGCTTCGTCCTAAACGGACTTCATCAGGGTTGTAAGTAAATGCTCAAAGCCAGGTGTATCATCTCTAGTTAGGCTTTGTGTTGTAATTGAGTGGATCCCAGACGATAGTATAAAAGATGAGTCATCAACTATTCTATGTTCAACTCCAATTTATTTATTCAGACCCTCCATTTTCCTCATCAGAAGTGAATTCATTATGATCAATTATATTGCTCTTCCATGGTGAACCCGGTAGATGGTAGCTGTTGCTTTGGATCCATGGAAGAGCAATATATCCATCGATTCTTCATGTTCTTGTGACTGGAGTGGCACTCCCAGTGGCACACCCTGACAGTATCTGAAAACAACTGTATAAGGAGTGGGGGTTTAAACCTTTCTGGTAGTTTCAAATACAGTATGAGACTAAAGCCTTGTCCTAATGGCCACTATGAAGATAGTACATTTAACAACAGGAGTAGGAAATTGGAAATTTCTGCAAAGAATAGAACCAGAAAAGCCCTACAACTTGCTGTTCTCATCGGCCTTCACTGGGTTTGTGTAATCCAAGATTACACAGTACTTAATCATAAAAGAATACGTGCCAGGGCCCAAGGTTTTGGTCTTAAGCCGGGGGCCGGGTCTCTTGAATGTCAGTGTGCTGAATGCCAAGGTTATGAATTCTTGCTTCCACCTCATGGCTCTTTAATCCTCGAGCAGACATTCCCTGCCCCTTTACCTCACTCTTGAAGGTTATTTCATCCACTTTCTCATCTTTGTCATGGTTTTCCCTTATTTCTCTTCCACCTTTCACTTGGTCAAATTCTAATGAGAAGCATAAGTGCCAGTCCATCCAAATGAGCACTGGTAGGCCTTACCTGCAACCACGGGCTCAAATTAAGCGCTGGTATTACATTCAAAAGTGTTGCCTGGGACAAGAAATCCTCCTTGAAACCTGGCGGGAGAAAGTGGTCAAAGATGTTTCACATGGAAGGCATTTTGGGATTCAACTCATAACTGCAGTAGGAGCCAGAGGTCAGGCAAAGAAGATAGAAAACGTGGATTACTATCATTATCTGGAGATGTGACTCTCTTGTGAACAAAACTGGGCAAATAAAATCCTAAAAAACAGCGATATTGGATCCAGGGCTCTTTACCTGTGTTTGTGTACCCTGACAAATCTGGCAGTTATTTTATTCAAGATATCGTAAAAGCCTGTGGCTGAAATGTTGTGCCTAAAGCCACATATTGCAGTGAGCTCTGGATGAGTTATTGCTTATTAAATGTAAAATAAGTATGTCTGAAACATCTACTTGCAGATGCTTTTCCAAGAAGAGTAAAAAAGAAAAAACACATCCAGCCACAATGTTGTTCTGAAGAATTTATTTATTGAAAGAAAATCTTACTGAAAAGAACAGTCTGAACATAGAATACAGCTTTTTACATTCTTTAGGAGATTAGACCTCCACTTATTTCAAAAGGGATGTGTTCTTTCTGATAGTATAACGAAGACGTTTCTTTTCACTTCAGATGAACCTCTTTTCTCTTTCTGTAAAGAAACACAGTCATATTAGTTTATAGTATATCGAAGATGTAGCGTTGATTTGTTTTTTAAAGCTATAAATGATCTGTATTCTAGGAACCAATGTAAAATGCTAACTCCATTTGCGTCTTTTTCCACCTTTCACGTGACTAATCTTAACCTTTCTCGTTTCCCCTATTCTCCCTGTGCTGCTTCACGAGTCTATTCATTCAAGCTACTCAGATCATACCTAGCTAGGGACTTGACTCCTATTTGGACAGAACTCCATCTACTCTGTTCGCACTGTCAAAATGACTCTGAAATCCCACCGGCCTTTGATTGATGGTGGTCACAATTAATTCTCTTGCACACCCATTCCCTTACTTTATTCCTTAGTGTGAATATGTTAAGATGTGTATATGTAAATATAGTCAGTTGTCTATCCCGTGTTTTGACTTTCAATCAATAGCTATCATACATCCCATTCAGACAAGCTGTATATCACCTTTTATACCCAGATTCTATGGGTATATACAGAATGCCTTGTCAAAATGTTTATTATTCTTGCTGAATATATTTATTAAATAAATATATTGTTGAGATGAGAAAGCACAGTTTGAAAAACATTGGTGAAAGCTATTGAAGTGTATAAATAAAATTGGCAAAGAACAATTTATAAAAAAGCACAGTTAAGCATAAGTGTGTTTGAGAGGATCATCCCTGGGAATGACTAGAGGGTCATCGATTAAAATTGTTAATAAAGGTTTTCTTGTCACCCAGTGGGTGCTGTGAATTCTGGGTGAGAGGAAACGCATCTTTCCACTCGACATTTCACAGGGTGAAATATAAAAAGAAGTCTTTAATGTCCAATATTCATAAATTGTGATCACCCAAAGAAGTGCTGCTACAGATTATTTTCTTCCCATCTCATGCTTCCCTGTGGCAGTGCAACATGGACATTTTGAAGAAGCATTTGTGCAAAACATTTTTGTGGGTGCAAAGTCAGGATGATTGTATCTATAAACAAATTGAAATGCAACCCATTGTAAATTAGCTACAAATTTGCTCAATGCAATATACAGTATCTACGGTAGGAAGGTAATGTTTCCTAATGGGATATGCTATATCTGTACGAGTTTCTTTTTCACATAATTTGGCAAGGGCTCCCTGGTGACCTTTTTGGTCCACCTGACTACAGCATCACTAAATTGGAAGATGAGGTGGCATTTCTCCCCACTGTGGACCTTCTATTTACAAGCAATGACCGGGCTGTGATTGGTGGTCACATTGCACTGCAAATTCCGACAAGAGAGGGCTGTTGTCATGCATGCCTTTCTTTTAGTGATGATATTTTTCTTTAAGTGATGCTTATTTATCATTCAATGGTGTTCAGATTGAGACCCTCCAGCTACACAATTTCAACCTGTTGTGTATAGTTGTACAATAGATTAAAAAAAGACTTTATACAATATGCTACATGGGCAGGGGAAATACAGATGCCACCGGATTCTATTCTACCCAGACAATGTTTCCATATCATTACACTTTGCAGCTCAGAATGGTGGATAGCTAGGCAATACTACTTGTTCTCCAATGTTCCAAGCTGCAAAACTCTGTACATGGTGTTTCAATCTACAATATTCTGCCAAGTTATTCCTTGTGGGGGGAAAGAGCATGAAACTATATACCACTGATAATCCTAATTCAGACACAAACTGGAATTTGTTTCAGAATCGAGATAATGGGACACTCAAAATGAGGCAGTAGGTGTTTCTACAGATCACAAAGTGAGATGAATGTGTGTGAATTGCTGTGGCAACTCCAGACCTTAAGATCTTTCCAGAAGGAGATAAAGTCAAAGGCTAGGCAAACAATGAATAGCAATGTATTCCAGACTGAGAGTGCACATCAATCAAAGAGTGTGAAATGTTTGTTACTAAATCTTTTTGGAGTTGCAGGATTCTTCCGCTGGTATTGATCAGAAGCCACCAGGCCAGGTTTGTTTTTTCAGCCACCAAAAAGAAGCCGTTGACACTAATCACCTGTGGGATGCATCTATCATAATCTGTGGCTGTGGGTGTAATTTGCATTACTACAATATACTATGATGCACATCCGAATCACCAAGAAGCTCAACAGTGGTCTGCAAGTAGTTCAGAACAAGTTTGATAAAGTGTAATTGAACCAATAGAAACATAATCAGGTGGGAGCTCTACACAGGCTGCTGCTGAAAGCATAGAATAAAAAGTTTCTACTGCATGGAAAGAACAAAGTCCCAAGAGTACTAGCCTAACTGAAATAAACGGTGACCAACAAGTATTAGATAGGGATCAAAATCTGCATTCAGTTGGCAACAAACTACCCTCAAATCTTTAATCCACATCTTCTGATGTTCAAGCCAGTGTCCCGAAGCGGCTGGAGAGTGAAGAGTGGCATTTACCAGCTATGTTTTTATTGTCTCTTCATTTGTTTTCACTGTTTAAATTGGAATTTCTTTTTGAGAAATGTTGGATTTGTTGAAATACAGTGATGGAATGTGCTTGATGTGTCATTGACTTTCTGTAACCTTATTTTCTCTCCTTTGCATGGCCTCATGCTAAATAAGCATGTGAATAACTATTTTGCTCTTTATGTGTCTAATAACATTTTAATAAAGACATGCTTGTTTGGGAGGGTGGGGTTATCAGAACTTGTATTGTAACACTCACAGCGTTAGGGAAGCAACGTGGTAGGACTATGTACAATATTGTGCTGTCACAAAAGTGTAGAGCTGCTAGGTACATTTGTGCACCTGCACTTGAGGTTAGTGCTATTAACACATACTTTGGTGAACATGTTTGTTTTTATAACCACCATAAAGAGTTCTTTCATCTTTCATTGTTCCTATATTTATCAATGCTAAAAATGAGGACAAAGGTGAAAAAAGAGTGTGGTTGTTGTGATTTCTGATTGTTGGCCTCTTGTTGTTTAGAAGAGTGTACCCACACAAAATGATTAAATATTTCTATAATGTTTACTGGTGCATGCATCACATACCTGATTTCATATTTAACCTTGAGCCGTGGAAGCCCTGGTCGTAGTGGGAGTAGTTGTTGTTGATGTAGTAGTGGTTGGAGTAGTAGTGGTTGGAGTGGTAGTGGTTGGAGTAGTGGTGGTTGGAGTAGTAGTCGTCGGAGTTGTTGTACGACGATGATAATGATGCTTCTTCTTGTGCCATTTTTTTTCATGCGACTGGAAAATAGAGAACACAATAAAAAATATGCTACGCTCAAATAAATTATAATACAGATGTACATTACAAGACATCACACTATAATCTTAGAAGAAATGTCTCAAGGTTTTTGCTCACTACAGGCACACAAAGCAGAACATACCAACAAAGGTATATTTCCATGGACATCAAAACACCAGCCTATGATTTAGGATTCAAAGCACATTCACTGCAGGTAGTCACCCTTTCTGATGCATAAATATCGCTTTTTATGGTGTGGTTTGGACTCATTCACATCCTTCCCTTAAAAACCAAAACTTCAAGGACTGGAAGTATGAAAGTGTGTGTTGAATCTTGTTCAGTTGAGTCTGTAACAACTGCAATGGGAAACATAGGCCTTCAATGTATTCTGATCACAGAGTGACCTAATTGTGAATTCTTATGAGATGAGCTGCTGCTTTCCTTCACATTATGTAAGCACCGAATGTATTAGCCTTGATATTTGGACTGCAGGTAGACTCCTTTACATGGATGTAGATTTCCGAATTGCAGGAATCCACAAATGTTTACAAAGGTATTCCTGAAAAAGGTTTGATATGTTTGGCTCGTATAGAGCGCCATTAGCATGAATGACTGGACTCTAAATCTATTAATTTGTTGCTGTAACAAAACAGTAGTGGGTAAAAGAATGTATTGAACACGGTTGCTACATCAAAAAGAAATTCCAGGCTGCTTTAGCTGAGCACTGTGAGAGCCTGTCAGAGCAGTGCTGGAAAGCAAGGAGCACAGCTTCTGGAGGTGAGGGAAGGCACAGAGCAGAGGGGTTGGGTGGCAGGATGCCACATATTGTTTTTTTGTTTAATTTGGACAGGGAGGACAGGCCACATTTTGTATGGTTCCGTATTACTCCTCTGTCCCTGCATATGAGTTGAAAGCATGGGCAAGTGGTTTTAGGGCCATACATGACATAAAATTATAGATGGGTAGAAAATGGATCACAGTGATATTTTTTCACCTCGGGGCTCTGAGTGAATTATAGACAGCTCGAGCTTTGCTCTTGTTCTATGTTTGATATCCCTCTAAACACCTTACTGAAAAAACATCCCCATATTTCATGTTATAATATAATATAGTTCTATATGTTACGTATGGTACCTATAGAGAGCCTTTGGCATAAAAATCTGGATTCTAAATCCAATAGTTCCCTACTTAGGGCCAGATTATGATGCGGTTAGGAAAGCATTCCCACCTAGGGCCCGATTACGATGCGGTTAGGAAGGCCTCCTAACGGCATTTGCTTCTTCCGAATCAGATCTGTCCCTTTATAGCAGGTGAAAGCAGTGGCAGATGATTTTAGAGCCATATATAACATAAAATTATAGATGGGTGAAAAGTGGATTACAGTGATGTTTTTTCACCTGGGGTTCTGAGTGGCATTATAGACAGCTCAAGCTTTGCTCTTGTTGTTTATTTAATTTCCCTCTGAATACCTTACTGAAAAACATCCCCATATTTCATGTTAACCATCTATAATTCTACATGTTATGTATGGCGCCTAAGGAGAGACTTTGGCATAAGCAGCTGGATTGTAAATCCAGTAATTCACTACTAAGACATACAAACAATGGGTAACAGAACTTGTTAACCACAGTTGCTACATCAGAAAAGAATTCTAGGCTGCTCTGTCTGCGCTCTCTAAGAGCCTGCCAAAGAAGCACTGGAGATCAGTGTGCACACCTTTTTGATGTGTTGGAAGGGAAGGCATAGAGAGTTGTTCGGGATGGGTGGTAGGAGGCCATGAATTTTGTTTTCAAATTTGTGACAGGGAAGAGAGCCCATGGCTTCTCATTACTCCTCTGTCTCTAGCAGTTGAAAGCAGGGGCAGATGTATTTAGAGGCCATGCATGATATGAAATTATAGCTGGGTTAAAAGTGAATTATGAGGCTGTTAACCATCTACTATCTATAATTCAATATGTGATATATCTCTTCCATTTGAAGTCTCTATCATAATACCAGACTTTCATTACCCACTGCTATGACATAACACGAGTGAGAGATAAAAGTTGTTTCCCTTTGTTGCTACGTCATAAAGGAATTCCAGACTACTGTGACATTGCTCTCTGAGATCCTTTGAGAGCAGCGCTGGTTCTCACACTGCTTTGGTAAGAAGTGGCAGGAAGCTCTCTGGGGTTGGTGTGGAGCAGGAAGCCAGTTTTATCACAGCATCTGGAACAGGGAGGGGAGGCCATCTTATGTATGGCTCCCAAACAAACCTCTGTCATTGAGCAACAGTTGAAAGGAGGAGCAGAAGATTCTAGGGACCATACATATCATAAAAATAAAGCTCAGTAAAGTAAATAACACTGATGTTTTTCATCAAGAAGTTCTGACTGACACCATAGACATCACAAACACTTGTTATTATTAACCCCGGGCGGAGCTGGCGTAGTGCCACTACGTGGAGGTCCACGGAGTTGGGAAAAAATTCCGTGAACATCCGCTCCGCCACCCGCCTCCACCCCCCCTAATAAAAAATATTTAACAATGAATTTAAAAAGAAATAAACACACTTACCTGTACTGCGGCGTCCCCGGGCTGCCCTCCTCCACCCCGCTGCCTCTCTCCTGCAAGCCCCCTACGTCGGACGTACATCTTGCGAGAACTGCGCATGTGCTCACGCGTATGCACATTTCAAGACGAAATGCACATGCGCGGGGGGCTGGCTAACTCTGCTCCGCTGCGGAGTCGGAGTTTTGCCCTATACTCCACGTTCTCAGTGGAGCGCCGAGTGGCCAAATCTCCGCACACTCCGCTGGCGGAGAGGAGTTCTCTGCCTGCCCTTAGTTATTATTTGATGTTACTCAGAACCTCTTGGTGAAAAACATCTCTGTTGTTCACTGTTATCCATCTATAATTCTATATATTAATCACTTCTTACATAAATGTGAAATGTTCTCCACAATTGTAATTTTCTTAGTGCACAAGTGTACATGGCATAATACCCTCACATGCGTACAATCACATATTTCAGTTTCTTTCATTTTCCCCCAAAGGAAATTATTTTTCACAAGTGATAAAGAGCTTCTCCTTTTCCATCAGTTTTGAAGATTTTGAGTTCACATTCGGACTCAAGAAAGGGATTTACTTATTCTCTTCACAGGATTACTTCTCTGAGCATTTCTAAGATTGCAATAGGTCACAAGTATGTGAATGTGAATATTACCATGTTCAGAAAATCATTGGTGTGTGGGTTGTTCCTAAGATTTCAGGGCATCGTTTTGCTAGAGTGCCCACCCCCTTTCTCTGGGTGTAAATCCCTTCAGGTTTTTAGAATACCAAACTTGAATTTACAGTTATTAATATAAGTAAGACCTACACCCACAAAAGAGTCAATTTTTGGAGTCCATCATCAAACATTTTCTTGCAGCAGAAAGTCACTGATCTCCATTCATTTATCACATCGCCATTGATCACATTCACGCATTACAGTTACCTATTTCCCACGCATAGGCCTGTACAAACGAGAGTCTGAAGATTTCAGTCTAAAAACAAAACAGTTTCAAGCATCTGACATCAAATCTACTGATGATCGGAGCTTTGATTTATAACATTTGTTTTATCCCTCATCATGAACCTGATTTCCAATTACATGCAGTGAGAGGATTCACTCGTCCAGGATTGAGAAGTGAAACACGATACTGTTAGAAATGGGATCTCTAGTTGGCAAGGGCTTGCACCTTTGTCCAAGTAGGGACCCTTCTTCCTAGTCAGGGTAAGGGAGTTACACTCCTAAAATAACCCCTGCTCACCCCCTTGGTAGCTTGGCACGAGCAGTCAGGCTTATTCTAGAGGCAGTGTGTAAAGCATTTGTACATAACCAACAGTAATACAGTGTAAGCACTACAAACTGACACCACACCAGTTTAGAAAAATATCCAATATTTTTATATACTTTAAAACAAGACCAAATACGATAAAAATCCACATTACAGTACTTTTAAAAATGATTACGTTGCAAGATAACTTCTTCTTTGCAGGAATAGTTCAAAAACAAAGTTCGTACGAGTCGGTAGCTCCGTCCGAGTCTACCGCGATGCTGAAAACCACAGAGTCTAACAGTTCCAGCCGACCGCGTCGATACGGGCCAGCAGAGTCGTGAACAGACTCGGTCACAGTACCTTTTCTCGTTGTGGCGGGCACGGAGTGTGCGAGCCGGTCGGCGTTTGTCGCGGTTGCGATGCAAGATGGAAGCGGTGCAGGGTGCGTTGTCCTCTCAATGCGGTGCAGGCAGCGGCTCGGTGACAATCGTGCAGACGGAGTCGGTGAGTCCAAGGCGTGCGGTGCAGGGTGAGATGGTGCTCGATGCGGTGCTGGCAGGTTGCGATGCAGGCGACCAAGCCAGAGTGCGGGAGCTGGCGTCGGACAGCGGAGCGAGTCGGAGCGGTGCGTCGCGAAGCGTGCGAGCGGTGCCCCAACTGCGATGCGGTCACGATTGTTGAGCCAGTTGCAACGACAGAGTCGGTCTGGTCCGGCTGGCACAGTGAGGCGATGCGATGCGAACTGCGGTGCCCACAGGTCACGGTGCAAGCAGCGGCTCGGTAGCGATGGCGTCGGACGTCGTCGTCGGTGAGACCAGGGTTGCGATGCGAGATGCGGACGGTGCGGTCTGCGGTGCAAACAGGACACCGGGCCAGCGATGGAGTCGGTTGACGGAGTCGGTTGCAGTTCCCTTCCTCTGTGGCAACTGAAACAGCGTTCCAGAAGCGGTACCCAGAGGGTTGTGAAGTCTTTGCAGTCCCTGAGACTTCTTAACAGGAGGCCAGCTGGGTTTCAGGCCCTTGGAGATTCTCAGCACAAGTAGTAGAAAGTTCAGTCCAGTCCTTTCACTGCCCAAGGCAGAAGCAGCAGCTGCAGGCCAACCCAACAAAGCAACAACACAGCAAAGGGGCAGTACTCCTCCTGGCAGCTCTTCCAGCTCTTCGTCTTGGCAGGTTCCTTGATTCCAGCGAGATCTAAATTCATGGGGTCAGGGCCCCAATATTTATATCCCAAATTCCTTTGTTCTCTAAAGGCAGAGAGAGGCCTTTGCCTAGTCCAAACCAGTTCTGGAGCACTTTGTTGACAAGTCTCCGTCCTTTCTTTCAGAGAGTAGGCCAGGGACATCAGACGCACCACAGGAGGTGGAGCCAGCATTGTGGAGGGAAGGCACTGTCCTATTCAGGGCCCAGGTGCAACTCCTCCCACCCATCTACATGTAGATCTTGCTATTCAGCCCTGTGCTGACTCACCCTGTCTCCTGGCATCCCCCAGCCCCTGTCACTCACACTCCAGACAAGGAATACACAACCTAGCAGAGGCAGGCTTGGATGGTTAGACAAGAAAATACTCACTTTCTAAAAGTTGTATTTTCAAACACAGAATGTTAAGACCAACTTCACTAAAAGATGCATTTTATCATTCTGAGTCCAGGCATACTAAACTCGAATTTCTACCATGTTGCCTGGGTCAGTTAGGATTATAAGCTGTAATAATCAAAACTGCCCAATCTGGCCTATGGTGAAAAGGTAGCCTTGCAATAGTGAAAAACGAAATAGGCTGTAATTCACTATCAGGACATGCCACACCCACCAGGGCATGTCCTACCTTTCGCATACAATGCACCCTGCCCACAGGGGTACCTTGGGCCTACCTTAGGGGTGACTAATATGTAGAAAAGGGAAGGTTTAGGGACTTGCAAGTGTGTGCACTTGCCAAGTCGATACGGCAGCCCCAGGCTGCGCACAGGCTCTGCAATGGCAGGCCAGAGTTACACTTTACGGGCTGTTTGCGTGGGTGGCACAATCCAGTGCTGCAGCCCACCAACAGCATTTGATCTATAGGCCCTGGCACGCGCAGTGCACTTTACACGGGACTGACACATAAACCAAATAGGCCAATCATGGAAACACCAATCCATAACACATTTTATACAGGAGCACTTGCACATTCCCACTGGACAGCAGTGAGGAAAGTGCGCAGAATCATTACACCAGCAAAAACAGAGTCAAAAACGGGAGGTCAGAAAGCAAAAAGTCAGGGGAAACACGCCAAAAGATGCCAAGTCTAACAGATACACATATAGAAATATTAAAATGTGACTGCTTAGCTGACCCCAGGACATTAGAGCATTAGATCTTATGCTACAAGCCTTTACTATACGAGCTACTCATTGGAATATATCTAAAAGGACTCCATGGGCCATTTCATGATGGGCTCTAATGGCGCAGCTCAAATCCCAGCGCCTAGTTTATGTTTCAGTAAGGCATATAGTTAATTCATTTAACCTGATTATTTTTACTGCTTTATTTTCTGACAGAACTGCTTTGAAACAGTGAGCGCGGTTTGCCTCTTTAAATTTCTGATCTGTGCTGTCTGAAAATAACATACTAACTCAGAGAAATAACTGGTTAAATGAATTCACTTTATGCCCCACAGGTGCATAAAATAGTTGCTGGACTCTGCGCTTTACCTCTGAAGTGGACCTATATAGCCAGATTCAACAGGAAAACACGTCAAGACTTAATTCATTATAGATGAATTGCTGATATGTTGCATATTTGTCCAATGTTTCTAGGAATAATGTAAAGAAAAAGTAAGAAAGTTAAATGTCAAAGATCAACCGTTGAGTCAGACACCGTCTCTCTCGCCCATCTGGGATTACTTGTGTTCCTTTGCAGAGAATTAGCAGTGGAGATGTACTGTTCTATCTCAAAGAATGTCACAAACAATGTGGATATGGTTGGTCTATGCCTCTAATAGTCCTGGCAAACATGGAATGGAATACTAATCAAAGTAAGTACATTGGTTCAAACTGAATTGTTTCCTTCCTTTTATTTTATCTAAGTGCCTTATTCATGGTCCAAGTGGTGTAGACCCAAAACTCATTCAATCCCAGAAGCCCGAATATTATCCACAGACAGTTCAGAAAAATATTTTATAAAGACTGGCAAATCAGATACAATGTACTGACAAGACAAATAAGCATACAAAGGTAGAATGCCATGGTCACTGCAGGATGTAAGAAACTATCGCAGAATGAATGACTCATACTTACACCACTGTCACTTGCACTCCTCTCATCCCGTTCAAAGGCCTGCAACATAGGGAAGATAAATATTTAGAAGAGAAAGATTTTTAGTCAGGTGTAGTTGAGCTGTAATGTAATGTAAGAGCGACACTTTTATCAACCATTAATTTAAAGTTACCCTTACCACTTGTAACTGAAATATTCAGCTACCCTCTAAATCTATCTCAGTGGCATAACACTGCTGTTCCTTCCATCAGCTCCCACGCTGATTCCAGCTGCTACTATAGACAAGCTTTGAATTGCTATCCCACCATCATCTCAGATGCCACTCCTTTGACAATGAGCCATTTGTAAATTACAACTGCTGCATAGCAGGACCAATAGGAGGTAAAATCTGCCATGTGCATTTCACACACTTTTTACTCATTCACTAAGATTCTGGGAGCGTGACGTTATCAACAGTGTGTTGTAGAAGTTCCTTTCCAGAAAATGTGGTAATGTTATATGATTAATGGCGAATACCGCCAGTAGTGACATACTGCCCATTAAATAGGTCGAAAACACATTTCAGCAATGAATTGCATTTCACTAAGTGCCCAGTGGCAGAGAAATTGCATTAGCACTGGCTTTTCATCTACAGGAGACTGGAGCGTCACTAAAGGTTGACCTGCAAATGTGCTAAAACCTGTGCAATTACCTACGAGTGCTCAATACATATTCGAGAACTGAAAGAGACATCCCATGCACTCCATATTTTTATTTTTAATCCCTGAAGATCAAAAATTACCCTGGCTGTCTACATTTCCTTCTGATCAGGACTGCAGTGGGTTGCCAGATTATAACTGCCAATCCTTCCAGAATAGGGTCCTCTGAGTTTTCATTCTCCATGGGTTCATATGAGGGTTTCAATTTAATTATAATCTGAAACATGAACCTTGACATATCTATGTACTGAGTCAGTCACAGCCAATCATAGTTCATGATTAGTTGAGCATCATTTAGTGAGTCAGAATTATAATGCATACTTCAATCCTCCCACTCAACAGTGGTTAAAATGCAAGGAAAAACAGCCTTATTTAGAGTTCGACAGACAAGTTACTCTTTCAGAACACGAAGGGTACACCTTCCACCATATTGCAACTCTCATAGACTATTCGCACTTGTTAGAAGGCAGATGGGAAATTCGGTACATTTGTGAAGCCCACATGTTTGTTTCTGTTGCAAAGGTATTCAATAAAGGTTTATGCCTAATTTGTGATCTGATCTTATCGTCCATTTAATTAACTTTTGCAAAAGTGAGTTAATTCTGCTATTGGTGGAAGCTTCTTATCATGAAGAGTAAGCAATGAAAGAAGCACCTTTGATGTGGAAAGCCCAAAGTAGACTGATCACAGTGTGTAGACCTAGCAGCCAATGAAAAATTCAATTGATTGACCTTGTCTATGTTATGGGCGCAACTGAAAGTGAAATGGAAAAAGTAGGGCAAGGGAGGGTAGATTATTAATTCTCTACCAGAATAATAATGTATAGGACTTTGTCAGTATTGTGACCCTCTGTTGTACCTGAGTCATGTGAGGAAGAAAACTCTGTTGTATCTTGCCCCTTTAACTGTGATGCACCTAGGAGAATGTTAGGTGCATCACTGGAACTCTGGGGTGGGCACTGGAAGGAAGGCCGTGGATGTAACCTGTCGCTGGCTCTTGTCCTCTGGTGGGTGTTAATAAAGAGATACTCTGGACACACTTCAGTATGGCATTATCGTTTTATTATTGGCGACGACAGAAGACTTCAACACCCACCAATGAACCCAGCGTGTAACTAAGACTTTGGGAAGCACTGGATCACGTATGAAGCTTATGAACGAAGAAAGGTCAGTTGTGTGTTAAGTGTCTATGGTGAGACGCCGCACTTGTGTTTCTTTGATTGCTGGATGTCATGAAGATGTGGTGTGGTCCTTATAAGGGAAGAAATAAATAAAATATTCCGTGTGGTTGGATACGCAATGGCAGTTAGTGGACTGCTACGCACGTGAGTGTACGCTCTTGATTTAACGGACAACAAAGAGAAACTCACCACGTGAGGTTTTGAGCCACAGTGCTTAGCCGCGAGCTGCAATGTTCTCTTAGTCGATGCGCACACAGAGGAAGAGTGTGAATCTCCTCACGTAAATGGACGGCCATGAGAGAAGTGCATATTCATTACGTACGTCCTGTTGAGTCAGCTTTTCTGGAAATAAACTAGAACGCACTGCAGAAAAAACGCTCGCACAACTGAATCTTAACACTGGAGTCCCTTGTGAAGACAATCTTTACATTTTCTTGGTAGGAAAGTTATCGTGTGGCAGCGGGAAAACCACTATTTGTTATTTTTGTTTTGGGTTATTTTTTCAGTATTTATTTTCTCTGCACATGTTACTGTTGGCAACTTGAGTTTTGGAAGAAAGAACTACGCCTGTCTATCCCACTGCTGACAACAGGATGAAGATTTGAAGAACAGGACTACGTTTGTCTATCCCACAGTATACCAACATTAAGGCCACATTTATTTTAATTCGTTATTTTAATTTGTTGTGTTAGATTGTTATTTAATGGTTTTTGTGTTAACCTGTTATATTAGTTTATTTTGTTAGCTTGTTAGTTTAATTACTTGCAGCATGGCGTCAAGTGGAATGAGTCAGCCACCACAATTTTTGTCGGAACGTGGTGAACCAACACTTCCCTGGAAGAAATGGAAACCCCTATTTGACTCTTATTTAATTGCCATTGGGGGAGAAACATTTTCAGTTGCCAGGAAGCAAGCTGTTTTACTACACAACCTTGGAATTGAGGGGAGAAATATTTATGACAGTTTAGATCCTGTACCCATAGGTAGAAGGGCTGGAGAACCTGGAGATGTTTATGAAATGTCTGTTTTATTACTCCAAACACATTTTGGAGCAAGAATAAACGTTGCAATGGAAAGGCACACATTTTTTATGCGAGTACAAGCACAGGGTGAGAGAGTTGGAAACTACGTGGCAGCGCTCAAATCTTTGGCACACACATGTGAATTTGAGCAACTAACTGACTCGCTTATACGAGATCAACTGGTCAGTTGCACAAACAACACTAGAATACAAGAACAACTTCTTGCAAACAATCCAAATTTAAAAGAAGCTATTTGTATTGTTGAAAGTATAGAAAACACTTCGAGCAGGGTGAGGGAAATACGAAGTGCAATAACGCCCAATGACTCGATAGCTGGGGTAAATCCCAGTGATTGTGAAAACACTGATCCAAATTCACACATAACTGTAGTTCAAAAAATTACTGGCAAACAAAAAAAATGCTTGGAAAAAACGAAAAACCAAAATTGAATACTTATCCTAGTAAAGATGTAAAACTGAGATGCTCAAAGTGTGGTAGTCAGAGTCATTGTCCCAACTATCCCAATTGGTTTGCTAGAGGTGTAAATTGCAGGAATTGTGGGAGAAAGGGGCACTATGCACGCATGTGCAGAAATACCAAAGTAAATGTTATTGATGATGAAATAACCTATCCCCAACAAATTATTCACCACATTTCTGAAATGCCTAGCGGTGTTATTCAAGATGTAAAAGGAATTGATTCTGATGTTGTGATTATGCCAACGTGTGATATTTACAATGGTGTCAAACCTGTCACTGTTTTAGCAGATTCAGGTTCTCCCTACACATTAATCAGTGACAAAATTTGGGATTGCAATTTTCCCAAGGATGATATCACTCTCCTACCCCCTGATATCAACCCTGTAGGTTATGGGGGACAGAGCATTGATCTGATTGGTTATTCTGTTCAGTCCATCACTTTTAAGGGTAGAGTGACTGTGGGGAAAGTCTATGTTGCTAAAAGAGGTGATAATCTGCTGGGATGGTGTCACCAAAGAGATCTTGGTATCATTTTAAATCCAAATGCATGTGAGAAAGTAATGTTAGTCATGCAGCAGAACGAAGATTTGAAAAGTTTTGAGAAATATCCTACAGTTTTTAGTGAAAAACTGGGATTAGTGAGTGGATTTAAACATAAAATAATTCTGAAATCAAAAGCTCAACCTGTAGTCCACAAAGTGAGGAAAGTACCCAACCTCATGACAGACAAATTGCAAGAAGAACGCAACAGATTACTTGAATTAGGGGTCATTGAGGAGATAGAGTCCTCTGAATGGTTCGCTCCAATTGTTTTAGCGCCCAAGGACAATGGAAAAAAAATAGGATGTGTGTTGACTTGAGGAGTTTGAATAATTGCATATGGGTTGACTGACAACCTCTTCCTAATATTAATGAAGCTCTTGCCAAATTGAGTGGTGCTTGTGTTTTTAGTTTGATGGACTTATCATCGGCTTATCACCAAGTCCTCTTTCATGTAGAATCGAGGCCTTTGACCTCTTTTGTCACTTCTCTGGGAGCTTTCAGGTTTATTAGGATGCCTTTTGGCCTAGCGTCCACTGCTGCTTGCTTCCAGAGGTTGATGAAGGAGGTTTTAGCAGGAATCGGCTCAGTCCTGTTTTTCCAAGACGACATACTTGTTTTCGGGAAGAACAGGGCTAGTCATGATATGGTACTAGACAAGGTTCTGTCAAGACTTCAGGAGCGTGGGTTAACTTTAAAGAGAGAAAAATGCAAATTTAGAGTAAGTTATGTATCATATCTTGGCCACTCTATTTCCAGTGAGGGTATCAGCCCAAAAATTGATTTGGCAGAGGCAATTTCACAAGCTCCTACACCGTACAACAAAGGTCAAGTAAAATCGCTTCTTGGACTATCTGAATACTATTCAAAATTCATTAAGAATTTTGCAAGTGTTGTGCAACCATTGAGATTACTACTAAAAAAAGGCGCAGATTTTGTCCGGACTGAAGAATGTGTTGCTGCTTTTAACAAAGTTAAAGAGGAAATTTCCCGTATGCCAACGTTAGGACATTTTGATGTGACAACGAAAACTATCTTGACTACTGATGGAAGTGTGCGTGGTTTAGGTGCAGTACTCTCCCAAATTATTGATGGCAATGAGAGAGTGATTGGATTTGCATCCCGCTCACTCAGGGGAGCGGAAGAACGTTACTCTGTCATTGAGCGCGAAGCAGTAGCATGCTTGTGGGGCATTAACCACTTTAGATTTTATCTTTGGGGTCTGCCTTTTCTGGTGAGGACAGACCATAAACCTTTAGTTCACATGTTTGCTTGCAGGAATGTGGAGAACACCACTCCCAGAATAAAAAGATGGATTGAGGGATTGTGGAAGTACAATTTTACTGTTGAATATTTACCCGGTTTGAGGAATGTCCCTGCTGATTTCCTGTCCAGGATGCCTCTGTATAAGTTAAGCTTTGATAACAATGAACTTCCTGTACCATGGGTCAAGGAACCAGCTCTCAACAAATCTGAATGGGATGTTGGTGTTGCAAATGATGAGTCCAGGAGACTGGTGATGGATTTTGTGGTCAAAGGTTGGTCCTCTTTCTCTGAAGTTCCCAAGTGTGCTAAAGGTTTTTGGAATATTCGTGATGAATTGTGCATAGTAGCGGAGAATCTTTACAGGGGTGAGCGATTGGTTCTCCCCATTTGTCTAGGTGAGACAATTATCAATCTCGCACATGAAAGCCATCTTGGGCGAAATTTAACCAAGTCCAGAGTTAGAGAGTCTTATTGGTGGCCTGAGGTGGACCGACAGGTGGAGGAAGTTCTTAGGGATTGCATTTCTTGTGCAAATAATCACAAATCTAAGAAAGTTAGAGCAACCCCTCTCTCCCCTATGGAATTACCTGAACATCCTTGGACTAAATTAGCCATGGACATTGTGGGTCCTTTTGACATTTTAGCACCTAATGAAAGATTTGTGGTTGTTCTGGTTGATTACACTTCCAAATGGGTGTCTGCGTGCTGCATGAGTTCAGTGGTTACCAAAAATATAATAGAATTCCTTAGGGATGTTTTTATTTGTGAAGGTATTCCTGATGTGATGGTTACTGACAATAGTGTACAATTTACTTCGTTGGAGATGGAAGAATGTTTTAAGGACCTTTCTATTACCCATCACCGCACGGCTCTGTTTACACTGCAGGCAAACTGGCTTGTTGAGAGCATGAATAGACTTGTAACAGCTAGTGCTCAGTCTGCCATCAAAACAAACATGTCTTTGAAAACCATTTTAAGGGAGAAATTGTGGGCACATAGGAATACGCCCAACAGTGTCACTGGTGTGTCTCCTTTTAAGAAACTAAGAGGTAGAATTGCGGGATCCAAACTCGCACCATTATGGCTCTGTGGTAATAAGGGAACACATTTTAGTGAGTCTAAATTGAGAGTGAAGAGATATCAGGACATGTATAAACAGAGATTTGATGTCAAAAGTGGGGTGAAATAAAATGCTCGGAATGTGGGTGATATGGTGTTTGTAAAAAAGGCAGTCTGGTCCCCTAAAGGGCAATCTAAATTCTTTGGTCCAAAACGTGTCATCAAAGTCATGAAGAACGTGGTAATGTTAGATGGTGGTGATGTTTAGAGCATGTCTCGGCTCTCAAAATGCAATGGAGTGTCGGGTTCCAAAATGAATGTAATGGTTCATGACACAGTCCGCGATAAAACTCAAACTGAACATCTGTGTGTGGAAAAAAGGAAGAGGAAATCACCTTTATATCTCAATGATTGCATTTTAGATCAATGATTTTCTTCATTTCCTTTTGTTATTGTTGGTTTATTGTTTAGTTATGCTCATTTATGCTTAAGTAATATCACCTATTGTATTTTATTATTGCACTGTTTCTTCAATAATGTTTTCTCCATGATCTTATCTTCTTCTTTAATCCTTGCTCTGTTTTCTTCTAGTTCTCTCTTTGTTGTTTTGTGAAGGGAAGATGTGTTGTATCTTGCCCCTTTAACTGTGATGCACCTAGGAGAATGTTAGGTGCATCACTGGAACTCTGGGGTGGGCACTGGAAGGAAGGCTGTGGATGTAACCGATCGCCTGGCTCTTGACCTCTGGTGGGTGTTAATAAAGAGATACTCTGGACACACTTCAGTATGGCATTATCGTTTTATTAAACTCCTATAGAGAATCCCAAAGCAAGAGAGAGAGAGGAAGTTCAGTAGCAAAATGTTGATGGCAGGGGGCAAAATGAAACAAGAAATGGGTGGAAAGCATTAGGCTAAAGTGCAGGAGCAGACAGTTTCAATGCAGGCAGCTCCTGTTCATTCTCAGACCGTGTAATTATATCAAGTGGCAATATCTTATGACAACACTATAAGCAGTGTGGTTGCATGATAGCAAGAAACCTTTCCACTATAGAAGATTGGAAGCCCCATAAAAGACCGCAGCATAGAGGGAGAACAATGGCAGATAAAGGTCCTCTCTTTTAAATTCTAATGTAATACATGGGATTCTGTAACCCCTGTATAAAGGCATGTCTCTAATTTCTTTATAATTGGTGACTAGTGATGCACTGATGTCGCGGATTATAAAGAAGAGACATCAGAGCTCTACTTTATATGTTAATACAGTCGAGTTCTGATGTTACAGTGCCTGCTGCCATAGCCAGCAGCCAAGGTGAAAGGCAGGTCAGCTCACCAAGCATTGTTGAAGCAGCAGTTTAAAGCACCGAAACCAGAACATTGCTTTTCTTTTTTCTGATCTGTTTAATAGGTTACAATGACAAGCAGAAAGAATATGTTTACTTTTGCACTCCTTAGATAGAGAAAAGCAAGAATCTTTCTGCGTGTTTTTACTCATTCTGAGCTACACCAGCTTTTTTTGTTGCTTTTTTACACGTACTTGTGTAGAACTTTTTCTAATATCTGTTTGCAATAAATATCTAACAGGTTGTTGATATATTTAATTTTGCCCTAGAGGTTTTATTTTTATACTTCATGTTTGCAAACATGCTCCCTCTTTCATATAATAAAGCTGCGCACCAAGGTTTTAAGTGGTTTGTGGGAAAGGTGATGTGTGACCATGTATTATATAGGATTAAGTAGCCCCTGGGGTACACGATAAGGGAATTGCAAGTCAACTCTGAGTTCAATAACCTCATAATAGATTTCGTCCTTCAGCCTCATTCCTTTATATGGTTATTGAACTCCTCAGTGACTTGCAATATCCTTATAATGTATGGCAGAGGGTACTTTATCCATTATATTACACTTTTTGTTTCCTCTTTTAGTAAACAGTGTTTTGTTCTTAATTCTAGATGTGTACTAAAAGAATCTTCTGAGGGCACACTGCTAGTTTAATGTCCTCTCTCCCCTTATCAGCACAAACTGCACAGTAGAGGCTGTAACAACAGTACCGTAACATCACTTATGTTAGCCATGGATTTTTCAGAGTGGTTTTTGTGGCTTATGTGATTTCAAAACAAAATATTACACACTGCACATGCTCAATGATCACTTCAAACTGATCAATATTTAATGTCATTTTCAAGAACAGACAAGTTTTGAAATGCTTCAAACACCCAGACAATCCAAAAGCATCCTTTGAACCCTAAGAGTGCAGTAGAACGTGTTTCCAATTACCATTTTAGGGACACATGAAAGTGGAATATCCGCTTATCAACAGAAGCACGAGAGATGTTTTTCCCTAAAAGCATTGTAGAGTGAAACTAACAAAGTACTACATGTCCGCTAATGTCCCACACATCATCACTCACCGCAATGCAGACGGCTAAGGCCAGAAGGCAGGACACCACAACCAAGGTCCTCATCTTTTATGAATGGTATCTACAAGAAAATATGAAAAAAATGAACAGTTAATAAAGAGTACATTTCTGAAGTACCAGCCATGATCTCTGAAAGTGATTGGCAGAACACTTGCACCAAAGTTTCATTATGTTGGAGGTTAAAATTGGCTCCATATTTATAAATGTGACCTATATTCAGCACCACTGGAGTTATGCAGCAACTGGGGACTAAACTATACAGTAGTGAAAAGAAAATTAGGTAGCAAGGCACAGCCAATTTTGTGGCATTGAGGCAATGAAAGGTAACTATTTGGCACACTTTGTGGCAATATTATATAGCTATTTTATTATTTAACACACTTTCATGTAAAATGGATCCCAGTGCGAAAACATTGGTTTCTTAATTTAAAACAACGATATAGATTTAGCACATGATATTCAAAAAGGTTTTTCAAGAAGAATTAAAAAAAATATTGTGTATAAGCGCAATTTTATTAATATTAGCCTCTCCACCACCCAGAGTAAGGCACTGTGTGAAACAGATGCTGTGGGGCACCGTGCAGAAAACAGGCTCATCTATTCAGATTTCCTGCGATGAACGGTTGCCTCACTTATTCAGTACCTCACAGATATGTTTTACAACTTTTCTTCAGTTTTGTGATTGCTCCATTTCAGGCAGCAGGACCTCTTGTAACATCTCTATTCATTAACCGAAATCCCCCTGCAAACAGACAAAATCCCTTCCGACAGCCCAATTGTAGAAGGTGTATCCAGCATCTTGACAAATTTTCACATGTTTGCATGCGTGATACAGCATCCAGTGGCTGAAAAGTGACCTGTTGGCGCAATAAAATGTGAATCATTGTGTTGCACCACTGTTTGCTACATTTTAATAACTTTTCATCTGTAGAGACAGAAACTATTTTTAGAATCTTCAAATTATTCAGCTTTTGGGGAACTACGTGGCTGGAGCAGCTAATTAATATTTCTGCAGAAATGTTGTTGCTATGCCATATTTTGTTTTCTATATTGATGCACGTTTGCCTTACAGTTGGAAAGCCCTTTCATTGAATTTTGCATCTAATTGTGCATGATTAATATGAGATAGTGCCATTTAATAGCTTGAGACAAAATGGACAAATATAACAAACAGACAAATATGTTTAGCCTTTTGTTAGCTGAATTGTTTGCCTTTTGTTGTCTTTTTCACTGTGCTTTAACGCAATTGTGTTTTTTTAATGAAATAAAAAAAAATATGAAGGCATTCACAAACATTCCGAGGGTCCGATTCACAAAGGTAAACTTAGACCCGAAGTCTAGCTTTAGACCAGAAGTCAAACTATAGACCTGAAGTCTAAAATCCCAATTCACAAAGGTAAACTTAGACCTGAAGTCTAAAATCCCAATTCACAAAGGTAAACTTAGACCTGAAGACTAAATTTAGACCAGAAGTCTAACTTCAGAACTGAATTCTAACTATACACCTGAAGTCTAAAGGCCCAATTCACAAAGGTAAACTTAGACCTGAAGTCTAAGTTTACTCTTGTGAATCGGGCTCTGAGTGTTTTTTCACCCAATTTAGGGCCAGATCTAGGTGGCGAAATACCGGTCGGTAACGCCGAAATTCAGAGAATTTCAGCGTTACCGACCGGTATTTGGCTGAGTGCAATGTAGGTGAGTTCATACCTACATGCAAAATAAGGAATCGCAAAATAGCGATTCCTTATTTTGCTCTTGCATTTAAGGAATCGGAAATACCGATTCCATGTACGTAGCACTAAAAATAGTGCACTTGAGCCTTAAGGAATCGCTAATTACCACCAACTTCAAGTTGGGGGTAAGTAGCGATTTCCTTTAAAAAAGCACTTTTTGCTTTTTCAAATGTGCCATGTGGCACACATCCATGCCCTTAGGGCATGTATGTGCGCCACATGTGCACACATGCACATTTCAGGGGTGCAACAGGGTGTCCTTTGGACACCCTGGCACCCTTGAAATACCTCCCACTATTAGCGATTCGGTAATACCGAATCGCTAATAGTGAATATCTTCCCATTCATTCCTATGGGCCTCCTAGCCCATAGGAATGAATGGCTAGGTATTCCTTAATAACGAATCTCAATTACCGATTCGTTATTAAGGAATGTTAAGGAATCGCTAATATTTTAGCGATTCCTACCTACATTCCATTTAGCGAGTCCTTAATAGCGATTCGGTAAAAATCGCTATTAAGGACTCGCTAAATTGAAGTTACCTACATCTGGCCCTTAGACACCTAAGTTAGGGTCATGAAAGCCTGGCCTAATATATATATGCTTTATAAGGCACATGGGGAGTGCTTCCGTCCAGATGCAACACTCCATGTGGGGAAAAAAGAAGATGAAGGGTCATTTACAACTTAAATACTACTGTAAACCATCAGATATTCCAATAATGTCAAATCAGGCTGTTTAAGGTTAAATATAGGCATGGGAATATGTGATTTGTATAGATTTCCATGTATAGTCCTGTGGATTTTCGTGAATTCCCTGACATTTGAAAATCTATGTAAATCATACTAGTAAATCCAATAATTCATAGATTCTAGCCTGCCTTTTTTTGAGACTCAAGCCCAGAATCCTGATTTCAAATTGAGGATATAAGCAGAATATCCGTATGTCAGTCATTTTATTAATTTTAATATTCGTATATCAGTCAGCAAGGGGCTTTGCTTGTCCGTGTAACATATGGATAAGCAAGAGACTTAAACAACCATCTGCGAGCTCAAACTTTAGAAGAATCATGTCCAAATGGATATTTCATCCCACAAATATGCTGTTTTAATTTCAACAGCTTTACAGCCTTTTAAATCAAGATCGCTGAACAGATATGCATGGTATGCTTTTTACACAAAATGTATAACGCATATACATACTATCACTGACAGGGATTGTGTTTCAAAATTGAACAGCTGGATGCCCACCTTACTCCTAGGTTTGCATTTGTGGATCATTTGGTCCAGAAAGACATGTATTATATGGATTAATCCCAGGCGTTGTATGTGTGTAATAAAGTACATCAGTGTGGGCTTTTTAAAAGTAATTATAAACTGGTTTTAGTAATGGCCATTCAAGTTTACCCTAAAATAACTCAGAAATTATCAAAACCTAAATCCATATGACTGGTTACCCTTTAATTCAGCTCTGACAATCAATCTGAAGGTTAAAAGCAATGTCTTACCAGGAGGAGCTCGTACAAGGATCGTCTTCTGATGCTTTTGTGGGTGAAGTGGTGTTTAGTGTTACAATGCCTGCACATTTATAGTGTTCGTTTAAGGGCCTGGCATTACCAGGATTAGGGCTCATTGTGTCACACAGGTTACAGTGGGAGGTAAATAATCCACCCTTGATGACTCCTGCTCTGGTTTGCTGGGCTGCTGCTTTAAAGTGCAATATTTTGTAAAAACCACTGTCTTGTTAAATAAACTAGGTACGCAGACGAAACTCCACACTTGAATTGTTGAAGTTTCAGTGGCCATTCAAACCACAATTAAGGTGTTGTCTGATACTTGTGAGTTCAATAATGCCCTTCACATTTTGAGACTGGTGGCTTTTTGATTCTAGGAACTGGGTGCTGAAACCTACACAGTATTAGAATGATTGATCCTTTGGTATAGTTCCTGCTTCTTGCTCACCACATACAGCTCAATTTGTCGCCATGACAGACAGGGCGATTTTGAACTGAATTAAAACTCTAGCTAGGTACCTGTGGGTCAAAAGTTACAGCTCGTTGCCATGGAGGAAATAAACAAAAATATAAATTTAGCAAAATATGACAAATCAACAAATAATTCCTCTCCTAGTTTTAATTCTCTAGAGTTACTGTCAATTTCATTGGATGTTACAATTCATTATTACGAAGTTTTAAACAAATTTATTGAGGAAATTAATTCAAAAATATGACACTGTGCTCCATCAATATTTTTCTGAGGCACGTCAGTTTGAAGAGTGTTTCACAAAACCATCAACTTCATAGTACAATACTGAATAGAAATTATAATGAAATGGGAAAGTAATTAAAACCACAAGTCGATGATTGGTGAAATATAGTACAAATAATACTTTTTATGAAAACAAAATTAACATTTGGATAGATCTAAGTCTTCTGCAAAATGTAGCATTTCATCTACAAGGGTTATTTAAGTATTTAAGAAATGGGAAGAAGAAGATGCTATTCGCCCAAAATACATTAGAGAAGCAGGCTTTCTACTTTTGAGAGAAAGTTCAATAAAAACATAGACAGAAAACCTAAATATGCAAGACAAGAAAAGTACCCAATGAATAAAAGTGTTTTAGAACAAACCCGATAATGGCAGAATGCTTAAGAACAGAAAGTGTTTTCAGAACATTGAAATATTTGGACCTCCACTGACAACAATAGCATGGCAGGGGGCAAATATGCCTGATAATAAGTACATGAATAATGGTTATTTGTGCAACTCTGTATTTGGGGTTAACCATATTACCATGTAAGTCAGAAGACATTTTGTTAAATGTGTTCTTTTTTGCAAACTGGCTTACATTTGAAAGCCACAAATGGAGAAAGTGTCCATTACTAATAACAAATATTCTACTACTCTGTGTTTCACACTTCTCCAGATAGAACTGGTACCCCATTTGTGAGGGTGAGCCTATTTCCTGCAATAGGGAAGTCTTTAAAATACAACAGGGAAACATCAGGATATTTCCTTTGAAATGCACTCATTCGGGCAATATGGGTAACTGATGATTCAAGCTTGGGCTTGGTAGGCACTCATGGAAAACTACCTAACTCAGATATTTTCGAAGAGTAGACACTCAGGGTTGTCAAGTTTGGTGGGTTACATGGATTCCACCACATTTCCTTAACCAGAATGTCATGCAAACATCAAACTTTGAATAGAATCACAGATTTTCCTCACATTTACATGAGGGAATGCCCCCGAATCTGTGGCAAGCGACACAATTCCCACCATACACTGTGCCAGCACTTCTCCCAATAAAAGTGGTACCCTATGTGTATGGCTGGGCCCATCACCCTGGGCAGTAAAGGCTCCAAATTCAATGAGGAAATATCAAGTTTTTCCTTTCAGACTAATTTATCCAGGCAATGTAGGTAGCTGTCTATCTACCAATCTCAAGATTAGTCAGGCCAGGCTATGCATTGATCCATCATGTTTGTGGCCAGTTGGATGCATGGTTGCTAGATCTGTCAGCCTTAGGGCGGCCTCCCCCCTAACCTTTTGCCTTCCTCCTCAACTTTTTCCTGATCTCATTTTTGCTGGGCTTAGGACTCGAGCACTTTTCCACTGCTAACCAGTGCTAAAGTGCTGGTTCTCTCTCTTCTATAAATGGCAAAATTGGCCTACACCTAACAGGCATATTTAATTTACTTATAATCCCTAGTAAAGTGGTATTATATGTGCTGAGGGCCTATAAATTAAATGCTACTAGTGGACCTGCAGCACTTATTGTGCCACCCACATAAGTAGCCCGTTAAACATGCCTCAAGCTTGCCATTGCACAGCCTGTGTGTGCCATTTAAACTGCCATTTTGACCAGGCAAAATAAACCTTTTGACTTGCCCAAACCCAGTCGCGGCTGCTACCTCCCACCCGTAGTGGGGTGAGTGGGTGGAAAAGGGGCGTTCAGGATTTTTATTAAAAAAACACTACTCCCGGCCGGCCGGCTGTCTGGCCGGCTGCTGCCGCCTCTTCTGCTTCCTCTTCCTTCTGTGGAGAAACAGGAAGAAGGAAGCGCCAGGGCTCCCACGTTCCCCGCAGCCAATTTCAACACTGCAATGCATCGTTGTGATTGGACTGAGCGTCGTTACACGGTGCTCAGCCAGGGGCTGGAGGAGTGGGCATGTTCTCCATGCAGGCTGTAATGCATCCTGCATGGAGAACAGGGAAAGTGCGCATGACTGTTTTGGGTGGACCGACAGTACAAGGGTTATACCCTCCTCCTCTGCTCTTCAGCCCCACCCCCTCACACCAGCTGCCGCAGCAGGAGGACAAAATAAAATGATAACATTACGTTATTATCATTTTATGTTTTCCTTTCTTTTGCTGCATCAAAGCAGTGGGCCGATGCTCCTCCACCTTAGCGGAGGAGCCACAACTGCCCTGACCTTCCTTTTTCATACATATAAGTCACTCCTATAGTAGGCCCTGGACAGCCCTAGGACAGGGGGCAATGTATTTAAAAAGTAGGAAATGTGCTTTTAAGTTTTACATGTCCTGGTAGTGACAAACTCTTAAATCTGTTTTTCACTACTGCATGGCCGATCTCTTCCATAGGATAACATTGGAGTTGCCTTACTACATTTCCAAATGGGAAGAATTGACCCACTCAAGTTTGGTGTCTCTGGAATCCTAATTTAAAATCCTAATTTATGGTGAAGTTGGATTTTAATTTACAATTCTGAAAAAGGCACTTTTAGAAAGTTGGCATTTCCTTGGCTTTGCCATTTGGTGCCTGCAGCCTGTCTCTGCTCACATGACTGTGTGTAGTTGACAGTTGGGCTTAGGCATGACTTGGTGGGCCATCACTGGCAGGATGGGAGGGAGGAGCTGGACCCAGCCTCACTTACACCTGAATAGGATGTGTCCTGTCTCCAAAGGGCCTAACGACCCTGCATTGTCACTTCCCCAGCTTGGGCAGGGGAGGTAGGGAATTCCTTTCCCGCCTTCCAGAACCAGGGCAACAGGGTATAAAAATAAGACCTCAAACACCAACTCTTCAATATACTTCTGGACCTTTGGATACTCTGCCAGGTAGAAGGACTGCCGTGCCACTGAAGGACTGTCACTCTGCTGACCTGCACTTTGCTGTACTCCTGCTTTGCTGTACTGACCTGCGACCTGCTGCCGTCTTGCATGAGTGAGAAGGACTGGACATGCATCTTTGAATACCAAACCCAGAGTGACCCCAAGGGCTAGTTGGATGGCCTCCTACAACGGACTCCGTATTGCAGCCTCGCAGGACTTCAAAACCAATGCATTGTCCTGCCTGCACACCGCATCCCTGATGTCGGATTTTGCACCGCAAGCCCCATCAACAGGATCCTCAATGATGACGCAATAGTACCTCGCACAGCAGTCTCGCCTCATCACTTTTGCTATGCAGCGCATCTTAGACAAGGACCCTTGCAATGCTCCACAACCACAATTTAAGGTACTTTTTTCAGCAGGCCTAACTGGGTCCCTGTAGCTGACCCGTGCTCCATCACAGTTGACCTGAACTTGTGACTTTGTCTCTTTTTGGTGCTTTGTGCTTTTTGGCACTATTTTCACTGAAACCTTAAAAATTGAATATCTACGGTTCTACAAACTGGATTGTTGTCATTTGGCCTTGTTTTATTTATTAAATTAAGCTCTATTCTTCTACCTGCTGTGGTGTTCTCACTGTTTTACTGTTTGAAGTGTTGCACAAATACTTTACACATTCCCCCAACCCAAGGCCACTGTTAAAATTTAGGCGTCTGGGTGGATTGCACCTTAAACTAGGAAACGCAGGCGAAATAGGTGGCAGGCACATGTTTCGGGCTCCTGCGAGGTCTCAAATCCATTCTTGTATTTGTTGACCCATGCACGCGACAGACCATCCCTCAGGCAGCAATCCTATCCCGGCTAGACTACTGCAACATTCTATACCAAGGAGTCAACAAGTGAGTGATTGCAAAACTCAAGTGGACTCAAAATGCCGCGGTTTGGCTGCTTTTCTCCCTTTCGAAATTCTGCCCTGCTTTTAGACTCCTTTCCAAAATGCACTAGCTCCCTGTAGAAAAGCGGGTGCACCTCAAGACCTTGTATATTACCCATAAGATCTTACTTTCCCAGGAGTCCTCTATTTTGTCCAGTTTGCTATTCCTGTATCGACCCTCATGGCCCCTTTACTCAGCCAACCTTAAGCTGGCCATTGTTCCTTGTGTTAAGAGAGTAAGAGCGGTAGGCCGCTCTTTTTGTGCAAAAGTTCGAGTTCTCTGGAATGTGCTTACTTCCCTTATCAGTAACGCCCAGAACCACTCATCCTTCAGGAAACTTCTGAAGACCTGGCTTTTCTCCACTTAGGATTTTCCTTGGGGCATTCTGCCTACTCGACCATTGTTGCAGGTCGTTTAGATTTCAGGACTAGTGCTGGGAAGCCCAGTTGCTGTGGCAGCTACGTGCTCTATACAATTTATAAAATACCATTTATAACACAACATTGGCCCCGATTCACAAAGGCAATCTGAGACAAAAGTCTGACTTCACGACTTTTGGTATTCACAGAGATCATTTCCGAGTCGTATCTTTACGTCCGTAGTCAGGCCGGAATCTCTGGCTTGGGCTGTACGATCTGCAACTTGGCCATTCTCTCCAGCCGTACTCTCCGGCTCGGGCTGTCAACTAACCCTGGGCATAATACTTTGCTACGCTCACGAAGCATGCAAAGTTTGTGCTACTACGCACTACGCAAATTGCACGTAGCAGAGTGAATAACTGTACTAATAAACGTAGCGTAGCAGGAGTATAATAAACTCCTTCAAATGCTTTGATAAAGCAATTTTTTATGCTAAAAAGCATATAACCAATTCACAAAAATGAATGTTGACAATAAAATATCAAGCAATGAGAGAGGTGATGATTTTGGAGTCCCCCTAACCTAGGGGGAGGACCAAGCAGATGCCTTGAACACAAAAAGCATATCATGTGAACGATTCAATGGTGGTCCCTTCCTCCTAGGACCACCCCAAGCACAGTTATGGGCAAAAATACAATCCCAACCAAAGGCCCTGCAAAGCATTATGGGACGAGATTAGCAGTGGGCAGTGAATATTATAGTGTCCAATATCAAAATAATTCTACAAAGAGCTGCAGTTCAACTAGTCGTCACTGGGTGTCGTCCCTCAAGAGTGAAATGCAAAAGTATTGAAAACCTTTCATGAAGCTTTTGCATTTGACTCGTGAGGGACGACACCCAGTGACGACTAGTTGAACTGCAGCTCTTTGTAGAATTATTTTGATATTGGACACTATAATATTCACTGCCCACTGCTAATCTCGTCCCATAATGCTTTGCAGGGCCTTTGGTTGGGATTGTATTTTTGCCCATAACTGTGCTTGGGGTGGTCCTAAGAGGATGGGACCACCACCTAATCATTCAATAAGATGTGCTTTTGTTTTCAAGACATCTGCTTGGTTCTCTCCCTAAGTTAGCGAGGATACCAAAATCATCACCTCTCTCACTGCTTTTTGTTTTCACTTTAGTGAAATGACGATATGCAATTTTAGCATATAAAGACAGAGATATTTATTTTATCTTAATTTGCACTGTACAAGTTTGCTTTTGGTAATTATTGTACAGTGCAGTGAGTCAAGCACACAGCTAGCACTACGCCCAGGCTTAATAATAATAACAAACTCCTTCAAATGCTTTGATAAAGCAATTTTTATGCTAAAAAGCATATAACCAATTCACAAAAATGAATTTTGACATATCAAGCAATGAGAGAGGTGATGATTTTGGAGTCCCCCTAACCTAGGGGGAGGACCAAGCAGATGCCTTGAACACAAAAAGCATATCATGTGAACGATTCAATGGTGGTCCCTTCCTCCTAGGATCACCCCAAGCACAGTTATGGGCAAAAATACAATCCCAACCAAGGCCCTGCAAAGCATTATGGGACGAGATTAGCAGTGGGCAGTGAATATTATAGTGTCCAATATCAAAATAATTCTACAAAGAGTTGCAGTTCAACTAGTCGTCACTGGGTGTCGTCCCTCACGAGTCAAATGCAAAAGCTTCATGAAAGGTTTTCAATACTTTTGCATTTCACTCTTGAGGGACGACACCCAGTGACGACTAGTTGAACTGCAGCTCTTTGTAGAATTATTTTGATATTGGACACTATAATATTCACTGCCCACTGCTAATCTCGTCCCATAATGCTTTGCAGGGCCTTTGGTTGGGATTGTATTTTTGCCCATAACTGTGCTTGGGGTGGTCCTAGGAGGAATCGTTCAATAAGATGTGCTTTTTGTTTTCAAGACATCTGCTTGGTTGTTGGTTCTCTCCTAAGTTAGTGAGGATACCAAAATCATCACCTCTCTCACTGCTTGTTAACTTTTTGTTTTCACTTTAGTGAAATGACTATATGCATTTTTAGCATATAAAGACAGAGATATTTATTTTATCTTAACTTGCACTGTACAAGTTTGCTTTTGGTAATTATTGTACAGTGCAGTCAAGCACACAGCTACGCACTACGCAATTTGCATAGCTACGTGTAGTTGAAGCTGTACTTCACGTAGCTACGTGAAGTGCTACTACGCAAACTACGCCCGGGCTTACTGTCAACACTGTAGGGAGCGCAAATTGTGGACTGGATGTACCATGATGCAAAGGAGCAAACCTTTCTGGGATGTGATGCAGTGTCTGGCTACACCTTTTTCCCTGCCCAAACTTATTTTCATGACCTTCTCTACCATTTATTACCCGTTCCTAATGTTCCTTTTTGTAAAAATTGCATTCCGGCCCATTGTTTACACTTCATCAGGCCCGAGCCGGAGAGTACAGCCCGAGCCAAGGAGTACGGCCCAAGATTCCAGCCAGACTGCGGGCGTAAAGATACGACTCGTAAATTACCTCTGCGAATACCAAAAGTCATGTCTCAGGTTGCCTTTGTGAATTGGACCCATTGACTGTGAGTTAAGCCTGACTGCTCTGTGTGAAGCTACGAAGTGGATGAGCACAGGTTAATTTGGGGTTTGCCTGTACCTTACCCTGAAAAGGATTTTGGTTGCTTCTTGACCAGGGCTCACATCCCTAGTCAACCAACAACCCCATTTCTTATAGTAGTCATAAGTTTCCAACAGCAGAGTCAGCTGAGGCTTTGTCATATGAAACTTAATGGTACCCCCAACTACAAATTAGTCAGGGAACCACGGATTTGGCATTCAAAATACCCCTACGTCATCAGATTTCTGCTGTCTCCCGAGAAACTTGAACACCATTTTCAGGTATGTGAAGCAGTTCTCCTTTAACCTCATCTCTAGCAGCTAGGCCATGGATGTATCCTAAACAAGTCCCACTTAAAATTCTATATTGATCCCCCTCTTGATATACAGGTTCCTAATGTTTCAGCCAAGAGTTCCTTATACTTTTCCTCACTTGAGGAAGATTAAGAAAAACAATTTGATTTAAATCTAATGGACCCCAACCCCATTCCTATCCATTGGAATTAAAGTTTCTTCTTTCTTTAATGGCTACTGTACAACTGCAGGGTGGCTGTCAAACATAGCGTAGAAATAGCCAACACTATCAACATTCAGAAACTGGGCACTATAATACCTCCAGAGGCAATCCCAAATGAAACTTTGGAAACTATTGTGGACCTCCTCTATTATTCACCTAGACCGGGAAGAAAGAATTGGTGATGTAGTTGCCATCACAGTCAGAGACTACCTCTGAAGCAAGCATATTTTCAATGAATTTTGCTCCACTTTCCAATGCCTAGTAATGGAAATTAAATTTTACCAAATTTAAACCACAAAAATTAACTCCTTAACTGCTGACGCTTTTTCATCCCAATGCCGAGCTCTTTTAGGGCTATTTGGGGTACTTCGCACTTAGGCCTCCATAACTTTTCCACATAAGATATCCATGCCAAATTTCCATACCTTTAGAATCCTAGGGGGATATTCTCAAGAACGTGTGATAACCACCGCAAATTTAGCTTAACGCAACTTTGCATATCGCAGTCTATCGCGGAAAAACAACGCCGTGTTAACGTAGTATTCTCAACCTGGCGGCACCATGCGATAGTCCCACGATAACGCGTCAAATGTCCGCGTTAAAATCAACGCGACGCCGCAAAAATGCGAAACACGAACGCAAATAAAGTTGCGATGAGGCCAACCGCGATACAAAAATCAGCGATAACCAGCGACAGGCTTGCAATTCCCACGCGTCATGCGGGAAAATGCACCATAAAAGCAGAACAAGAAAAAAACACACCAAAAACAAAATAAACTACTTAGCAACATGGATGCACCCGGAATGAGTGCCCAGGTCAACGCGAACCCCACAAGCCCCACAGACCACCAGCAAGGAACCTCGGGGTCGAGGAAGGCCAAGAAGAAGAGGAAGAGGAAGACGGGGTACAGTCCGCATGACAACCGGATCGTCGTCACGGAGGTGACAGAGCACTAACAACAACTGTCCGTCACCTCCACCGTGTCATTGGCAACACAGACGGAAAAATGGCATTCCATCGTGAATGCAGTCGGAGTGTCGAGGAGGCCAAGATGCGCTGGCACGATGTGAAAAGCCAAAGCAAGCAGAAACCCGCTGCCAACAGGAAGGCAGTAACGGCGAATGGAGGTGGGAGTCCTGCGCCACAGGAGGAGCTGGAGCAAATGGCGGCCACAGTCATCAGTGCGGAGACGGTGCAAGGAGTCGGGAGTCCGGACACAGCTTGACATGACCTGACACAACATCAACAGGGTGAGTAACGAACAGGGACTGGGGGGACGGGGGGACGGGCACAATGGCACACATGCACAACGACGTGTAGCACACCACACACCACAATGACCCTGGGTCATGTCCCTGATCCCCGTGGCACACTGCAGCACACATACAAACATCAAGTAGGCCCCTGTCCACCATGTGCCCAAAGGGGTCACACCCCACACATCACCAATTCCATGACACACACATGCACCCTTGCGAAACACAGCAAAGATGCGCATGTGAGAGCCACATTGACAATGCAAGTGACACCACATGACGAGCAGCATGGCTGGAGTACAATCACCATGACATTGTGCACGCCACGAGACTGAGGTGGCTGAGTGTGGACCACATCCGGAAAGGAGCAGGTCACACTCTGACACATCCACCTGCACAAACAACCACTGACGTCAACAATACATCTGCAGATAAACAATGCACAAGAGTACAAAAACCGTCCAAGAGCACAAATGACCCAAGTCACCAACATCACAGCACCTTAAAAGCACAAAAGTCAAAGGCACACCGCCTCCAAGGGATAAGGGGCAGCAAAATCACAGCTGCAGGTGCGACCCTCCCACAATGCAGCACACACACATAGCAACAACAGCACATCCACATGGACGACAATGTGGTACACAGTGCAACACACACACTGCAGAACAGAGGACACAACTGGGTCTGCCTGTGCGTAGAAAATGGCCAATCACATCTGACATAGCAGGGAACTGTGAGATGAAAATGTACGTGTACAACCTCACCTACGTCATGTAGTCCAAATGTCCACTGTCCCGCATCAAATAGTCCGCTCCTCCCAAACAGTCACAATGTACATTGTCATGCAGTCTGTATGTAAACCTGAATAATGCGTGAACATACATGCCAACACAATGTCAACAAGCATCTCCCCTTCACATTGCAGAGGGACAAACAACACCTCCAGCAGAGCAGATCAGACAACTCTACAGTGATTCTGAAGAGGACCTCCACACTTCCGACACCGGCGCCCTACAACAGTCCATGGACATCTTCGGGCAATCGACCTCCAGGATCAGGGCAGCCCAGCTGCATCGAGGATACCCCAACCCTGCACAGACAACACAGCTGGATGCACGCACCACCACGGCTGGCTCCCAGCAGCCCACCGAAGCACACATCGCATTCCAAAGCCAGGTGTCAGACTGCCAGAAGGGGGTGTCCGAACAGGTGCGGGTGGGGTCCCACCTCATGGAAGCCGAACTAGATTACATACGTGGGTGTCTAAGTCCCATCAGGGACCACCTACACTCCCCAAACGAGACCCACACTGCAACAGAGACACCTGCATTTGCACATTTCCAGGACTGACCACACCCAGAGCCACGGGATAATCATCCACACCCCCACGCTGGACTGGCGCACGCCGGCCCAGTCCACTCCTCTTATGCATTGAGTGGGGGACGACAAAGCTACATGTGCAATGTCTCACACTCTGCCTGCGGTGACATGGCTGCGTCCTCTGCACACGGCACAATGTGATGTTGTGGGGCCGTGGCCCGAATGCATACATCATGAGCACACGGACACACTCATAGAGCTCTTGAACTGGCCACGGGCACGTGGGCCCGACACCTTTATTGGCATGGTCACATGTACAGTGACGCATGTGCTGGATGTGTGTGGGGTGAGTGTCAGCCAGCCCTCAGGGAGTCGTTGGTGCTGGCAACAACAGTGATCACAATTTAAGCAGAAACAGAAAACACCAGCATTACAGAAACAACTGTGAAGCATCATGGTGGTAGCCGGAGAGAGTACAGTGTTCACCCAACATGCAAGCAGAATGCTCCTTGATTCGTTGTGCACTGAGTAAGTGGCACCGGAAGGGCTGAGCAGGGTATCAAGCTGATGATAGCACCCACGACAGGTGTGAGCAACTCTGACAGTTTGGCAGTAAGACAGATGCGACGTCCGGGCAGGACAGGACTCGATTTGATGTGTGAGCCCAGGTGGACCGCACCTGAGGCCGGAGGCAGCGGACAGCACAGGGCCACAGACACATGGCATTGATGCCCCCCAGGCCATCGGAACAGAGGCCATCCAACATGCCCTCAGACTGGGGCCATGATTTGAGCTGCACAGAGTTAGTGGCCCCGGATGTACTGCGGCCGGCACAGGCACACCGCCACGGGACGGTGACTTGCGGTGCAGTGAGATAGGGCCACGCTAGGTGAGCGGGTCCTCGTCGATGTCGAAAGTGAATGTCGCGGAGGTTTGCGGGGGACAGTGGAAGGGGTCCTCCAGAACATGATGCAGAGGGCAGAAGCCGGCCGGAAGCGGCAAATGGAGGAGTGGAATGCTACAGCCTCGTTTTGGCCACATAGTCAGTATCACCGACACGATGATGAAGACAACCCCCAAGCCATAGACTCAGTCTCCAACAAATCTCAAGAAGTAAGTGTCCATGGATGTCGGGGAACAGACTTAGTGGCAGCGGAGCTGTAAGGGGATGCAGTCTGCGACGAGGCCAGTACAATGTTATCAGCTCGGCCATAAATGATTCATGACTGAGTTCCCAATGTGTGACCTACTCGACCGCTGTGTGGTCCAGAGGCAGCGGGCAGCGCGGGCCAACCGCTGTTCAGCAAGCTCCTCCTGGAACACTAACACACGGCGTTGAAATGGCATGTGGTGATGACTCGTGGTTGACCGAGGCAGTAGCGACAGAGCTGAGCGGGTGTTTAGCCAGCGACGATGCCGTGTCCTGCCTGGTACGGACTGGATTGGATTTGTGTGAGGCCTGCAGGCCCGCAGTGTAGTCTGAAGGCGTAGTCTTCAAGGGACCACAGGCACGTGTGGCTGGGATGCCATGCACATACTTTGTGTCACCACATCGAAGGGAGTATAGTGATATAAACTCTGCATTTGCGTGTGTACTCGGCCATTGACAAATCAAGACTCAGTCCCAAATGTGTGACCTACTTGACCGCAGTGCAGGCCCAGGGCAGCGGTCAATAGGGGCACACATCCACGTGTCATTGGCCCGCGATGCACAGAGTTAGTGACACGAGGGCAGTTGTCGGCAGTGTCCGGACACCTCCGTAACGATGGTCCTTTTCTCCTCCGAACTGAACCGCGTCTTCCTCTTACTCGTCTCCTTGCGTACAATGATATGGACTCTGCCATGCAGATATCACGACTCAGTTCCACATGTGTGACCTACTCGTCCGTAGTGTAGTCCAAAGGCGTAGTCATTAAGGGCCCACAGACACGTGTGGTTGGGATGCTATGCACAGAGTTGTTGGCACCACATCGAAGGGAGTACAGTGATATAAACACAGCCATAAAGTGTGTACTCTGCCATTGCATAATCAAGACTCAGTCCCAAATGTGTGACCTACTTGAGCGTAGTGTAGGCCGGAGGCAGCGGTGGAGTACGTAAACGAAAAAGGAGTAAAGCGGGCCTGTGTCGCGGAGGCCGTGATGGTGTGAGGAGGCTGCCAAGGACGGGGGGCTCGGGCTTGGAGTTTGCGCCGGCACGTGGTGGCCCTCTTCGATACACGCCGGTGTCGGCAGGTGAGCTGTGAGGCCTGGATCGCAGGGGCGGCCATGACGGGTTGGGGGTCCAGCGGCCCGTGGTGCAGCAGGCACATAGGTTCGCAGGCCACAGTGCTCACGGCGAGGGCGTCGGCCTCATGGCGGGGTAGGATGCGCCGCCCTGGCAGGCACGTTTGGCATTCCGGAAGAGGACCACGCCCAGGGCTATGTGCTTTTTATTCACACCCCTACGCTGGCCTGGCGTACGCCGGGCCAGCCCACTCCGCACACGCTTGCAGGGGGGGACGTCACAAGCTACATTTCCGCGTTCTTCCCCACTGGCTGTGGTGACATGGTTGCGTCCACTGTTCACTACACTCCAAACATCAGCAGTGCATGTGGGCATGGATATGTCTGTGGTCTGCATACTGCAATCTGTCCAGGACATATCCGCCACAGTTGGCATTGTGTACATTCTCATTCATGGGTCACTTGCCTCCTTCGCACATACCTGGTTCCCACCCCTCCCCACATTCCGCTATTGTGTGGCTGAGGTGCCACGCTGTTGATGGTTCATGTACATGGCTGAGCAAGGTTGTCACAGTAAGTTGTGCTGTCATGTCTGGTGGGTGGGCATGTTGTCTGGCATGTTGTATGTGATTTTGTGACGTGCGCATTGCCAGTGTTGTGAGTTGCATGATTGTGGAGTTGAGGTGTGTGGTGTGTTCATTTGGTACTTACCTACAAGCAGTGCATTTCCATGGGTGCCATCCTGGTAACGCTGGTTGATGATGATGGACTGTCGGGGGATGATGGAATCATGCACACTGCCTGGGTAGTTGGCTACAACATTGGTGTAGGGTCCCCGCTGGTCCACTATTGCCTGCACATTGATGGGATGCGTGTGCTTTCTGTTGCAGTAATTGTGTGTTTTTTCGGCAGGGGGCACAAGTAGGACATGTGTGCAGTCGATTGCCCCCAACAGGTGCGGGAATCCTGCTATGGCGTGTAGTCCTTGCTTGGTCTGCAGCTGTTCCTGCACATTGTGGGGGACATTTAGGTACTGGGGTACCTGGCTGATGATGGCATCCAGGACAGGTGTGGGGAACTTGGATGGGGCTGGCTATGAGTCTCCTCGGACTCTGGCGGATGTTGTTTGGGAGGTACGGGAGGCCAACATGTGCAGCACAGCCAGCAGCTTTGTCTGCGGAGGGATGTTGGTTGTCCGCTGTGTAGGTGCCGTCAGCCTGTGGGCAATGATGGTCCGGATGTGGTGGATGGTTGTCCTTTTGAGCCTGTGGTGGGCATTGACATTGTCTGGTGTTAGGTCTGTGGGGCTGGTGCGTTTCCTGAAGGTCCGCTGTCTTTGTCTGCGCTGCCTCTGTGGTGTTCCGGGGTGGGGGGCGGGGTGGTCCGGGGGGGTGTTGGGGCCCTGGAGGTGGTGGCGGAGGGTGTTGTTGCCCTCTCGGGGCTCCGGGATGCATGGTGAGTAGCTCCATGGCATCTGTTGTTCTTCATGTGTGGCTCTGGGCTGGGCTCCCTTTGATGGTGCAGGTTGTCGTCCGACTTTACACCAGGTCAGAGCAGGTGTTAGATTCCTGCTGCTAACGCGCCTTATCGCCTGTTTCGTGGTCTTATCGCCGATCGGGCTGGTCGTTGAGAATGTTGCGAAGTGGTGTTGTCGCGGATTTTTGCTCAGGAACGCCTACTCTGCATCTCATTAGCGATAGTTGCAGGGGTCATCTGTGGCGATGTTTTTTGCGGATGCTTTCGCAGGTAAACTGGTGTTATCGGCTGTTAGCACCAGCTTGTGAATGGGGCGATAAATTTATCGCGACTTTGGCTGCGGTAAAGTGCCGATAACTCGGCGTTAGCTCCTTGAGAGGCTGGAAGGGACCTCAGCGAGGTTGCTGCAGGGTTAGACCCTGCTGCGTGGGCGTTGTCCCAGGTGAGCCCCAGCTCACGGAGGTGGCCCAGCTAGGCCTGGGTGCAGCTTGTGGCCTGGGTGAGCTCCCTGCCTCGGCTGTTGATGATCCGGTCCCACGACTGGTGCATATTCCCTGGCAGGAACAAAAGATATGCGGAGTGAGTCCATGAGTCGAGCTTTTCTTTAAAACTCAGTCAATACAGGATTAATAGGACCCCGAGGGACCTCTTTCAGGGTTCAAGTGTCCAAACGGCCGTGTCTAGTCACAGAAATCTAGTCAGATGGCTCAGAAGTTTTGAAGGTTCGAAGTCCTGAGAGGGCTCGACGAGGTCGGAAAGTTGAATCGCTTCATCCTGAATAAGCGAGCGGAGGTGGGTGTTAGCCAGGCAGGCAAGTAAGCCTGAGCGAGATGACTTCTAGAAAATTACGCTCGGGGTGTGTGCTCTCCTCGCTACCGAGTCGATCTCATAAATTAAGGAGATCGTACAGTGGCACTAGACAATTACAGCAACTCTGCTATAAATCCCACCCAGTCATCACTGGTTTCTTCCGAAAGATGCCCTGGATTGTACCTGAGGCAGCAGCAGTGGTCCAAGAAGGACTGATCTTCAATTCCCACTCAGCAACGCCTTCTTCTTTATCTTTTGTGGAACCACAGGGAGATCATTGCATTCCTGCTGGGGGCCAGACTTAGTAATGCGAAGGGATCCGGGCCCAGATAAATGAAAGTGTTGAGGATGGTTTAAGTGGGCAACCTTGTGACGCTTTTCTATGTGCAAATTTGGTTTTAGATTCTCTCGTTAACCAACAGAGACAGCTACATATTTCCTTGAACAGGTCAAAGCCTGACTGTATGACTGTTGTTACACCTGTTGTTTCACCGGTTCGGGGGGATATTTACAAGGGAATAAGTGAGGATGGGGGTCCGGATGATCCCCTGGGAGATGATTCTTCTGTGGTTGAGAGGGCAAAGACATGCAAAAAGTTAAAGTCAGGGGAAGACTTTACACTCCCAGATATGGATATAGAAGCCCAAATAAGGGGCTGGGGAGACCCTCATGATCATACCCATAAGGATGATCATCCAACGAGTAGATCCAGGGGAAAAAACATCCCAATCGTAAGCTCTTCTCCTAGGCGTCTTTCTTTGCCCCTTTTATATTGCAGCACAAGTCATTTGATTGGTACTTCTTTGGAGTCTGCCCATGATGTATTCCTGCCTTGTACACAACCGAAATCTGGAAATGAGACGGATGGTGTGCCTTCGGAATATCTTGTTTGTATTGAAAAAAAATTAAATTCTATTTTGTCTTTATTAGAGAAATCTGTATTAAGCTCTGATCATATACTGGAAATGATCTCTGTAATGTTGTTTGAAGTGCAAAAGGTAAATAAGTCTGACACCATCAAACCCATTCCTACGTTACACTCCCATACGGAAGAACAGGTAAAGGACAGGCTACTATCATTTGTCCCCTTGGGAGAGTCGAGAGACGTCTCCGTTCAAGCGGGAATGCCCCTTTATATGTTGCCCCCCATAGAACCTACTTATAACCTTGAAAAGGAAGAGCTTTGTTTAAGCACACTATTTGGGGAGGCCGAATTGGGTCCCCTTCCGGGAAAGCCTATATTGAAAACCTTCCCTTTTTTTTTAATAATGGTAAAAAAGGGGGTACTGGAGAAGTTGAGAAAATAAGGGGTCACGTCAAGCAGGTGGGTAGAGGAGGAGGAGAGGGGGAGGTCCCAACTCCATCTACCTCTCAGGCTCATTTCCCTAATTTGCCAGAGAAGGGAGGGTTGAAAGCAGGGAAAAAGGGAAGCCCCGTAATAAATCATAAGGGGAAAAATATGAAAAAGAAACATAAAAAGACGAGACGATTTCCTAAACGAAAAGCGTCAAAGTTGCATTTTTCACGGATCTCCGTAAGTCAGAGTGATACACATACAATAATGGAGGAGGGAGGTCCTAAATCCCCGTTTGAAGAGGGTGTTCCTATGGAGTCCCCCATAGTGCATATGGCATCAGCTGGGAGATTGGGGGATTCTGGAACAGTAGTATCTCCATCAACCCTGATGTCGCAGTCCCCCCATGTATCTCATCCTCCTTTGATTAACGAGTTGGTCGATCCACTGGGAGGGGAAATGCAAATGGGATGTGGGGTTTCTATGCACCAGACAGGGTCTGGGGTTTCTGGGGTCTGGGCGGATGGTAACCTAGAGGGGGGGTCCTAAATCCCGAGTATCATTCAGGTTGGGTCGAACAGAATTTTCACAGGGACCACATCTTTGTCCAATAGTAATTTAGAGGCCCCAATCACCACCACCGTTTCGTATCCGAATACTCAGCCTAATGGCGGTGCACAAGTTGCTAGTCTTAGCGATAGGGTTCCTTTATGGATCCCCTTGAGGGATGCTACAAAGAAAATTAGTGTAGTGCAGAATGTTCCATCTTTCATTGTGGATTTCACTTGGTTATTTGATAATGAATCCATTCCGGTATATAGAGGATTCATTCTCAGCTTTTTTCTGAAATAGAGGCACTAAAGTTGATATCAAGCAGGGATATTTTAAATGTGAAGATTAATTACATGACACTTTTCACTACTCTAGAGTTACTTTTGGCTCCTTAATTGTTGCCAATTTGGTTATGCAGAATTGTGAGCATTTTCTGAAACGGGGGCTTGACATAACATCTGTTTTAGAATATGAGGAATATCCTACTATGTGTCCCATAACTCAGTGCTCGAAAGCCCCTAGGGCTGTTAAATCCGTTGCGCTAGATGCGATGGGCCCTGATTTTGAGTATTCACTGGGTAATACCAAAAAATTGTGGTTTCCTTATGACAAGAGGGGATGTTCAATAAATCTGGTGACAGGTTCGGTAGCTGTTTCCCAGGTCCCAGATATAGAAGATGAATAGGCCCAGTGAAGCTGGGTCGCAAAAGCCTTGAATAACATCCGTCCGGTAGCAAAAAGGAGCGTTCCTTTGAGGTAGCCTGAGGGGGTTACTTTTGTCTTGGAATATGGCCGGTTTGGGTCATAATGAGATGAAATTGAATTTTTTGAAAACCATGAATCCTTTAATTATATGCTTACAAGAAACTTGGCCTTGCAAAGAGTTTGATTGTGATGGCTATTTTGTTTTTTCCTGTTATGCTAAGCGCACTGAAAGGGGACACGCTAGTGGGGGGGTCTCCATTCTGCTTAAGAACTCCCTTAACTGGAATCAGAAGGCATTTTGCCATCCTTCAACTCTTTGTATATGCTTGAAGCTGGCACGTTTGGGAGACTTTGGAAGGTCTACTTTCTTCCTCGTGGCAAATCTGTATATCCCCCGTGGGAGAAATTTTGATCATTTGTTGAGTGTACTCTTTTTATACATTCATGATATAGCTATCAGGGAAGAATGCCCCCTAGTGATAATCATGGGAGACTTAAATGCCAAAATCTCTAACTCTGCTTCGGAGATTTATGCCAACACTGATAAAGAGGAAATTTGGCATATACCCGAGATTTTATTACCGGAAAAAATAAAAACGGATAAACGGGGGTTCTCCCTGCTTGAAAGGATTAGAGGTACAGATCTTGTCATTTTAAATGGGAGAGTGTCTGTCGACAAAATAGCACAATTTACCTTTCACTGTCATCATACTCAGAGCCTCTTAGACTATGTGGTTGTCTCCTATGAAATGTTTGGGGATTGTGAAAATCTATTTGTCCTCCCGTTGGTATGGAGCGACCATAGTGTAGTGGGTATCACAGTGGCCTTTGATCTACCTGTACTGGATCCGGGGAACTCTGGCCAGGGCATGGTTGTTTTCAATAAAGCAAATGGACGTTCTTTTTAGACGTTAAAAAATATCTCTGAAGTAAGTTTGATAGTGAAGAGTGCTTATGTAGAACAGCAGGGTTATGCTCACGCTAATATCATACAGTATTTTGAGGCCCAAATGGAAGAGATACGTAATTTAAGCTCTAAATCTGCTGGACCGCGTTTGACTAAACAGGGTATGTCCTCATTGAAATTATTAAATCAAGAAATTAATCGACTAGTCCGAAAACAGCATAGACAATTCTCTATGGGTCGACAGCAGGAAATCAATCGCCATAAGCGAGTAAGAAGCCGCCGTAAACACAGTGAAAAGAGAAGGGAGTATGACGCCAAGTGGATTGGGTTGAGGGAAGCCGCAAGGGCCAAAGATTCAAGAAAGTATTAGCATTTGATTGCGGAATATTGTGATTCAAGGCAGAGGGCTCTGCCTATACCGATCCCACAAAAGGATTGGGTGGATTATATCTCCCTATTATATAAAAACAACAGCCAAGTTGTTCCTATGATGATTGGTGTGGATGAGTCTTCTCCTCTTGAATTTGGCCCCCCGTCAGGGGATGAAGTAGTAGGTTTTATAAAGAACGCTAGAACCTCCGGTGCACAAGGGCCGGATGGAATTCCGATTGTGCTAATTAAAATGGAGTCAGCTGCATGGGGAGCTCTCCTAGCGCCAATGTTTAATTATTGTTTTCAAACGAGTAAAATTTCCCCCTCTTGGAAGGAGAGTATTATAGTCCCTTTGTATAAAAAAGGCCCGAAAACCTCGCCAGTTAGTTTCAGACAGATTGCACTGCTGGATGCTTCGGGCAAATTATTTGCAAAAAGTATACTTTGTCATCTGCAACAATGGGCCCATGACCAGAATATTATACCACCAGAACAAGCTGGTTTTAGAAAGAACCATAGTACCTCGGACAATATTGAGGTCGTTCAGACCATTGTAGAGAAATATGTTTTTTCACGAGGTATGTCAGTTTATAGCATTTATTGATTTCTCCACGGCGTTTGACAAAGTGGATCGCCAAACGCTGTGGAGAAAGCTCCTTCATCTTGGAACACCACATCACCTTTTGGGTCTTATTATAGAATTACATACAGATACCTGGTGCCAAGTTTTGATGGGAGGTTCGCTGGGGCTATCATGTAAGATCAGAACATATAATGGGCTTAAGCAGGGCTGCCTGCTGGCCCCCCTTTTGTTTTCTTTATATATATCTGATCTCCCTGGCGTCTTGAACTCAGTGAGGTGGGATGCCCCCAGAATTGGTACAATGTCCGTTGGTTCTTTATTATATGCGGATGACGTGGCAATTTTTGATTTAACGCCCATTGGTCTGCAACATTGTCTGGATGCCCTGACTAAAAATGCAGAAGCCCACTACTTGAAAATTAATATTGCTAAAAGTAAGATCTTAGTTTTCCGCAAGAAAGAGCTTAAAATAAAGAGATGTTTTAAGTGGACGTTGGGGTTTGAAAAATTGGAATTGGTTGATTCTTATTTATATTTGGGGAAGGTTTTCTCAAAAACAGGGCGAGATCTAGAGCATATCAAACTTTGTGTTAGCAAGGCTGTCTCCCAGGCTAGCGCATTAAACAGATTTTATGAAACTTGTGGGAGACGCCATTTTGGTCATGTTCTGTCAGTCTTTAAGGTTAAAATTCCCCCTTCATTAACATACGCTGCTGAGGTATTGGATATGAACCATTGGCTTTCCTTTGATAAGGCCGAAGGCCGAATCCTGTGTCAAATCTGTAATCTAAACTCTCTGGCTGCCCCACAAGTTTTACGTCTTGAATTTGGTTTAATATCCTCATATATTTTATCCTTTGCAGCGGTTCTGAGGTGAGGTAACCCCCTCTGCTGGGGGGATGAGGGTACTCTTGGGGCTGCCTTGAGAATAGAAATCTTTGATAAATTGAAAGAACAATCAACATTCTTTAGGTTCTTTGCACAAGCAAATGATTCTTTTGGGCTCAGCTTGAATACTGTTTCCCCCATGCCAAAGTCGGCATTGAAGCTGTTTATAAAGAAGTCCGCAACCTCTATCAGTCTGGTTAGAGACATTGCTTTAAGTCAGTCCAAGTCTCGTAATGAGGTAGTCAGTCTGTGGGAGCGCTTTGGGGAATAAACCACAGCTTTATTTAACTTGGAACCTACCTCACGGGATTAGAAGGCTGATACTCCTATTGAGAATCAACTTGTTGCCCCTAAGAGAAGTTACCGGTATTTGGGATAAAATACCAAGAGTGGAGAGAATTTGTGAAATGTGATACTTACAAAGCCAAGATTTTAATCATGTGCTATTTGTGTGCACGGAGTTACAAAGGGCCAGGCACATGTTTTTAAGATCATTATTTATCAAATTTAATATCCATTCTGCCCAGGAGGCCCGTTCATTTGTTTTGTCCCCACCAAATGAAATGGTTTCCTATAGGATATATCAATTTATAAAAATGTTCCTGGCTATCTATTAGGTAATTTTTAATTTTATTCTCTATGTCGCAACACTTGATGGTTGAATATTTGATTGTATACATGTTTTAATATTTCTCTTATCGTTCCATAGGAATGTTCTGATTTATGTATCTATTTATTTCTTTATTTCTGCACACCACACAGTATGTTTGATAGAAGTCTTTTTTAGGAGGCAGCCATGTATAAAGGAAGAATTTTGTATTGTATGTAAAGTATTTCTCGTTTAATCTGTCTGTGTATTTTTGTGGACCTCCATAGGAGTTCCTTATCAAAATAAAATAATTGTATTGTATTGTTGCCTTTATATTGTTTATTTTCTCCTTGAGGAAATTGGTTGAGAATCTTCAATGACATTTTCCCACTGACAGTAAGATTTCATTAAATGCAACAATAGTTCTGAAGGTACTGGAACACAATTCGCCAATACCGATCCCATGATTTAGTCTTAAATAATGATGTGGTATTTTTAGATTTTAAATATTGAATTAGTCAAGCATTTTGAGGGCCCTATTTGCATAATTTGCTAATGTTTTTGTGAGCCAAAACTCAAATAAAGTGCACTGAACAGGGACCTGCAAAAGTTAAACTAACAGATGGGACTTAGAACATTGAAAAAGTCCATGAGTATAAAAGATCTACTACAGGATCACGATTACATTTAAGGAAGGAAATAGTTTGCTTCCAAGAAGAAGAGGGCGGTTCTGCCCATGGGAAGTCTATAAATTTCCACATTGTTGTAAACATGTGGGTATTTGCAAACCTTTTTGATGTTCTTCTCACTCAGTGGCAGAAAATGCAGTTGTTAAGTGAGTAAGTTGGGTGTGGAGGACAGATATTTCTACACTTTGTGCAGGTGTTGGGAAAGGATTTTTCTTTACAAGGTGAAACGAAATCCTGGTTGAGAAAAATAGAAAACTAGTTAAAATGTTTTTGAACCTTAAGTGCAACTGTAATCTGCAGGTTTAGGGATAAGTGTGGCTAAGACATTTTTGTGATTTGCGTAGATTTTCATGTTTACCTGTAGTCTGGGAGTGGTACAGAAACCTGAGAAGATTGCGAGCAGCACTGCCAGCACCCCAAAATCCAAGGTGTTACGCTCTATTGAAAAAGGACAAATATCCTGATACACATGTTTAGAGATTGCCAGCACTGGGTGCACGAACAATTGTGAATACTAAAGATGTTCAAGTAAAGTGAGTGTTACCATGCACTGCATTTACCACAATGCATCTGGGCGAATTGTGTGCTGATATGCTGGGCAGTATGCTTGCTCCCTTCTCCCTTTTCTGATTTTCATATGTGATGTTGCCAATTTTTATGAATCCTCAGATGAAATCCACATAAACTGTGTGTGCAGATGTACTATTTTTAAGATTTGCGTATCTTGTATGATTCTCTGTAAATCAGGTGCAGAATCCTGACATCAAATTAAGTATATGAATGAAATGTGCATATCTCAGACACAATGTGGCATGTAAATGTGAAATGCTGATGGCAGGTGACTAACTATGGGTGGGGCTATGAGAAGCCTGCCTGTCTCTTTCTGTCCATGTACATGAGAGGAATTCTGTACAAAATAAGTCCCGATTCAGGAATGCAGTTTTAATGTTGCATCAGTTTACATTGGGCCCAATAAAAAGACTTGCAATGGTTTTAATCAATGAAAAAAGAAAAAATGCCATTTCTGTCAGTTGTTTTGTTTGAATTGTGAATAGACTGGCACTATTCTCTTCCTTATTTTTGCATTTGTCAATGGATCCGACCACAAAGACGTGTTTCAGGCGTTTTCTGCCTACCTATACAGTTGCAGCTGGCATGACTCATGGGTGTGGGGGCGGAGGGTTGCGTGGGGGCGGAGGGTTGCGCGGGCGACACGCAGGGAGGGGGGTGTTTACTATATTTAAAAATATAAATATATAATTGGACTTACCTGTCTGCTGGGCGGCCGGGTCCCGTGTCTTCTCTGCTCTCCTGCTCTCCAGGAACAGGAAGAAGAAGCAGGCAGCCAGGCTCCCTCCCTCCCCTAAGCCAATCACAACGCTGCTCAAGCAGCATTGTGATTGGTCGGGACGCCTCCCAGCCAGCGGCTTATGGGGAAGCCATTTTCTCCATGTAGGCTACATTGCAACCTACATGGAGAAAAGGCAGAGTGCACATGACTGGTTTGGGCGGCCCTAGGGGGCCGACCAAACAGTCTTTGCACACTCGGGAGTGGGCAGGCACACCACTCCTCCTCTGCCCAACTGCCCGTGACCAAACATAAAATGGTAATAACTGAAAGTTATTATCATTTTATGTTTCTGCTTCTCGCATTGCGAGGATCAGTGGGGTGATGCTCCTCCACCCTAGTGGAGGAGCCGCACCCGTTCCTATATATGTACATATGTGTATTTATGTATGTATGTTTGCAACATTAAGGGGCCGATTCCGATCTCGGCCGGTAGGGCTCCGAATCGGATTCGGCTTAACCGGATCCGATTCGGAGCCCTATTGCCCGACCGATTCGTACGCGCGTCCGGGCGAGCGAATACGATGCGAAATCGCCGACCGACTCGTCCGGGCGTCCCGACCACTCCGACCGACTCGTTCCCGGGTCTAACCGCACCGACCGACTCGCTCGGACTCGACTCGCACCGCGCAATGGAGACGTTCCCCGGCCGGGTAAGTACGATGCGCGCCGCGAGCAGTCCGACCGAGCCGCGCACTCCGGCACGAAAGAGCAGTCAGAGCCGTACTTTGGGGGTCCATGTCGGACCCCCCTGTATGCGTAGCTGCGCGAGTCTCACACAGGGGGGACCCATGGGTCCCCCCTACCTGTGCGTGTACGGCGCGAGTCGCTCCGCTGCGTACCCGCTGTAGGGGTGCCCTTGTCCGCCTCGCACCCACTGAGTCAACGGGAGCCCGCGCACGCGTTGTACGACCGGCTCCCATTGACTTCAATGGGAGTCCGACGAATCGAGTCCGATGGCATACGTGCGCATCGTACTCGCTCGGTCGAGGCTGCACAGCGTCCGATTCGGTCGGAAATCTCTCCGGGTCCGGCTCGGTCGGAGAGATTTCCGGCCCGAAACGGAATCGGCCCCTAAATGTTTGCAAAGTTTGAGTAAATTGCTTTCCTGTAATTACACAAAATATAACCGCCACTCACATTCTGGTTGTTTATGTTGTTCCTGTGCTCCTGTTCTGCATGGTGTAGTTGTGTCATTTTGCAAATTTCCCGTAAAATTATATTAGAAATTGAGGGGGGTTGAAGCCCCACACAAATAATAAATGCAATCCTTGTCAAGATGAACCACAAAAGTCACTAAATAAACCTGTGCTTAACCCTCTAGTATCTTTGCACAAACACAATCAGGCTTACCATAGAGGAAATATGTTAAGTATTTATGCAGCATTTAAACAGTAATAAGGTAAAAACACAACACTAAAAATCCGAAAACAATTTAGAAAAATAGTGTTCAAGGTTAAAAAATAAAAATACACCAAACTGTCAAAAATCCAATCAATAGAACTGGAGATATTAGTTTTTAAAGTTTTTGTACAAATAGCACCAAAAAGCACAAGGTACCACCCGTGGTTAGCTGGTCACGCTGTACCGGGATAAAGTTTGTGATTGAGCGCAAGTAGATACAGGGACCAGGTTAATCCTGCTGAAGGGTTACCTTTTTATGCTTGCATGAGAAGCTGTCATTCCCATTGGCGAGGGGCGGCAAGTAGGTCGTTGTCGCCACATGAAGCAGGTCGTCTGTCGCAGATAACAGCTGTATTGATGCGAAAAACTGGTCAGCGCTGAAGACATGCATTAGTGGTTGTCACATGCTGTCGCTGTTGCTGTTGGCTCAAAGTGAAGGTCTCACTAGGATTTTGTATTGGAAGTCACTACCAATGGTTGCTGTTGCCCTGAAGTACAGGTCCCTCAGGAGCTTCGCATTGGCAGTTCTTGCGTGTGGTCAGTTCTTGGCACGAAGATGCGGCTTCGCAGTCACAAGGAGCCCAAGCTTCAGTATCTTTAAATTTTCTTCACGAGGAGCACACTCTGATGCCAGCCAAGGTCCAGGACATTGGGGCACTTCTTGGGGATCAACACTCACCTACAGCAGAGGACAGCAGCAGGGCTCAGGCAGTTGATGTTGGTTACCTGGGCAGTTGCAGGAAGGCATCTGGAAGCTTGTTATGCCCCTGTAGCTCAAACAGGAGGTCAGCCAACTGACCCTTGGAATCACTTCTTGGGGTCCTGGGTTCAAGGTAAGCAGGTCCGGTCTTCATTTCTCAGACAGCAGGGAAGCCCTTCTGCTGAATCTTCTACAGGTCAGGGATTGTTCTTATGAGAGGTTCTGAAGGTGTCAGCCTTTATGTGTTGGAATTCCCTGGCCTACCCTCAAATGGTTCTGGTCAGTTCATCCCCTTACGCTAGTCCTGGCTTTAAACCGTCTAGGGTGACAAAGGCAAGGGCAAGTCTGGTTTCAGGTTCCTTTGTGTGAGATAAAGGTAGAACCCTTTGAAGTGCAATCAGGGCAGACTATAGCTCCCCCCCCCCAGCGATCCTGTCAGGAAGACTCACACCCCTCACTTCTAGGCCTCCTTTGTCCCAATGTCTGGAAAGAATACACAACCCACAACATCCAACAACAGGATAGACATTCACAGACATTTGACCCAGGGCACTGGCAGAAAGGCATTGTTGGTTTGAGAAGAAAAATGCCAATGTTCTAAAAGTGACATTTGCTAAATACTAACTTAAGATCTAACTTTACCATTAAAGATGATTTTAATTTATAATTCATTTAAGTGGAGGAAGCATGTCCCATCTTTTTCCCAAACTGAAGTTATCACTTATTAAGTGTGATAAGGTAATCAACTGTTAGTCTATTGGAGGGACAACCTTACAGCTAAATAATGACTTTCAGAGTTTTTCTTTGTCAAGACAGGTAAAACCTAAGCACACATGACCTACTATTTGAATACCATGTACCCTGTCCATGAGCCTTTAGGGCCTATGTAATGGATGGCTTATGTGTATTAAAAAGGAAGGTTTAGGTCTGGCAAAGTTTTATTATGCCAGTCTAAATGGCAGTTTCAAACTGGCCTACAGGCTGAAGTGGCAGGCCTGCAACATGTTTTACAGGGCTACTTTAGTAGGTGGCATAAATGGTGCTGCTGTCCACTAGTAGCATTCAATTTACAGGCCCTGGGTATATGTAGGGCCCTTTAATAGGGAATAGCAAGAAAATTGAAAGTTCCAATCAGGTGTTGGATGATGTTACCATGCTTAAAAGAGAGAGCATAAGCATTTTGCCACTGGTAGCAGGGAAAGGTTCACAGAGTCTTAAAGCCAACAAAAATGGGTTAAGGAAAGGAAGGCAAAAATCTGGAATGACCCTGCAGAGAAGCCCAGGTCCAACACAAGTGTATTAGGAAATGTGCAAAATAATAATAGATTATGTCAGCGTATCAGAAATTTTACCCGGTCCTAGTAGGTATTATTTATGTATGGATGCATGTAGTATGTCTATTACATGAAGCTAGTCAAAAGGCAGTGGCGTGCTATACATGGTCAAAGACAAGTCAATGGATGATAGGAATGGTAGCTGGTTTCTAGGAGTGGCCCATTACTGCATTGTGATGCAGTGTTCTTTAAATAGGTGCATATTCAACTGTATCCTAAATTGAAGCAACATTGGGGCAGTCATGATGGATGCATGGATGTTGTTCCTGATCCTGGGGGCATATTTGGAAAAGGCCTGCTTGTCAAAAGTGCACCGTCTATGATGTATAAGGTGAGCCAAGTGAGCAGTCTTGCTACTGTACCATGATTTCAAGACAGAATGTTATGGATACATCATGCATGAGTGGAGAGAGCGAGCAGGCTAGTTTAATTTTCTCCCCTACTTCCGGTTGCGGCATTTCCGGTCGTGGCACTCCGGGGTTGGTGGGATAGTTGTCCTCATCCAGTCTATTTACAGAACATGATCCTGCGGATGCGCAGCGGACGCATGCAGTGGATGCGCCACTGGCACACCAAAGGCAAGCCCATCTGCGCCCTGCCGTCACCAGGAGCCAGGACCCCTTCCCCTTGTAGCAGCCATTCCCTACCGAGATACACTTGTTCTATGACAGAACTTAGTCACATTAGCCAGCTGGTAAACTCGGCAGGCGATTTAAATGGGTGTCATGCGAACGTTCTTTCTTCCAACCTGGTAGGGCCATTTTCTTGTAAAAACCGCCAATTCAAGAGTCTTAAAGAAAGATCAAGGGGGGTGTACAACATACCCTCCAAGCCTCTGTAGATGATTCGAAGCCTGAATGAATCACTTCTGTGAATTTAGGCAGGCAGGCTCCTCATAGCCCCACCCATAGTTGGAGAGCCTTTTTAATAAATGTAAGATCTCTGCCCAAACATTGTACTGAAATATGGGATTTATTGAATTTCCAGTCCCCCGTTGTAGGTTTTCTAATAGAAACATGGCTCAAACCCTTTTCTATTCCGGCTATTACGCTAGCTCTCCCAGAAAAGTACCACATTTTGAATTTAAATAGAGATAGCAAAGTAGGTGGAGGTGTTGCTATTGTCTTTAAATCTTCTCTAAATATTACTATAACGGATACTTCCTTGGATGATACGATAGAGATCTGTCTTTTTAAGATGGAAATTACACCCCAGGATTGCTAGAAAGGTGCCTTTGTATATCGCCCCCCAGGGCCTCTTAAGGACTTCTCTTTAAAATTAATGGAAAGTATTGCTCCCCATGTCATCTCTTCTAAACAATTTCTTCTATTAGGGGACGTTAACATACATAGTGAAAGTAGTGAGAACGTGGACGCAGCCCACTTCTTGGCAGATATGGCCTCCCTAGGGCTGGAGAAGGGTTGGAAAAGATTAATTCAGGGCTTACCCATGCGGCAGGTCATACGTTAGATCTCATTCTCACCAACACACTTCATATACACTCCGACCCCCCTGTCCCAGTGATTTGGTCTGACCACTCACTTATCAACTTCCAGATTAATAGTACTCAACTAATTGGCACCACCGTCTCTCACACTGGGAACACTAAGAGACAATGGGATAAAATTTCAGAAGATGCGTTCTCAAAGGAGTTCTTACTAACCTACTTTTGATTAGCCCGGGGATATTAAAACAAAACTTAACGAACTCGATCAATGGCAGCTATAGACACGTTGGTGCCACTCAAGATACAGCAGTCCAAATCCCAAAGAAAGCATGCAGTCTGGTTCACTCCGGAACTATGTAGAGAGAAATCTAAGTGTAAAAAATTGGGAAAAAACTGGCGAAAAACTCAATCGCAGGCAGAGAAACTAATATTTAAAACAGCTGTAACTTCCTACCATAAAAATATTAAGATAACACAGAAAGGATATATCTTCGCGCAATTAAGCCAAGCGGGGAATTCTACTAAGGAACTCTATAAGATTCTTAAATCATTTGCGTCTCCAATTGTCTGTGCTAATCCTATCCCTGTCTCTCAAATTTTATGTGACAAAATCTATGACAAATTTCCTAGGAACTCCAGTACTTTAGACACCTCCATTCCTTTTTTTACAGCTTTCAGAAAGAAAGACGCCGTCTTAGCAGTCTTTCCACCCCTGCAGGTTTCTAAAGTTGAAGAGATGCTAAAAACGGCTAAGTCAGGTTCCCCTACTGACATTATGCCAGCCAGAGTGTTCACCCTACTAGCAAAGCATCTCGCCCCCTCAATATGCACCTTATTAAACTACTCCCTGAGCTAGGGGAAAGTGCCCCATGTATGGAAAGCAGCTCAAGTCCTTCCGATTTGTAAAAAGGTCAATGTGCCTTCTACAGAGCTATCTAATTACCGTCCCATTGCACTCCTTCCGCTCATGAGCAAACCTTTGGAAGGATATATCAACTCGAAGCTCATGGAACATATTGAATCCCAAGTATGTCTTGACCGCTCACAGTCTGGTTTTAGACCAAGATACTCGACCGAATCTACCCTTATAGGTGTCACAGACTTTATTAAACTTTCTCTAGATAATAACAAGGCAGTATCATTAGTGCTGCTGGACTTGGCCGCAGCCTTCAATACTGTAGCCCACCATAAGCAACTGCAAAGACTTATGGAAATTGGTATGGTGGGGCAGGCTCTTCATTGGCTTTCTATCTTTTTAGAGCAGCGCACACAAACTGTGAATTTGGGTCCCTTTCGCTCTTGTGCTAGATCCCTTACGAAGGGGGTACCTCAGGGCTTGTGCCTTAGTCCTACGTTATTTAATATATATGTGGCCCCCCTTGCAAATATCATCAGAGATCATGGCTTCGTTCCCTTTTCGTATGCAGACAATACACAACTGCTTCTTTCGTTTGACAATAATTTGGTGGCCACAAAACAGCTCTTTGCTGACGGTATGCGAGCTATTTCTGACTGGATGACGAAGAATTTTCTCCAGTTGAATGCCGATAAAATGGAAGTACTTCTGTTCAACAAAGGACACATTTTGTGGTCCCCTGATTGGTGGCAGTCAGAATTAGGCCCCGCCCCACCCCTACAATCAAGGCAAAAAATCTGGGAGTTTATCTGGACCAATCCTTATCTATGAAAGATCAAGTGGCAACCACTTCAGGCACCTGTTTTTATATGCTGAAGCTTCTATGAAGAGTCTTCCACCTTCTCCCCTTATCAGTACGCAAGACCTTGATCCAAGCTCTGGTAGTCAGTCGACTCAACTACTGTAATGCACTTTTGGCAGCTACAAATGATACTGTGCTAAACAGGTCACAAGTGGTCCAGAACACAGCAGCGCGCCTGGCTCTCAATATGCCTCCTAGATCGACATCTCTACCAGTATTGAGACGCCTCCATTGGCTCCCCATCAGTGAAAGAATCAAGTTTAAAATCTGCTGCTTGGTCCATAAAACAATCAATGATAGGGGTCCCAGGTATCTGGTGGAAAAACTTGTCCAATACCTTCCAAGCAGATCTCTGTGCTCTGGAAAGAAGGATTTGCTAGTTGTCCCTCGGTTTAACAAACTACGAGCCAGTGGCAAAACCTTTGCCTACCTTGCCCATTAATACTGGAACTCCCTTCCCGTCCCTTTACGCAAGTGGCTGAATTTTCTTAAGTTTAGGAACCTGCTGAAAACTGAACTTTTTAATAATTGATTGCCTGCTCCCTCCTCTGTCCCTCCGCTGTTTAGCGCAGAGATACCCCTCCGGGGGAGATTCCTGCGCTCTATAAATCCTTCATTTATTCCTTCATTCATTCATGCACATGATAAAACACATTCACATGATAAAAGAAACACACATGCTCATGGTAAAACAAATACAGTGAAGGCTTTTAGATGTTATTGTAAATTGTTTTATATGGGGTCAAACAAGTTATCATCTGCAATATTTCAGAATTAGAAAGTTATAGAGTGGGGTGGACACTGAATCTTCAACATGCAAAATGATGTCGGAAAATATGCTTGCAGAGCATTACCGTGGTCAGTAGGATGCACAATTATCTGGCACCCCAGTCATTGCTCATAGTAAACAACACATAAAACATGAGTGCAATCATTATTATTACTTAAAACATGTATCTACTGACCACCTTTTCACATATCAAGCAATCCATATAATAACAAGCAAACAGTACATTATTGGAGCACTGACAAGGATCGTTGTCTGGAGCTTTTGTGAGTGAAATGTTAATTGTCAATAAAAGTATTCTACATTTATTGTTTTCCTTTAAGAGCCTGGTTTTACCAAGAGTGGGGCACTTTGTGGCACACCTGTAAAGGTGGGTGTGATATTTATAGTTTTCCTTAAGAGCCTGGCTTACCCAGATTATGGCACCTTGTGACACACCTGTAAAAATGGGTGTGAAATAATCCTTTCTTGATGAGTCTGTGTCTTGTTTCGTTGTCTACTCAAATTAAATGAATTGTTGCAAAATCTCTGGCCTTGTCAATTAGGGAGGTAGGTGGGGCTTTGTTTGGAGAATGTTCAGCTTCAGGCAGGACTTTAATCCTTAACTCAGGCGTTGTCTGAATAGTAATTCTGAATTTAATATCTCTGGTCAGATATTAGACAAGAAGTTTTTCTTGGTTCCTAGGAAATTCTTCAGAAAGAAGCCTCCACAGAGTCACAGTCACTTCTTGGTATTATACAGCTCTGTCTCTATCCATTCATCAACTGTAAAAGAATTTCCTTTAAGAGCTGAATCAAAACTGTTGCCTGGGCAAAGGGTGAATGAACTTGGCAATTCAATATCATGGGAAAACGTTGCAAAATATATGAAATCAATAAATATTGATTCGCCTAAATATAATTGGATTTAATTGGACTGGGGATTTAATTATTTTAACATGTTTAAAGCCTCCCAGAAAGGTTATGACAAAATAAGACACTGCTGCCCTGATTACGAGTGTAGGTGCTATTAAGTGTACCTGATAAATAATGCTACCACGGCGTACGTTATTTATAGGGTGCGATAAATAGCTCCTATTACGAGCTCATGAGGAATAACATGCAGATTTTGGTGTTTAACACACCAAAATCCGAATAGCACGGTGAATACCACACACATTTCCCTTGTTAAATTTCATCAGGTTTGACCTGCCAAAATTTAACGAAACATGAAGGGCCTCATTTACTATATTTTGACGCATGGCAGCACAGCAGCCTTCTTGCTGTGATGCCGTTTGTCAAAATAAAAGGGCAGGAATGGGATGCATCTACAAGGTATGGTGCATTCCTGTCCTTCTTCCCTGTGCCGGCGCACAAACAACAGCCATGCGCCAATGGAGACACCCTTGTGTCATGTAGCAAGGGTGCCGGCGTTGCGGAGATGAATGTTTTTTTTGCAGGAAGCGGCACCTTCCTGCACAAAAGCAATCAGTGATGGCATTTTCATATTTCTATGCATGCTGCATAATGCAGCACACATAGTAAGAGGAAAAACCAAGCAGAAATAAAATCATTTCTCTTAGTTGTGACACTCCTAAGCCTCCCCTGGGGAGGTGTAGGATTCTGACACAATCCAATCTTTAAAAACTTTGTAAATCTGGGAATGTGTCAGATTCCATGGGTGCTGCGTGGGAACACCAAAACCCATGCAATGCCCCTTTCATGCAAAGTAATGCGTGAAAGGGTCCCATATTTACAAAGCCATGAAAAGTCACACAGGGTGACTTTACGTGGCCTTGTAAATATGGGCAAGCCCATTGCACTGCCGTGCATCAAAACAAAGTGACTCACTGGCATCGCAATGGGCTTATAAATTTTGAACTTATCTGATAAGTTGAATACCTTTTAACCTGTAATTCCAGTGGAAAAACATGGGTTTATGCACGGGCCAGAATTTACTGACCCACTCATAATCTTTTAGCATGTTGCCTAATTCTTTACCACTGCCCAATAAAACCAACTCATCAATGTTTCCCACTCTTGATCTCTGGTCATCATTTGAAGTGGTGGCCAATGGCATCCTTGTATCGACTGTGACTAGCCAAGGTATCGTTGACTTAGCTCCTACCTGAAGCTCTTTCCCTTTCAAAAATATGATTCAATCTCATTATTTACCATAACTGTTGTGTAGTTCCTACAAATCTATATAGGATCTCACGTTTAGACAACATAAACTAAGGGATTGGTGTCCAGACTGATTCCAGACACCCCCAAAGGATATGTTAGTCTGTTAGTCCAGCTAGCTCACAGTGCCACCATGAGTCCCTCTTACCAAGGAGCGAATAGCTTCTGGCAACTATTGAACATGACAACCCTGACCCCTCAGGGATCATGGAAACAGTTCAATACTTTCCTCTCTGTCACTCGTGCTTACTTTGTCTCAGAGAGATACACAGAATAAACGGTGGTGATGTTTTCAATAAGCATTTAGTGAACCAGCGTCATTCTAGTGTAAAATACGTGTGCTGCAACAACCATTAGACAGAGACAGATATATACGATTATGAGCACCAGCAGAGTGAAGAAAAGGTAGAATTCTACCATAGTGCTAAAACATTGAATATATGCAGGCATATGGATACGTGACAGTAATAATACGTACTCCTGCTATGCAAACCCTAACTAGATGTACCTAAGTGTACCTAGCATGCATGTAGGTGTGTAGCCAAGAATCCCCCCAGGATAAAGCCAACCCCATTACCTGATGTGAGAGAATAAAGGACCCCGTCTTGGTCTCCAGATGGACACCCCGCGAGGAATGTCAGACCACTGTGTGCTGTAGTGTCTGTGTGCAGGAACCTCAGCATCTCGCATCAGCGTGTCAGCATGGAAGTCTTTTTTTCCTCTGGTTTGCCCAGCGAAGATGTAGCACTTATATACCCGAAAGGTACCCTCAGTGGTTCTACCTAGAAGCGTACTATGGGCATGTTGGGCAAGGATGACGATAGAGGTGACCTTTATACAGAGTTATTATGCAGAAGCTGGTAATCCTACTGTGATACTGTGAATCCTCATGCATAATACATGAGGCTAGTTTTTGTAGAAAACCACACAACAGTCATGTAGCACCTAACTAGGTAAAAGGTGAGCACCAGACCTGTTATGTAGAACAATGGTAGGAAAGATGTAGGTAAAAGGTTGTGTAACTACCTAGGCCTATATTGGGGTACAATGGGGTTCATAACACCCACTCCTCATCCGACTGGATGACATAATAATAAATGCTAAAATATGCCTGTTTAAAAAGCATAAAAACATTGCTTAAATATGAGTATAAAAACATCTAAAAAACATGGTATAAATTTATAAAATACAAATGTTGTAGCCGTAAAAAAAAAAGAGAGAAGGCCCTATGTGTCCTCTAGATAGTCAATATACTGCAAGACCAACTTAGCATGCCAAAAGCCATAGTGCTCAGTGAGAGCAGTAAAGGAAAAATAAAACAAAAATGATGTTTTCGAATTCCAGTTTTAGTTGTTTTCGAAAAAAGGCCGAATTGTTCCCAGCAGACAGAGAGCAAAATGTTTATGTGTCCTGTGTGGGAGACGCAACATCGCTGCTCCCTGCCTTCACAGACGACGGTCCCTGAAGCACCTCTTGGATCAAGTCAAAGGAGCAAAGGTGTTCTTCTCCAGTTCCTAAAGCCGTTGCTGGAGAAGCACTTGATGCCTGTATGTCTGGTACAGATCTGGTGTCCATTCTAACAGGAACTGAAGCATCCCGTGGTGGCTCTAAGAATGCCGACATAAGGATTGGAATACGATGAGGACACTACACTACATGGGCTTTTAGCGGGTCCAGCAGTACATCCACGTCCGGAGGCGTAACCAATGGAAGAGTCAGACAGATGTCGAACACACATTCATGTCCGCAGAATAAGCAGCAGAGTACAGGCAAGGCACAGTCTACCAAGACTGTTCTGAACGATGGAAAGCAATGCTCGCTTAGCTCCCGAAGCCGAGGTGTGCCCAGATGGAGTACCATGCATTCACGGCAACGTTGCTCCAAGAGCGCTTTTTCCATCACCTTGGAATTGGGGACGTCCATTACGTAGCAGAAAAATTTAAATCAGGATACCCACTACCAGAAGTAGGAGCAGCGGAAGCCCTCCAAAAATGTTTCCGAATACAGAGTGTATTAAAGATGGAATAACTCCGAAAACTGTCTGAAAGGTGCTTAACAGGACAGAACCTATGGCCTTAAATAGGTGTACTATCCCACTCGTAACAGACATGTTAAAGATACAATGAACCATTTCTCCGAAATGGAGCGGGAAGTTAGTTCGGACTAGGGCCTGTATCTCAGCCGAAGACCTTGCAACCTGGAGCTCAAAAGTCTCTCGAGCTGAGGTTAAGGCCACCTCCTTCTGTAAAAGTATGGCTTTCAGTCTGCTCAAAGAATCAAACCGTATAAAGGAAACATTCAGTGAAGGCCATAGCGGCGCCTCCCTGACTGTGTGTGTCGTGGAAACAATACTTGCATTCAACAAGTAACCTTGGAACTTACTGTGACCAGATATGCGATGCCGGGAAGCATCCCACAGCAACCTTGATCATTCAGCATTAAGTAACTTCCATTCGAGAGCAGTTTGAACACTGGATGAATAACAGGAGCTAGGGATCCTTTCAAGTGGCAAGATGGGTTTGCAACCGAAACATTGCAAGCTCCGTGAAACATAATATCCTGACAAATTATAGACCCACTTAACGAATTCTCACAGTCTGTACCGCTAAGAAATACTTCATTGTCCCCATTCCTGCATCTAAATCTGTATGGTAGGTCCCAAGATTCATGGATGTATTCCTTCCCTAAAGCTTCATACCTGCCTACCTGGTGGGTTTCTAGGCAATATTGAAATTGGAATGTTGTTACTGACAATGTGATGTGGCCATGAATTAACCATTCTGTGAACGGTGACTCAGCCGCCGTGAAAGGTAATTAGTCCAATTTTTCAATGTGCAGCATTGTATGCTTTGCATCTCTCTGTGTCATAGTTGTCTGCCTTGTTGTTAAATTATATGCCGAAAACAGACATGTACTGTTAATATATCGCCAGGGCACGTGACTAGAACGCAATTATTGTAGCGTCCAGCTTAATAATAGAATAGATCGCAACTGTTATTGCCCATGTTGTAGAATGGACAGATCCTGTTCCATTATATCTATAGCAGAAGACACAATGTTGGCCTGTGAATAAATCCTAGATGTTAGTGTGGTCATGCCATTGTCGACCACTGCCAAAGCCTTTTCTAGGTTAGCCCTGTCAATTTCACACAACCTCTGCGCAGCTTCCTGTCGAGAGATTTTCCAAACTTCGTTGTAATTGCGTATAAGAAGCGTTTACAACGTGGCTTCCGGGGACCTAGCAAAAAATCCCTTAAATCCATGTCATCTGAGAGTAAGGACAAGTGATGTTTCACCTAGGACAGTGTTGAGGTTCTTAGCCAATCTAGGCATAACTTCCCAACACTCTAGGATATCACCACACCAAATGTTCTCGTTGTACGTAGCGTTGGCCAGGCCTATGGATATTAAACTTTTCGGTGATACCCTTGAATCTTGATTGACACCCATTTGTGTTGATAGGCCAAACCAACCATCCCTTCCAAATGGGTCAAAAGAATTGTATAAACCTTCATGTATGATGTCATTCAGTGTATCCTCACTACGGTATGTATAATTTTGCAAACCCTCAAAGTGTGTAGGTGAGGGAATCCGGGGTGTGTTCAAGTCCTTAATCTTGGCTAATCCAAGACAGGTGGTCTGTTGCACTGCTTCATTCAGGAAGATAATTTGCTGTGGTATGACGCATGCTCTAAATAATGCCCCAATTCCCTGAACTTGCCAATCTTTAGTCCCCCAGACAGATTTTGTGTCTTTAGTGTCCTTCTGAAAGCTGAAACCTTGTAAAGACAGCTGGGAAATAAAGGAAGCAGAGTATATCTGTTTCGTTTTGGTGCGCATATTTCTTTTCGCATATGTAGGTGCAACCTTATAATAATATGAGGTCGGGTCTGAAGTGTTAAACCCAGAAAAACATGCAAACTTTTGTGAAAATGTTGGTGAACTAGCTTTTGGTGGTGTTGGGCAATGTTCCCATTGATGGTAAGTAAAAACATTGTATGGAATATTTGTCTTGTGCAAGAAATGATGACCATAGTGTTGGTAACAATACATGGTGTCAAAATCTGATGTTTCATCATACAATTCATTTTTTTTAAAAGCAGCACATTGTTCTAAATTAGACAGCATGCTATTTACAGTTTCAAAGTCCCAATCATCAGCAAATGTACTGGAGGTGATGATGTCATTCAAAGACATTTTAAATACATGTGGGATTGTTAAAAGTTCAGTGGGACCGAATACATCATATGAAACCCTACCCCAAACTATTCCTTCAGGAATCGGAACTGCTGTAATGTTCACAAAGGACAGGTCTCTTCGTTCATGATGAGATGACGCATGTGGTTTCAGGACCAAGTTCACTGATGTACTTCGGAGCGTTCTGGGAGATAATGTCCATTCAGGAGTAGGAAAAAGACAGTCACTACACCCATCCAGAGGACTAGGAACAGTAGACCAGTTGCAATCGAGAGCTGTAGCCAGGGAGAAATAAAGTAAGTCTTTTTCAGCCAAAGGTAGATGTTATATATTTTTTCTTTGCGGGAAGCAGAAGCTGGAGGTGACTCATGTTCACTCAGATCCAGTAAGAAGGTATCAAAGTCAATGAAGTAGCCGGATGCTGTTCGATCTATCTTTGGTAGCTCAGCAGGTTTTGTCGAACTGGCAGGTGACTTGTTTTGAGACATTTTCACATAGATGTCAGTATTAGGCCGAATTGAGATCTGTGTCTCATTTGTGCCTTGTTGTTGTTCAATTTTGACTGGTACGAGTTCCATTCCATTGTTGGCAACTCTGTTACTTCGTAGAGTAGATTCTTCAAACATTATTAGTCTTTCTGTCTGAACTTCTTGTATGGTAGCGAGAAGAGATCAGCGGCTACCCAGGAGCCCACGTGGCCTGCTATTCAGTATCAGCCACTTAGTGTGGTTTGATAAGATCAATGGCGACAAATCTCTTTTCTTTTTTGCTGACAAGGGGCGGAAGAAGTACTGTTCTTGTTCCTTCGATGGCCAGGACAGGTACAGGTGTTCTGTAAGATGGGCCAAATTATGTTTTGTCCACAATCTTTTCTCTGACCAGGTCCCCAATCTTTGGGACCCAGGTAGGTCTTGCCAGAACAGCTTTAACTTCCCCAGTGGCGGTGCGTTTTACTTGGACGTTGCTTTGTAATGCCCGGATTTCATTGAGTTCGTGTAAAACAGCCAAACAATCATTGATGTCAAATGCTTTTTAATCCATCACTGTGCTGCCACCATTGAGGTCAGATACTCACATCCTTGTCCCAAACAAGACCTCCCAGGGAGCTTCTGGCATGTTATTAAGTGCCCTCTGGACCCCATATTGGTGATTGATCCAACTGCCACCCAAGCCTAATACCCTTGCTGTTAAGGATTGCTTTAAGTCCCAGTTTTTCCTGCCAACAATCAAATTTCCCTTGGGATGAAATGGAGAGGGGTACTGCAATGCCACACCCAAACTTTACATGGCTTCCTTGTAAGCCTGAGAGCTGAACGCAGGGCCACAGTTAAAATATAATGTGCAAATTGCGTATGTCTCTATGAAGACTCGCATATCCTTTATAAGAGTTCGGGCATCAGCCGAGCGCTGCAGCCAAACCCACAGGAATATAGAGAATGAATCCACTGCCACCAAGATGTACTTGTAAGACCCATCAGATTGTAAGGGGCCGCAGTGGTCCAAATAGAAACATGCAAGAGGTCTGTCTGAAATCAGTAGTGGTGTTTGTGGTGGACGTGCTACAGTGGAACCCTTCATCTGCTGACAGATGTCGCACTTAAAGACAAATGCTTTTGTCTGTTTGGTGAGACCTGGCCACCAACAATGTTGTTTCAGTAGTGAAAGTGACGCAATAATACCTGAGTGTGCTGAGCCCAGACCCTCGTGTGCAGTTAGTATTATATCTAATCTGCGATCCATGTTTGGTATTACTCTATCCCCCACTCCTAGAATTTGAGCATACGGAATATTTTGTGCATCTAACTTGTAAGAGCACTTGAGTGGAAAACCTTTTGGCAAGGCTGTGCTGTTTTTCCGCGAAGCATTGACAGCTACCATTATCTGTCTGTCTACTCTCGTGCAAGAACGAGTGATTGCAGCTAGGGCAGCAGTTCGCATTGTCGCCTTGGGGGCTTCATCAGCCAATTAATTCTCTTCACTGTGCACGCAAACACGTCGATGACTCAGCGTATGAATGACGTGAGCCCGCGGCAAGCCTTTTTTCAGCTCTGCCACTTGTTTCCAAAGAAGGTTATGCTCTATTGTGCAACCTTTTGAATCTTTGAATCCATTCTGGCCCCAGCAGTGAAGATATTCATTATATGACTGGACACAATAAAATGAATTGCACACAATAAGTGTGGGGAATTCTCGATCCGTATTTTTTAGTGCCAGCACCAGGGCTTTTAGTTCTGTCAGCTGAGCCGTGCAATCTCCTAGCGACTGCATCTGCGTCTATTGCTGGGTCCGAACTTGCCATCCTGCATACGACCCTTTATAATCGCACATGCTGTGCTGTATTGTTGTTTACTTCCTATGGCTGGCTGAGCTGAACCATCAGGTTAAATTATATATTCATACTGATCTAGAGGCATTATTTCATTTGGGAGAAGATATTCTTGTTCGTACTGCAGAAATGCTTGAGTTTTTGATGTAGAATCAAATTTGTAGTCTACATCTGTTGCAGTGAGAGAATTAGCCCACTTTATCCATCGTGGATGTAGTGCTTTAGCGTTAGGAACGCTTGCTTTTGTAACAGCCTCTAAGGTTGGTACTGGAGTCACGACTATTATTTGTTTCCTCTGAGCCAGTGCTCTCTCTCTCACTACAGTACTGCTGTCAGGATTTTTTCAGTTGATGCAAAACACATTTCAGCGTTTGTGTACAAATGTGATTTGTATGCAATGGGTACCATTTCGCCTTCATTGAAGGTGACGTAAGTGTCCCCGGATTGACCCGCGATTACACGGATCACCAAATTCGTAGTGTTTACACGTGTGTGTAAGTGCTTGGAAGCTGTCATGTCAGCTTGTAGGGAACGAAGTAGCTCTGTGTGTTCCTGTGTCCAATGTTGAACTGAGAAATCAGGTCTAATTGAATCATAGAAAGGTTTCACCCTTTCTGCGTAATCCAAAATGTATGTTCTTCCAAAATTTAGGAATCCTAAAATGGATTGTAAGTCTTTGGAGGGGAAAGCCTTTGGAGGTGGGAGCAGTGCACATTTTTCTAAAACATTTGCTGCCAGGTTTTCCCTTCACTTGAGAGCTCATATCCCAAAAACAGGACATTAAGATGGGCAATTTTTTATTTTTTAAAGTTAAATTTGTTGCCCTCTGGGGCGAACCACAAAATTATGGTGTTCACCCTGGCCAAATGATCCAATAGTTCATCGTCCGACAGATAAATATCGTCTACATAGGACAAAACCTCCTCATCAAAACTTTGAAGTAACTCTGATACTCTCACAACCCCAGACTATTCTTATACCCTTGGGGCAGTCTACAAAATTGACGCTGAGAGCCTAGGACTGAGAATGCTGTCAAATATCTGCTCTCAAGTGCTATATTTTGGCGAAAGAATCCATTTGAGATATCTAGTGTTGTTTTGTACTTTTTCCGCACAATGTTATTCATTAATGCGGCACTGTGTGCATTTTGTACTGCAAATGTTTTTGTGCATGTGTTCAAATGTCTGTAGTCTAAAACTAGACAATATGAATTATTGGGTTTCATTAAGGGAAACAAAGGATTGTTCATAGAAGATGCACAATTTTCAATTACACCTGAACATTCAAGTTGATCTAAGATCTCTCTGACTTGTTTTTTTGCATCATGTTTTATTGGGTATTGTCTCTGTGGAGTTGGAGTATTTTTTACTGGGATTTCATGGTGAGGTGACTCAGCATCCCACCCTACATGGTTGCGGTATAATGCAGGAGCTAGTGCTACCGCCCACTCCTGCGCGTACAAATGTTTTAGCGATTCTGGAACGAGGTCGGAGAAAGCTGGTAAAATTACCGGTTCTCCCTTTAGGCAATCCATAACAAACTCAGGCAGCCAATCTTTTTCTGCTAAAAGGATGTTGTATCCAAAGGACAGGTTCTCCCAAAAGAGACCTTTAACCTTCCTGGGTATGTCCCACTCCATATGGAGTGTTAGTTCGTATAACTGGTGTGGGACACTTACCCTAGTATCAGGTGTCTCCACCGTGATATGTTCATTCAACACCGCTGTCACCAGAAATTCCATCAGGTTCCGGCAAGCTATTGTTATTTCTGCTGCGCTCTCTAGCATCGTCAGAGCTTATTCCCTATTCAGAAGTTGAGTCCTCAGCAGCCTGGGCATTTCTTATTTTAAGGCCCACTACTTTCTTCTTTTAAATTGAGGTTTACTATTTGGTTTATCTTCTTTTTTGATATTATAGTCTGAAGAGCGATGTGTCTCTCTTAGCTTGGCTCACTCTTCTGATCTGTGTTCTGACCGTCCTTCCCTTTCAGAGTTTCTTTGTGAACCCTGAAAGGAACGAGAGGAAAGTGTATCAGTATCCTGATACCTGTCAGGTTTGTTAATGTTATCACGGTTATACCTCCAGTCAGAGGGCTCATGTTGTGGAGGCACACACCGTGATGGTGATGCATTCTGCTTATTTTTTTGTTGTTTATTATTTCTTTTTAGAAAGATCAGGTGTTTGCTTAGTGCTATCCTTTTCAGGATTACCCCTTAATTGTGGTTTCATCGGTCTAGCTCCCAAATTATCTCTACCTAATTCAGAGTATGTATCTTCGATAATTTTTGGTAAATTCCGCTCCTGTTGTGCAGTAATGCATTCCCTCAGGCATTGGCATATAGCCACTGGTGCTGCCTCCCCTTTTATGTTTGCTAACATAATTGTAGATAGCTGGGAAAAATTACCTATTAATTTCATCCGTAAGTTTAGAGCAGGTTCTGCTCCATACTCATTCTGTATCTGTCTTAATACTTCTGGCATCACTGTTATTGAAGGGGTGCCATGAGTCCTGGTATAGATGGCAGCGAAGACTGTACCCCAAGTCGTACAATCCTCTATCGGGGGAGCAATCTCCATTGGCAAGCAGATTGTCAATATTCTGTGTTTTTCTTGTGGGCCTGTGTGTGGAAACACTGCCTCTAACCTTTCTGTTTTCTGTGCTATCCAGAACAGCATTTGCTCATGTTTGGTGGCATTCTCCCCATAACTGCATTTAGTGTTTGTGGAGTAATTTTAGTTGCAGTTCCCTGCAGTTGACCTGCTAGAGTAACCCTTATAGGTTGAAGTGTGAGTGTTCTCATAACGAACTGTGTCAGATTTCTGTAAAGTTTTATTATTTCTTTATGAAGTGGACGTAAGTCTGAAATTGGCAATGTGTCAACTTCTGGATGCGGTGTGTAGGCAGCCAGAACTGGCCAAGTCGCTCCTTCTCTGCTGAGAGAACCGAGTCTCACTTTTTCTGTGGTGTGTAGGAGGGCACCTTTAAACCAGTTTATATCCCCTTGGTATGTGAGCAGAACCTCTTTGTCCTCATATGGACAGTATTCTTCTGGTACTTCATCCGGAGTATAAGAATGAAATGTATTTGTGCATGCATCTGCAGGTGGGAATTTAACCAAAGAATAGAATACCTCTGTCGTGAATGACTCATGTGCCTCAATCACGAATGTTATGGTCCCTCCTAATAATGAGAGACCAAAATTGTCGAATTTTGCAGCAAGTGCATTTCGGACATTTTCTGAAATGTTTATTGCACCTTCCTGCTCTGCCTCTCCTACTGCATCTGCACGTAATGCTGCCGCAGCGTTATCTTCAACAGACATTGTTAAAAATAGTTTTAAGGAAAATAAGATAAAGTTTTATGCCCAATGTAGGGAACTATAATCCTTCAAGCTTGAATATACCTACAGCCAATACATAGGGTATACCTACTCAGCTGCAGGGGATTTTCCCTTCCCACTCCAGACGTCTCTGGGTAGATGTGAGTAGGGGCCTCTGAGAAAGCACGACTGAACTACTCAGATTTGACAGTTAAATAAGACCCAAACCAACGTTGGCAGTGCCATGTCATGTAGTTCATACAAATCTATATAGGATCTGCGTGTTTAGAGAACATAAACTAAGGGATTGGTGTCCAGACTGATTCCAGACACCCCCAAAGGGTCTGTTAGTCCAGCTAGCTCACAGTGCCACCATGAGCCCCTCTTACCAAGGAGCGAATAGCTTCTGGCAATTATCGAACATGACAACCCTGACCCCTCAGGGATCATGGAAACAGTACAGTACTTTTCTCTCAATCAATCAATCAATCAATCAAGAAAGCTTTATTCGGCTGCTTTTTTAAACAGACATAAAAGCACATAAAAAATAAAAACCTATCACATTTCATATTAGATTACAAAATTTTAAAACAAGTAAACACTTCCCAGGTTTTACTTTTCTCTCAGTCACTCGTGCTTACTTTGTCTCAGAGAGATACACAGAATAAACGGTGGGGACTTTTTCAATAAGCATTTATTGAACCAGCGTCATTCTAGTGTAAAATACGTGTGCTGCAACAACCATTAGACAGAAACAGATATATACGATTTTGAGCACCAGCAGAGTCAAGAAAAGGTAGAATTCTACCATAGTGCTAAAACAATGAATATATGCAGGCATATGGATACATGACAGTAATAATACATACTACGAGATGTACCTAAGTGTGCCTAGCATGTATGTAGGTGTGTAGCCAAGAATCCCCTCAGGATAAAGCCAGCCCCCTTACCTGAAGTGAGAGACTGTGGGACCCCGTCTTGGTCTCGAGATGGACACCCCGCGAGTGAAGTCAGACCACAGCGTGCTGGAGTATCTGCGTGCAGGAACCTCAGCGTCTCGTGTTAACGTGTCAGCATGGATGTCTTTTTCTCCTCTGGTTTGCCCAGCGAAGATGTAGTGCAAATATGCCCAAAAGGTACCCTCAGGGGTTCTACCTAGAAGCGTACTATGGGCATGTTGGGCAAGGATAACGAAAGAGGTGACCCTTATACAGAGTTATTATGCAGAAGGTGGTAATCCTGCTTTGATACTGAGAATCCTCATGCATAATACATGAGGCTAGTTTTCATAGAAAACCAGCACCTAACTAGGTAAAAGGTCCGCGCTAGACCTGTTATGTAGAACAATGGTAGGACAGATGTAGGTAAAAGGTCATGTAACTACCTAGGCCTATATTGGGGTACATTGGGGTTCATAACATAACCACTCTTCCTGCAGCAACCCTCATTGCTCCCTCCTTGGATATATCATCTTTGTACTGCACTCTATCTTGTGTTTTGGATATTTTATCATTCTGATTTCATGTCACCTCTTTGCCAATGAAACACAAAGCTGGTCATTTAGCCTGCCCTATTCATTAACTTCCTCTCTTCCATTTGGCACGGATTAGCTGTCTGCTGCCAGATTTTCAACCAACCAAACACAAATATTTAGTATTTTCATTTTTTATTATTTCCAGATCTAATCCCTATTTTATTTATTTCCACCCTGACAACATTCCCAAGTACACCTCTGTGAATGGGCTTGTAATTCAGGTCAACAGCAAGTGTACAGCTCTTCTCCTTTGTAGCATTCATTCACATACACTTCTGCCCATCTCAATCTGCAGACAAAATCAAAATACCTACCCGACTCTTCATTCAACCAAAATCCTGATTAATGTATTTGATCAGCAAAGTTGAGTACTTTACATTTGTAAGCCTAGGTCTCACCTCTTGATCATTTCTTTGGCTAGACAGGGTCCTCAGCTTCACAACCTGCATACTTTATAACCTCTGTGAAGCCATCCCAAATTTTACCTCCCAGCTGGCCTGATCATACTGCATAAAAGAGCTACAAATTCTTCAAATTTGTTTCCAAATGTATTAAGGTGCTTGCTCTCCTAGATTAAAGAGCCATCTCTCTTTCATTAGACCTGGAAGAAATAACATGAACTTTAGCTTTCTCTCAGATTGCTTGTTATTTTCCAGTGTGGATTTCCATTGTTGCTGGTCCCCAACGCCTTCTGATAAGGCTCAGTGATATTCCTCTCACGTCACTAGGGTCCGCTGGTTAAATCAATGTGATCTTTCACTTGACAGGTAAGAAGGTATATGAATCTTTGGTAAAATTATCATTACATGGGTTGTTCTAGTTAGACCTCCCAGGTAGGCAAGACGTGGATTTGTGTCTCTTGGGAGATTGTGGAATGTCCATATGTTGAACTATACAATCTCAACAAATTCCCAGCACCTTGAGACCCTCACAGGTGAGTAGCCGGCGTCACAAACCCTGAGTGAATGATTGATTGATTGATGATGGATCATATTGGGCGGAGTCCCGGCACTAGGCAGTTTGAGTAATAGTTACATTTATATATGCTGTTGCAGGCTTGACCTAAAAAGGAAAACATAGCAGGAGTCATTGTCAGCAATTCTTGTTCTTCTAAAAGATGGGTGCTAAGCCTTATTAACCTGTTCTTGATTTGGTTTGTGGAAGAATTCTCATTCCTTTCAACGAGGTGTACTGTAAAGTATGCTACTGCCTTCTTTCCAGGTGTCATTTCTGTGAGAAAGTTTCAGGACTTCATGTAAAAGCTGTATTTTTCTTCATGTAGAAGGACCAAGGAAGCAGGGGTGGGCATAGAGTTGATCATGCTGAAATCTGCTGCTTTGCCTTATTTTCTAGAGATAAGGGTATATCAGAGTCTTACATTTCACCCGCTCTCACTCGGGCACCAGCCGAGCATAATCTTTGAGACAGTGAGGCTTCTAAGAGCGTTTTTGCTTTCAGGGAGTGCAAAGATGGCTCTGAGCTGGACACTCTGTCCGTAATTGACTTACTGTGGACACAGAGCAGCCATTGAAATCTAGATTAAACTGAGGGCATGCCCTGTGCACAGCTCTATCGGTCAGCACATGAATGGAATATAAAAACGAGTTAATGTTATGTTGTGTTGTGGTCACTTGTATAGCTCTTGCAGCCACTGTATCAAAATTGTTGTTTTGTGAAACATGAGGATTGGTAGATCTGGATCTAATCGGAGTAATCTGTGAAGTATATGTCCTTAGCTTACTGCTGTGCTCAAATCCTTCGATGCTCAATGTTTATAGTGCCTAAATGTTTATTCTGATTTCCTTTATTGTGCTTTTATTGCTGCTATGTTTTCAACAGTGTCACAATACGCTTTTGAAGCTACCATAAGGAATGAAGTTGGAGCAGTATAAAATACAAGTTTTCCTCCATGAAAATAGCCATCCAACCAGAGCTGGGGGTCTCAAGTTGGCAAAGGTTTGCACCTTTGTCCAAGTAGGGACCTTTATTCTTAGTGAGGGGAAGGGGGATACACTTGTAAATTAACCCTTGCACACCCCTTGGTAGCTTGGCATGAGCAGACAGGTTTGTCTCACAGGCAGTGTAAAGCATTTGTACACATACAGTAATACATTGAAAACACTACAAATGGACACCACACCAGTTTAGAAAAATAACTAATCTCTATCTAAACCAAACAAGACCAAAACAACAAAAATCCAACATACAATAATCAAAATATGGCTTTTCAAAGTTACAACCAGTTCTGTTCATTGCAAACTATAGATGCATCACTTTCCACACAAAGTACATTGGATGGTCAAAATCATAAACAAAAAAAGCCGCAGGGAAGGTAATGAGTCAGTTCCTTACGTCCAGGGAAAGTGATGTGTTGGTTCCTTACTCCAGGGGAGGTGATGCGTCGGTTCCTTACTGCCACGCAGGGGAGGTGATGCGTCGGTTTCTTACTGTGCGGGGAGGTGATGTGTCGGTTTCTTACTGCGTCCCCAGCGTTGATGTAGACTTGGTGTCCCGGTGCGATGCATGGGGATTCAGGGATGCATGGGTTCTCAATGCGGCGATGGCAGCAATGGCGCTGCGTTGATCTCTCCAGCCGGCGCCCACGAAGCGTCGGTCCTTGCAGTCGGACAGCAGGGCCTGCGTCGGAATCAGTGTGGTGATCTCGGACTTCGGAGGCCAGTGCACGGGATTCGGATTGTGGCGATTTCTCCAGCTGTGGGCAGGTGCTGCATCGGTTTCTTCAGCGGCACAATGGCGATGTGTGGAATCTCTTCTTGCACAGCAGTAATGCATCAGAATGGGGTGCGGATGCGTCACACTTCTTAAGTTTCTTCTCTTTTCCCAGCTCCCAGCAGCAGGAACAACCTCCAGTGGTCCAACACAGGAACAGGCACCTCTTGGCAGGCCAGAACTCCCAGCAAGGAAGTTCAGGGGAGCTGGTGGTGAAGTCTTTGTGTCCCTGAGATTTCAGAACAGGAGGCAAGCTCTACTTCTTAAACAGGATACACACGCAGTTCCTCTCCTTGGCAGAAACAGCCACTGCAAGCCAACCCCAGACAGCACACAGCAAAGGAGCAGTACTTCTCCTTCAGCTTTCCCAGCTCTTCTACTTGGTAGAGGTTCCTCTTGAGTCCTGATGTATTCTAAAGGAAAACTCCTCCACCTACTCTAAATTCAGCCCGAGTCTATTCAGCCCAGCCCTGACTCATCCAGGAAAGGCAGGACACACCTCAACCCCCCCAGTGGTTGTCTACAGTGAATGCAAAACCCCAGCCCCTGTCACTCCGAAGCCAGACGGGCAATCCACAGACCAGCAGAGTCACACAGGATGGCTAAGCAAGAAAATACCCACTTTCTAAAAGTGGTATTTTCAAACACTCAATAGAAAAATCATCTTTACCAAAAGATGCATTTTCATATTCTGAGTTCAGGTATACTAAACTCCATCTTTTCTACCTTGCCCAATGGGAAATTACACTTATAAGATGTTATAAATAAACTCCCATTCTATCCTATTGGAATGATAGCCTTTCAATAGTGAAAAACTAAATGAACAATTTCACTATCAGGACATGTCAAACACCTCAGTGCATATCCTACCTTTCACATACACTGCACCCTGCCCACAGGGGTACCTTGGGCCTACCTTAGGGGTGACTTACATGTAATAAAAGGGAATGTTTGGGCCTGGCAAGTGGGTGCACTTGCCAGGTCGACATGGCAGTAGAGACTGCACGCAGACACTGTAGTGGCAGATCTGAGACCCCTTTGAGAGAGAAGCTGCTTGTGTGGGTGGCACAATCAGTGCTGCAAGCCCAATAGCAGCATTTGACTTACAGGCCCTGGGCACACACAGTGCACTGTACTAAGGACTTAGTAGTTAGTCAAACAAGCCAATCATGGAAACACCCACTGTAGGACTTGGCCCTTTTTGGCTAAAGTTCCCTAAACTTTTTGCTTTCCCCCTAGACCTTTTTTCTGACATTGTGTTGCCAACTTAGATGCTTTGGACACTTTGCCACTGCTAAACAATGTCAAAGTGCAAGTGCTCCCTGTGTAAAGTGTAATGGTAATTGGTTGTCCATGATTGGTATGTTTGCCTTACTAGTAAATTCCCTAGTAAAGTGCACTATGTGTGCCAGGGCTGGTAATGCAAATGCTACTGGTGGGCCTGCAGCACGAATTGTGCCACCCACACAAGTAGCTTTAAAAAGGGAACTCAGGCCTGCCATGGCAGGGCCTGCGCGCAGTTTGTAAAACTGCCATGTTGTTCTGACAAGTGCACTCACTTGCCAGACCTTACCCTTCCCTTTCTATGCACATCAGACACCCCTATGGTAGGTCCAAGGTACCCCCTGGGCAGGGTGCAGTGCATGTGAAAGGTAGGACATGTACTAAGGTGTGTACCATGTCCTGACAGTGAAATAATCTCCATTTCGTTTTTCACTGTTGAAAGGCCCTCTTTCCCATAGGACAGAATGGGGAGTCTGTGTAATATGTTTTCCAGCCTATCTTCCCAAAGGCTTACGATGGAGAGGTGAAGTTTAGTATGCCTGAACTCACAATGTAATAACACATCTTTTTATGAAGGTGGTTTTTGCATTGTGTGTTCAGAAGCCACTCTTTTAGAAGTGGCTGAGTTTTTGTGCTCTAACATTTCTGTGTGTCTCTGCCTGGCTGTGGATTGACTGTCTGGATTTGAAAGCGATAGGATCTGGGGAATGTCTTGACCCAGGGGAGGAGGTGAGACAGCAACAGGCTGACCTGCATCTGGAGTGTAGGGGGAGGAGTAGCCCCTAGAGGTGAAGAGGCCTGGGTTGCTGCTATAAAACAATTGTCCCATTTCCTGCTGAGTGATTGAGAATCCAGACCCCCACTAATCAAAGGAAGAAAGGTGTCACTGGCAGGGAGGCACCCAGAACTGGTTTGAACAGGGGTCAGTGCCCCCTGAACACAAAGACTTCAAAGCCATTGAGGGGTATAACTATGAGAGCTGAAGCCCCTGAACTTTGGAGAATGGCTTGATCAAGTGTGAACAAGACTGGAGCTACTTCGTGGTCAAGAGGAACATTTGCCAAGGAAGAAACAACTGAAGAGACTGAAGGATAGCACTGACCCTTGCTGTGTTTTCTGGGGCTGGCCTGCAGTTTGCTGTTTTAACCAAGGAAAGCCTAAAGGGACTTTGCTGTGTGCTGTGTCCCCCTGCTTGAAAGGACTTTGCTGTGTGCTGTGTCCTGAAGTAACTTATCCCCAAGGGCCTGAGGTGAGCTGGCTCCCTGTTGCGGAAACTCAGGAACACAAATGTTTCCAGGAGAGTCTCAGCGACGCTGTGTGCGTGTGCTTGTTGCAGCCTGAGACCCTCGTAAGGTGTGCCCTGTGATCGTGGGCACCTGGAGTCCAAGCGAGGATCAGCGATGCTGTGTGCGTGTGATTTTTGCAGCCTGAACCTTTTGTGAGGATTGTCCAGTTATCGTGTGCACCGGAATCCAAGTGAGTCTCATCGACGCTGTGTGCATGTGCTTTGTGCAGCGTGAGACCTTCGTGAGGATTGCCTTGTTATCGTGCACACCCGGAATGCAAGTGAGTCTCAGCGACGCTGTGTGCGTGTGTTTTGTGCAGCGTGAGACCTTCGTGAGGATTGCCTTGTTATCGTGCACCGGAGTCCAAGTGAGTCTCATCGATGCTGTGTGCGTGTGCTTTGTGCAGCGTGAGACCTTCATGAGAATTGCCTTGTTAACGTGCACCCGGAGTTAAAGTGAGTCTCAGCGACGCTGTGCGCGTGATCTTCTTCCAGCGTGAGACCTTCGTGTGGAGTGTCCGGTGATTGTGCACCCGAAGCTCAAGGGAGTCTCAGCGACGCTGTGTGCGTGTGCCCTGTGGCAGCCTGAGATCTTCGTAGCAGTAGCGGCCCAGACCAGCAGCCTCGGAGGAGCTGAGCCGCCGGACCGAGCCCACCGTTGCCAATTCACAAAGATTGCATCTGAGGCCCAAGTCGCTGGAAGAGGACAGTGGGTTCGCGCCCCCCAGGTAACGTGTGTCAACTCCTGGGGTGGGGTGCGGTCTCGGAGGGAGACGCTCTCTGCCTCTCTCTCATTTCAGCAGCGCAAGCCTCTGCTTCGGCTCGTATCGCGGCCCGTATTGCCATGGGAGTGGCAGTATCGGGGCCGGAGTGCGGAGCTGCACTTTTTGTTACACCATACCCGTGTTGGGGGCAAATGTTGTCAAAGGCTACCTGCGAGTCAGAAGAAGTGGCGGAGAGACTGCCTGAGGCACCGTGATCGGTGCCGGAGTGTATTACGGATTACTCCATTTCTGCATAACAGAGTACCAGATTGTAGTATTACACATTGTATCATTTCTGCATAACGAAGTACCTGATTAGTGTATTACGCATTGCATCTTTCCTGCATAATGAACTACCTGATTAGTGTATGACGCATGGCATTGTTTCTGCATAACGAACTACCTGATTGTCGTATGACGCATTGCATTGTTTCTGCATAACGAACTACCTGATTAGCGTATTACGCATTGCATTACTCCTGCATAATGAACTACCTGATTAGTGTATTACACATTGCCTGACATCTGTATAACGATGTACCTGGTGGTTGTATTACGCATTGCATTATTTTTACATTGCAAAGTTCCTGATTGTTGCGTACGCATTGCATTATTTTTACATTGCAAAAGTGCCTGATTCTAGCATTACGATCTGCATAACATGGTGTTAGGATTACAGTAGAATGTTTAGAAGTGCTCATTAATATCGCCAGAACTTACAAGGGCTGGCTGGCCTAACAACCGGCTAGGAGGAATATTACAAATACGCATATGTTGGATTTATATCGTGTGGTCTTATCGTATATCTTTTTACATAAAGTTTATACTCGTTTTTATAAAACTCGTGTGGAGTCTATTTGTGGTGTCATCAGTGGGTTGCTGTGAGCGTGATTGCAAATACTTTACACATTTGCCTTGAAGATAAGCCTGGCTGCTCGTGCCAAGCTACCGAGGGGGTGAGCGGGGGCTATCTCAGAAGGTGACCTTCCTTTCCCTGACGTGGAACCACGGGTCCCTATTTGGCCTAAGGTACCTACCTCAGCCAACCAGGGATCCCGGGTCTAACACCCACCCATTATAGCAATTTACAGTGAGAGCATATGCACTTTAGCACTGATTAGCAGTGGTTAAGTGCCCAGAGTCCTAAAGTCAACAAAATCAGGAGGGCAAAAAGCAAAAGGTCTGGGGGTAAACCCGCTGAAAAAGCCAGGTCTAACAATATTAATTCTAGGAATGTTAAGAATGTTAAGAAAACAAGGAAAAACCCTATGATCAAAAAATGGGACATGGGGTATTTAAGAGTTACAAAACAAGACAGTGATCCCTAAATTTGTGTGTACAACAATTACTTAATATACACTAAGGGCCTGAGTCCGCCCTGCTGCTTCACTGCCAAACCCGTGGTGAGGCCACCCGCCAGATTAAGAGTATAACTTGAGTCTGGCGGTGCCTTTAAAAACAGGCACCGCAATAGTGACCAAAAAAACTATTCCTGCATGGCATGGACTGAAAACTCCATGCCGTGCAGGAACTAGTGTGCATGCACACAAGGGGGGACATGTTGTGCCCCCCTGTGTGCATCCACAGGGCGCAGAGACACAGGGGGGCTCTCTGCCAGGGCATAGGGCTGGGCGTAGCTCACGGAGTTTCACTCAGCGAAATTCTGCAGAGTTACCGAAAATCTCCACGAGATTCTATGGAGTTCCGTGACCTGGCGGAGTAACTTGACAATTGCAGACCTTCCTTGAATTGATGCAGTCTTCTTCGCTCGTAAAATATTGGCTATATGAAATAAAAGCTATTCTACACTCCCTTTTGCCAGTAGATGGGGCAATTGAGCCAAAAATCAATTGAGAAATTACTTTTTAAAAGCGGTCATCTGCATTTTATTTTCACCGATCATCAATCACCTGAATATAAATTCATGTTTAATCTGATTACATTTTTTCCATATATTTGCTGCTGCTTTTTGCCGAAATGTCATTTGATTAAAAGAAAATAGAGAGGCATGCTTTATTTAGTAAGTGAAAAAATATATCAGCAGCGAGGGCCTGTGTTTAAAAACATGGCGCAGAGTTATTACCCCAGGATAGACGGTACTACTTCCTGCAATCCACGCCACAGGTGAGTCACTTCTGGGCACATACCTCTAAGTCACCTGCACAAATATTTGCTTGAGTGACAATTTCGTGAATAAGACTACTATGGATTTGCTGACAGCCAAAAGTGAAATGAGAGACTCTAATATTGTCACATAAAAATGGCTTGTTGCCAGCACCGAACCTGAAAACATATTTTCGAGGGGCATAAGTTCACTGTGCTAATACAGGGTCTTAAACGACCCACAATTCCATAATGTCGACACAGAGGGGCATATTAGCAAGGAAGTGGCGGAGAGATGCGTTAGCCTTCTTGGCTTAACGCCTCTCTCCGCCACTTCGGAAACGTGAGGCTGCACCATATTAGCAAGGATATGGTGCAGCCTCGCGTTTCCGCCTGCGATGGCGCTAAGTTTTACAACTTAGCGCCAACGCAGGCACCCTTGCACCAGAGTGCAAGGGTGTCTGCGAGCAGGGAGGTTTGTTTGTTATTATTATTACTTGGATTTGTAGGGCACTAACGAATCATCCCCAAGGGGATCTCTCGGCGCCTGGATGGCAGACAAGGCAGATCGGAGATTGGTAGTTAATGACAGAACAGCCAGGTTTTAAGAAGTTTCTTGAACTGACTGAGATTTGAGCTGGCACGTATATTCTCTGGCAGTCTGTTCCAGTGGAAGGGGGCGAGATATGAGAAGGAGCTTCCGCCCATTCTGACTCTCTTTTATGTACAGGAAGGTGTCCTTTCCTGCACATAAACAAATCAAAAATGCCAGTATGTAACTTACGTGTATGCTGCTTCATGCAGCTCACATGTAAGTTACAAAATGGCCTTTTTAACCCCTTCGCTGCTAGGCCTTTTCCCCCCCTGTGCTAAGCCTTTTTTGGCTATTTGGGTTAGTTCGCGCTTAGGCCCCTGTAACTTTTTGACCACATAAGGTATCCTTGCCAAATTTGCGTCCTTTTCTTCCAACATCCTGGGATTCTAAAGGTACCCAGGGTTTGTGGATTCCCCTGGAGGGGACCCAGAAATTAGCCAAAATACAGCTAAATTTGGTATTTTTTTGGAAAAATGGGAAAAAAGTGCTGCAAATGAAAGCGTCTGGGTTTTTCCCTATAAATGGTATCAAAAAAGGGTTTGTGGGGCTGAAATCACCATTTTCCCAGCTTTTAGGGAATGACAGACTTTTGTCAGAAAACCAAAATTTGTTACACAGTTTTGGCATTTTTCTGGGACATAGCCTATTTTTGCTATTTTTTGTGCTTTCAACCTCCTTCCAGTTAATGGTAGACATGGGTATGAAAGCAATAATGGATCCTGAAAAGCTATACATTTTTGAAAAGTAGATAAAATTCTGAATTCAGCAAGGGGTCATTTGTGTAGATCCTTCAACGTTTCTTTATAGAAACTAACAGTTAAATATAGGAAAAATTGAAAATTAGTTGAAAAAAACAGCCTTTTGTGTCAACGTTTTTACCTGTAACTTCTTCTAATTATGACAGCTCTTTGAAAGCAATATACCGTTACATCCGCTGGACCTTACTGGTTGTGGGGATATATAGGAATTGTAGGTTCACCAAGAACCCGACGAACCCAGAGCCAAAAACTGAGCAGCGACTTGCAATGGTTTTTTACTATGTACCGGGTATATAGCATTTATTCTGGGAAAATGTATACATAGAAAAATCGGTATGAAAGACACCTATGTATTTCTGAAATGGGAACAAAATATAGAGTTTAGAAACAGTAGATATTTGCACATTTACCAAATTGGGAATACTCATACTAGCATGAGAATTATCGGTCATTTTTCAACATTGTCTTTCATTTGGAAGGCGGAAATGCCTCGAAAGTCAATAGGTAATAACAGTTGCTTTACAAATCTGAATTACCCTAAGTCTCCCGATAACAATGGTACCTCACTTGTGTGGGTAGGCATAGTGCCCACGACAGGAAACGACTCAAAACGCAAGGTGAACACACCACATTTTCACAATGAAAAATTACCCTTTTTTTGCAAAGTGCCTAGCTGTAGTTTTTTAACCCTAGCTCTGCCGGCACCTAGGGAAACCTAGCAAACCTATACATTTTTGAAAACTAGACACCCAGGGGAATTCAGAATGGGGTGACTTGACTGCCTCTCACCAGGTTCTGTTACCCAGAATCCCTTGCAAACCTAAAAAATTGTCAAAAAACCCACATTTTCCTCACATTTCTGTGGTGGAAAGTTCTGGAATCTGCGTGGATCCACAAATTTCCACACACCCCGCGTTTCCCAAAGTCTTCTGAGAAAAATGGTACCTCACTTGTGTGGGTAGGCCTAGTGCCCGCGACAGGAAACAGCGCAAAACGCAACGTGGACACACCACAATTTCACAGTGAAAAATGACCCTTTTTTTGCAAAGTGCCTAGCTGTATTTTTTTAACCTTAGCTCTGCCGGCACCTAGGGAAACCTAGCAAACCTATACATTTTTGAAAACTAGACACCCAGGGGAATCCAGGATGGGGTGACTTGACTGCCTCTCACCAGGTTCTGTTACCCAGAATCCCTTGCAAACCTAAAAAATTGTCAAAAAAACCAAATTTTCCTCACATTTCTGTGGAGTAAAGTTCTGGAATCTGCGTGGATCCACAAATTTCCACCCACCCCGCATTCCCCAAAGTCTTCCGAGAAAAATGGTACCTCACTTGTGTGGGTAGGCCTAGTGCCCACGACAGGAAACGGCGCAAAACGCAACGTGGACACACCACAATTTCACAGTGAAAAATGACCCTTTTTTGGCAAAGTGCCTAGCTGTAGTTTTTTAACCCTAGCTCTGCCGGCACCTAGGGAAACCTAGAAAACCTATACATTTTTGAAAACTAGACACCCAGCGGAATACAGGATGGGGTGACTTGACTGCCTCTCACCAGGTTCTGTTACCCAGAATCCCTTGCAAACCTAAAACATTGTAAAAAAAAACACATTTTCCTCACATTTCTGTGGTGGAAAGTTCTGGAATCTGCGTGGATCCACAAATTTCCACCCACCCCGCGTTCCCCAAAGTCTTCCGAGAAAAATGGTAGGTCACTTGTGTGGGGAGGCCTAGTGCCCGCGACAGGAAACGGCGTAAAACGCAACATGGACACACCACGATTTCACAGTGAAAAATGACCCTTTTTTGGCAAAGTGCCTAGCTGTAGTTATTGAACCATAGCTCTGCCGGCACCTAGGGAAACCTAGCAAACCTACACATTTTTGAAAACTAGACACCCAGGGGAATCCAGGATGGGGTGACTTGACTGGCTCTCACCAGGTTCTGTTACCCAGAATCCCTTGCAAACCTAAACAATTGTCAAAAAAAACACATTTTCCTCACATTTCTGTGGTGGAAAGTTCTGGAATCTGCGTGGATCCACAAATTTCCACCCACCCCGCGTTCCCCAAAGTCTTCCGAGAAAAATGGCACCTCACTTGTGTGGGTAGACCTGGTGCCCGCGACAGGAAACGGCGCAAAACGCAACGTGGACACACCACAATTTCACAGTGAAAAATGACCCTTTTTGGCAAAGTGCCTAGCTGTAGTTTTTGAACCCTAGCTCTGCCGGCACCTAGGGAAACCTAGCAAACCTATACATTTTTAAAAACTAGACACCCAGGGGAATCCAGGATGGGGTGACTTGACTGGCTCTCACCAGGTTCAGTTACCCAGAATCCCTTGCAAACCTAAATAATTGTCAAAAAACCACATTTTCCTCACATTTCTGGGGTGGAAAGTTCTGGAATCTGCGTGGATCCACAAATTTCCACCCACCCCGCGTTCCCCAAAGTCTTCCGGGAAAAATGGTACCTCACTTGTGTGGGTAGGCCTAGTGCCCGCGACAGGAAACGGCACAAAACGCAACGTGGACACACCACAATTTCACAGTGAAAAATGACCCTTTTTTGGCAAAGTGCCTTGCTGTAGTTTTTGAACCCTAGCTCTGCCGGCACCTAGGGAAACCTAGCAGACCTATACATTTTTGAAAACTAGACACCCAGGGGATTCCAGGATGGGGTGACTTGACTGGCTCTCACCAGGTTCTGTTACCCAGAATCCCTTGCAAACCTAAAACATTGTCAAAAAAACCACATTTTCCTCAGATTTCTGTGGTGGAAAGTTCTGGAATCTGCGTGGATCCACAAATTTCCACCCACCCCGGGTTCCCCAAAGTCTTCCGAGAAAAATGGTACCTCACTTGTGTGGGTAGGCCAAGTGCACGCGCCAGGAAACGGCACAAAACGCAACGTGGACACACCACAATGTCACAGTGAAAAATGACCCTTTTTTGGCAAAGTGCCTAGCTGTAGTTTTTGAACACTAGCTCTGCTGGCACCTAGGGAAACCTAGCAAACCTATACATTTTTGAAAACTAGACACCCAGGGGAATCCAGGATGGGGTGACTTGACTGGCTCTCACCAGGTTCTGTTACCCAGAATGCCTTGCAAACCTAAAAATTTGTCCAAAAAAACACATTTTCCTCACATTTCTGTGGTGGAAAGTTCTGGAATGTGAGTGGATCCACAAATTTCCACCCACCCCGCATTCCCCAAAGCCTTCCGAGAAAAACAGAAGGGGGATGGGAGCACACTGCTTCACCTCCCAGCACAGCCTGAGAAAAATGGTACCTCACTTGCGTGGTGGGTCAAGGACCCGCGACAGGCAAGGGCCCAAAACCTATTGAGGCGACATCAAAATTACCTATCACAAACCAACCTGGTTTTGAAAGGGGGGTCCCATGAGTTTTTGGCCCTGGGCTTGGCGGCCATCTAGGGAAACCCACCAATCCCACACATTTCTGGAAACTAAACTCCCGGGGGAGTCCAGCGAGGTATGGCTTGCGTGGGTCCCCCAACATTCTCCTACCCAGAATCCCCTGCAAACCGCAAATTTCGCAGAAAAAAATCACTTTTTTCTCAAATTTCTGTGTGGGAAAGTTCTGGAATCTGCGTGGATCCACAAATTTCCTACCACCCAGCGTTCCCCCAGGTCTCCTGACAAAAATGGTACCTCACTCCCGTGGGTGGGTCAATGACCCGCGACAGGCAAGGGCCCAAAACCTATTGAGGCGACATCAAAATTACCTATCACAAACCAACCTGGTTTTGCAAGGGGTCCCATGAGTTTTGGCCCGGGGCTCGGCGGCCATCTAGGGAAACCTACCAAACCCACACATTTCTGGAAACTAGACACCCGGGGAGTCCAGCGAGGTATGGCTTGCGTGGGTCCCCCAACATTCTCCTACCCAGAATCCCCTGCAAACCTCAAATTTCGCTGAAAAAATCACTTTTTTCTCACATTTCTGTGGGGGAAAGTTCTGGAATTTGCATGGATCCACAAATTTCCTCCCACTCAGCGTTCCCCCAGGTCTCCCGATAAAAATGGTACCTCACTTGTGTGGGTAGGCATAGTGGCTGCAACAGGAAATGGCCCAAATCGTACTGTGGAGACTTCAAAATTACCTATAGCAAAACTACCTGGTTTTGGGGGGGGCACCTGAGATTTTGGCCCTGGGCTCGGCGGCCATCTTGGGAAAGTACCAAACCCAAACATTTCTGAAAACTAGACACCCGGGGGAGTCCAATAAGGTATGGCTTGCGTGGATCCCCCAACGTTTTCCTACCCAGAATGCCATGCAAACCTCAAATTTAGCTGAAAAAAACACATTTTCCACATATTTTTGTGTGGAATCACCGTGCCGGCACAAATGTCCTACCCCACAGCGTTCCCCTGAGTCTCCCGAGTAAAATGATACCTCACATGTGTGGGTGGGGCAAGGGCCTGTGACTGGGAAGAGCCCAAAACATAGGGAATAAGGGTATAGCACCGAGAATTCTAAGCGCTACATTTTTTTAAAAATACGTTTTCAGCCAATTCTGCATTGGACAACCACACAAGTGATGTATCATTTTACTCGGGACACTAAGGAGAACGCTGTGGGGTAGGACATTCGTGCCGGCACGGTGATTCCACACAAAAATATGTGGAAAATGTGGATTTTTCAGCTAAATTTGAGGTTTGCATGGCATTCTGGGTAGGAAAACATTGGGGGATCCATGCAAGCCATACCTCATTGGACTCCCCCGGGTGCCTAGTTTTCAGAAATGTTTGGGTTTGGTACTTTCCCAAGATGGCCGCCGAGCCCAGGGCCAAAATCTCAGGTGCCCCCCCCAAAACCAGGTAGTTTTCTTATAGGTAATTTTGAAGTCTCCACAGTACGATTTGGGCCATTTCCTGTTGCAGCCACTATGCCTACCCACATAAGTGAGGTACCATTTTTATTGGGAGACCTGGGGGAACGCTGGGTGGGAGGAAATTTGTGGATCCACGCAGAGTCCAGAACTTTCCCACACAGAAATTTGAGAAAAAAGTGATTTTTTCAGCAAAATTTGAGGTTTGCAGGGGATTCTGGGTAGGAGAATGTTGGGGGACCCACGCAAGCCATACCTCGCTGGAGTCCCCCGGGTGTTTAGTTTCCAGAAATGTGTGGGTTTGGTAGATTTCCCTAGATGGCCGCCGAGCCCAGGGCCAAAAACTCATGGGACCCCCCTTGCAAAACCAGGTTGGTTTGTGATAGGTAATTTTGATGTTGCCTCAATAGGTTTTGGGCCCTTGCCTGTCGCGGGTCCTTGACCCACCCACGCAAGTGAGGTACCATTTTTATCGGGAGACCTGGGGAAACGCTGGGTGGTAGGAAATTTGTGGATCCACGCAGATTCCAGAACTTTCCCACACAGAAATTTGAGAAAAAAGTGATTTTTTTCAGCGAAATTTGCGGTGTGCAGGGGATTCTGGGTAAGAAAACGTTGGGGGATCCACGCAAACCATACCTCCCTGGAATCCCCAGGGTGTCTAGTTTTCAAAAATGTATGGGTTTGGTAGGTTTCCCTAGCTGGCCGCCGAGCACGGGGCCAAAAACCCAGGTGACCCCCCTTGCAAAACCAGGTCGTTTTGTGATAGTCAATTTTGATGTCACCTCAATATGTTTTGGGCCCTTGCCTGTCGTGGGTACTTGGGCCTCCCACACGAGTGAGGCACCATTTTTATCGGGAGAACTAGGGGAACGCTGGGTGGTAGGAAATTTGAGTCAGCCCAGTGACGCCACAACTTTCCCACACAAAAATGTGTGAAAAAAGTGATTTTTTCAGCTAAATTTGAGGTGTGCAGGGGATTCTGGGTAAGAAAACGTTGGGGGATCCACGCAAGCCATACCTCCCTGGAATCCCCGGGTGTCTAGTTTTCAGAAATGTGTGGGTTTGGTTGGTTTCCCTAGATGGCCGCCGAGCCCGGGGCCAAAAACTCATGGGACCCCCCTTGAAAACCAGGTTGGTTTGTGATAGGTAATTTTGATGTCGCCTCACTAGGTTTTGGGCCTTTGCCTGTCGCGGGTACTTGACCCACCCATGCGAGTGAGGTACCATTATTATCGGGAGACCTGGGGGAATGCTGTGTAGAAGGAAATTTGTGGATCCACGCAGATTCCAGAACTTTCCCACAACAGAATTGTGAGGAAAATGTGTTTTTGTTTTACAAAGTTTGAGGTTTGCAAGGGATTTTGGGTAGCAGAACCTGGTGAGAGCCAGACAAGTCTCCCCATCCTGGATTCCCCTTGGTGTCTAGTTTTTAAAAATGTACAGGTTTGCTAGGTTTCCCTACGTGCCAGCTGCGCTAGGGCCCAAAATCCACAGGAAGGCACATTGCTAAAAAAAAGTCGGAGCCTAGTGGGCTTTCTGCCACCCTGGGGGGGAATTGGGGGAGGGGGGTTCACCCTGATATGCCCCCAAGGGGGGCAGAAAGACTCTGGCTATTTTTTGTGGGGGTGGGGGCATTGGTATGACCATTTTGGGCATCCCCCACCCCCACGCATAAAAAAAAGCCAGCGTAATCGCTGGCGCCTAGTGGGCTTTCTGCCCCCCCAGGGGGCAGATCAGGGGCCACTGCCCCATCTGCCCTCCCGGGGGGCTGAAAGACTGGAATTTCTCTGGGGGTGGGGTGGGGCTATTGTCATGCCCATTTTGGGCAGCCCCTACCCCTACATGAATAAAACAAAAAAATCCCTGGTTTCTAGTGGGCTTTCTGCCCCCCTGGGGGGCCAGATTGGGGGCTACAGCTCCCATCTGCCTCCCGGGGGGGCAGAAAGACTGTCATTTTTGTGGGGGGGGCATTGGCGTGCCCATTTTGGGCAGCCCCCACCCTAAAACAAATGCACCAAAACAAATCCCTGGCGTTTAGTGGGCTTTCTGCCCCCCCCGGGGGGGCAGATTGGGGGCTACTGCCCCATCTGCCCTCCAGGGGGGGCAGAAAGACTGAATTATGCCCATTAGTTTATGGGGGGAGCGAAGGCCCTTGCCCAAGGGGCCGCTCCCCCCTCCCTGGTGTCTAGTGGGTGGATCCCTGCTTGGGTATTGCCCTCCTGGGGCGATCCCCAAGCAGGGATCCACTGAGAGAGGTACCATTGGAAAGGGAGATTCTCCCTTTCCAATGATACCTCTCCCGTCTTTCTACGTGCTCAGGGGGCTGAGATAGCCCCCTGAGCATGTAGAAAGTGAAACTGAAATGAGCCTAAAGGCTCATTTCAGTTTCGGTTTCTGTGAAATGACGTCAGCGCGACGTGCGCGCTGATCGTCAGTTCACAGACACGGTGGGGGGGGCCTCGGGAGCTGGGGAAGCTCTTCCCCAGCTCCCGAGGCTTTGGGGGAGAAAAAGAAATCCCTCTGCTGTCTGCAGCAGAGGGATTTTGTGCCCCTGTCCTCATGACGGAATGGTTCCGTCATGAGCACAGGAGCACCGATGCTCATGACGGAACCATTCCGTCATGAGCATCGAAGGGGTTAAAAAAGGTTTGTTTATGTACAGGAAGTGACACCTTCCTGTACATAAACAAACCATGGCATTTTGCTTTTTCCATGTGTGCTGCACAAGGCAGCACACATGGAAAAAGCAAAAAAGAGGAGAAATAAAGCATTTCTCCTCTTTTCGCTATCTTAAGACCAGGATATTCCAGGTCTTAAGTTCGGAGCTGCCACCTATTATCGCCACCCTTGATAATAGGTGGCAGCGTCGAATTCAATGGGTGTTGCGGTGGAACGCCCACCGCAACACCCACTGCACGCCCCTTTCACGCTAAATTTAGCATGAAAGTGGCACTATTATCAAGGCAGCGTTAAGCCACTTAACGTGGCTTTAAGCCAACTTAAGTGGCTTAACGCTGCCTTGATAATAGGGAGCTGACCCTATCGCCACCACAAAAAGTGACGTTGTGGTGGCGATAGGGGCTTGATAATATGCCCTAGAGTATGCAAAAGCATTCCTAGTGGCTCTTAAGAAGTGCTTCTAGGTAAGTAAGTGCACACAGCAAAATCGAAGAACAGTGTTGGACGAGTCGACAACTTGCAACTACAGTGGGATTAAACGTAGTGTACTCTCCTCCGCTGCACTGTGTGAATATTCCCAATAAACCAGTTGCACGTGAAAGAGGATAAAAACTAATTGGGATTTAAAACTTTAGAGACTTCTTCAGGAATAAGATATTTAATATATTAAAGGCACCTGGGATGGAATCGACTGAATGCATTAGGCATGTCTTTGTTACAGGATTAAAATAGGCTTGGCCAAATCAATCCTGGACTTCCCTGTTTAACCCAATACATTGAGGCCCTCATTAACGGTTGTGATATCCCACATGAAGTGTGGATACCGTTCCAGCCATTACAAGTAGGCCCATGGCTTCAGAACTAATATTTCTGTGTCCGGAGACATTGGTCCGAGGTCACTATGTATGGTTTGGTATCTGGCAAAAATGCTGCAGAGAAGGGACAGGGGCTGCGAGCAAGAGCACAAGCCATGCAAACAAAATTCTGCACAAGGCTCAAGATACCCCAGATATGAGTGCAGCATGCACCAGCTGCTCATGTGCAAGAAGTTTGCTCACAAGTGCAACCCCAGCGTTTATGCAGATTACCTTACCTTCACGTGGGACTGGTTATCCATGGTGGCGCAGCCCGCCAGACTCTCAGCCTCCTCACCTCCTCCTCTGCCATCCTCCCACTGCACACTGCGCTGACTTTGCTGAGAAGCCTCTGGCTCAGAGTCTGAAGTGCAGCTGATGGCAAGAACTGCGAATGTCAAACTGCGCGAAGGCCAAGCCTGTACTGAGTGGATCCCAGGCAAAATGAATTATTTTGATTCAGGATGGCGCTAATAAACTCCACTCCACTGCGGGTGCAAATGTTTTGCCAAACTTCGGGCTCCACTCAGAGCGGGGAGTTGTAAAAACCCTGCAAACTCCGCTGGACGACGGCCCACCTCTAATGAAAACCCTGGGGGAGAGGAAACTTATAATATGCTAGGCTGGACCGCAGCAGTCCCACCAAGCATATTGATGCCTCTACACCACTTCAACACCACCAGGGAACGGCGGTTTCCTGGCAGCTGAGGCGTGGCTGTGGCGGTCCCACTGCCCAACTCAAAATGGGGCAGTGGGGAAACCCCCACCACCGCGCCCTGCCGAGTATGGCTGTCCTAGGACCGCCAGACTTGTAAGTGAGCCCTAGATGTAAATTATATGGAAGGTTTTTTTTTAGATGACACATTTATTATAAACATGAAGTAATAAAGACTGTCATTTAGTATTGGTGAGCAAAGTGCTTAGTGCTCATAAGTGATACGGTGATAACGTATTTCTAGGAATGTTGATAAGCTTGTCAAAGTGCTGGATGGCCTCTATGCATGTTAGCGTATACTTTTATATTCTATTGAGTACTGTGTGGTCATTGTTTTGGTCGAAGCCTACCAAACAGCACAGCTGTCTGGTTGCCAAAGATGTATTGTCTTCCTAGCTCTCCTTTTACTCATCCCAAATCTTATCTTACTACTATGATCTCCCAAAGAACACTTTCTGGACTCCTCGGGCCCGATTCACAGAATTAACTTAAGACAAAATCCTAAACTTACTCAGGCACTTACTCATCAATGAGTAAGTGCCTTCTGTGAATACCAAAATGAGTAAGTGCCTTCTGTGAATACCAAAATGAGTAAGTGCCTTCTGTGAATATCAAAATGAGTAAGTGCCTTCTGTGAATACCAAAATGGTAGTAAGTTTAGGATTTTGTCTTAAGTTAGTTCTGTGAATCGGGCCCCTCATTCTTCTATCCCTCCATTATCGTAGTCAATCCAACTAGCGGACTTGCATGCCCACTGCTCAAATTAACTCATATTTCCCTACACTAACCCACCACTAATCCTTTTTGGGTTCCAGAGTAGTGTGCTACACACCGAAAAGCACTTTGACACCTCGTTAGGGGTAGTAACGCAATCTAAATATAATTACTATATTTAAAGTAGACATTGTGAGCATATTTAACACTTCTCTCCTTAGCTCTGCTTCTATCTTTGTGCTAGTTTTGCTACAAAACATGGTGACACTCTAGCCCCTATGCCAAATTCTACTCCTAAATGGTTAATTAGATTAATTTATGATTGAGCTATTACAGACTTCATCATTGAAAACAGCATAGATTTTTCAAAGAAACTTCCACACCTAAAATGATTACCTCAATTGGATTTAAAGGTTCTATTTAGCTTAACCTTTTATACATTTATAGAGTCAGCTCTGAAACAGACAAACGTAATGGCAGTATCTTTTGGACATGACTTTAACCTATGCAAAAAATCCTGGGGCAGATTTACAAGAAGGTGCCGCAGCGTGGCACCGCAAGCCCTTTGGCTGCGCCACGCTGCGGCACTTTCAGAGCACAGGAATGCAACATATTTACAATGATATGTCTCATTCCTGTACTCTCCCCTGTGCTGGCGCACAAACAGCTGCCATGCGCCGGCGCAGGCACCCTTGCACCATGGTGCAAGGATGCCTGCATCATGGGGAGATTGTTTTTGTGCAGGAAGGGGCACCTTCCTGCACAAAACCAATCACTACAGGCATTTTCCTCTTTCAATGTGTGCTGAAGAATGAAGCACGCATTGAAGGAGGAAAGAAACGAGGAGAAATGAAAACATTTCTCCTCGTTGCTCCTCACTATGCCACCCCTAGGGTGGCGTAGCATACTAACGCATTTCCAGGTTTACGAAGCCTCATAAATCTGGAAATGTGTCTGGTTCCATGGGTGTTGCGTGGGAACACCCACAGCAACACCCATGGAACGCCCCTTTCACGCAAAGTGCTGCGTGTAAAGGGGCCGTATTTACAAGGACAGGAAAAGCCATGCAGGGTGGCTTTTCCTGTCCTTGTAAATATGGGGCAGAGAAATGCGCTGCCAGTGCGTCACAAAAAGTGATGTACTGGCAGCGCAAGGGGCTTGTAAATCTGCCCCCTCGTATGGAATGGTACCTGCAAACCAACGCATAGCAACATCTACATGAAAGGAGGTTGCTCAAAGGTAGATGGCCCAGCCCTGAACCAATTAGCATGACATGATAATTAGTTAAGTATCTCCTGCAGTGCTCTTATATGGCCATTAGGGTCATTGTGGACATTGCTAAGTTAGCCTGAGCTCTGCTCCCATGAGGCTGTATTGCGCACGTTACTACATGCCTTTATTTTGTTTATGCCTTTCACATGAGAACTGTCTGCCTTTCGCGTTCTCTGCTAGTTCCTGGAGTTTAGTTTAGTCTGAACACGATGTGCAAGGTTGATAAACAATGCCCCTTGTTATTCTGTTCTGGTCAGTCCCTAGCACCTAGACAAAACATGCTAAACACAGCTGCACTGCTGGAAACTCGTGCTTTGATATTACTGGGATGCATGTTGTTCAAACACACACTTGAAGAGAGACCTTTCCATGGAGAAGAGCTATGCTGTTCCTATGATGTAAAGCGTCCATCTAGGCTTTAAGGTATGGGGTCTGCTGACAAAGCCCAGAGATCTTCTTTTATATAATAAAACTTCTTCCAGCCAAGGGGAGGGTGGTTAGGCCTTATAGTCCTTATAGTCCTTTTTCTACTGTCTGTATATGATGACATCCCCCTTTATATTCTATGGAATTGTAACAATGCTAATTGTTCTGACTTTATGTATTTCGCTGCTGGTAGTGGCTCGTATACTGCATTATAGCGCACAATAGTTAAAATAAACATTTTGAACTATTACAGTGACTCTGCCAATTCTTATTGTGGACAAGTACGACTGAGCGAGTGAAAGGGTATGTCTTGCTACCGCGACTCCTGAGAGAGTCGGGAGTTTTGTGTTCTGGGTTGTCTAATCATTTGTAGCTTCGTGATTATGTAGGAGAACGAATGAGACACACTAGCTAGTCGGTTTTGGGATTTTGGGTACTAAGGTGGTAGGAAGGAACAACCCCTATACACCGAGGTCCTGCAACAGTGCCATCCTTTGAGCAACCCAGAGCATGTTTTACTGCCTCTAGGGGTGTCAGCACCGCTTTATGGCACTGTTAGCAATTGGGCTACTGGTTGATTGGGGTGTGAGCCCTGGTCAAGAGGCAGCCACAATCATAGTCAGGATAAGGCACAAGCAAACCCCAAATTAACCTGTGCTGAACCCCCTGGTAGCTTTCCACAGAGCAGTCAGGCTTAACTTAGAGTCAAAGTGTAAAGCATTTGCACAACACTTCAAACAGTAAAAACACAATACAAAAAGATCCCACACCAGGTTAGAAAAATAGAACAAATTTTTTAAAATAAAATAAGACCAAAATAACAACAATCCAATCAGTAGAACTGGAGTTAGGAATTTTTAAAAAATAAACTGCAATCTAGCGCCCAAAAGCATCAAGTGCCAACCGTGGCAATCTGGTCACTCTGGACCAGGTCAAAGTCAAAAGTTCAGGTGCACTACGAATGAGCGCGGGTCAAATATAGTCCCAAATGAGTTCTGCTGAAGTGTTACCTTCTCAAGTTTTGTGCCAAGAGTCACATTTGCATTGGAGAGAGTCGCCGGGAGCAAGGAGGGTATTGCGGGTGAAAGTCAGGGTGGTGCGAAGAGCGGACCAGGCATTGCAGATGGGCAGGCTGGAACTTCACACTGGTGGTCCCCCACAAGCTGACGATGCTGCTGTGCGAAGAGACAGGCTGGAGGGAGCTCGCACTGATTTTAGGTGTGAGCGGCACAATACTGGTGTGAACACGCCCGTTCACTGTCGCAAATAGCCCAAAAGTTTGAATTTAGGAGCTCAAGAGCCACACCAAGGGTTCAGGACATGAGGGGCACCTCTTGGGAGTCAGATAATCACTGAAGATGGGTCCAGGAGCTGTTGGGTAGCCTGTCACGTCCCTAAGGCTAGGATCATGAAGCCTGCAGATTAGCCCTTTGAGTCACTCTGGGGTCCTGGGTTCAAGATGGAGATACAGGTTCAGTTCTTCTTCCCCCGGCAAGAGGGCAGCAGATCAGCACAGCAGGGCAGCAGTTCCTTGTAGAGCAGCAGTCCATCAGATTGGCAGACCTTGTAGCAGCACAGCAGTCCTTCTTTCCTGGCATAGTTTCCACAGGTCCATAAGTGTACTGAAGTGGCGGTGTCTAAGGCCATTCTTTTATACACAGTTGTGCCTTTGTAGTGAGGAGAAGCTTCTGGGGGCATGCTTTTAAAGTGCATAGATGCCTTGCCTCCCTTGTCCTGGTTCCAGACCAACTACAGGAAGCATTTTGTCCTTAGTATGGAGACAGGACACTGCCTATTCAGGTATAAGTGAGGGTGGGCCCAGCTCGTTCCTCCCATCCTGCCAGTGATTGCCCAGCCAGTCATACCTAAGCTCCCATTGTGTGTGGCTGTCTAGGAGAAATACACAAAGCCCAACTACACCCAGTCATGGGCAAATTGCTAAGGCAGGAAAATGCCAACTTTCAGGGTCAAGACTGGGAGGACCTGGCTTGGCAGTCAGGGCTTGACTGTTCCCATTGGGTACAGGGTCAAGACTGATTTGCATATGGCTGAGTTCAAACTGGAATGGCATGGTGACCAAAAAAACTATGGATTTAGGCCCAGATCTCTGTACTGGGGTAAATGTATGACATTGTTCTACATTCTGTCCATCAATTGTTGTTTTTGCATTTGTCACCCCGAGTGGGACGGGTATGCCCAGACGTGGGTCCCGTGCTCTCCATGCCACTGGAGTCAAGCTATCCTGGCTGATGAGGGGTGAAACCCCGAAACTGGTCCTAGGATGCTTGTTTCCAGTTCAGGGAGGACCTGGCCTGGCAGTTCTGGCTGGACTGTCCCCATTGGGTACAGGGTCAAGACTGATTTGCATATGGCTGGGTTCAAACTGGAATGGCATGGTGAGCAAAAAAACTATGGATTTAGACCCAGATATCTGTATTGGGGTGAATGTATGACATTGTTCTACATTCTGTCCATCAATTGTTGTTTTTGAAACTTTCTAAAAGTTCAATTTTCAGAATTGTAATTTAAAATCCGACTTCACCATAGGTTAGGATTTTAAATTAGGCTTACAGAGACACCAAACATGAATCAGTTATCTTTTCCCATTTGAAATTTCCACTTATAAAATTTAATAAGGCAACTCCAACGTTATCCTATGGGAGAGATAGGCCTTGGAGTAGTGAAAAACGAATGTAAGAGTTTTTCACTACTAGGACAGGTAAAACTTGAACGTACATGTCCACATTTTTAAATACACTGCATCCTGCCCTTGGGGCTGTCCAGGGCCTCCTTTAGGGGTGAGTCATATATATATAAAGAAGGAAGCTTTGGGCCTGGCAAAAAGTATATTTTGCAGTCAAAATGGCAGTTTAAACTGCAACACAGGCTCTGCAATGGCATCCCTGAGCCATGCTTCAAGGGCTACTTAAGTGGGTGGCACTTAAGTGCTGCAGGCACACTAGTAAATTAAATATGCCAATTGGGTGTAAGCCAATTTCATCAAGTTTAGAGTAGAAAGCACAAACACCGTTGCACTGATTAGCAGTGGTAGAGTGTAAAGGGTCCTAAGGCCTACAAAAATGAACTCAGCAAAAATGGAGGAGAGAAGGCAAAAGGTTTGGGGATGACCCTGCAGAAAAAGATATTCAGTCAAAATATTGAGTTGGAAATGTCGACTTACACAAATATCGAGTTTTAAATATTGTGACATGAAAATATCGACAGCAAGAATATCGTGTTCAAGAATATCGAATTTAAGGTAAGAAATTTCGATTAAAAAAATATAGAATCTTCGCCATGTGTTTCCATACAACCGTACACTTTTTTTTAATAGCCCCAACTCTGTTAGCATATGCTTCTTCAAATTTCCTTATGCGATTGATTTTATTTAACCATCCCACATAGGTAGGTACTTTTGCAGATCTCCAATTCTGTAATATCAAGGAGCGTGGTACCAAGGAGGTGATAGCTATAAATGTCTCCTCAGCTCTTGTCGTTGCTAAGGTCCCCCTTTGTCTAGTAATTCCAAAGAGGGCTACATCGACCTCGGGAACTAGCCTTTTCTGAATCCCCTGACTGACTGCTGAGAAGATCTTTTCCCAGAATTGAACTAATTTGGGCACGTAAAGAAAATATGCAGCCAATCTCCCCTCCCTTCTCCCTGGCAACGAAAGCATCTATTCTCCACTTCTGGGTAGATTTTATGGAGTGCTTTAGGGGTATAGTAAGCCATCCATCGAGATAGAAAGGCCATTCTTTTAAAATTACGAGCTCTTAAGGCCTTGCTGCCTAGCTGTGAGATGGCCTGCCACTCCCGCTCTGAAAACGTACACTGTGGGGCCGATTCCGATCTCGGCCGGTAGTGCTCCGAATCGGATTCGGTTTTACCGGATCCGATCCGGAGCCCTATTTTCCGACCGAGTCGTACGCGCGTCCGGGCGAGCGAGTACGATGCGTATTCGCCGACCGACTCGTCCGGGCGACCCGACCGCTCCGACCGACTGGTTCCCGGATCGTACCGCTCCGACCGACTTCGCTCGGACACGATTCGCACCGCGCAATGGAGACGTTTTCCGGCCGGGTAGGCACGATGCGCACCTCGACCGCTCCGACCGACTCGCGCCGTCCGACTCGAACTCGCTGTCGGAGCCGTACTTTGGGGTCCGTGTCGGACCCCCTGTACGCGTACCCGTGCGAGGCGCACACAGGGGGACCCATGGGTCCCCCCTACCTGTGCGTGTACGCCGCGGCGCGCCGCGGCGTACTCACTGTAGGGGGCGCCCTTGTCCGCCTCGCACCCATTGAGGCAATGGGAGCCCGCGTACGCGTTGTACGACCGGCTCCCATTGAGTTCAATGGGAGTCCGACCGACTCGTGTCCGGTGGCATACGAATGCATCGGACTCGTTCGGTCGGACTGCACGGGTCCGATTCGGTCGGAAATCTCTCCGAGGCCGGCTCGGTCGGAGAAATTACCGACACGAATCGGAATCGGCCCCTGTGTCTCCTGAGTGACCTTTTCCAAGAATTTTTTTACCAACATTGAATCTTGCTGGGAGCTTAAAAGACGGTACCAATTTCCCACCCCTCTTAGTTTGGCTCCCAGTAAAGCAGTCACAAATTTAGTGGGTCTGATATTTGAAAAGAGATTAAATCTATTTAAAAAGTAGACAATCTGTATATATTCAAAAAATCAAGGCTTAGGCATGTCGCCACATCTAAATAGAACCTCTTGCCAAGTAATCACTCTATTTCCAATTATAAAATGTCCCAGCTCTTTAAGACCATACTTGTTCCAGCTGTCCAGATGGCTAGTCCTAATCTGTAACCCCAAACTTTTGCATTCAGCTAATTTTAAATAATGAACCCCTGTAACACCTGATTGCTTATAAAAAATCTGTAGTCTGTACAAATATTCCTGAAGAGTCTTATACCTAGTTTTTTTGGGAGTTTTGCTGTTTTTAAGAAAATTGGGATCTGTGAACCAGTTTCTTGCACCATTTTATCCAAAAACAAATGATCTACTGACCCTTTCAAATCGATTAAACGAACTGTCAAGTCTAAAATCGCAGCTTCATAATATGTCTTAATTTGAAGGAGAGCAAGCCCCCCCTGGTTTACATCCAATTGAAGCAGCGAGAGTTTAACCCTGGGTGCCCTCTTACTCCAGATAAACTTTCTGAAAATTGTTTCTAGTTCCTTAAAATAGATATTATTAATCTTTATAGGTATATTTGTAAAAAGGAAAACCAACAAAGGGAGGATTGACATTTTAATTAAGGCGACACGACCTATCAACGTGAGGGGTAGTAATGACCAATTGTCTAACAGTTTTTTACTCTTATTACGCATGGCTTCATAATTTAATTTATATTAATCCTCATATTGATTAGAGACATAGATCCCAAGATAACAAATTGGATCAGGATTGTGGGCTTGTTGTCTAAGAGTTTCAGGAAGAAATTCGCTCTTGGTGTTCATAATTAAGATCTCAGTCTTGTTTTATTAATTTTGTACCCCCCAATCTGTTGAAACTGTGCAAATTCTGCTAGTACGTGCCCAATATTTTGGGTCTCGGGTTTAAGATAAAGAGTTATATCATCCGCAAACAACTTTAATTTGGCCATGCCCACTATTGGAGTTCTAATTATCAAATTATTTCGCATCTTAGTGGCCAAAGGTTTAATAAAAAAGGTGAACAAGATAGGTGATAACGGGCACCCTTGTCTAGTCGCCCAATTTACATTTATTGTCCCTGCTAAGTTAGCATTAATAAAAACCTGAGCCTGAGCCCCCTGGTAAATATTCCACAGCATTTTAATGACCTGGGGGGGAACCCCAAACCTGCCCAGACCATAAAAAAGCGCATCCCAATTTACCAGGTCAAATGCTTTTTCTGCGTCCACCATCATGACAAGTGCAGGGGTTCGGTTACTGTTAAAAAAATCGAGAGCCTGAACTAGAAACCCTGTATTGGCCGACATTAACCTCCTTGCAATAAACCCTGTCTGATCTCTATGGATCACTTGTAGTGCTATCGGGGTAAAACGCTGTGCCCAGATTTTCATTAAAATTTTATAGTCCGTATTAAGTAGACTAATCGGCCTGTAGGCATTAATATCCTTGGGATTTTTCCCTTTTTCACAAAGCTAACAATAATGGATTCTTTAAAAGTGGAGGGAATACTGCCCCCTCCCTTTACATAATTATAAAGCTTTATCAAAAAGGGTGTTAATTCCTTACAAAAAACCTTATAAAATTCAGTTGGTATCCCATCATTCCTGCAGGCTTTAGATACCGTCATAGTATCCAGGACTGCCATGATTTCCATTCCTGATATATCATGTTGAAGTTTCTGGATATTTGACAAGAGCGGGAGATTTATACCCTCAAAATAGTACTGTATTGCCTCTTGGGTAACCCTGTATTTAGTGGCATAAAGCTGATCATAATGCTCCACAAATACTTGGGCAATCCTCTCTTTATCCGTACCATCGCCCTGGTCCTGGGATCTATAACCTCGGTAATTAAGGCTGCTTCCTGTTTAGTCTTGGTGGACCAGGCTAACAATTTGTCAACCATTTGACTTTCTTCGTACGTTCGTTGTAAAAAAAAGTCCTGGAACTATTAATTTCTTCCAGCAAAAAGAAGTCTCTTAAATCTTTTTTAGCTTTTTCAAGCAGACTTGCCTCTGGGCCCTCACCCCGCAAAGAGGCATTCTTCTGTATAAGGGCAGTGTCGACTGCCCGTTGGAGATCAGCTATATGATTTCTTCGTTTCCTAGATTGATTGGCCATATACGCAATCATTTGCCCCCGGACTGCCGCCTTAAAGCCTCCCCAGACTGCAAAACCCCTGCAGTCCCCTCATTGACCCTAAAAAATTCCTGTATCCATTCCCTTGTATCTACAACCCATTGTTGATTTGAGAGAAGGAGTCGATCCATCTGCCACCTGGATCTTGTCCTTTTCTGCCCTTCAATTTCTAGGTCCAACTTGACCAAGGAGTGGTCTGAAAAAGAGTTCGACCCTATTTCTGAGCTAATGAGTTTTAGGGAACGAGAAATTAAAAAGAAATCAATTCGTGAAGCTGTTCGAAATTGACGGGAATAGCAAGTATATTCAAGTACTTCCTGATTAACTTTTCGCCACAGATCAATTAACTGATAAATTTTGAATTATTGTATCTAAAAAAATTTTAGTCTTTGGTTTTAATTGTTTCTTATTTTTGTTGGAAGAATCCTTTATCAAATCTTGAATATAGTTAAAATCCCCTCCAAAGATAATCTGCCCTGACGACCCTCTAAGCAATTCATTGATCTTTATCACGGATAAGGGATCATCCATTATTGGGCCATAATAGTTAACAAAATTTAACGTGACCCCATTCAAATTAACCGTGACCGTGACCCATAACCATCGTCCATGAGGATCCCTCTGGACTTGAAGAAACTCCCAGTCCAGACCCCTGCCGAAGTATATCGCCACCCCTCTCATTGCCAACCCTGCAGAGGCAAAGAACACTTTCGAGAAAGCTTTTGGAACAAACAATTTCGGTGAATTCACTTTTAAATGCGTCTCCTGGAGAAAAAGGACCTGTGGTGCAAATGAGGCCAGCCATCTTATTAACCCTCCATATTTTTGTTTGTTCAAAATTCCATTGACATTTACCGAGATAATTCGACATTTAATACCCATCTCTATGATTTAACCCAACAAATCATAATACTTAATTCAAAACCCTGTTTTCCATCAACCTCGACATTGTGCTTCTGCTTTTTTTTCATGCTATAACCCCACCTACAACCTCCCTTAGACCCAACCTCCCCCTTCCCCAGAGAAGTGGCAGAGCCCGCGAACCACATCCTGCCCGCCACTGGTGCCCTGTGGGGTGCCTCGGTACTGCACCCTAGGTGACCCGCCCACCCACCCCCCCTTGCATTAGTTAACCTGCATGGTAATCTAACCTTCTAGTCTATTCTATCTTCCAGAGGAGATTTCACTCAGCAACTCCTGTGCTTCCTCTATGCTAGTAAACATATGAAATTTGCCTTTGACTAGTACTCGTAGCTTCGATTGCTGAGCTATTGAGGTCTGCGCGCCCTGAGCCTTAAAAAGATAAAGCATTTTAACAAACTCTTTGCGCCTGCGTGCGGCTGCTATCGAAATATCAGCAAAAAACCTGCAGCTAGAGAGTTCATTAATTGCAAATTGCCTCTGCTGAATTGCCTTGGCTAGGATCTTTTCTTTGATCTGGTAATCTGCAAAGTTAATCAAAATAGTGCGTGCAAACTTTGAATTTGGTAGCGGGTGAGCGGGGACTCAGTGAACCCTTGTAATGGTGAGGTCTCCGGTAAATTCAGGTAAAACATTTTTCTTAATTAAAGTCTCGACCCACTGAAGTGTTTGGGACCCTTCACTCCCCTCTGGCACCCCAACTATACGTAGATTTGTACGCTGGGAATGATTTTCGAGTTCCTCCAGCTTATTCTCTAGGGCAACTTTTTCCTTTTTCGCTTCGCTCACTCTCTGATGCATCGCGGTCATTTGATCCTCCAACTGTGCAATCCTAGACTCCGCTTCTTGCATTCTGGCTGGAAACCCTGCCACTACTTCCTCTATTTTTCCAAGGCGCTGGTGAAGGGAGGCTATTTCATTTTTTTGAGATATATTCATCTCCCTTATTTCGTCTAAGATAAGGTTCAACATGTCCTTTATATCCATTTGACTAGTACTCTCTTTTTCTGGCGCTTGATCCTGTGAGTTATATTGAGTTCTCTCATTTTTCTCTCGGTTGTCGATTTGGGGTCCTAGGATTTCTAATCCTTTCCTGACTGGCGACTGAGGCTGGACCTGTAGCTGACTCAGAAACTGCGTTGCTAGTTGTGGCCGACTTGGGTCTTGAAATACAAACTGGAGCAGGGCCTGGGGCTGAGACTGGGACTGAGAATCCATCAGGGTGGTCTTAACCTTCAGAATGGAATCCTTTAACGCCTTTTCTTTTGTAATAATTAGATGGCATGGAGGAAATTGCGCATCTGGGATGACTAATACCTCCTCCGTGGACGGCTCCAGTAGTTCTTGCGGCTTGACTGATGCTTTTCCCGGTATAGACAGCGATGTTTTTCCTTTTATGAATAATGGGAAGTCTTTAACGTTTTTTTGCCCTTCCTCAATTCCCTCGGGGGTTGCATTCAAAGCCTGCTCAGCCTTGGAACTTAATTGCTCTTCCGGGCCTCCCTCCTTCGCCTTCTCTACACCTAGATCATTCACTCTCAAATCCAGCTGGAGTTCTGGCAAATCTTCTTCCGAGCTTTCAAAACTTGAGTTTATGCCGGATCGCTTTAGATTATACTCAGCTTTAGCTGCGGATGATTGTGCCTTTCATTGGGCCAATCGTGTTTTGGCCTTAAGTCCTGCTGTAATGTCCACTTTGGCTGTTAGATTTAATTGTTTCAAGTGTTTTCCCATTTTTAGGGGTCCATTACGATGTCGGGCGGAAGCATCGACCGCCGTGCTGACGGAGGCAAAAACCGCTAATTACCGTCCGCCAGCAACGGGCCACACGCCCGCCAAATTAGGATGTGATAAGTCAGGCAAACACCGCCCGCAAGCCTGCGGCGCCGCCCGCCATCAAAGTGCGCCAGTCTACGTAGCGGCGCGAGCTAATGGAGACACACCGTCCGACGAAATGACGTACCGCCCGGCGTACAAATTACGATGCCACAACCAAACAGCTCCACCGGCTAAGAGACACCGCATGAGATACCAGGGCGGAAACTCGACTGTCCTGGATGGAGAGTAAAAAGGCGGACCAGCCAGAGATGAATCCTGCACTCCAGGCCTTCCCCTAGCTCTACCTGATGCACCACCTAGGAGTGAACGCACCACGACGACGCAGGTAGGCAGACACACAACAAGGGTACGAAAACAATGCACACAGTGCAAGGGCGGGAAAACTGTACATGGCCCCCCCAGACACCCCTGTGTGGACAGGACACATCCACCACTGTACCCACACATGTCCCACCTGACAAAAATAAACAACTCGCAATATCCTGGGCACCCACGACCCGGGCCCAGGAAGTGACGTCCCTGTCACGGCACCGCAGCGTAGCAACACAGTGGCCAACGACTGTGCCATAATTGGGCTGCACACAAACACCACAGGGCCACAACTACACACCCCACACACCAGCCCCACCCTGAAGGCACATGTCACGTGGCCTTCATGCATCACTCATGTCCCCAACCGACAACTCACAGTTGTCAACTTGACGTCACAGAAGTGTCCCGAACAGGGGAGTAATGTGAATGCAAAATAGGACACACCCTTGTGTGTAAAACATGGTTAATCACACGGCGGCTACCACATAACAGCGCAGAATATCGACAATGTCCGGAAAAGGCACGCCAGTCTCAACAAGAAATACCAATCCCATCCTGCTCGCAATAACAACACATGCAATGTACAAAATAGAAAAACCCTGCTGCCTGAGAACAGGTGTGCACAATCACTACACCCACACAGAAGCCGCAATGTACAGCGGAAACGGAGTGTTCCCGCCCACACACGGGAGAGCAGATAGCACTGAATGGCCTTCCATTCCTGCTCCGAAATAACATTGCAAGAAATTATGCTGGAGAATGGAGCCATTGTACCAACAAGAAGAAAAACATAGCCATGCAGAGTAAAACGTCCACTGGCAGATAGCGCACAACATGAAAGAAAGATAACACCACAAAATGCAACAATACCACTCCTCCATGAGGAACAAATGAAAGTAATGTGGAAAGACTCACACACCACTGGCCTTGACTATTCATAGAAGCATGTGGGATGAGGGACTGTGTCCTCCGCCCAAGCTATACCCCAAGTCCATCCGCCGTACATCCATTCCACAATTCCCAGCATCGTCGGAGGCTGCACTCTGCTGACTGCTCAGGCAGACGGAGCACGCCATCACATCACCCTGTAGCAAAATGGCTGTTGCACCACTGACCCTCAACTACGCCCGGACAGATCAAGCTGTACAGTGACAGCATGCTACACATAGTGGGCTGCTCAAATCTGGCAATGCTGAATGTAAGTTACCGACTAACTTACCGCATTGCAATGTTCAGCTGCGTCATCCCCGTATTCTACTGTCGGAGGTGTCCGTTCCACTGGGCTGTGGATTTATGTCTCTCCAACCCGGCATGTCCAAAGGCGGACTTGGTACACTTGTTTGCACCCTGGACGACCACGACAGGATCTGTTCAGTGTATGGGGGCATGGCGTTTGTGGCTGCAATCGGGGACACACTGCAATGGGACCAGTGTGCCTCCACAGAACGTCTTCTGGATCACAGTTTCATCGAATGTCATCCAACATGTCTTTTTAAATTATGTCTTTTCAACCTTGCCTGCTCACAATTAAGGTATCATGTGTAGTATTACCCACACAAGATCTGAGCACTAACTAAGTTTGCTTTCAAGGGCACTTACACCATAGTATGAAGTACCTTCTTTTACGCGCAGCGTAACGCCTTTACCTGCCCACAAGAACGGTGGGCAGGCAGTATGTATTAATTTGCATTTTGCTTTTTCTTCCCAATGACAGTTACTACGTGTTCAGAAGCAACCGTATGTATATATTTTTCCCAATGCTCACACAATAGGTGTGCATTAATAATTTTTCACTTCACTTTATTATAGGTCCGGCACGGATGGTACACAAAGGGCTGGTCCCTTTGTTGTCCTGAAGAAAAGGTTTAGGGATACCTTGAAACATGTTGACATAATACAAGGGATTATAATTACATAACAGTTACATTTCCCTTTTATTAACCCCCCTTTTTATCCCTACCAACTAGGAGCAGGAATAAAACAATAGCTCACTAGTTAGGTAATTTTTAAAACATCACTTACACCACTCCCCCTACACTGCACGACACATAGCCTCACAAGGTAAGTGCTCCTACGTAAATACGCAAGTCGCAGCACGCCCCAATCAGTAGATGTTTGGGATGGCCCCAATGATGAAGCATGTCACCTAGGGGCAACCCTGGGTGAGTGAGGGGACACAAGAAAAGAAATTTTTCTTTTCTACCAGTAGAGGTGGCCTTCACCCCAATTGGTGAACCCGCCCTTGTTTCTTGGCTAGGTTCTTTTGATCTGTCACCTACGGATTCTTTTTGATGTATTCTGATAACACAGGAGGGTGAACCTAGCCCAATCCTCCTCCTCCCCCTTTTTCTGATTGTGTCCATTTGCACCAGTTCCCTGGCTCGCGGTAAAATCAGTGGTGGGATGCCGTCCACCCGCGTGGTACCCTGACTCGAGACCTGGTGTGCAGGCAAAGTGTCCTATTGGCTTTGCGATATGTGTGAGATGCATGACACTCGTTGGCGGGGATGACTCGGAGGCCCGTCACCCTGAGGCCCATGTCCCACCACATGGGTCCCTTGTCAATGGCAGCGGTTGTAATGACTATGCGCGCGGGGTGGAGTCAACCTTACGTGTGGTATTGTGTTTGCGGCCTGGCCCGCTAGGGCAGCCACAGCCTCTGTGTGTTGCATGTGGTGTATCCGGACTCCGGAGGCTGTCATGCATTGTCACTGTTGTCCAGGTATCGAGTCGAGACAGATAATTGGGGCAAATGGACCCACACATTCACTCTTTGGCCTCTCTGGGGCGAGATCGGAGCTGCTTGTGCACGCGCTGGCTTCTACGATGCAACCGCATATAAGGGGTGAGCGAGGGGAGGCAATGAGTCAGACGGTGCAAGCCACCTTCCGTGATGTCACTTCCTGTCATAACGTCAGCGTCCCCCACCCCTTATTTTAGGACTCGTGCCCTGCTGTTGTCAGATGTGCCACTGCCCAGGGGGTGGAGAAGGGTCAGGAATGTCAGCCTGATATTGGCCCAGTTGAAGGACCACCTTGACTGGGGGGGACTACCATTGGACAGTCTGGCTTAGCCCACCCACGCGTACATGTGGGCCCTCCATGTACTATGTCACCTGCGGCAAAGTGATGTCATGGGCAATGACGTTATTGAGGAGAGCTGTCTGCCCCACGCAGAGATGGAGCATGAGCTCAACAGACCCAGCACTGAGGGCAGCAGGGGTCACATGTGCAGGGGCAGCTGTGCCTGGTGTGAAGGAAACTCTACCCTTCATCCCTGTGCCGACACGTGTTGCACCAGTGGAAGTAGATGGGAGGGTGGGCATTGGCCTCCGCGTGGCTGAAGAGGAGCAAGGGTCCACGTCCCCTGTGTTAGCCATGTCTGAACTGGGGTGGTGGAGTGAGCTAAAGAATGATGATGGATTAAACCCAGATCAGTTGACTGGGGGTGAGTGTTTGATTGGCTCAAGCGTTCCGTCCATCATCCCCTTTTGTATCGCACAAGAACGGTGGGCAGGCAGTATGTATTAATTTGCATTTTGCTTTTTCTTCCCAATGACAGTTACTACGTGTTCAGAAGCAACCGTATGTATATATTTTTCCCAATGCTCACACAATAGGTGTGCATTAATAATTTTTCACTTCACTTTATTATAGGTCCGGCACGGAGTGGTACACAAAGGGCTGGTCCCTTTGTTGTCCTGAAGAAAAGGTTTAGGGGATACCTTGAAACATGTTGACATAATACAAGGGATTATAATTACATAACAGTTACATTTCCCTTTTATTAACCCCCTTTTTATCCCTACCAACTAGGAGCAGGAATAAAACAATAGCTCACTAGTTAGGTAATTTTTTAAAACATCACTTACACCACTCCCCCCTACACTGCACGACACATAGCCTCACAAGGTAAGTGCTCCTACGTAAATACGCAAGTCGCAGCACGCCCCAATCAGTAGATGTTTGGGATGGCCCCAATGATGAAGCATGTCACCTAGGGGCAACCCTGGGTGAGTGAGGGGACACAAGAAAAGAAATTTTTCTTTTCTACCAGTAGAGGTGGCCTTCACCCCAATTGGTGAACCCGCCCTTGTTTCTTGGCTAGGTTCTTTTGATCTGTCACCTACGGATTCTTTTTGATGTATTCTGATAACACAGGAGGGTGAACCTAGCCCAATCCTCCTCCTCCCCCTTTTTCTGATTGTGTCCATTTGCACCAGTTCCCTGGCTCGCGGTAAAATCAGTGGTGGGATGCCGTCCACCCGCGTGGTACCCTGACTCGAGACCTGGTGTGCAGGCAAAGTGTCCTATTGGCTTTGCGATATGTGTGAGATGCATGACACTCGTTGGCGGGGATGACTCGGAGGCCCGTCACCCTGAGGCCCATGTCCCACCACATGGGTCCCTTGTCAATGGCAGCGGTTGTAATGACTATGCGCGCGGGGGTGGGTCAACCTTACGTGTGGTATTGTGTTTGCGGCCTGGCCCGCTAGGGCAGCCACAGCCTCTGTGTGTTGCATGTGGTGTATCCGGACTCCGGAGGCTGTCATGCATTGTCACTGTTGTCCAGGTATCGAGTCGAGACAGATAATTGGGGCAAATGGACCCACACATTCACTCTTTGGCCTCTCTGGGGCGAGATCGGAGCTGCTTGTGCACGCGCTGGCTTCTACGATGCAACCGCATATAAGGGGTGAGCGAGGGGAGGCAATGAGTCAGACGGTGCAAGCCACCTTCCGTGATGTCACTTCCTGTCATAACGTCAGCGTCCCCCCACCCCTTATTTTAGGACTCGTGCCCTGCTGTTGTCAGATGTGCCACTGCCCAGGGGGGTGGAGAAGGGTCAGGAATGTCAGCCTGATATTGGCCCAGTTGAAGGACCACCTTGACTGGGGGGGACTACCATTGGACAGTCTGGCTTAGCCCACCCACGCGTACATGTGGGCCCTCCATGTACTTTGTCACCTGCGGCAAAGTGATGTCATGGGCAATGACGTTATTGAGGAGAGCTGTCTGCCCCACGCAGAGATGGAGCATGAGCTCAACAGACCCAGCACTGAGGGCAGCAGGGGTCACATGTGCAGGGGCAGCTGTGCCTGGTGTGAAGGAAACTCTACCCTTCATCCCTGTGCCGACACGTGTTGCACCAGTGGAAGTAGATGGGAGGGTGGGCATTGGCCTCCGCGTGGCTGAAGAGGAGCAAGGGTCCACGTCCCCTGTGTTAGCAAACATGGATGCATCACCTCTGTCCTCAGATGACTCAGAAATTGCCGGCTCGGCCTGTGATTCATCCAGCACAAGTCTGGCCCCTCCGAGGCATTGGTAACATCTGTCACACCCCGCACCTGTGGTGCAGCTGCTACATCCGATGCCACACCACTGTTGACCATCCCCTGTCCCTCAGCACCCACGGGAGATGCCACATGAGAGAGAGCGAGGGGGCCTCACTCATCTGGTATCAATTAAACAGACATGTGCAAGGGAAGCAGCACAGAACATCCACCAATCCACATGTTGCACGATACCTGTGCAATTGCATACAGCCACCACAATCAACACGTAATGGCTGGCGTACAGTAAATGAAGCCGCTAATAAGTGGCACATGTGATGTGCACATAGCACTACACCCGGCCTGTGTCACCCTGCGACCATAGCCCCAAATCGCGGTGTGCACACCCACTGTCCTGATGGTGGCAAGGATGACCACTACGTAATTAGGCCAATGACATACCTGCATGGAGCAGAATGGGAAACCACTCACACAGACTGCAACATGACGGGCCACAATGGCCATGAGCCCATACCATCCACCTGTCGTTCACACGAGCATTACTGCTGTAGCACAGTGTGCTGGATGTGTAAGCACTAGAGATATGAGCTGAGGCATCGCAAACATATGACCGAACAAAATCAGAGTAGGCACAGTGCCTCAAACATACATGTGAATTGCCAATCCAGGCCACTACAGGTTGTTCCTGAGGGCTACGACTCTGAGTGCATTGAGAATGCAGAGTGCTCAAATAACATCTTGACCCTCAGGAATCGCATATGCATGTCAGGTGCACACAGCACAGAGTACACTTACAACCCACTGCATACACAACAAACATCGCATCACCCAGATTATGGTTAGGCTGTGGACAAATGCTGCCTCTCACCGCAGAAGACACCATCCCACATTACTGTACACTTGCTTGCTGCTGATGCCCCTACAAACATGCATCCGGCACAGGCTGTGTGACTGTTTAGATGCAGACCATAACCGGTGAAATGCAGCGCCGTGCTGACCTGACAATACGAGGGGGCATCCCCCGATTCATTATCGCCACGTAGTAGCTCATCCGGCAGATGACGTCACACCCTTTGTGGAATTGGCTGCACTGTCGGTCACACATACACAGAGGCATCAACTTGGATGCAATGCCTCATCACACGCCCTTGGGCTGGAGGACTTCAATCTGCAGGGATGGTACACAAGAGCCTTGGAATGTCACTCATACACTTCTCAACATCAACCACATCCACCAATCACAGTGGCATGCTGCTGACCCATCCCAAATACTCAGAGACGTGCAACAGAGCCAGGAAGTAATAGGTCATGGCCCAACAGCATGTGTACACCACACGTGAATGCATGCTGCTGGGAGTGTGTACACAGTACCTGTTCATCCCATTCACAAGCAGGTTGCCAGCACATTGAGCAATGTGTAGTCTGCCCACATCTACTGTCCATTGTCAGGTGGACCAACAAATAGATCACAAGGCAACACATCTTTGTGGGTGGACTCACCGTGTCCAACACTGCGCAGCCCTCAACGTACTCGCCCTGTGAATGGCTCACCACGCAATGGAGGTCACATCCAGTGCCACTATCTCTCACACACATCCCTATCACAAGGCATGGTGTGTCCAATCGACAGGGCTGAGTTTGTGCATTTCAGGAGAGACCTGAACAAAAGACACATGTAACCCACTGTACAGTCAGTGTTGGCTCCTTCTAGGATTGTGCAGTCAATGTGCAGCCCAGGTCTGCTGCCAATGAGGAGGCCAGCAGGGACCCAGGCAGCCATTCACACAAGCAATGACTGCCCTGAGTCCTGCATTGCCAAGTGGCTGCGTGACTGGATGTCTGACATGGAAATGCCATGTACCACCACTCGTGAGGGACATGCATGGGAAAGCGCCATAGAGCCTACATACCCCTTACACCTGTAGTTATCATGGTAAGCAGTGCATGTTGGAACCCCACAGGCTCAGAATCATGGTGCTGCGGATCAACGACATGTGTGTCCCCACATGCACTCCCACACACACTGTAGTTGTCTTACACACACAAGTTTTGCTATGAATAGCCTTGGGCAGTGTGCGTGGAGCTCGGAATCCATGATCTCCAGCTCCTCGCTGGTGAGTGGACCTGGACATATCTTCAGAGTCGTCGACATGTAGGTGGACATGTGGCAGCAGCGGCAGGTGTTGTTGAGGGATGCCAGGCAGCAGTCCCTGTAAGCTGTGGTAATGCCTGTCTCCCTCCCACACTCATATAGCCCCCTGGGGCTGTTCCAGTGGGTCCAAGCTGCTGCAATTGGTGTACCATGTCTGCCTGCTTCAAATGCACACAATGGCCTGCACGGAGCTGTCCCGGTACCTCTATCGTCGAGCACGCAGGATGCAGTCGCGAGGGCCATTGGAGTTGGCTTCAAAGGCCTGGTCCATGGCGGGTACAGTCCGCTGGTGCCATGTGGAATCCACAGTTGAAGGTGCGCCATGCATTTGCAGGTGTGGCCATGATTTGTGTGTGGGAGCATGTCCACACTGGACAGGGCCACTTCATGCTGTGTGCATTGGCATTGACGGCCAGTGCTCAGCCTCCACATGTCTGTTGGCACATCATCATGTACACATTAGCATGGGTGCATGGGATGTGCATATGCACACACATGCCATATTTCACAATGTACATCTCCCACTTGGCACGTGCAACGTTACGTGTTACTTGTGATGTGTGTTTGCATTCACACAGCTGTGTTGTCATGGAGTTGTCAATGTGTACACCTGTCAATGTGTGTTGGAGGTGTGATACGTACAGTGCTGGACACTGGGTGGACTAGGGACATCATTGACTGTCTCATATCCCATTGTGCAACAGGACCCACTTGTTTTGGCCGCTCAGCCTGTGTACATTGTGTTGTTGGTGTGTGCCATACTCACCCGGCCTCGGAGGCTGTGTCTGGCACAGCAGCTAGGTATATTGCCGTGGTGTTGTCGCCTCCCACCTATGCAGTCTGAAACCATCATGATGCCTTTCAGGCTATTAGGGCCTAAATCCCCATGTGCATGCTCATGGCAATGGTATGTGTCAGTAGCCATTGCTATTGGTAAGGGGACCTGTGTAAGAGTATTGTGGCTGTGCTGTCCCTACTTGTCAGCTGTTCTGTGATTCTATAGCTTCGCCAGTAATTTGTGGTATGTGTATGTGTAAGTGCCATGTGGTGTGTTGCATTGACATGTGTCCACTTCCATCTGTCCTAGGAGGAGACCAAACATACATCGCCCCTAACAGTTGCTGTCAGATATGGAGGATGTGGAGGTCATTCGTAAATTCCGGCTGGACCGACCCACCCTGCGTCACCTATGTGCCATGTTGGAACCCCACCTTCGTCCTCGCAGGGTGTATCCAACAGCATTCACCCCCACGGCTAAGGTGATGGCTGCACTGCATTTTTTCGCTACCGGATCTTTCCAACACACGGTAGGCAGTGGAGGTGGAATGTCCCAACCCATGTTCAGCATGGTGCTACGGGATGTCCTGGCAGCTATGATGCTGTACAGGAACCGGTACATCCGATTCCCCAGGGCTCGTGATTTGGCGGCAGTGAAGGGTGCTTTCTATGCACTTGGACGCATCCCCACGTTGTTAGTGCAATTGATTGCACACATGTTGGCCTTGTTGCACCACAGGCCGTGGAGCACATCTTTAGGAACCGGAAACATTTCCACTCCCTGAATGTGCAAGTGGTGTGCCTGGCGGACATGATCATCACGCACGTGTGTGCGAAGTTTCCCGGTTCCACCCATGACTCGCACATCATGCGCCACAGCATCCTCCCACGACTGGTGTCTAATCTTCAACCGGACCGTGCATGGATTGTTGGTGAGTATGCATACTCGTGTAGCGTACTGGGTGTGACATGCTGTCTTGTATCCTGTTGGAATTGCAAGGATTCTCTGTGTTTCTCACACCCAGGTGACTCTGCATATCCTAACGGGCCTTGGCTGCTGAACCCACTCCGTAATCCCAGGACACCAGCTGATGTCAGATACAATGAGGCACATGGGAGGACCAGACGTGTGGTGGAGGGGACTTTTGGACTCCTGAAGTCCAGATTCAGGTGCCTGGACCGCACCGGGGGTGCACTGGCATACTCCCCACAGAAGGTGTGCCAGATAGTAGTGGCATGCTGCATGCTGCACAATCTGGCTATTCGCAGGCAGATCCCCCTGATAGTGGGTGACGGTGATCAGCCAGGACCCCCGCCTGCAGACCAGGCCGTGTCCAGTGACGAGGACAGTGGAGAGGAGGAAGCAGTGAATGAGCGTCAGCAGCTCATCGCATGCTACTTCACTTGACGGTGAGGGACCATGTACGTCAGCTGATGTTGCTGTAGTTGTGTAGGTGTATGTGTGCATTGTCACGCCGGCCTATTGTTCACTGAGTGCTGTGTGGCAATGGTCCATGTCCAGGGTAGTATGCCACTGACAGTGGCTGTGGCATTGTGCCCTGTTGCTCTGTGGGATGTGTGTACATTGCTTGAACTTGATGACAAGTACTGTGTGATGAGTGTGTGACACACACATTCAATGGACTCTTGTTCTGTTTTTCCCCCCTAGGTCCCTACAGCCTCTCCTGGCCTATCGACATACCACACTACAGATGCATTTCTGATCTTGGGGACGGTTGCACATCTTTGATTAAACACAGAGCAGATGAGACAGAATGTGATCCAGGTGTATTTATTTTAAGCAGTGACATGTGAATGTGGGCAAGGTGATCACACAAGTGGTGCATGCTGGAACAATGAGTTGACGGACATGTCCGCGTGATGGTCAAGGTGTAGCCATGTTGTTCTGGGTCCACAGTCCGACAGACACATGCCATTCACATGGCAGTGTGGGGTAGGATAGTAGTCCAAGTGAATGCAGTAGATGGCCACAGTGGCTGGCTGACTCACTGGCGTTTGGAGCATGCAAAGTCATCTCTGGACACCTGTTTCCTCTTCGGACGCCCCCTTCCACGTTGGAGAGGGGGGGGTTGTGTTTGTGGGCTGCTGGTGGTGGCTGAGGATTGCCCACTCGCTGTGGAGGCAGGGGAACTGGATGTTGCACGGACCTGTGCCCCAGCAGGTGGTGTCGGAGGTGGTGTGGTTGGCCTTGATTGGGCCCTCACCGCCACCACTAGCTGGCCCATGAGGTCGACTAGTTGGCCCATATGGGTCACGAATTGGCCCATATGGGCGTCCATGGACCTCAACACCCCAAGGACTTCCTGCGTATCGGCAGATGAACGGGCCCATTGTCCCTGGGCCTCTTCATAGGCCCCAAGGACTCTGGCGATTTGCGGCAGGGCTTGGCTCCCAGGCTCGGATGGCATTGGCCTGACCCTGCTCCTCCCACCTGGACTGCTGCCACCAACCTGCCCACTGGCCACAGTGGTCACCCGGGGCCTCGTTGTCGCTCCCAGGGTCGATGTCGAGGTGCGTACAACACCTTGCGCAGGGTGAGTGGTCAGGGAGGCCCTGGTGGTGGTGGTGGTTGCGGCGGTGGTGGTGGCCGCAATGACCGTTGCAGCAGGGTCCTGGGACTGGTCACCAGCCCTGGGAGATGGGTTGGTGGGTAGGAGGGGTCCTGGGGAGCGGTTGCGCCCTGCCACACCAGATGTGCCTGGTCGGGTGTCCCCGTCCGAAGAGGTGTCCAGGTCTTCCACATCCGTGAGTCCGTGTGGAGGGCTTGTGGACTGGCTGTGATGGCTGCTGTCTCCCTCTCCAGCATCATGCAGTTCGTCACCTGTGGGGCGGAGACGTAAGGTTATTGTGTTGCACCTTGCAAGGTTTGTGTTAGATGTCTGACATTCACAGTTTGTGCACAGTTGTGCACTGATTTCCCAGATGCGTGTGTATGGCTCTGCAATGTGTGTGCGTGATCAAGGCAATGGAATAGTGTGATGGGTGCATATGGCATGGGACGGATTCCGTTGTCTCGTTCGTCAGGGCAGGCGGATTTGGGTTTTCTGGCGGGATTGCGTCCATGGCGGACGGTTAATCCTCTACTCGGACATGGACGGGCGGAATTTTGTGTGTTTTTTCCGCCGCGGGCGGAGGTTGCTTCGCGACATCATAATTGCTCGGTCGGTATTCCCATGGTGCAGGCGGGCGGTTTTTTCATGCTATAGTAGATGGAGGAATTTTTACCGCCGGTTATCGTAATGGGCCCCAAAGTTTTTCTTTTTCCCCCTCTGTGTCTGAGAGTCTCTCTCCAGTTGTCGTGCTTCTCGCAGCCTTTCACGCCCTGCATTATATTCAAATTGCTTACACAGGCTTTATTCCCTCTCTTCTTTCTCTCTTTGGCCCTTCTCAGCCTGATCCCTTTCTATATAAGCAAAAAAAATCCCGCAAACAGAGAGAAAAAACAGTCCCCAGGACAGTCTAGCCGCAGAGTCAGAGTCAGAGTCAACCATTTATCGGTCTTTATCAGCTGCGCCTCCCCTGCCTTTGTAATTACAGGAATTAGGCTGGCTCACCTCTGCGGCGAAACGAACTTAACTGACAAATACAGGCGTAAGAGTTACCATAAGCTACTAGTCCGTGACCTCCGCTCCTTGTCTCTCCTTGTCTCTCCGGCTCATTAGTCCCTCAAGCTCAGAACAGGCTCCTACGGCCTCGACCTTCAGCAGGCTGCAATCAGAGGCGTCAGCAGAGACCGCAGAGACGAATTCCAGCAAACCGGCAAGAAGCAATTACCGCCGGACGCTGCATCCACCACACATGCCAAGACCGGCCTCCCGTTATTCCAAGGCCGGTCTCAGCCATTCACCCGCAATCATGTCTGCGATCACGTCTGCCGCCAAATCGCTGCCGTACTCAAAAGCGGGTGAGAAACCATGTAAGTTTCGGCCGCGGTTCTCCTCCGCTCTGCTCCACGCTCCACGCTCACTTCGGCAGCACAAACTCCATTACAGGGGGGAGGGGCAGGCGAACACCTGAGGCTACGCGTCTGCGGGATTCACCGTAGCCCATCCCCGTCAAGAATTGTTGATACCATCTTATACTTAAGTACAACTCCTGCTATAAGCGTGTGCCTACACATAAGATTTTTTTTTTAAAGGATTAAGGGAGAAAAAGAGGGACAAAGAAGCAAAGGAAAAAAAGGAAGGAAAAGAGAAAAGGGGAGGAAGAAAGAATGCACTTTAATTAAGATAGCGTAGTAGGAGGAGTAATAAAGCTCGAGGAAGGAAATTTGCACTAGATGCACTTAAGCACTTTAGCACTGCACTTTTGCACCAAGTCGGGATATGAATTTGCGAATTTTATAAAAAAAATTATTTAATCTTGTTTCTGTTGGAATATGTTACTATGCACTTTATTGTATCCATTTTATCCATTTGTTGTTGAATACCGATCAATTGTTCTAAAAATGCCCAGTTTTTATCAATCGGTGGTTTTTTCCCCATGCTTCTGCCTAATAAAAAGTAAAAAAAAAAAATAGAGAAGTCATTAAAATAGTTTGCAAAAATATAGTTGTTTAGAATTTAGATTTTTTAATTAGTGTTATGTATTTTACTATATATTTTAAATGCATGAGAGGTATTTGTTTTGTATAAGTATTGTTTATGCTTTTTATTATATGTGTTAATTTTTTAGTAGTTAATAATTTTATTTTAATTACATTTTGAATTTTTAGTTCTGTAGCGGGTTGTGGGTTTATGAGAGAATATGGTGGGAAGTAATTTAATTACAATAAATGAATGAATATTTTGTATTTATTAATATTAATTTAATTGAAATTTTACAATGATAATTGTGTTTTTTGATTTTTTGGGTAAATTTTATGTGTGGGTTGTGGGGTTAATAGGGGTATAAGGTGGGAAGTAATTTCTTTTTAGTTAAGTAATAATTAGTTGATAATTAATAATAAATAATTCATAATTCATTTTGTTAATTGTTTAATTATATTTTTGGGGGTGTGGGTTTTGGGCTTATAGGGGTAAAAGGTGGGAAGTTCTTTATTTTTAATTAATTAATAATTAGTTGTTAATTAATAATAATTAATTAATTGACAATTAAATATGGAAATTGTGTACTTAATTTCAGTTGTGGGTTGTGGGGTTTTTAGGGGTGAAGGGTGGGAAGTAATTTATTTGTAATTAATTAATAATTAGTTGATAATTAATATTAATTAATTATTTGAAAATTAAGTAGGGTAGTTGTTTAATTATTTCTTTTGTGTGTGGGTTGTGGGAGTATAGGGGTAAAGGCTGGGAAGTTAATTAATTTGTATGTGTTTTAATTTTTGTTTTATTAATAGTATTCGTTTAATTGATAATTAACTATGTTAATTATGCAAATACATTTTTTGATGTGGGTTGTGAGTTGTGTGGTGTTATAGGGTAGGAAGAAAATAAACTACATTTTTGTAATAATTAATGTTTTTGTTAATACATGATTTCTAAATAAAAATATTTATTCATTTGAAAATAATTTTTTTCATTGTATTTAATATAATATTTGTAGGTCTTTGTGATATGTATTTAACATTATAATATGTTTTTATTTTTTATTTTTAATATTAAATATATTTCTATTTTTAACATATTTATATACTTGTTTGCTTTTTTTTTTTTTAAATTGTTTTTATTTTGTTGATGATATTCTGTTTGTTTTACATTTTTAACTGACTGGAGAGGGAATAGTAAATTTTACCCCTCTGCAATCTAACACTTTCCCTATTGATGCACTCACTGAAGTGGGAATAATAAATGTTACCCCTCCGCTATCTAACACTTTCCCTTCTGTTGCGCTCATTGGAGTGGGAATAGTAATTTTTACCCCTCCACAATCCAACACTTTCCCTACTGTTGCTCTGACTGAAGTGGGAATATTAAATGTTACCCCTCTGCTCTTCAACAGTTTCCTTGGTGTTGTATTGGCTGGAATGGGTGCAGTAAACATTTTGTATGTGTAATTTATCTCTTTTACTACTGTTGCATTTATTGGAGGGAGATTTGTAAATTTTATTTTTATCCAGTATTAATATCTATGTGTTGTGCTAAATGGGAGTGATAAATTGTTTATGTATTTACTTTAAAAGTTTGCGTAGTTTTGTTTAAATTGTAGTGGGAATAGTATGTGTATTAAATTTTATCATGAATGTTATATTGTTATGATTTATATTATTATGTTTTATTTATTTTAAATTATAATATTTGAAATTATTAATATTTGTTAATTAGAAAATTATTTTTACTAAGTTTAAAGATTTTTAAATAGTTTAATATTTTAATTTAATTAAAATGTTTTTTCATAGATTTTATGTTATTGGTATATGTATATATATGTATATTTATTTGTTATATTTTTATATATCATTTTAAAATTATAAAATACATTTAAATTATTAGTTTAATAATTGTTTTAAAGTAATTATATATATTTATGCATTAGATATATATTAATTAATATATATGTGTGTTCAACTTCTTTAAATTAGGTTTACTTGCTATATTTACATCTAATTTTTATTAAATTAATCTTATTATTTAATATATTTAATATTTATTTTATTTTAAATATATATAAAAACGATATATTGCACAACTATATTTATGACCGATATTTTTTTCTGATATTTTTGTACTTACCATTATAAATATACGATGTCAATATTTTTGACATCGATATTTATAACTCGATATTGTGACATGGGAATATTTTAGGTGTAGATAGTCTGTCAGTGAACCCCAGAAAAAGCCAGGTTCAAGAGACACCAATCACTTTTTCTAATAGTTTAGCCTTCTTTCTTCAGTAGAAGTGACCTGGAATCCCTTTTAGATGGGCCATGGTTTCATTAAGACTAAGGGCCTGAGTTAGAGTGTGGCGTACGTTCAGGATAGTGGAGGAAAATATGTCTGCCACTATGATGGACTACTGCCCACCATATCTAGAGATCAGCACCCGATATGCAGTGATCTCTGTGCCTTCACATGAGCCATCACCATTGCAGCTCCTGTGAAGGAAGTGGAAATTGGGTGAGAAACTATCATGTTTCATGTTGTCACTCCCCACACTTTTTTGTTTTTCAAAAACAAACTCCCAAAGTGGGAGTTTATTTTTAGAAAACAAAATACAAATGACCCTGACACTCTGGCTCCTTAGTGAATAAGCTCTCCTCTCATCATGAACCCAAATGCTTTTGAGCATTTTAATATCTGCTACTGTGACTAGCATCACCATAAGTGAGGATGAATATTAGAAACTCTTTTCTCGTTGTCTTGCTGGGATGCCGATTAATTCTTATGTTGTAACAATTTGAGCTGCAAGATAATTTCCATTTAAGACTTCCAAGCCCTGTGTTCGATTTATGCTTCTAAGTGGTCCAACTTGTCTGGAGGAGGTTCTGGGTGAACTAAAATGCCAACTAAGTTACTCTCACTGTGGAACCCTGTACTTTCCTTGTTAGGGCACAATATATTCCATATTGTGTACCCGCAGTATAGCTATAGGCACTCTCTTATATACACTACACCCTTGCTGATTGAATGCATACAATAACTGTTCTTTCCAATAGTTCTATTCCTTACCCCTAATGGCCCTATTACTGTCTCTCCGAGCATATCTTACAGTTTTAACAGTCTCACGAGATTTGGCTACTACTCTTTTAAAACAACCTGCACCCAGAGCTCACTAATAATGCTGACAACACTTTCAAACACTGACTGCTCAGATACCATCATGAGACGCTTATTGCTGACTAATTTCATTTGTCAATGAAACAGTAGTTAGAAAAAATGAGCTTATTTTGTCCTCCAGCAAATTTGATTATATTTTTTCTCATAGGCCAACCAGTTTCATGCAACTCTAAAATCCCTTATGTCCTTACGCTAATTATCTCCTCCTGCCCAATTTTCAATTATAACTATCTTGATTTTTGAAAACTTTGATTGAGGCACCTGATGAATACCAGAAATTATTGGAATCCCAATTCCAGTTTCTGCTTGACGCCAAATGAGGGTTATCGGCTTATTCTCGATGTTTGCCCACCCTGTCGACATCTCTTTCCCCATTGCTTTATCACCCATTATTGCACCAGCACAACCATTGCTCTTTTCTCCACTCCTCCACCACCCTTATCTAACTCACCACACGCACTACTTCCTACCTCTTCAGCTACCCTTAATAATCACAAATCCTTCAGTTAGGATGATGGTGTGCCTTTCTCAATATCTACAAGTAATATATGTTTTTCTCTAACCACTACATCATACACTCCCTGGCTGATTCCTGTCTGGCACAATGCCAGTAATCACTTGGCCAACCCCCTACCTACTATACTGCCACCAGTCACATCTAAGACTTCCCCACATTCAAAGTTTCAACCCCCCTCATATTTCTTCCTCTGAGAAACACATCCAAACAGACCCTCCATCACATTCTCCCAAGACACTGGGGAACCTATGCCCAATTCCTCTGCAGATCTACCTCCCCATTGCTATGATTAAGGGCCCGATTCCGATTGGAAACCATTCCGACCGACACGGACCGGGAATGTATTCCGACCGACACGTACAGGCGCTGTATGACCGGCGTAGAATGATGCAATGCGTGTGAAACACAACCGACTCGCACGGAGCACAGTACGTATGACCGACACGTATGGAAACCAGTGAATTGGCCGTAAAAGAGCCCAACGCGACTGACTCGTACGCGAAGGCTGCAACATAGCATAACGTGAGTGGGACAGACTCGGACTACCCCGCAAATGCTGAGAAAAGCATCCGTCGGGTCAACTGAACGTTTCCGTCATGCTCAACTGAACCAAACAGAAACAGGCAGAAAAAGACCAAACAAGCATTGTCATAGGCAAAAAAAACAAAAACATTTAAGACACACCCACAACTCAACCTACATAAAGGGCCAAAATCCCTACCATGATCCTTTGCAAATTCAACAGACCTGCCAGCAGAGAACACCACTATACTGCACTGAGACATACACTCACAACTCACCCACCACACAACCTTTACACCACTAGCACCTCTCAAAAATCACATTCACAAACACCCAGCTCAACTTATACTCACTCACCCTCACTTTCACACACACCGACACATCCATCTCCACCACCTCCCATTACCATGCCCCAAAAGAAGAATCCAAAGTTCACAGATAGTGAGTTGGAAGTCATGGTAGATGAAATTCTCAGAGTAGAGCCACAGTTATTTGGCACATTGGTCCAACAGACCCCCATGTCCCAGAAAATAAAGATGTGGGAGAGGATTGTCAACAAGGTGAACGCACAAGCACCTTGCCTGCGCACAATGGACGACATCAGGAACAGGTACTATGATGTGCGAAGGAGGGTCAAGAAGCTGATTGGCAGAGACCATGCCCTGAGCCAGCGGACAGGCGGTGGCCCTCCTGCAAAACCTACACACTTCACTTCCTGGGAGGAGAAGGTGCAGGCCATCCTTCCACCTGAGGGCATCCATGGATTAACAGGAATACCAGAGCCTGGTGAGTAAATAACCAACTAGCCAATATTGTGAGGCAATACACACACACAGACATCACTGTCAAGGGGACAGTGAAACCAATCACTGTTAGCAAAGCCATATCAACCTAAAGCTAATTATTCTGTGATGTGTATGCCAGTTAGACAAACACAATACCTGCAATCTCAGAGTAATATGTAACTATGTCATAACACGTACAAACTTACTAACAAATACAGCAAGGCTTTGGCCCCAAAACACCAACAAACACTGTCAGCCATCTTGCCAGAACTGTTACACTACCTCACAGGGAAGCTGAGTCACAGGAAGGAAGGTCGGTTTGCTGGGAAGGTGGGTGTAGCCAAAAGCATGATGGGAGTCGTAGTCACAGCTAACAGTCCTCCTCCCACATGGCCCATCAAGCCAACCTTGAACCATGCTCATCTCACAGGAAGTGGAAAAGAACTGCCAAGATGGCTGACTCTGGGCACTGGTGTAGGGAGCACAAGGCCCTGTTGGGAGTAGTGCTCAAACAAACACCAGGACACCACTGGCTGACATCCTGAACGTAAACTTTGACTCACTGTAAGGGAAGCATAGTTCATGGTGGCATGTCTGGTCTGGGGGGAGGAGGAGTGCTAGCTCTGACTACCTCTACCAGCAGGCCCTGTCACACACCCACCCCTCCCACCAACTCCAAACAACACATCTGGGACTATGCACTCCTTGAGAGTTAAGTAAAATCTCCTACAAAGATGACTCACACTGGGCTCTGGTGTGGGGAGCACAAGTCCATGCTGGGATATGTGTTCAAAAAGTGATGTTCACTAACAATATACCTGCAATGTAAGTGGAAAGCTCACCATTCACAAAAGTGTACTAACTTAGCACCAACACACAGCAAGGCAATGTGATCCAAACACCAGTCACATCCAGCAGCCATCTTGTTGCCACACATTCACTACCAGGGAAGCAGAGTCACAGGAAGGAAGGTAGGGTTTGCTGGGAAGGTGGGTGTAGCCGAAAGCCTGTTGGGAGTCGTAGTCACAGCCAACAGTCCTCCTCCCACATGGCCCATCAAGCCCACCTTCAACTATGCTCCGCTCACAGGGAGTGAAAAAGTACTGCCAAGATGGCTGACTCTGGGCACTGGTGTAGGGAGCACAAGGCCCTGTTGGGAGTAGTGCTCAAACAAACTCCAGGACACTACTGGCTGACATCCTGAATGTAAACTTTGACTCCCTGTAATGGAAGCATGGTTCATGGGGGATTATCTGGGCTCTGGGGGAGGAGGAGGATCTGCAATTACTCCAACTGCTATCAAAGCCTGCTCTACACACACCTTCTCAGCCAGAAAAAATACCACCCTTGGGACCAGTCAGTCCATGACAGTTAAAGTAAATGCCATGGCAAGAAGGCTGACACATGGGACTGATGTATGAATTGGCCACAAGTCACACCTAGGCACTGGCCCTCTCACACACGTTCACATTCTCAGCCATCTTAACTGTATATTTCCACTTACTGTCTGGGGATGCATTGTCCCAGGGGTACCCCCCTGGCTGGCTGTGAAGGTGTGTGGAGTACAGGACAAGTGGAGAGATGCAGACATAGCACACATCAATACACACACACGAAGCTACATATACATCATTGACAAGGGATACCTGACAGTGAATGGAATGGCCTTAGAAAGATAGCTGACACTGTTGCATGGTGTCATTTACACAAAGCGCTGTTGTGAGCTGCTTTCAACTCCTACATCATCCAGCGTTGTCAGCATCCTTGCCACTGCACTCCCCTCACTGTCACCTTCAACACACCTTCAACACACCTTCAACACAAGGAGTAATCTGGACTGGGTTGGAGGAGGCGTACAACTTACAGCAGCATAACACAAACACACAAACCTCTGGACCTCACTGTTATGAGCATGGAAAAGCAAGTAAGCAGCCTTGGTTAACTCATCTTTCCATGGAGGACATTGACAAGATAAATGACGTTATCATGTACAAAGCTCAGCAGCAACATCATTCGCTATGGTAACACAATGACATGTGTGCAATGAGATGAGAACTCGAAACACATATAACAAAATAGTATATCTCAATTGATCACATACATACCGGACTGTGACTATGTTGTTAGACACACTAATGTGACTCAAAAAGACATGCACAAATGCCAGCACACATGCACAAATCTTGCAACACATCGTAAGAGGAAGTGCACGTATGTCATTGTTAAAGCACAAATGTAGAAAAAAACAACACACCTGTGTCTGGCACAGGGTGGCACTTGAGTTTCAATGGCTATGTACAGTCAATGAATCAATACATGAGTTTTTCATGCACAAAGCTCTACGTGCTGATCAAAACGCTTCACGTTGTAATTACAATGTTTTTAACCAACATAGGCCTCTGTCTGTGACAATTGAGGACAATGCAATGTACATACACTCATCATGAAGTACAATAGCAACTGTAATGTGTGTGAGCCATTGATGTGTGCAAAACCACAACATACATTGTGTGTTTCTCCTACCCACAGGGCCTGCTGGGGACACTGCAGGAACAGAACAAGAATCCCAGTCCCAGACTCTGGTTGACCCTGAGCTCTCCGGTGTGGATGTTTCTCAGTCCTCTTCGGACGACGATGAACGACCTGCCCCCCCGGTGTGGATCAGCATGCAGCACCAGCAGCTGTAACTCCAGCACACCCTGCCACCACTCCTGCTACAACTGCCAACAACCAGATGACCTCTACCAACACGGACAGACCAAGGCAAGAAAACACCGATGGCACAGCTACACAGGGCACTCTGGAGTTGGCGGACAACAACACCACTGTCAACAGTGAAGGAGGCTCATTGTTGTCTCTGTCTGCAACAGCAGGTCCTGCTCGTGTGGGTAGGGGTGGTGTGAGGGTGCGCGGGGTGAGGTCACGTAATGAAGATGGTGCTGCTGCGCAAGATGACCCACAGTTAGGAAGCATCATAAATGCATACCGAGAATGCACCGCAGACTTTGGCCAGGTAGTTGGGATCCTCAAGGACATACAACATCAGCAGGCTACCCATTATTCCAAAATGGACTCCCACATGTCCAGGATGGACTCCCACATGTCCAGGGTGGAGACCCACATGTCCAGGGTGGAGACCCACATGTCCAGGATGGAGTCCAAAATGGATAAAATGGATGACCTCACTGCGGTGCACAGGGACATACTCACATGCCTCCTCCAGATTGCTGACAACATGACCACACCTCCCTGTGTGCCCACTACATCTGTTGCCACAACATCTGCAACTCCCACGGGGAGGGATGAGGACTCTGCCAGAGAGTCCCAGGCACCGCAGCAGCCTGCACCTGAAGGTCCCCCTCAAAAGAAGAAGAGGGCTCATCCGAAGAAGGACAAGTGGGAGACAGATGGCCATGCATACCCCCCAGGAAGTGAACACCTGCTCCTGATATCCTCCATTGTGTGCAAAGCGTTCACCTTGTTGACTGTCACTGAACTCTCCCACATGTGATGGAGGGTCTAAGTTGGAACAATTAATCAATTGACTGTGGACTTGACTCTGAAAATGTCATCTACTAACACTAACAGCTCCTCTGTGAACTTTGGATTTCAATCACACTGTGCAGCACTATCAATTATGTGTACTACTTCACACATGCATCTAAATTAAATCATAATCACACAATACTTGCCTCTGTCGTGAATTAAACTTGGTTTGTGACATAGAGATGATGACCTGCTAAACAAATACTGTGCAGGAAAATAAGTACAGGAATTGAAACACAGTCTTGTGAGTCATGGTGATGTGACACATATGAGAGCTACACACTACGGGGCTTATTTACAAGGCCCTTGCGCCACTTTTGCGTCATTGTTAACATGGGAAAAGTGACGCAAAAGTGGCGCAAGGGGCTTGTAAATCTGCCCCTACAAGGTCAACACAACACAAAATTCCCATGGCACACATACTCATAGCCTCCACTATTGTGAACTGAAAAGACACTGAAATGCACAAACACTAAACTCATTCTGAGAAAGTGGCAATCAGGCCACAGGTACAGTATGCAAATGAATGTTGGATGTGTGTATACAGACGAGGCACACCCCAATGTGGAGCACAGGTTTATTACACAATCACAACATGTCGCATCCACAACATATGCAAGGTAACCTCACCGTGACAATGAGCACAAAGTAACCAAGAGGGTCAGATATGTCAGTACTGGGGTGTGTGGCACCGCTTCCGGTTTCCAAGAAAACTTTCACTCTGGAACAGCATTGTGTGTTTTGGAGGTCACATGTCACCAGACAACAGCCAAAGGACCCTGTGAAGGACAGACATACAACAGTCTTGAAATACAAAAATAACTGCATACATCTCCAATAGACATTCCATACACAAGTCTAGGACTCATGTCAACACTGTAATGGTGAACAGCCTAACTCAACGGACACATAACTGCAAGGATCATGTCAAGTAGCATGCAGACACATGTATGCAGAGACATTGCACTACATACACATATCGCAAAGATAAAGTTTAGACAACTCATCACTGTATACTCACAATCATGAGAAAAAGTTGTTGATGAGCTGTGTCCGAACATCCCCCTCACCCTCATCATCACTGGCAACATGACCCAGGGCAGGATCCTCCCCTGCTGGAGGCTGCTGGTCGTCATCATCTTGGATGAGAGGTAGCTCTTCCCTCACTGCCAGGTTGTGTAGCATGCAACACACAATGATGATCTTACACACCTTTTCTGGTGCATATTGGAGGGCCCCTCCTTTCCGGTCCAGGCAGCGGAATCTGCTTTTCAGTAGTCCAAATGTCCGCTCTATCACTCGCCTGGTCCGCCCATGTGCCTCATTAAAACGTATCTCAGCAGGGGTAACAGGGTTCCTGAGTGGTGTCAGCAACCACGGCATGTTGGGGTATCCGGAGTCACCTACATACAAACAAACAAACAAACAAACATATCATGGGTCTGAAAAGAGGGTTAAAATCCGAGATACAAAAAGCACACAAGGTAAACAGACATTACACACCGACAAGCCAGGCACGCTGGTTTTGCAGCTGTTACATCATCTGTGGGATCCTACTATTCCTCATGATGTATGCGTCGTGTGCGGATCCGGGGAAACGTGCACAGACATGTGAGATTGTCATGTCCGGCAGACATACCACCAGGGCATTGATGGAGTGAAAATGCTTATGATTCCTGTATGTCTGTTGATTTGCTTGTGGTGGTACCAAAGCCACATGTGTACCATATATGGTGCCAATGACATGTGGCATCCTTCCCAGAGCATAAAAGTCACTCTTGACGTCAGCAAATTGTCGTGGTGTTGGGAATTTGATGTACCGGTTCAGCAAATGCAACATTCCCTCCAAAACATCACGAAGCACACGGCTAAACATTGTTTGTGACATCCCACCAGCAGTAGCCACAGTGTACTGGAAGGTTCCCGTGGCAAAGAAATGTAGGGCTGCCATCACCTTCACCTTGGGGGTCAGCGCTGATGGATATGGCGGTCCAGGTTGCAAATGTGGGCCAACTGCTCTGCCAAATCCTCTATGAGTGCTGTCACGTTCAGCTATGGTTTCTAGGTCTGGGAAGGGTCTGTGGACAGCTGGCCTCCTGCGGTAGATAGGTGAGCAAAGAAAGATTATCATTTCCCTTTCATATGTGGCAATGAACATGCAAAATGTCACATGCTACATCATAGCAAGACTCAATGAAGTCAGGTGTGTGCTGTTGAGCATGGACACATATGCCAGCTATGTGCCCCTCACCGAACATTTCAGCTTCTGTTGGTTAAACAACAAGTGCGATGCTGTGCTGTGAACAAATTATGGGGTCTGTCACAGTACATCTGAACAAATGTCACATACCAAACACACACCTCAGTGACTAGTGAGGATAGATGTGTTGTCCAAATGACAGGTGTTTGTAAGGTCCACACACAGGGATCTTGTAATGCCACATGGACACTGTCAATATGTAATGGCTGACGTACACGTACCATCACACCCATGAAACACACATGATGTGCTCCCAAATTTGTTTGCATGGCAAACATGTATGTCTGTGACACACAGACACAACAGCAACTCACATGCCAAATACAGATAGATAATGGAAACGATTTACATCTACAACATACAAAAGGAATTCTGTGCATAGCACAATACGCAAATACTCTGGATTAACCCCACAATAGTAGCTCAGGAACACTTTGTAACACACAGTCCATTTCAGCTGTAATTCAGGGTGTATGTAACATGTAATCACACAATGGGCCCCTGGAACTGTGTACAGGCCTAGGGTGGTGATCTGCAAAGTTGTCACTCACAGTTGTGATGTGCATCACACACAATGGATTTTGTCCCCATGAAACATGACTCATCATGGGAGTGTGTGCTACAAACAGCTCTGTCCAATATGACATGTGAAGCTATGTACCCACACATGTAATGAAGCAGGAAATGTGGTTTTCTATACTGTGTGACAGGCTTATTAATTGGGGTAGAGCACCTGAGGCTCAGCCAAAATATTGTGGCTGGCATCCTTTGGCTGTTTTCTGTAATGGTGACAGACGCAGGTGACTATTCAGAAGCTGCGGCGTACACTTCAAGCCCAAGCCGGACGCATACATTGGATATTGGTCTTCATGGGGACAGACGCGGGTGAGTATTCAAAAGACGCGGCGTACTCTCCATGACCAAGCCGGACGCATACATTGGATATTGGTCGTCATGGGGACAGATGCGGTGAGTATTCAAAAGACGTGGCGTACACTCCAAGACCAAGCCGGACGCAAACATTGGATATTGGTCGTCATAGGGACAGACGCGGGTGAGTATTCAAAAGACGCGGCGTACACTCCAAGACCAAGTCGGACGCATACATTGGATATTGGTCGTCATGGGGACAGACGCGGGTGAGTATTCAAAAGATGCGGCGTACACTCCAAGACCAAGCCGGACGCATACATTGGATTTTGGCCTTCTGTGGGACAGACGCGGGTGAGTATTCAAAAGACACGGTGTACACTCCAAGACCAAGCCGGACGCATACATTGGATATTGGTCGTAATGGGGATAGACGCATTTTTGCAGCGTGTAAGAAACGCGTGCACACAAATTCGGTTGGGCAATAACAACAATGTATCCAAATCTATAGTGTCATGATGCAGAAATTTTGAAGGACGCAGTAGGAGTGTCTGAGGCATGCAATGTGATGGATTGGACAAATTCGAATAATGCGAACGTCTCTGACCTATCTCTTTGGACCCATGGAACAGAATCCGCCTCTGCAGCACAGATATAAGGCTGTCTGTTCCCAAGAGACTTCACTTGCCTGCACTACATGCTACTTGCCTACATCACAACCTACCACTGCTGCTGTCTCTGCATCCTCTGGAGTCTGCAATGGCACGTACTGTGGAGAGGGCCCCAGCATTCACAGAGGAGGAAAACCAGGCCCTGCTGGACAGCCTCCTGCCATAGTACAGCAAGCTGTATGGGAAACCAGGGGAGCAGGTGAGTGTTGATTGCACTGACTTCTCAGTACACCATGTTTCCTAACAGGCACTACTAGCATTCTGATCACCAAGGACATGCATGCACACATAGTCATTGTAATTCTCACAGTGTGTAGGATCATGTACTGGACAGGGACAGTGAAGTAAAAGTGTATCCTGTGCTATTTCATCTCATGCACTGTACTCATGTTCTGAAGGCAGGCTTACACACAGGACAACAGCCCCTACTGATACATGAACTTCCTTAATACATCTTCTGCCCTACTACCAATGACCTATGTGTCCACGTGTGTGAAGAACAAACATGTCGCATGTGTAGTAATGGTGTGTCACTATGTCATCCTTACAGGTCGACGCCCATCAGAAGCAGGAAATTTGGTTGACCATCGTCTTGGCTGTGAGATCTGTGGGGGTCTTCAAACGCCGCATCCGCCACTGCCAGAAGAGGTGGCAGGACCTCCGTGGCTGGACCCGGAGGATTGCTAGAGTCCAGCTGAAGCTGTCACCTCCTCACAAAAGGGGTGGACGACGGACCCTCACCCCCCACATGCTCCGGATACTCACGGTGGTCTTCCCTGACCTGGATGGGCAGTTTAAGGCCAGACAGCAGCAAGGAGGGGGTGAGTTTGAGCCAGTTAGCTGTACTATGTCTGACATGCATGTTGCACTCCCTCAACCTGGTAACACTATCACGAGTCGTGTGTCTGCTGAGACAACACTTGTGTTGCAAAATGTAAAGATGCCCCATTGTCATCTGATGCCCAGGTGTGTCCCTTTCCGTCTGTGACATGTGTCACTAGACTCCTGTGTATTAGCTGTAGTCCAAGGTCACTGTGTACAGCACCATGTACGACAGGTGCATTGAGTTGACCATCATGAGTGATGTGCTTGTCTGACATGTGTAAGCAACTTGACAGACATATGACCTGCACTCTGTGTGGTACATTCCTAAATGGACGATGAGATGATCAGGGTAAACACAGGTTAGTGGCATGAATACTGCACACACGTTCAGCAGGTAAGACCAATGTTGGTGTCTCAGACAAATGAACTGTATTTGCTTAAATAATGCATGCTAAGCGGCCACATACTCCCACTAATGCCATGTTTCACATGGACTAGGACAGGTATGCCAACTCAGGCCATCAAGGACACTGTCATATCCCATTTTTGTGTGTCAGGCAACACTGTAACCATTGCAAATGAAGATTCATGTGTCTGACTCTGTGTCAGTGTGTACAGGACGAGCACTTTTTAGGGCACATGTGGCCAATGTATTGGATACGGACAGAAATCTCATGTATGTCAATTGGCTCAGATACACAGGACAAATCATGTGTGTGTCATCCCTTGAATGTGCATATTGGTGGCTTAAACAGATATGTGTATGCTGCATTACTTTGTTTTTGGGAGTATGCAAAATGCTCCTGTATTGAGATACCAGACTTCATATACTCAAATGTTTCAGTTAAACAACATGAGTTTGTCAAAGTGTTCGAATTCTATGTAGCACTTAGGGGACATGTATACTTGTGCACTACAGATGTTACTTGCACAGTGTATACTTGAGTGTGACCTGGTGCTGACTGTTAAATCTTGATTCACTGGCTCGGTAACAAAAGTCAGTACAGACTGTTTAGGCAGACAGGACTGTGGCATAGTATGGCACATGAACATGTTTAAGATGCAGTTTTGTACTTGTCAGTTGTCCTGCATGCAGACCTTTTTAGCATTGGAGTTCACGACATGAGCCCATATTGGTTACTGTGGATGGGAGTATGTTCATCATGTGAACTTAGGTATTTGTCCATCCCATTTGCGTGCCCAATTCCAGACTCCCTTGTATGAGATGAGACATGTTTGTGTTAAGCCCTGACACTCAGGAACATTACAGATCAGACAACAGGCAAGACAGTGCCCTGTTGGGCATGTACATAGTTTAAATTGAGATACATCTAACAGATGTTTCCATTGCCAACATGTGTTTGTTAACCATGATTCACAGGCAGACTTACAGGTGACCTATCCACATATGTGTGAGGTAAACGAATATTGGCTTTGACATTATGCAAGGCCTTGCTCTGTGATGTGTTGGGAACAGAAATCTAGTGTCAAGTATATGCAGTTGACTGATGTGAATCTTTTTCCCTTCCTTGTTCACAGCATCATCAACGCCAACTGGAGGAGAGAGTTCCACGGACCAGGAGGAAGCAGCTAGCCAGACGGGGTCCACTGTGGAGGAAGATGAGGGACCCAGTGGCACAGAGGGTGAGGGGAGCCACACTGATGCCCGCTCAACCACATCAACATCAGCTGATGAACCATCCAGCTCCAGTGATGACTCCCTTGTGGTGGTGGGTGTTACCAAAGCAGAGGCCGCACCCACAGAGTCTGTCCCCGCCACCACCACCAGCTCCACCCTCCCAGCTGCTCCCATTCCAAAGGTCAGTGGACACTCCCGTGTGAGGGAGCATGTCTCCTTTGGTCCAGGCACCACACCCCCTGCATCTGTTACCCCTGCTGCCTTGAGTGTGGAGTCTGTGGACTTGCTGAAACAGTTGCATGTGGGGCAGACATCCATGCTGAGTGTCCTCCATGCACATACCAGTCTATTGACCCAATTGGTGTCATACATGGAGGGCATATCAACAAACATGTCTGCCCTACAGCGGACAAATCAGTTCATGGCCTCCTCACTGATGGCAGCAGTGTCCCTCCTATAACAGTCCCTCACCCCTCCTACCTCTGCCCCGTCCACAGTCCACACTGACCTACCTGCCCAAAGCACACTCACATAGGCACATGCACACACACCAACAGACAAAAGCAGCACACAGCAAGCTAAGACAAAGTCCAAACAAACACGCATGCACACTCAGGGGACTGACATCACACACAGGGGATAGGGCAAAAAACACACACACCCATCCAAAACCACTGCGCATTCCTCAGCTACCTTGCCCTCCAAAAGCCCTACCCTTGACTCTCCTGCAACCCTCCCTTCCCAGAGGGTCTTCCTCTGTGACCTAGGCCTCTTCCCCACTGAAACATCAGTTCCAACTCCCAAGGGGAAGAGGAAATCACCATGCACAGAGAGGAGACCCCCACACCACGCACACCCTCCCCCAAGAGTAGGAACACTGAGGCCCCCACCCGTGCATCCCCCAGGACGAAGAAAAGCAAAACCCCACCACCATCCCACACTTCCCCCCTGAAAGCTACATCCGCCCAACCCAAGATCACCCATCCCAAAGTTCACACACCAAAAGCCATCCCCGGTTCACACACACACCATTACACCATCCACAAGATGATTAGGCCCTCACCCCCTACCACAGACACTTCTACTCCCACAACACCACACACTCAGTCACTTCCAGACACTGCAGTGGAGACCCTTGCCCCCCATCTGACCTGTCCACTGCAGTGGATCCCCCACCCCCACAATCTGACATGGGCACTGCAGTGGAGCCCCCACCCCCACAATCTGACATGGGCACTGCAGTGGAGCCCCCACCCCCACCCCCTCAGTCCAACATGTCAACTGCAGTAGCTCCAGCACCCCCTCCATCCGATTTGTCCACTGCAGTTGCTACAGACACTCCAGTTGCCCCCAATCCTCCCATTACCCATCCTGCTACACCCTAATCCTGTCCCTGCGGTGCCTGGCCTGCCCCAGAAGATGCCCCTCCTTGGGGAGTTGTCCCCTAGTGATGTAAGTGCAGGCAAGCAATGTATTACAAGTCATCCTATATAGCCCCTGAAGGACTCATGGACATGGACTGGCCATTGGCCTTGTTTATTTGCGAGAATCGTGATTGCACATTTTAATGCTGAATAAAGCAATTTTTTGTTATTTTGGCTAATTTTTTGGGTGTACATAATGTTGCTGATTATTGTACAGCAAATGCTGTTGTAACATTGTTTTAGGCTAACTCATGATGGAGTGGTGTGATGGACTGCCTGAGGTCCATGTGATATGTGTCCTAGTACAGTATGATGTGGAGTTGTAGGCTGAAATGGCTTGTTGTCACGAGCAACATAGTATTTGACAAGGAGTGTGACATTCTTTTCACAACCTCTCCCATATTTGGCGTACACTTTAGCACATATGTTGGTCTTGACATTTATACTCATTTTTACTGTTTCTAATGGTATGCACCACTCCAATGGACATGCATATTAGCGCATTGATGATGAACAAGTCATATGTGTACTTGGTGCCACTTGGGATACATGGATTCTGAGTACGTGTAGCCAACTTGGGAAACACACCTGTACACAGGATGATTGGACCAAAGTATTCTGTGTGTTGTAATAGATTAGTCAATGTCCGAGTCTCATTCTGACAAGGTAGACACATGCCAAGACCAAGCTTGACACAGAGGAACTTCAACAGTAGTGAAATCACCTCTTGGCAGTGTGTTACTCTGTGACCTTTCCTAAGCCCATGGTATGTGTTCTGTGCGCATTAATTTCTGGTGTCGACAGCCCTTTATCTACAAAGACTGTAGTCCCTGCAGATGTTCCTGTCAGCGAGGCTTGCAAACTTGTCCATTGATTTGACAGCCAATTTGACTGTGAGTGTCCGTGCTGTGGGTGCCTGGGACAAAATGAGTCAATCTGGTGACCGCCATAGTTTTGTTGCTATAAGTGCCTTTGCTGTGTGTAAACTCACATTAGACATAATTAGGATTCCACAACTCACATCTGTGCTACCAACATTGGCGAGTTTTTTATCTTTCTTCTGTTTTCATGCATTTGCCACTTGTATGTGTGTATGACTGCTCACACTCAGCAGATTCTTCCCTCCCCTGTCACCTGATGTCAACGTGTCTTGTTTGTAGGTCTCCTTGGGTGTATCATTGCTACAGGACAGTGTTGGGTTTCGCTATGTGTCTGTTACATTTCACGTTATGCACATGTCATTGGTCCTAAGTGGAGTGACAAATTCAAGCATGTGTTATGCCTAGCTATGTATCTTGTGTTTGTGAAACACAGTTCCAACCACCACCCCTGGGATTGTCATGGGTGCATGTGCAATGTCACCATTCAATGGAGGCTTAGCTGCTGCACATTGTGTGTGATCAAGGTGTGTGGTATTTCGACTGGTCAAATGTGACTCGCATCTTGGCATGGCACCTCGCTCCATTGTGGCCTTACATTACAGGCCATGCCCTGTGAGTGATGTTTGAGTATGTGTAAGGGAAGGTGTTCTGACAAGCCACATGACACATTGCAGAAGAGTGAGTGTGCTCAAGAGTATGGTTCACATCATGATTTGGCAACACAGTGGATCATCATACAGGATACTGTCACCACAGTGTAGTGGCCTTGAGGTTACCAGGGATGGTGAGTCAGTCTCCTGATGTGTTGTTTGGAGTTCCACCAAGATTGTTCCACAGGTGACTGTTGTTGACCTGCACATCAAACAATGCCAAATTGCCAATGGTCTGTGACACAATGGTGGAGATGCATCTGGGTTATACTCATGATGCATATGTCTCAGTGGAGTTTAGCCCACCATCGTGGGGGGGAGCCTAGGGACACTTACACACACACACATGTTGTGTTTGTTCTGCAGTGTGTGGTTGGCTGGTTGTATTGGCACCTCTTGACCCGCGTATTTCTACTGGCTTTGTGAGCAGTGATTCGATGTATGGTTTTGTTTGTTTAGCTACTGTCCCTGGGAGTCCAACATCTTCAATTTGGACATTCATCATGCTCTTGATTTGCCATTGCTGCCACAGTCTGGACCCGGAACTTGTCTACACTTTGGTTTCATGCGGAATTCCTTTGTATGTGTGTCTAAATGTGAACAAATGCGTGTTTATGCATTTAGATGGTCACTTCTTCTATTGTCAAAATGAACATTGGTGGCAGTGTTAGCCCACAATGGCAATGGTTGTCTCCACATGGCATGTTTTTCTTTGTAAGGCCAAACTATGTCTGCCTCAACAGATATGTGTTCGTTTGGCACCCAACCACTACTTTGTCACTACATTGCTAGTGGTTTTAGGCCTCAGAGAGTCATTCCTGATTGTCTGCACATGCTGGGAGTCTGAACCCCACACTCACCCTTTTGACACTACACTGATGGGGGTGTAACAGCCCATGTCCCCTATGTGCTTGCAGAAGAAGGGGTTTTGAACCCCATGCTCATCTTTTGGGCACCACACTGATGGGGGGTGATAGCCCATCTCCCCTATGTGCTTGTCAATGCTGGGTGTTTGATCCCCCTATCACCTTATGGTGACAACACTGAGGAGGGGGGGTAATACCCCATTTCCCCTATGTGCTTGGCAAAGCTTGGGCTTTGAACATCATGCTCATATTTTGTGCACCACACTGATGGGGGGTGATACCCCATCTCCCCTATGTGCTTGTCAATGCTGGGGGTTTGTACCCCACAATCGGCCTTTGTTCACTAGAGTGATGGATGTAACAGCATTTGTTTGCATAATGTGTCACTGACTCTAGATGTTTGTGCACAATATACAAACCTGGCATGGGAGTAGTGGGGGAGTGTTTGCCCTCAAACTCCTCTGGGGTGGACTGTGCTGGGGGGATGTGCATCCACCCCTTCTGGGGTGGACTGTGCTGGGGGGATGGGCATCCACCCCTTCTGGGGTGGACTGTGCCCTTCTGGGGTGGACTGTGCTGGGGGGATGGTCATCCACCCCTTCTGGGGTGGACTGTGCTGGGGGAGGGTCATCCACCCCTTCTGGGGTGGACTGTGCTAGGGGGGTGAGCATCCACCCCTTCTGGGGTGGACTGTGCTGGGGGGAGGTGCATCCTCCCCTTCTGGGGTGGACTGTGCTGGGGGATGGTCATCCACCCCTTCTGGGGTGGACTGTGCTGGGGGATGTGCATCCACCCCTTCTGGGGTGGACTGTGCTGGGGGATGGTCATCCACCCCTTCTGGGGTTGTCTGTGCTGGGGGGATGTGCATCCTCCCCTTCTGGGGTGGACAGTGCCCTTCTGGGGTGGACTGTGGTGGGGGGATGGTCATCCACCCTTTTCTGGGGTGGACTGTGCTGGGGGATGGTCATCCACCCCTTCTGGGATGGACTGTGCTGGGTGATGGTCATCCACCCCTTCTGGGGTGGATTGTGCTGGGGGATGTGCATCCACCCCTTCTGGGGTGGACTGTGCCCTTCTGGGGTGGACTGTGCTGGGGGATGTGCATCCACCCCTTATGGGGTAGACTGCGCTGGGGGATGGACATCCACCCCTTCTGGGGTGGACTGTGCTGGAGGATGGTCATCCACCCCTTCTGGGGTGGACTGTGCAGGGGGATGTGCATCCACCCCTTCTGGGGTAGACTGTGCCCTTCTGGGGTGGACTGTGCTGGGGGATGGTCATCCACCCCTTCTGGGGTGGACTGTGCTGGGGGATGGTCATCCACCCCTTCTGGGGTGGACTGTGCTGGGGGGATGGTCATCCACCCCTTCTGGGGTGGACTGTGCTGGGGGTATGTGCATCCACCCCTTCTGGGGTGGGCTGTGCTGGGGGATGGTCATCCACCCCTTCTGGGGTGGACTGTGCTGGGGGGATATGCATCCTCCCCTTCTGGGGTGGACTGTGCCCTTCTGGGGTGGACTGTGCTGGGGGGATGGTCATCCACCCCTTCTGGGGTGGACTGTGCTGGGGGATGGTCATCCACCCCTTCTGAGGTGGACTGTGCTGGGGGATGTGCATCCACCCCTTCTGGGGTGGACTGTGCTGGGGGGATGCTGTGCTGGGGGGATGTGCATTCACCCCTTCTGGGGGGACTGTGCTGGGGGGATGTGCATCCACCCCTTCTGGGGTGGACTGTGCTGGGGGATGGTCATCCACCCCTTCTGGGGTGGACTGTGCTGGGGGGATGTGCATCCACCCCTTCTGGGGTGGACTGTGCTGGGGGATGGTCATCCACCCCTTCTGGGGTAGACTGTGCTGGGGGATGTGCATTCACCCCTTCTGGGGGGGACTGTGCTGGGGGGATGTGCATCCACCCCTTCTGGGGTGGACTGTGCTGGGGGGATGGTCATCCACCCCTTCTGGGGTGGACTGTGCGGGGGGATGTGCATCCACCCCTTCTGGGGTGGACTGTGCTGGACTGTGCTGGGGGGATGGTCATCCAGCCCTTCTGGGGTGGACTGTGCTGGGGGATGTGCATCCACCCCTTCTGGGGTGGACTGTGCTGGGGGGATGTGCATCCACCCCTTCTGGGGTGGACTGTGCTGGGGGATGGTCATCCACCACTTCTGGGGTGGACTGTGTTGGGGGATGTGCATCCTCCCCTTCTGGGGTAGACTGTGCCCTTCTGGGGTGGACTGTGCTGGGGGATGGTCATCCACCCCTTCTGGGGTGGACTGTGCTGGGGGGATGGTCATCCACCCCTTCTGGGGTGGACTGTGCGGGGGGATGTGCATCCACCCCTTCTGGGGTGGACTGTGCTGGACTGTGCTGGGGGGATGGTCATCCAGCCCTTCTGGGGTGGACTGTGCTGGGGGATGTGCATCCACCCCTTCTGGGGTGGACTGTGCTGGGGGATGGTCATCCACCACTTCTGGGGTGGGCTGTGTTGGGGGATGTGCATCCTCCCCTTCTGGGGTAGACTGTGCCCTTCTGGGGTGGACTGTGCAGGGGGATGGTCATCCACCCCTTCTGGGGTGGACTGTGCTGGGGGGATGTGCATCCACCCCTTCTGGGGTGGACTGTGCCCTTCTGGGGCAGACTGTGCTGGGGGGATGTGCATCCACCCCTTCTGGGGTGATCTGTGCTGGGGGATGTGCATCCACCCCTTCTGGGGTGGACTGTACCCTTCTGGGGTGGACTGGGCTAGGGGGATGGTCATCCACCCCTTCTGGGGTGGAAGGGGTGGACAGTGCTGGGGGGATGTGCATCCACCCCTTCTGGGGTGGACTGTGCTGGGGGATGGTCATCCACCCCTTCTGGGGTGGACTGTGCTGTCATCCATCCCTTCTGGGGTGGACTGTGCTGGGGGGATGGTCATCCACCCCTTCTGGGGTGGACTGTGCTGGGGGATGGTCATCCACCCCTTCTGGGTTGTACTGTGCTGGAGGGATGTGCATCCACCCCTTCTGGGGTGGACTGTGCTGGGGATGGTCATCCACCCCTTCTGGGGTAGACTGTGCTGGGGTGATGTGCATCCTCCCCTTCTGGGGTGGACTGTGCCCTTCTGGGGTGGACAGTGCTGGGGGATGGTCATCCACCCCCTATGTGTGTTTAGGCTTTCGCGGGATCGTCACGTATTAGTGGATGGTAGGTGTCTGACTTACCGTCTGTGACGTACGTGTCGGTTCCGGTTGTTGATTCGTTCATAGGCGTACAGTACAGGGATGACATGCGCAATCGGATACATGGCAGCTTCGTCTCGTACGCGGTGTTTGTGTTGTGGCGCGAATCGGACCTGATGTACTGCTCTTCCGGATGCTGTGACGTGCTGGAGGTGGCGACCTGTTCGGCATGAAGGAAGTACGCATCGTACTTGCCCGGCCGGAAACTGCTACGGTAATGGTTCCGGGCGAGGCCATTCAGCGTTTACGGAGCCGGCTCGTACGCGAAATGTTGCTCGATTCGGAGCGTGCGTGTCGCTTGGGAAATGCACACATTTGGGCATCGTACTTCCTCGTTTGGACGGACCGGCTCTGGGAACGAGTTGGTCGGAAGGTAAGGCTACGGATGGCTTTGGGAGGGCCATCCGACCGAGATCGGAATCGACCCTTAAATGTGGTCATTTAGTCCCTGAGAGCATTCCGGTTATGGAAAGAATCTGAACAGTGGCTGCTTTCTCTCCCCCTCATCGGTGGCAAGGTATAACAGTCGAGTATGTTATGTGTTATGTTACACAACACAGTAAACATTTGTGGCATGTATACATCCCAAACATTTTTATTTGAGATCCATAGACCATTTGTGACCAACACTAGCTCTGCAAGATTCTACGACACACGTGCAAAGACCCCAACATTGTCTCTTCAATATGCAAATTTAATATAGACAATAAAATTTGCATTTCATTTTCCTTGTGTTATTAGCACAAAAATGCTTGTGTAATATTTATTGTACGGTCAGTATTATCTAAATGCTGGTGAGTCATTTTATTATAGTCCTGTGTCAGAACATGCTGTTATCTAGTTCTATGCACATAGGCATTCCCAAATTATTGTCCTGTTTCTGTGCTTGATGTGTGTTCTCTTTTAATGATTTTGAAAATGTGGTCAGCTTATCATGATATGTTTCCAAGTGTTGCATGAGTGCATGATGTACATGTTGAATGTAATAACCGTTTCAATGTCATTTGATTGCATAACCCTGTGCCATGTGATGTCACAAATGCGCATCAGTTCTATAACACTTGTCCAGACAATACCCTTGGATATGATGACACGTTTCTCCGTCATAATGCTGTTTCCTTGTGCTATCGATGCATACTTGCCTGTGCCATATGATAACACATTTCTCATTTGTCAGTGAGCACGCTTTCAGTCACTCACTCTCTATATGCACAGCATAGATATTAATTTACACTTAGTAAGTTAGTGCTAAGCTCACTAAACTGGAGGGGCCCCATGGAAGGGTGTTGACTGAGGGGGGCAGCTTGGTAAGGGCCCTGAATCGGTAGAAGGTGGCAGAATTTCATTGCCCACCAGTGACAAGAGGCCTCGGGTGGCACAAGTCCAAGGAGGGTGCATTTCTTGGGATGATGGACCAGTTTGTGAAAGAAGCTAAACAGAGAAAATAGTCAATTAAGCCCTAAGATTGCTGGGTGGTGTAAGATGTAAAGAGCTGCAGGTTTTGTCCTTGAATATCTCACATACACTGACTGTAGTGTCAGAGAACCTTACTAGTCATGTCACTGCAAACACTAAGGGGCCGATTCCGATTCGGGCCGGAAATCTCTCCGACCGAGCCGGACCCGGAGAGATTTCCGACCGAATCGGACCCCAGCAGTCCGACCGGACGAGTACGATGCATTCGCATGCTATCGGACTCGATTCGGTCGGACTCCCATTGAAGTCAATGGGAGCCGGTCGTACGACGCGTACGCGGGCTCCCATTGACTCAATGGGTGCGAGGCGAACGAGGGCGCCCCCTACAGCGGGTTCGCGTCGATGCGGTTCGCGCCGCACATGCACAGGTAGGGGGGACCCATGGGTCCCCCCTGTGTGCGACTCGCGCGGCTACGCGTACAGGGGGGTCCGACGCGGGCCCCCAAAGTACGGCTCCGACAGCTCTTTCGAGCCGGACGGCGCGAGTCGGTCGGACTGCTTGCGGCGCGCATCGTACTTACCCGGCCGGGAAACGTCTCCATAGCGCGGTGCGAGTCGTGTCCGTGCGAGTCGGTCGGAGCGTGTTGAAGCCGCGTTCGAGTCGGTCGGCGATTTCGCGGGCGCTTGCAGCGTACTCGCTCGGCCGGACCCGCGTACGATTAGGTCGGGAAACAGGGCTCCGAATCGGATCCGGTAAATCCGAATCCGATTCGGAGCACTACCGGCCGAGATCGGAATCGGCCCCTAAATTGTTTCTGTTGCTCTATGACTTTTCCCGAAGTGCTTAACATACAACGTGATGAACTATCATGACACTGCTTTTATAAATATTATTGTTTTTTTCCTGTCTGTGCTGATGCTGTATTTGAAATAATGAAGGTTTAAATGTTACATGTGATTGATGACTCAAAGCACATGCATTATTAACATTACAACCATGCTTAATTATGAAAATGTCCATTTATTGGTAATAAGTGAAGCTCTGTAGTGCTAATGCCAGTATTTTAAAATTTTATGAGGATCTGATTGCATTTCCTAGAGTCGCTAACTCTGCTCCACGTTTAAACATTTAATTTAAAGCAAGTTGAACCCAGTTATTATAAAAAAAACCTGGTTCAAGTGCCTAAAAGCGAGTTGGAAGGTATGGACTAAAGTCAGTAGAGTACTGAAAATCCCAAAATACAATGGGTACACCCCTCTATGGGGATCCTGCGCCTTTCCAACAGAGATATATGATGGTATGGCTAGAGGGAACGGGCTGGCATAGAAACGATTGCTAACTTGTATAACAACAAACTAGAGATTAGACCCTTCCAGGAATTGGTTCAGCAAATGGGGATAGATACGAGGTCTCAGTTTAAATACATCCAAATCTGGGACCGTCTAAAAATTTTGGCTAAAGGGTCTCTGAAACTCGGCGTAATACCAATACTCTATATGGTTTATCGGGGTAATACGAGGATTGGGGATTATTATAATATTCTGATGGAAACCCTTCCAGATGATCTGGAAAAAGGAGAGACAAAATGGGACGAAAAACTGGGGGATGAGGAGATAGGTTTAGATATGTCACTGGAATTGGGTAAAAGGATTTTTCTTTCGGCAAATCTTAAGGCTCAGCATTATAAGACCCTGTTTAATCTATATTACACTCCCGCGAAACTGTTCAATTGGGGGATACGGGAAAATGATCAGTGCCCAAGATGCCAAGCCAGCCCAGCTGATATCATACATATGTTTTCTACATGTAGTAAATTGACACCTTAAAAATTTGGTATGGAAAATTTTTGGTTGCAAACAAGTAATAAGAAGATTACTTTAAGCTCATCACTAATGTTATTTGGATACGACATCCGAGCCGGGCTGACTCCGTCTCAAAAAGATTTGTATTTATTACAGTGGCAGTAACTAGATTATTGATAGCTACGGCTTGGAAGGACTCTGAACCCCCTGAGTATACAGCATGGTTTCATCGGCTTCTGAATATATATACTCAGGAAACGGCCTTATATGAGAACAAGGGGAGGCGAGCAAAGGAGAAAGGATATCTGGGCACCTATGATCCAATGGCTTAATAGAAGATGTGAGGTAGGACGGATTTAGACAAGTTTTTATAATTTTTTTATAGTATAATGAGTGGAAAGACGGTTTCCGGTATTGTTTAGGTTATGCTTACCCCCGTTCCGTATATTTCTTTTTCCTTTTCTCTTTTCTTCTTTCTCTGTACTAGACCGTACATATGTTATTTGAATGCTTCAAATTGCAGCCTATATATAAGGAATAATATTATGTGAATAAGCACGCTCTGTTGGATTTGTATTTGGATGTATATATTTTGAACCTTGCAGCTGAAATTTTGTTTTTGTTTTTTTTAAAACAAAAAACATTTCATTGCATTACTTGATTGCATAGGCTGAAATGACCACAGAGGTAATTTTGGGAAATCTATGCTTTTTTGCTAAACAGCCCATAAAGAAAACAAGTCACAGAATACAATGTGTTATTGGCTAAACAAAATCACCAGGATTAGTTGAATGCATCACACATGGTGCCTGCTTTCTCATGGCAAAACAGCACAATGCTTTAGTTACACAGAAAACCCTTCAGTGCCTGCAGGCACTGTTGTATGCACACTGAGTGCCAACTTGCACAGTAACTATCTGGTGTGTGCATGCACGATGGCTGAATTGTGACTGTATTATGGGTGTCACTTCCCAGAGTGTGTCATACTAACTTCTCTTATTCTCTCTCTCTGCCTTCAAGAAATTCTGCCCAAAGTCCAGTCGGAAGCTGAGTTGTGGCTCTGTGCTCAGGCTGTAAAATACAGATCTGGCTTTGTCTTTTCCATTTTCTTTCAGCATCCATTGCTTTTCTTGCTTATTTTATGCCACCCGTGTCTCCCACAATCTCTTGCTTGAATTCCATTTACTGACATCCCATGTTGAAATGTTAATGTGTTGATGGAAGTGAATTCTTCTTTATATTACAAGACAGATGGGGCATCAGGTAAAGTTTTTTAAAGGCATAATACTTTCTGTAAAAGTACTTACAAATATGTGTCTTCTTTAGACATTTGCCTCCAGACACAGTGCATGTGATCTCCTTGAACTTTTCAGGCCTACACCAAAGTGGACCAGTCACTGCTGACTGCACAGCAGAACAGAATCAAGGACTTCCTAGACATGCTGTAAATCATAATCTTTAAAGTTTCATTTTTGTGCCATTTGTACAGGCGAATGTGTGTGAGTGAGTAGGCTCTATCTTGTTGTCAGCATCATGAGCAACAAATTACATTGCCAAAGAGAAAAAGCACATTGGTTGTGTGAATGCCAAAGAAGTCTGACTTCCTTGAAGAGACAGACATTTTTAGGCCAAATACCATTGTAAATATTGAGGAAATAGCATACTTTTTGGATTAAAAGAAGTGAAAAGAGCTTAAAGACAAATTAGACTGACAACAAGAATTTCTAAGGGATAACAGTTAGGAGGCTGCGGTTTCTGGGCTGTGTGGCTTCAACGGGACCAACAAAGATTGGCTAAAGGATGCATTATCCATGTTGGGCATGTATGTAGAATGCTGGACATATTTTTGTTTCTTTCTCTTCACTGTTTTTGCAGAATAATATCTGTTAAAGATAACAGTGATCCCTCCACTTTATCTATGAGTTCCATAAAGCGAAAGGCTAGTATTAGCCAAGGGAAATCTAGAGAGAAGAAATATGGAGTACAGTATTGTAGAAGTAAAGTTGACCTGTCCTGGATGCAAACAGAACAGTATAACAATGGTTAAATTAGATGATATGCTTTACAATATGTTGACAAATAAGCATAATATGGTTATTGGTTATTCCTTGTTCTTTAACTGTTCTTCGACCTAGGTATGTTGTCAATTGTGAGTTTTGAGGTATTTTGTTTATGTGAATGCACACCGATAACTGTTTTTCCAAAGTTTCCTATGGTGTTTAGGCATAGATGTGATGAAATTTCCACAATCCACACTGTGGACCCCAGAGACAAATATTTTAATACTGGCTCCACCACCTTACAACATTGTGTGTTCCTGGGCTTTTAACATATCCTGTGTGTCCAGTTCATAATTAATCAAATTAGGAGTACATAAAAACATTGGATAAAGAACAAGATACCTATATTTTACATTTAGGGGCTAGAGGCCTTGCTATGGTCCATTCATTGCTTCATGTCTGCTGCAATGTCTAGTATGGCCCTAAAGAAATATCATGAAAAATGTTAAGCATCATAAAAGCATTTTGTTTTTCGATGTATGCTATTGCTGCCTAAAGTAAGAGTCGATGCTGATGAGCACTCACTTGTGTGCACCAGTGCTTTTATTTACAATCATCTTAAAAGCCGTATGGAACACTGGCAATTTTGTTTTGAGCGGAATGGAGCAAAGTATAAATGTCCGCAGATCAGGATGACATGTTCGTGCATGCAAGGGATTCATCTACTTTGAGAAACAATGACATGGACTTGAAAGTATGGAGTAGTTTACTACCAAGTTTGCCAAGTCAGAAATTGTGCTGCAATCAACATAAAATGTGCTAATGGTGAGGTTGTGACATATAGAATAGATGTAGTTTGGCATTCCCTTGAGACAGAATTCATTGATCTTGGCATTCAGAAGAGCAAGTTCTACCTTCTTTCACAAGTAGTGAAACTCTTATTCACAACTACCCATAGCAGTGTACTGAGGAAAAGGTATTGTTAGAATAATAATATATATATATAAAACCAAATTTTGTCCCAGTCAAACATTAAATAGAACCCTGTCTTCTATATTAATGTTTCAAATGAACAGGGATCATGGTGGTGCATATAATAAATATTCTTTACTGTCACTTGAGAGTACAACAGGTCACACATAAGAACACATTAAAATGTTAGCCTTACATGTTACTTTATAATAAATGTAATCTCAGACTTGAAGTGTACAAAACGCTAATGTAATAGCATACTCTTGGAGCATGCAACTGTCCTCTGGAACTTTTATCACACCATTCTGTGGATGCTCTTACAGGGTTGTTGTCTCCAGTGTGTGTTCTTATTTGCTATTCTCTCCAATGGGGCAAATGTTGAACTTAATTTGGTGTGCCTTTACTTTATATATTGAGTTTAACAGTACATTGAATATTTGTGATGCTAGAATACATTGTATCTAAGTCACTTTTTCTATTTAGCTGTTTATCTATAAGCATGTATTCATACAAGATAAAAAAATAAAGTACTGCCACTGAAAGACTTGCTTGTTGATTAACGTCAAGGTCCTACGAATGTTTGCAGTAGATAGACAGGGAAATTAGGTGCATAATTACCCATTTCAGGGGTGTCCCAGAAGTTTCAAGGCCTTTTCTCAAGCTTCTAATTGCTCAAGAGAGGTTGAGTTCTAATATTTCTCTCTTTAAATAAACTTAATTGACTAGTTTTACTTTCACACATTTGGCAATAGAATGTAAATTCTGCACACAGCAAAACTAAGGAAATGTGACAAATAAGCGTTCTAAAAACATAGTAACTATGTACCCTCCATGGTTGGTGTGCTGTACTAATGTCCCTCACTGTATTTAGGACTCCCAGATACTGCCCTTTTTAAGAGCAACATATATATTTGCCCCATATTGTCCATGATGTTCACAAACATCTAAAGTGCTATCCTTAACTACTAAACATTGTTACTGAGTAACCTCTAGTATGTGGAAATATTGTGATGCCTCATTGTTGACAACTTAACTGTTTATAGCCAGCAAACAGTTGCAGTGTCCACGCATTATATCAGTGGAAAACAAGTCCCATACTGTCTTGCTGTGACAATGTACTCTCATTCACATTTTTGCTTTACAAATACATAAAGCCCGATTCCGATCTCGTGCAGAAAGCAAACTGAACGACTCGTGTCCGGAATGCTTTCCGTACGACTCGTGTCAGGGGAGTCCGACCGAACAAGTACGATGCATTTGAATGCATCCGGAAACGATTCGGTTGGACTCCCATTGATTTCAATGGGAGCCTGTGTACCGAACATGTACACAGACTCCCATTTTCAAAAGGGCTGGTTGGGGATCATCGTGCACCCTGTGGCGGGCACCCCTTGGTGCCTGCCACACTGTGCATGGTCTGAAAGGGGGGACCCATGGGTACCACCACGGGCACGAATCGGAGGGCCCTGGATGAAGGGGAGCCTGCTATGGGCCCCCAAAGACGAATTCCAGCAGCCTTTTTGATCCGGGCAAAAGGAATCGTAAAGGCTGTACAAATCGTTCATCGTACTTGCTTGCTTGGAAAACCTACTCCATAGAGCTGTACAATTCGGCTCCGGAGGGCTCTATCTCTCCGTATGCCTTCCGGAAACGATTCGGTCAGCGCTAAGGGTTTCCAGGCATCGTACTTGGTCGTTCGGAATTGGGAGCGAGTCGGTCGGAAACAAGGGCTCCGGATCGGTTTAGGTAAAACCAAATCCGATTCGGAGCCCACTAGACCGAGATCAGAATCGGGCCCTAAGTGTTCACAACCATTGTAAAGTGTTTATCCAAGGGCCCTGATTTTAATACTACATAATGCTTTTACATACACATTGAATGTATCCTAGTGCCCCACATAAGATTACCATTCTCATACAGGGATTACTGTCTATTTCTATGATACAGTGTGCCATTCGGTATTGTCTTTAATATGGTGTTTTTTGTATTCTAGGCCTCATTTGGATTTTGGCCGACGGGCTACTCCGTCACAATGGTAATGGATATCCCATGTACCAAGATTTAAACCCCATAGGATATTATGGAATTTATACTTCGGCGGACGTGATACTCGTCACCATTGTGACGGAGTAAGCCGTCCGCCAAAACCTAGGCTCTCTGTTTTTTACTTAGATATATCATACATCATATATTTACAGTACATCATATATATATTTATGCCAGGACAATGAAAATAAAGGAGGGCAATTAACACCATTATTAAGTGAAACTGTACTCAAAAACAGACATTTACACATATTATTACAGTGCAAAGGTCAAATTCCAGTTTACTACCACAAAGAAGAAAATAATCACTGGAGAAAAATAGTTTACAGCCTCACAAATTGCCTATTACAATTACTTTACATGTAAGTTATGGTTTTATGGATTGTAGAGCTATCTGTAATTGGGGACCCAGCTAGCTGGCCCCTGTAGCAACATCCTTCAGAAAATCCAGCCTTCTTGCTCTTTTCTTCATTCATGCTTGGCAGCAAGCAAACACAATTGTTATCAGCTTTTGAAAAAAAAATTATATTTTTTGATGAATTGTTTTTTTCCAGCAAAGTTGAGCTGATAATATTTAGCCTTTATAAAAATGAAGACAAAAACACCAATAAATGTAATAGTTTGTGATTTATTGTGTACAGAGCCTAAAAGCAGTCAATCGAATAATTTCCATTTATGCCAAGAAAAGAGAATTGTGCACTTTCTATGGAACTCTTTAAAAAGAGAGCTTTGAAGGTTAAAACAGAAAAAAGGCAATTATTATATAACATGTTTGCTGAGGGTTTAATCCTGTCCTAGTGGAAGCAATAAAGGAACCACGACTGATAGGGCAGAACTGCAGAGAATCTCATGTGTCATATTATGATCCACTGGTACCCAAGATGGTGAACATTTTTCCAAGGAAGTCTTCATTATAAATTGTCCATGATCTGTAATAAAAAAAACAATAAATTACAATCGACTTTTACTGTGACTTTTTAGTGAGATGAATTCTTATCTTAAACAAATTGAACCTTAGATGGTGTAAATTAATTTTAGCAATTAAGTCCCCTGCAGCGGTCCCAATTACAACCAGTGAAGTGCGGGGGTGTAGAATTACTGGAGCTGGAATTAATTCCTCCTCTGGGCGATGATGTTACACGTTTTTCTGTCCTAAATGAAAAAAATAACATACTGGACCTGGATTTACCAGGCCCATTCCTGGATGTTTTTTTCTAATTGAGGCTATGTTTCGAAATTTCTTCTGCATAAGGAAAAGGAATGTGATTGAAAACGCTGAGGAGGATACCTGGTGCCAATTCGCAGCCGGTGCAACTTGCAATCAGAGATATTTCCTTTAACCAGAGAGATAACACTCTGTCTGAGTCGTAATTAGGTACACTGAATCATAACTCCAGATTTTTATGTTGACTGGTTGCACTCTGCAATTGACATTTATCCTGTACAGTGTGTCAATTGTGCTGCCAAGAAACATGTTCCCCTATTCCAAAAATGGTTTAGTTAGCACGAATATTGTGCTGCTGGGCCTTCCTTGAACAACGTAGGGCCAGATGTATAAAGGGATTTTGCAGGAGCAAAACCTCTAGTTTGGTAAAATACAGGGTTTTCAGCCACAAAAAAATATTTTATACATATTCTAACCTCATTACATGATTCAAAAACGTTTTTTCTGAATCAACAAATTTTGAAATCATTACAAAATTGCAATTTAGAAGGGGCTTGATGGGGCATATCGCCCAAAATTAAATTTACTAGCCGGTGTATTAGTGGCTTACAGCTATAATTCTGGTTGCAAACTATTGATCTGTTACTAACTCCCAAGCTGGGGTGGTAATTGATTCACAAAGGAGAAGGAGTCTCCTTTGAACCTACTTTCCTTTGGGATGCATATTCAGGGGAGTAGGTAGTGGTCCAGGGGACATAAGTGAGAGGATCCATGGTCACTTTAAGAAAAAGTTTTTCCATTTTGGAATGCAATCATCGGGATAGCGGACTGCTTGTGTTTGTAACCAATCACAAAGGGTTGCAAATTCCAACCTGCCCAATGAATATTAATTAGGCAGGTTGTTCTGCAACCCCTGTGAGTTGGTATTTTGTGAACTGACCTCTTAGTACTTACATCAGTTTGCAAAATGGAATAACAGCAAAAAGTCAAAATTCAATTTGTGACTTGCCTTTTGCAACCACTTTCACAGTACATCTGGCCCTAAGAATTGTGTACATGCTCTGTATTTAGTAATTCATTGTTTCCATCACCACACATGTGAAAGGTCAAGGAACTTTTGCCATCAGCGGGTCCCTCGTCCTCCGCCTGCATGCCTGATTTGTGGTGTTGTTAGCTAGCACTTGAATAGTGTACAATTTGCAATTAATATATGTAGAGAATTGGGTTATTAGTTGCGAAGGATGCAAGTCATTCACAAGGTACAGGTGCCCATCATGCTACAATATGGCTTCTCAGAGACTGGTGTGAACACACCTCTGTAGATTGTCCTCAAGCACACATTATCTGAAAAGCTTGTTTTCATATCCCACCTAATAGAAGAATGGTTGGGCAGACAGTAGCAATGCTCATGCAGTACAAAAGCCCAGCAATTTAGTATGCCTTGGCAACATTTTAATTATGCTAGTAACATTTGCAAAAATTCTCAAAATTAGTGTGAGAAGTTCCGCATTGACAACCGCGAGCATCACGACATATCCAAATTTGCAGCGGATACGTGCCAACCCGGAAGTGAAGGAGGTGGTCTAGACCACCAGTTACGTCGAGAGAGCGTGACCGCAATCAAGGAGAGACAAGAAGGAGAAGCACAGACGAACTGGGGTTGTTGGCGGATGGAGGACGAAGAAGAGGAGGAGCGGCGTGAGAGAGCTACAGGAGAAGAGGACACGAGGACCCGAACTGACGAGGAGAGAGAAGAAGAGTCCCCGAAGGTCGTGGAGGGATTACGAGAAAAGGAGGAGACCACGGAAGACGAGAGACGCTCCCAAAACTGCGATTGAGACCAGTACTGCAAAGGGGAACGAGGAGGCTGGATCTCCCCTCACCACGGCCCAGGAGGGTCGTGGACTCAGGCAAGTGCCAGCTGCACGTTTATTTTATTTAAAGGGTTGGTGGGCAGGGTTACTAGCCACGCCGACTTACGCATACAAAACTCCTCACCTAGGCACTTCACAGATAGGGCACTGGTGGAGGTGCACAAACCCCAAACCCCTATGACTGAGAAAAAGGCAGTAGACTGACCTTGTTTTGTTTTGTTTGTTTAATCCCCTTCGGTTTTCATCATCCCTCCTGAGGACTACACCCGAGATGGGAGTAAACCAGCAAGAGAGGATACGCTACCCATGTTTATTTACAGACTGCCTTAAAACTCCTGAGAACTATCATACGGTGCAAGAAGAAATCATCGCCCTAAGTTGGTGACAAATATCACACAATAAAAGATCCAAATCCTTAAGTGGCCTACAGCTGTTTGTGTTTAAGGGAGGGTTCGGGGACACCCATCCGGGACCACACGAGGACAATTAGTTTCATGCAAAATTGATGATTTTTCGCAAAATTTCACATTACACAATTTTATGTGACATTTTTTCCAGCAAATATGCAACTTGTGTCAAAAAAGGTCTCAAAAGTTACTAGCAGGAGACTGATTTGAACATGTATCTCTGCAATATGTTTTCTATGAGAGCCAGTCTTGTCTGTTTATGACTTGCATATGGTCCGATCAGACATAGGAGAAGACAGGCCAGGTAAAAGAAAATCATTGTGTACATCACTTTACTTAAAAGGATGCCACACACACAAATGTGCCGGTCATACCCATGCTTCTAACCCTAAGTACGCAAATGTGAAATCCCTGTATGAACAAGCCCTTATGCACATGGTGGACAAGGTCGGACTGGCCAATAGAGCAATGGGCATGATTGGCTGGCCTGACAGGTCAGTGTTTAGCTGCTTTTTTTGGGTCTTTATGGGCTAATTTTATGGTTTGCTGGGTCAGTTTTTACTTTTAATTTCCCTGATATTAAAATGAATGAATGAATTGAGTTTGTAAAGCGCGCAATACCCAAGGGTGTCTTAGCGCTGGGCGGAACAAGACTACAGGAAAGAACAGCAACCAGGAAGATGAGTCAACAGGTGTTAGGGCTAAGTCGGCGGGAACAGCCAGGTCTTCAGCTGCTTTCTGAACAGCTGCAGGCTTTGTTGGGAGCGGAGGGCCAGAGGGAGGGAATTCCATAACTTTCCCTCCTGAAATGTCAAAGTTCTCCCGCCCCATTTTAATCGCTTAATTCTCGGGATCTGAACCTTGTGTTCTGTGCTGGATCTCAACATTCTACTGGGAGTGTACCAAGTAAATAGCTCCTGAAAGTAAAGGGGGCCAGTACCATGAAGTGCCTTATGCATTAGGCACAAGGCTTTGAACGAAATTCTCCTCTCCACTGGGTGCCAGTGCAGGCCATGTAGTAGATGCGCCACAGGTTTGAACTTAGGAATGTTCAAGAGCGTTCTTGCCACCACATTTTGGAGAGACTGCAGTTTTTTTATCAAATATTTTGGAATGCCTAGATAGAGTGTATTACAATAATCTAACTTCGACCCAACTAGGGCCAACATTACGGTCTTCTGAAGTTCAGTCGGAATAAACGGAAGTATTTTTTCAGAACCCGAAGCAAATAGTAGCCCCCGGAGGTCACTGCATTGATCTGAGCACTGAAGCATAGCTTGGTATCAAAGATGACTCCAAGATTTTTAGCCTTCAGAACTGGGTTCGGTAAATCCCCCAACTCCTGGGGCCACCACAACGCATTCCAGAAAGAGGTTTCATTCCCGAATAGCAATACCTCCGTCTTCCCAGAATTAAGCTTTTGGCAATTTTTCTCCATCCAGCCTGCCACTGCGGTCATGCAGCTGCGGAAGTTGTAAGCATCATTCTCAACCTGGGATGTTACCGACACCACAATCTGTGTGTCGTCAGCATAAGAGAGCACGGACAGGCCAAAGCTCACAATAAGCTGAACCAGAGGGGTAACGTAAACATTAAAAAGCGTCGGACTGAGTGCTGATCCCTGTGGGACCCCACATGGGAGAGAGAAGGGGCTAGATTTAACCCCACCCAGCTCAACCCACTGTTGCCTGTTTTCTAGAAAGGAGGTCAGCAGCGACAGTGCCGTACTCCTAAAGCCCAGCGCATGCAAGCATCTACTCAGGAGCACATGGTGGACCGTGTCAAAGGCGGCAGAGAGATCGAGTAGAATTAATGCCGCTCTGCCGCCCTTATCCATTCTCCCTCTAATTACCTCCGACGCCGCCACCAGTGCCGCCTCGGTGCAATGTTGGGCTCGGAACCCATGCTGGGCAGGGTCCAACAATCGGTGGGCATCCAGAAAGGTCTGTAGTTCTGCGTTCATGGCCTTCTCCAGGACCTTAGCCGGGAACGGGAGACGGGAAATAGGTCTATAACTGTCCACTGACCTAGGGTCCAGAGAGGGCTTTTTCACAAGAGGGAGCATAGAGGCCTTCTTCCAGATGTCAGGATATATCCCAGTGCTTAGAACTTGGTTCAGAAGGTCATTGAGCGGTCCTGCCACCTGACTAGACAACTTATTAATGATCCCTGGACTGCAGCAAGGTCAAATCCAGGCAGTGTTCCATACATTACAAAGCATTTATACAACCTGTCAAGTTCAAACCAGCCCCATTTCACAAACATTGGCCACTTTTTTAAATATCTAATTCACTTAGAGCTCGATTACAACTTTTGGCGCGGCGGGCGGTACACCACTGCCATGCTCCTGCACTGGCAAGAGTCTCTGCCGCCCGCCCTCCAGATTACAACTTAAAAGAAGGCAGTCTGGTTACCGCTGTGGTGCCTCTTTCAAAGGCAGCGGTGCCTTTGAAGGCACCGCAATGGGAACGCCACACAAAGTTCCTGCACTGCATGGACTGTAACATCTGTGCAGGAACTGGTGTGCATGCATACAGGAGGGGTACATGTTGTGCCCCCCTGTGTGCATCCACATGGCCTGAGGCACCAGGGGTCCCTGTAGGGCTGCCTTTGTTTCCTCTTCACCACGATTTTCATGGCGGTGGAACCACCATTAACACAGTGGCGGAGAGGAAACTCGTAATATGCTTAGTGGAAGAACGGCAATCCTGCCAAGCATATTGCGGCCTCTGGACAACCGCGCTACCTCCAGGGAGCGCGGTTCCCTGGCGGTGGTCCCATGGCGGTCTGACCACCCAAGTCATAATGGGACAGTTGGGCCGATGGTGCGGCGGTGGCTGGACCACCACTGCTGCGCCACCAGGAGTGTGGTGGTCCTCAGACCGCCAGATTCATAATTGGGCCCTAAGTAAGGGCACTTTTATTTTGATGCCCAGGCCTATTTTCTGTCCCAGTCCGACCCTGATGGTGGACAATACATAAACACACTACTGCACATTGCAAATAGGTCTAGCACATTTTATGCATTTCCTCACAAGCATATGTGCAATACAGCCAAGTGACAAAAACATTTTGAGAAACGAGCCATAGTGGTACAGGAATTTTCTTAATGTTCAAGTGAGGTTATCAAATACTACAATACAGCAATCAAAGTACACATCTTAGAGTACTCAAAGACTTACATTCCCTATTCTTACAGTGAGACGTACAAGAGCAGAGCTTCAGAAAATTCTCAAAAATCCCTCTTTCTAATTATGGCAAATGTATGAGATGAGTTAAGTTAATAATGCAACAACAAATTTGCTTTTCATGTCCACTCATCATCTTCTAATGAATAACAAATTGGAACATATGTAGAACACAAAGACATATCCTGGATGCAGGGTTAAATTTCTCATCTGCTGTTAATGAACGTTCAAAATTTCATCTAGCTGAGATTCCCCTACCACTTCCTTCTCTCCCACATACACGAAGAAGAGAAGCTGAGAAAAACTTTCTGAAGTTAGCATATGTCCCATGGCTAAGAAAAATTATCTTAAATGTCATCATTCTTAAAAGTATTTTTTAGCATGCTAAAATATGTCTTTGTTTTTCTTTCTTTAAAAAAAAGCTCTTACATACAATATTTACCTTTAAAAATTGAGGACTTCTTTTTTAAAAAACAAAAAACTAGAAGCTACCTTTATAACATTTCCAAAAACTCTTACACAACCTTTTAAAGTTTGTGCCTCAGCAGGGAGTAATGATTATACTAAAAGTTAAACTAGAGTGACTTTTTTGTTTTGATCCCAGTTAAGATATTCCTATTATATTCTCACATTTTGGAGATCCTTTTCCATTGACACAATGCTTTCACAAATAAAGCAAATGTTTTCCACCAGTCACAAAGTACTAGATATTGGCCCTAGCAAACATTGTGGTTGGCAGAACGTCACCTGTTAGAGAATTGCCATTGGCACATACCCCATGAGTCAATGGTTGGCTATGGGGAGAAGATGTTTGGGAAAGCAAGAAGACATTGCATGCCCTCCAATTCTTTTAAAAAACTTTGACAAGACGTGGCTAACCCTCTACAGGAACAGTCACTTTATATTGTCAAGGTATTTAATAAATTACACCTTGCAGTGATAGCTTGCTGAACTGCCAAATGACAGCTCAATTTTAAGTTAATAGAGGTTGCACACGAGGAGGTAAAGGGTAAGTCCTTTTAAGCAAGCCTATAGACAACTATGCCTGATCAGAAGGCCTCAGACCCTAGCAGAGGTCTTAAATCCAGATGGTCAAATAACCACAAACTGAGCTACACCTGAGGCATATGGGAATTCATCCATATTTAGAACACATTAAAAAATGTTTCACATTTGAAAACAACCATAGTGTGAATAAATGTCAATCAGAGCAATGGGAAAATCTGTGTAAAACACAGGGCAGCAGAAGGGGGATTTAATAATACAAATATAATGAAATCCTGTTGATAGCAGACTCTGTTCCTATCAGCTATTAGAGGAATGTTTGATTGACACGGTGACATTTGAGTGCGCATTTATTAAAACATGAGGCTGTGGGTGCTCGCCCACTGCAACAGAAATGTGAGAAGATTTTATGGGTCCCACAAGCCTAAAGAATCTTTTTCTATGTTTTAAAAAAATCAATAAAGAAAACATGGAAGCCGTTTTAAATAAACAGAGCATGCTTGATTTCAAATCTATAAAAATATTTTGCAACATGGGCATTGGGCCCTGGAAAAGAATGTTGTCTTGGTAATAATTTCCTCTCTGCTCCCCTTGATCAGGTCTACAACCCTTACCATATCCACTTAAGTGGTGGTGGTGCGCACGTAGGCTTTTAAAACTTAGTAAATTGGTGCTGTCTTTTGTGTTGCGGTGCATCCTTGGGAGTGTGGGTGCGAAACTTTAGAAAATAGGTACTTAATGTCTATGCAAGGAGGGGACAGTCAGCATCTGAAAGATCGCTATCCACAAGAGCATAAGTGAGCGAACCTGGACTACGGCACCAGCCTATCTGCTTTAGCAAACAGATTTTTTTAGCTGCATATTCTATTTTATTTTTAAGAGAACATGATGTCTCCCTTCATTAAATAAACACACACAAAGAACAGAGTACTTTATTATGGACCCAAATTACAAGAGTTGCTTGAATAAAGCGTTTGAAAACATGTTCAACATGTCCTTGAGTTACAAACCTTCATACCTTTTGTCATGAGTTAGCCTGCCTGGGTGGGGGCTTTAGTGGTAGTGGTTGTAGTGGTTGTTGGCGTTGTTGTGGTCGTAGCTGTTGTAGTTGTTCGGATAGGGTAGAAAAAAGGATAATAAAATGGACGAAATCGATATTGCGGTATCCGTGGATAATAAAATGGGGGGTATCCTCCATAGCCACCTCTTTTTTTCCACTGCAAACAAAGTTAAGAAGCATGATCAACATTCAACATAGCTTTAATTGTATTTCAAAAGCAGAAATGTAGGCTTCAAATAAAGTACTAGGATTCTGATTAAGTGGTTTAATTTGTTGTGTTGGTAAAAGACAGTGAGGGGGGATGTCACAACAGGGGAGGACCCTGGGAACGGATGTGACTTGTGTTGCTCCCATCTCACATGCGCTTGGTGTCAGGGAACAACTGTCCTTCAACTCTACCACAGCATGAATCACTGTGGACTTAGAAGGAGAGCCCAAAAATCAACAGTGGACAACGAGAGGCTCATAAACATAGTCAAGCTGGACATTTAAATTGGCAGTTAATATGAGTGATCTACACCAGTGTCGGCCAATGCTGGCCGCCTGTCCTTAAGAGGTGTTAGATGGTGAGAAGTGTCCACTCAGGAGCAGTGGCTGCAGGGAAACATACAGAGGAGTTTAGATGCAGTCTAAACAATTTTTTTTTCCTGCCAGAGGCTAATTCTCCATTGAATCCTCTATCTAGATCCATATTCTCTTTTTTAGCCCTCATCCATATTGCCCACTGTCCCACCAATCACTTTACAATTCCTACCATAGTATGCTTTACTCTACCACCCTTAATGCCTATTTTACAGTGTTTTTTTGAGATGTTTGCAGCACTTTTGGCAGCATAATAGTGCTTTATGCCCACAACAGAGTAGTTGTGGCAGTAGGAGTATTAAAGGGGCAGACCCCTCTTACATTTCCATATTGAGAAAGCACCTTAAATGCTTTAGATATTGATACTCAGTAGGGTGAGGAATGCCAAAAACATGGTAAAAATGCTTCAGTGAGCAACGAATTTAAGGCTTGGGGGATTGGTGAGTAACAGTGGACATCAAATGTGGGTAAGCAAAAATGAGTTGCAAGGGATGTGGGCTGGGGAATTCCTTGTTCCTTTTCTCCCTCACAAATCTCCCTGCCTCACACCTACATTTGTGGAAGATCTTCCACTACAGTATGGATCCCAATTCCAGCTCACATCTTCCCTTCATCAGCATAAACAGAGAAAATAGAAGGTGCAGATTTCAAATATGGTAGGCTGGATGAAAGCTTAGAAAAGAACTAAGCTTAGGCATCATAGTAACTATCTTATTTACCCCTCAAAGTGTCTCTTCAAAACTAACAGTTGAGCTGAAGACACTTTAAAAAGCCTGGATGTGCCATGGTGACCTGCAGAAATGTGGAGAATACAAGTCTAGCAACCACCTCATGACAAAATGGAGGTAAATAGCTGCAGTCCCCGGTTCTCTGACTTCTACTGGTTTCCTTACTTTAGTCGCATCCAATCCAGTGTTTGTTTTCTGACTGGGACCTTGTCTTCTACCCTCTGAGGACCATTTGCTATTCACCCGCCTATTGAAAAATGAAACGTTATGTCACAAATGTAACCCAGTTCTGGCCCAGATAGGTTTGTCATACCCATTCTGAGCTTGCCCCTCCCACTTCGTAAGGACATCAAGTCTCTATGGCATGTCCATTTAGATATTTTGTAAAACAACTCCATTTCCCAAATACTCATTAGAGTAGCCCTTCAATGCCTCAGGGTGGATTAGAGCGTTCAAATTACTAATTGATTTATCAATGACCGACATCAAGATTTCACAGCGTGCCTTTCTGCTTTCTCTAGTAGCTGTCTCTCAGTACACTGCCCTATCAAAGCAAAGAGGCAAAAGAGATATAAGTTAATTTTCCCTCTTTTGTCTCCATTTTGACAGTACCACTCTATAATGATGTTTAGAAGAAGGTGGTAGCCTGAAAGAAGTGTGGGATAAGACTCTTTTCCTAATCTACATCTTTTTGACAGGTAACCCTCTTTAGATTAGCAAGACCAGCCATTAGTCAATGTATCTGTAAATAACACCAACTCCCCAATACTTAATAAATTTGAAATGTGGCCGAAAACCACAAGTCTTTTCTTGTGATGGATTTCAGCCTTGAGTCAAGCCCCAGCAAATCATCTGTTACAGCATCACACACATGCTAGCAGCCATGGGTGGCAACAAATCGGTGACAGGCCCTGTGCCCATGGTCAGTCACCACATGCAGCTCATTCTCATCTAAAAACTGTAAATCTCTTGCAATACATAGAAGGAGCTACGCCAAACAGACTTCTTTTGAAATAAACTTAGCCTTCTCTTATCTTTCCTGCCTGTGTATCAAAATACTCTTTAATCTTTAGAAAAACAGCAATGCAGTCAGCTCTGTTTTATTATATTCACCTTTGCAAGTAGATGCATTTTATAATTAAGCAGTAGCATGCATTGGCATAGCCAATTGCTCTTGCTATACCAATGCTTGTAGGTTGCTGGTATTGATTTTGTTAATTCAGTGCAAACAATGATATATGGAACAGTGAAGATGTCCTTCTTTGAATGTTATTTTTATATTTCCAACATGGCAGCCAAGTCGCATCTTCATGATTTGTGGCGGCCACATAGAAAGCATAGAAAACAATGTTCAAGATGTCAAGTCTGACTTATTGGATTTGCTAATTCTTGCAGAAATACATTGGTCAAGAGAACATTTGACCTTCTCATTGTGCCACACTCAAAGTGATGGGCCATTCTGGAAACATAGAAGTTAATATTACAAGAAGAAGGCTAGTCTTTGTTAATGGCCCTGAAATGCAAGCACAGAGGGACACCGATAAGTGCTCAATGTTGGGGATTAAGAGAGGTGGAGAGAATAATGAGGTAGTTGGGGGAAAGAGAACAGAAGATGGCTTGGGAAGGTGTAGTGTCGCGCTCTAGTCGTTACGCGAGAGCGTGATGACGTAGAGCGCGGCCGCCATTTTGTGGGCGCACTGAGCGCCGAGATTGGAGCGGTCCTGACGCGTTTCCCGGCGCTCTCCTGCATTAATTAAATAAACCTCAATTAACCTTAAATGAGTGTAGCTCCTTAATCAGGGATATACCTGCAACATTACAGTGGCGACGAGACTGGGACCCGAGAGAAAAAAAAAAAGGCAAAACAAGGACCCACCGGAGAGCACAGCAAGGGAGGCCACGAGGAACATTGGCCTGGGGAAGTTACACAGCAGGAGAGTGTGGCAGAGGACAGCACCACAGCAGGCAAGCACCCATGGGGAAGGTAGTCACAACCAGTGGGGCACACACAGCCCATAATAAAGGTGGAAGGGATACAACCAAACCCCATGGTGAGGGCAGGATCAGAGCTTCACAAAAAAAAATAAACAAACAAACAAACTGCACACCCAAGAACTAAAGAAGTGTGCAAGAGAGGGGGAAGCAATCCACAGAGAAGTACCACCCACAACGGGGTAAAGAAGGGGAGCAGAGGGAAAGAACGTGTCGCAAGGCACAACGTCACCCCGCTAGAAGCACCAATAGGACATCTAGGGCCCTGGCGGAACAAGTGCAGCACAGAGAAAAGGGTGCCTTGGAGCCCCAACAAGACCAAACACACCACAGAAGCACAAGTGCACCGGGCAGTCCCAGAGGGGAAGACGCTATACCAGAAGGACGCGCCGAAATGTGTGCGCAGGCGTCTTCACTTACGACACCAATCCCATTCTTACCTAAACCAGGCGATCCCTTGATGAAATGGGAGGATTGGAGAGAATATTTCATGAACTACTTAGAAGCCCTAGAAGATGAAAGTGGAGGAGCATTCCCCAGCAAGAGGAGGAAGAGAATATTACTCCACAATTTAGGCCCGGAAGGAATTAGGGTCTTCCAGAACCTGGTCCCCACACGACGACAGACCGCTGATGATGACGTATTCCGACACGCGATAGAGGACCTAAACAACCATTATAGACCGGCAGTGTGCACGTCCATAGACAGATATAACTTCCAACAGAGGAAACAAGCAGTGGGTGAGTCCATAGACGACTACATTGCGGCGTTAAAGAAATTAGCGATCACATGCAAATTTGGTGCCTTGCATGACGAATTTATCAAAGACCAAATAGTCATGCACACGACAAACACAGCGATCCAAGACAAACTATGGGTAAACGGGGATGCTACCCTGAAGGAAGTCATAGCCATGGTGAAAAAGGTGGAACTATCCAAAAGATGCGCAGAGGCAGCGAAGAGAGAAACTACCGCGAGAACCATGGTCAACAGAGTCACCGAAGCAGAACGCCAGAGAGGGGCAAAGCGACGGCGGCAGAAGGGAAGGTGCAAACCAAATGGACTTCACGACCAACACAGGCAAAGAAACAGAATAAAGAAGGCACAAACACGTGCTACAGGTGCGGCAGTCCATCCCATGCGGCATATGATAAACGTTGCCCTGCTTTCCGGGCCAAATGCATGTACTGTGGAATCGTAGGGCACTTTGAAAAGGTGTGTCGCCGCAAGGTGAAGAGGCCAACGGTCAAGTACGTAGCACAAGACATGGGAGTGGAAGAAGAAGGAGGAGAAGAGGAAGACGACAATGTACTGTGCATTGAAGAACAAGTACTGGGCATAGATTGCAGATGCTCCAAGAAACCACAATGTGACATGAAAGTGGGAGGAGTTCCGATCAAAATGGTGGCAGACTCCGGATCTCCGTATACCATCATTCAACGGACAGTGTGGAGCGAAAACTTCAAACCCAGCCTGGGATCGCACCTCGAACCCCCAGACATACGTCCGGTCACGTTCACGGGAGACCCCATCCCAAAGGTCGGGTATCGAATCCTGAAGTTCGAATTCAAGGATCGCAGTGCAGAGTGCAAACTATATGTGGCTGAAAAAGGTCCCTCGGTCCTAGGATGGATGGACCAAGGCGACTTGGGCATACAATTGAACCCAGGAGGGGACACGCAAGACCTGATGACCAACATAGACAATCAATCCAACTTCACAAAAATGAAAGGCGAATTCCCCACAGTGTTTGGAGAAAGAGTGGGAAAACTAACAAAATTTACACACAGAATCGACCTTAAGGAAAACGCCAAACCAGTGTCCCACAAGGTGAGGAACATACCACTAGCAATCAGGGACGCAGTGCAACAAGAGCTGCAGAGATTGGAAGACAACGGAATCATAGAACCAATAAACAGTTCGGAATGGCTGGCCCCGTTGGTGGTAGCGATGAAACCCAATGGCAAGGTTCGTTTGTGCGTGGACTTAAGAGAGCTGAACAAGTGCATTATAGTGGAAAAATTCCCATTACCGAGAATAGAGGAAATGCTAGCGAAAACAAAGGGGGTAAAATGGTTTTCCACCATTGATCTCGCCTCGGCCTACCATCAGATAGCCCTGCATCACACGAGCCGTAAACTGACATCCTTCATAACGCCCTTTGGATGTTACCAGTTCCGCCGGATGCCATTCGGTCTGGCGTCAGCAGCTGCGGTATTCCAAAAGTTGATGCACAAACTGTTCAAGGATATAGAGGGAGTACAATACTTCCAGGACGACATCTTGGTGATGGGCAAGGATCAAACAGACCACGACAAAAAGCTAGCAATAGTGTTACAAATCTTGGAAAGAAATGGCCTGACGGCAGAATGGGAAAAGTGCAGATTCGGAATGGCGTCAGTCACATATTTGGGGCATGAGATCAGTGATCAAGGCATCACGCCCAAACACGCCAATGTCAAAGCGATATGTGAAGCACCCGCACCGAAGAGCAAGGAAGAAGTAAGATCATTCTTAGGGATGGCTGAATATTATAGTAAATTTGTGCAGCATTTCGCCACCAAGACACACCACCTGCGACTACTCATACAAGACAAAACAGCCTTCGGGTGGACAGAAGAGGCACAAGAGGAGTTTCTGAGAATCAAGGAGGACATCAGCAAAGCAGTTCCTCTACAAGGATATGATCCGCAAGGTAAATCCGTATTGACCACTGATGCGAGCGAAAAAGGACTAGGGGCGGTCCTAATGCAGGAAAGGAAGACTGGAGAGATGGCGACCATCAGCTTTGCGTCCAGGTCACTGTCACCAACAGAACAGAAATTCAGTGTGATAGAAAAAGAGATGCTGGCTGCGGTGTGGGCCATGGGGAAATTCCGCCAATTTATATGGGGCACGAGATTTCAGCTTAAGACAGACCACAAACCTCTGGTCAAAGTACTCACGTCCTGTGGTCATGAGAGTGCTACACCCCGCATCGCCAAAATGACCCTGAAATTATTAGACTACAGATATGATGTTGAGTACATCCCGGGAGCTAAGAATAAAGTGGCAGATTATCTTAGCCGAGCTTCAGCTATGGAGGAAGCCCCGATAGGAGCGGACGAAGACGAAGTCCGGGTGGCATTCACGAAAGATCATGAGAAAGTGATAAGTGGTCAGGAATGGAAACAAGCCTATGAAGATGACCCAGATGTCAAGGAAGTCAAGAACTTCATACTGCAAGGATGGCCAGAAAAAAGGCACCTGAAAGTGGAACACAGGAAATTCTTTGAATGCGTGAGGAGTTATCCATAGGAGACAAAGGAATATTCCTGTTTAGAGGGGATAAAGTAGTTCCTCCCGCGTCGTTAATACCACACCTACTAGCTGTGTTGCATGAAGGGCACTTGGGCATTGTGAAAACAAAGAGGAGAACCAAGCAGATGTACTGGTGGCCGGCAATGGATAATCAGATTGAGAGACATGTTCGGGAATGTGACAGGTGCCAAAGAGCGGGTAAATCAGAAACATTACTATGCCCGTCATTGGGGAAATTCGACAACCCTGCCAACCCGTGGGAGGAATTGTCAATAGACATTCTTGGTCCAGTGTTGGACGCAGAGGGAACCCCGAAATATGTAGTAGTTCTCATAGATCGGTATTCAAAGTGGCCCGAATTAGACATACAGGAGGAGATGGACACGGAGACAGTTCTCAGATTTCTTACGGCTACCTTCCTCAGAGAAGGCATCCCCCGCTCCATTCTGAGTGACAATGGACCTCAATTCACATCGGAAAAGTGGAACAAATACATGGAGCGAAATGGCATCAAAGTCAAACACACATCTGTCTACCACCCGGCGGGAAATGGTCTAGCCGAAAGGTTTAACCGTGTCATAATGGGTTCCATACAATCAGCCATAGGAGTGGGGAAGGACTGGGAGAAGGAAGTGAGGAGTATGCTGTGGGCCTACCGAATTACACCAACTGGCACCGGATACAGCCCGTTTCAAATCCTAAGGGGACGTGATCCTTTCACTAAGGACAATCTGGCATGGAAGGAAAAGACTGTCACAAGTAAATGGTCCCCGGCATTAGTTAACCACAACTTGGAGAGAGCCCAGAGAATATACACAGAGCAGTACAATAAGAGACGCAATGTGAAGGAGACATCCTTGGAAAGAGGAGAGTGGGTCAGAGTCAAACTCGCCCAATTAAGGAGGAAAGGAGACAGCAAATACAGCTTGCCCATGCAAGTTGAACAGGTGTATAACAGAGCAGCATTGCTTAGTGACGGAAACGTCTGGTCGCAGGATCGCTTGTCCAAGGGCAATAAGATACTGCAGTGGGACAGAGAGGAAAGATCAAGGACACAAGAGAACCAAAGTTCACCTACAGACAATGTATCACCATGCGAAGGAGAGAGGGACTTAGGGATAGAAAGAAGTGGAGTGGAGCAGGAAGAGGATGACAATCCCATCGCAGATGAACATCAGGAGAGCAAAGGCAAGACTCCCGAGAGAGAGAGCCCTAAGGGAACTGGAAAGAGACAAGCAAGCATGGCAGAGGAAAGTGCGGAGAGTTCCACCTCTACTCCGGTAAGACGTACACGGGCAGGGAGAACAGTGGTAAGGCCAGCCAAATACAGAGACTATGACCTAGGAGAAGTGAAGTGACTTCTGCCTGAGAGACTCACAGACTCTTATCTATATTGTGTTGTTGTTGTTGTTGTTCCGTAAAGAAGGGAGATATGTAGTGTCGCGCTCTAGTCGTTACGCGAGAGCATGATGACGTAGAGCGCGGCCGCCATTTTGTGGGCGCACTGAGCGCCGAGATTGGAGCGGTCCGGACGCGTTTCCCGGTGCTCTCCTGCATTAATTAAATAAACCTCAATTAACCTTAAATGAGTGTAGCTCCTTAATCAGGGATATACCTGCAACATTACAGAAGGGGCGAGAGAGAGACTGTGGTTGGGTTAAGAGAGGTAAAGAGAGCACATAACATGAAAAAGGGAGAGTGAAACAGAGAGAGAGAAAGGAGCAGAACATGCACTTCCATTAAAGACCAAATCACAAATGCCATGCAAGACAAGCAGAAAGAAAAGTTGATCCCTGGTGGCAGCAGTGTAATGATACATCCAACCAATCAAAAACCAGGGTGAAATTTAAATGTATGTTCCAGGGGCAGCACAAACACAAGCACGGGGAAGAAAACCACTGAATCAGAAGCAGGCAAATGGAATAGACAAGAAAGCTGTCAAAGCATGAGCAATGGACAGACCTAAAGCCCACTCTTAGTATATGGAAAAACATAGTTTACAATGCTGTCTGTTAATTAAAGTATCCTGTAGTAAGACTGCAAAAATGATATGTAGTGTACAGTCTCAGTCAACAAGCATTTGCAATGCAATCGGTCTCGCCTTTGGGACCTTATAAGTATTTAGCCATGCAGCACCTTATGCTGGCTGCTGTAATATCTATGGTTGTTTAACATGGAGGCTTCGACACTAATAGGCACAATACCCAGTCATACAATGTTTATGATAATATTTGCAAAACAGTTGCAGCGTCTCTGTTAGAGTGGAAGCGACCTAGTTAAATACATCACCACTTAAGTGCATGTGCATGTGCATGTGAAGGTATTTATCTGAAAGGACAATGCTGTACTAACCCGCCATTAAAACGTGCCGCCATTAAAAGTGCCGGTGCGAGAAACCCAAACCCATCAGTGATTTTAAATTAGAGGTCACATGCCTGAAGTGAAATGAAAATGGTGAAAAGACTCATTTTCGCTACTGTGAAGCCCTTAATAACCAACTCCAGCTCTGACAATATTCAAAGAAAACACGCTCACAGCAGTGCCATTAAAATAATGTTTAAGCATTAAGCGTTGATGAGATACCATTAACAAACAAGCAGCAAATGCAGCTTGTTACAACAAATGACAAACATTTTGAATGAACAACCTGGAGCAACAGCTCTTGTGCCATAAAGAACACATTTATGACAGACACTGAAAGTGTTTGAGCAAACCGATCTGTGCAAACATGAACAACAAGTGCGCCAAAAACGGGGAGAAAAATATAGATATTATCAGTTGGCAGTTTGAAGAAGGAATAGCGGAATAAGTGGCTCTCTCCATTTTAAGCTGGTAGTGTCATTCTCTACGTCGTTGATGCTACAGTAGAAACGCCACACAGTTATTTCCTCAAAGACCTTTAAACTCCAATACAAGGGTGTGCGCTGGCGTTTCACAACCAACCCGTCATGTAGGTTTCTGAAACAGGCTTACCACCATGCCATTCCTTTTGACAACATTGCACAATTTGAGTGATTTTGTATTTAAATGTAAAAAGACAGTGCTGCACAGTAAACAAAAAAGAAGAAATCATATTGCAAGCTATTACATTTCCACATATGTATACATATATATTTACATATGCGCAGCACATTAACCAATTAAAATTATCATAATTACTCCACTATTTATACCAATTAAAATAAAGTGAATGCTTTCTGCTCATAGACCTACACACAATTGGATACACCGAGGCCTGTTTAGGACGGTGACGACTGAAAATAAATGCAACGCTCTTTAGATAATTACTATATCGGAATGTGAGGCACAGCCCAATACCTAATTAATGATTGTTTGCATGTCTTCCCTAGAGAACTTAGAAGGAAGGAAGGGGGATGGTGCTGGAAATGTTATGCAGCTTTCCACAGAAATTGGAGTCCCAGGTTACTGGCATGTGAAACAGCACTAATCGCCGACAGATAAGGGCCGGTCGGACCCTGGTGGCTGTTTCTCTGCTTCGAGTTAAAAAAAATTGCAATAAAGTGTCAATGGAGACATCTTTTTCAAAAGAAGCCCCTTTATTTAGGTTCATATGTAGTTGTGAACAGCCGACCGCATGGAACTTATCGCTTCAAGTCTTCATTTCACGAGCTCCTTCATGTACTTCCAACCATCCTGCGTGTACTCACAGGCCCGGGTTGGGGCTACAGACAGTGCAGCAATGGACTTCTGCACCCCCCAGTTCCAGGAATCGCACAATGAAAAGTCCAATTTTGGCGTGGCCGGTAGCTGCCAGCCAAAATAGGTGGCCCATTCATTCACTGCGGGCGGCAGTGCAGCCTTGGCCTTCTGAAGGGCTGCTTCCCCTTGGCTTCCACTTCCCAAAAGTCCCTGGTCATAAGCCACATACACAGCACCACCAGCCAGACCTACTTTGGTGACGTGCTTGAGAAACCGCAGTACGGCGGGGGCCATGGGGCCAGTCGGAGGGGCTGTGCTGGAAGGAAAGAGGCTTCTGCCACTGCAAGGACACAGACCGGTGGCCGAAGGAACGCTACTCACACCCTGACAGCTCCTGCGTTTCAAGCCTCGCTCTGATCATGGAGACATCTGACACAAGACATGAAAATGACACACATTAACACAATGCAAACATTGAAACGTCACACATAAATAGGAAGAAAACAGGGCAGGAGAGCGCAAGTGCCGAGATGGCCTGAATATTGTGTGCTGGTGGGAGAGGTACTAAAGGGGAGCCGGGCACCAGCTTCTGAGGTAATTGAGCATCTGCAGCTGAGCCGGACAGGTTCACCGCCCCACCACTGACTAGACTAAGGATCCTCTGGAGGAAACAATGGGGGCCTGGCGCTTTGTACGGATGGGATCACAATTCTTCAAACAAGCCTGGCCCTGCACGCTCTCACCTTTTGCTGCCTAGTGCCGCCATGCTTTTTTTCCTGCAGTATGCGTGATGTACACTTGCAGTTCAACATGCAGCTGACATGGAGGGGCGTGGCTTAAGGGTGACCGAATACATTTGCCCAACGCAAAGAACAGTAAAACACAACAGTCGGTCGGGCCGCATCACATTGTATAGTACACGGAAAATGTATATTTAAACATTACCTCATACTTTCTCCCTGTGATTCCTGATGCAGCGGCTGATCTTGTATTTGTGACCGCTTCCTGAGAGTGGAGAAGCTGAGCCGTTTGGGCTCGATGACCCGATCGCGGGGGGCACCAGGCTTATCACTGATGAGCCCGGCAAGTGGCCTTCGACACCTCTTTGTGAGTGCTGCAGAGGCTTCCAGGCGCTAAGACGCTGACTGCTCTGCTCCGTAACTGTAGAGAACGTGAAAGCTGCCAAACACAGGGATGGGCACCTCGGCGACCCCTCTTACCCTCTGGGCAGTCAGGCAGGGAGAGAGTCTGTGACACACCTCCCTCGGAGGGCACGGGGAGGCGCCAGGACAGAGGCCGGGTAGAAGGAGGACGTACACAGCCGCCCAGAGTGGGGCAGCGGAAATACAAAGTTCCGCCTTGCCTCCAGCTACAGCCTCTCTGGAGCCATAGCGTGTCTGTAGAAAGATTGCTACAATTATTCTAGGGTTGAAAGGCATTTAATCATTAAGAGATGATCCCGTGCCTGTTACGTTGCCGAGCGTTTTTCTTCCTGCACCGCTGCACCTGGCTTCTGCTGCTGAGTAGTGGGGGCAGGCAGAGGGGGGTGTCATGGGAGTCCGGGGATGCAGTAGTGCTGCAAGGCATACAAAAACCTAGAAGGCCCGCTCGAGAATAAAAAACAGCGGTCCCATTTGCTAAGAAGACTTCCGGAGCAACCAAGGGTTTTTTTCCGGTGCACCCGAGGGACGTCACTTCTGGGATGCCTGCGCACTATTTTAAAACAAGCATTTGCAATGCAATACGACTCGCATTTACGCGAGACATATTGCATTAAAAATGTGAGTGCGTGCGTCTAAAAAGGCACGAACGGGAGTGGGGGGAGGTGGGGGGTTGGCGAAAAATCACGGACTGCGTGAGGGGGTGGGGGGACACAGGGGAAAAAATAGTGTTCAGTAAAGGGGCCAATAGCCTCGGAAGCGTACAAATTACGCCATGGCCGATAGGAGGAGGGACTAACAAGACGAAAACCAATCAGGAGGCAGCATTTAGGCTGTAAGCCAAACAAAAAAATGGGCGGAGAGTGGGCGGAGCTTACGCGAAGCTTCCCCGGTATAGTATATACACCATGCCTCGCAAAGCGAGCAGCGCATGCGCGCTGCAACGCTAGGCAAGACCTAAAAATGCTAGTCTCGAAGAGTGTGGCTTCTTCCTAGATAAGAATGCAATATCATATGCAGAGGTGCCCAAGGCAGAGAAGTGAGGGCTAGATCAATGCCACCCTGCCTTCATCCATCCAGCTGTAGGCTGCTCACCACATTCAAAGCATTCCTTGCCATAAAGGTCGGTATGGTTTTGGCAAAAGTGCTGCCTTGAGCATAGCGGGGATCAATTTTGTAAAAATACATCCCGCTGCCATTTTTTTGTTGCTGAATAAATAACCCAACGCAGGAATTTATTACTGCAAGACAGAATATCAATGACCATGACACACAGGGAGTTTTCTTCCTATGAGTGAGGGCTATTAATTATTTTCCATGCCTCCAACCGCCGTGCTGAACATGACGTTCACAGGCAGGAAAAATATGGGAAGGAAGATCTGCCCTTTATAGGGTAAGCATTGTTATGCATTGAACCCCGTGATAATGTGGTGGAGAGGCCTCGAGGTCATAGGTTAACGATGACTGAGCCACTGAAGATCTGCCATGGAAATCTAGCAGTTCCACCACCTGTAAAAGAGCAAGGGAAACTTCATCAGGGACTCCCACAAAACCATAACTCACCCCCTTAGCCTATATTCTGAGTGCCATCACAGGTACAAGGTGGCAATACTACAACCAGTTTTTCCCAATACCAGGGGTATCGTAATGTTTGATTGCAGTATTATCGGAGGATTCCAATTTATCCCCTTTGGCCCCTGTGAAATGCAGAGTAATATGCACAAGTTGATGCTGCTCCTCCAATTTTCACGATAGGCCATAATTTGGGGCCTTGATCCTTGGTCAAATTTCTCCACATTTGTCCTGGAGTATTTGTCCTTGGAAACAAATGAAGTGTTATGTCATATGATAGTATCACAGGACTTGAAAAACCAATTTGGATGAAAACTGCTTTTTTCCTCCAAATCAGCATTAAAGCCATTCTTGTACTATAGTCTTAGGGCCTGTTTTACAGTTTGGCGGCTGGTTTACTCCGTTACAACCATCGTAGATATCCTGCATAAGATATGATGTACTTGAAATAATGCGGATGGGATATCCGTCATGTTTGTAATGGCATAACCTGTCAGCCACTAGATCAGGACCTTAGTCCTAGGGACCTTAGTCCTAGGGGTCTACTAAATTTGAAAACTATATATTGCCTGAGTTTGTAAATGTGCACATATGGCATGAAAATAGAAGCAACTTACATTGGAACTCCTAGCCTCTCGCTCATGCTCCTCTGCGACCTGGATTTGATGGAAAATGAAATATTTATACACACAATGCTTGAAAAAAAGAGGGGAGTTTTGCAGTATCATAGACAAACATTAGCATTCTTACTCCAAAGCAATGGGTGTTTTATTCAACGTTTAGAATCACTGGCAATAGACGTGTTTTCATATCTGTTTGCTTCCATTGGTCTTTGCAAATCATGTCCTTGGCAAATTCTTTTTAGCTTTTATCATACATTTTTCTAACTTTGCAAATGCAGTTTTTATCTTGAGGATTTACTTTAATCTCAAATGTAACCTATTTGGCATGACCACCGAATCCCACCCTCATGGCAAGGAAGAACTGAATGTCGTATAGTGGCTAATTTCGACCATCTTCACACCTGAGGCATGGGATAAGAGTCATTCTTTCGAACGAGAGGATCCACAATAAAATGTTTCCACATGAACAAAAAAATGTGTTTTTGGACCAAAATGACTTAGAGCCTATGCAAAAGGTAAATGCTGTCTAAAATGTAAGTTTACTACCATATATACCTTACTTAGGCCTACCAATAATTTACAGAGTGATTCCTGGCAGCCATAAACCCGTTTATGGGTGTGCAGATATCTACCACGAGTGCAAAGTTCTCCACAGTGGTAATTCCGGCTCATGGGGTGGTGTAAATCTCTTTCCTGGGTGAGATCAGGAATGAATCCCCCCCGGGTTTGGTGGGGTGTAGTGGAAGGGGTTTCTCAGCAGGTTAAAATATGTTCAGTGTAAAGAAAAAAGAGGACATTTGAAATTTGCGGTAGAGGTCCTATTTCCTCTATGCAGGGTTCTCCGTTATCGAGAACTTGGTACAGCCGGAAATGGGATCCTAGTTGAAATAGCATATGACTTTCCCAGAAATCTGCTTCAAAATCTGCCCATGTCACAGTCTTACATGTGGATTCCCGGGAATTTTTGTGAATAATAATAGTAAATCTACACTCGAAGTCAGTGAAATTGCTCTCCCACCCTTGCAGCTCCACCATTAAGTGAGGCCTGCCCCTGCCCCTGCACTATCGAGTGTTGGTGATCGAGGCCCTCCTCCACCCGCAGGTTTCCCTGCGCCTCATCCCTGGTGGTCCAGTGGACCTCTGTCTCCTTCCTCTAACTCTGCTCTTTCACTCGTTTTTCTACCCTTTTTTATCTTTCACCTTTCTGCACTTTTCTGCATCTCTGCTCTTTTGTGCCTTATTTCTGCTCATTTTCCCTTCCTCTCGCACTGCCCTTTCACTTGTTTTCACTCGTTTTTCTACCCTCTTTTATCTTTCACCTTTGCATCTCTGCTCTTTTGTGCCTTATTTCTGCTCATTTTCCCTTCCTCTCGCCCTGCCCTTTCACTAGTTTTCACTCGTTTTTCTACCCTCTTTTATCTTTCACCTTTCTGCATCTCTGCTCTTTTGTGCCTTATTTCTGCCTATTTTCCCTTTTTTCTTTATCCCTTATTTCCTCCCTTTACCTTTCCCCGCCGCTGCTGCCCCCGCGGCCCCTCCCCCCCAGCGCGACCGCCCAATCCAGCTCCCCTCCCTGCTCCCGCCTCCCAGCTGTCCAGCCCTCCCCGACCCCTACTTAATGGCGGCCACTGCGCGGCCGCACAGCGGGCGCGGGCTGCGGGCGCGCCGCTGGCACGGGCGCCGAAGGCGTGTCAAAGGCAAGCCCGTCTGCGCCCGTCCGCGACCCGACCGCGACCAGCGCCAGGAACCCTGGACCTCCGCCCCGCCAACGCTACGACCCAGCAGCACTCCACGCACTCAACCCAGGCCGCAACAACAACTGCAAGCTAGCATCACCAGCCGACTCCCACGGACCCTTCAGCTGTCACCGCTGCCGGCACACCTGCAGCACCGCCAAGAACACGGATCCAGCACAACCCGCCCACAAGAACACAACCGAACCGAAGACCCTGCAATGCATCCTCCTCAACGTCCGATCCCTCCACAAACACGCCACAGAAATCTGGGACCTCCTCGACAGCACCACCCCGGACGTAGCGTTCTTCACCGAAACCTGGAACAACACCTCCTCGGCTCCGGACATCGCCATCGCCATCTTTCCCCCAAGGATACAAGATCTCCAGGAAGGACCGCCCCACCCGCCCAGGAGGAGGAATCGCCATCGTCCACAAATCCAGCCTCCGCCTGAGCACACTCCCTGACGAGCCCACAGAACTGATGGAACACCTTCACTTCAAGATACTGGCCAGCCCCACCGCCACCCTCCGAGGAACCCTCATCTACCGACCCCCTGGACCCCGCGGACCCTTCGCCAACTCCATCACGGACATTATCTCCCCGCAGGCCATCGCATCCACCAACTACACCCTGCTGGGAGACCTCAACTTCCACCTCGACAACCAACTAGACCCCAACACCACATCCCTCCTGGACAACCTCCACAACATTGGACTGCGCCAGATCGTGACCGAGCCCACGCACTCAGCAGGACACACCCTCGACCCCCTCTTCACTACAGGAAACTCCATCACCTTCAGCCACACCACCGAACTCCCATGGACCGACCATCGTTGCGTCCACTTCACCTTCAGAACACCCACCATCCACAGACACCAGCACCTGCTTCCACGAAGAAACTGGACCAAAATCACCGACGACCAGCTCACCTCCTCACTTAACAACTCCACCCCAACCATCGTGGAAAACGACGACCCCAACACCGCAGCCCGAACCCTGCATAGATTGATCTCGGACAGAACCAACACCATAGCCCCCCTCAAGAAAAACAACAATACCCGCGCCAAGAAAGCCAGATGGTTTACCACCGAACTTCGAGAGTCAAGAAGCACATGCCACAGCCTCGAAAAGGCCTGGAGGAACACCAAATCCACAGAAGCCCACGACAACTTCAGAGCCGCCACCAACGCCCACCATCAACTCATCAGAGAAACGAGGAAAAAGCGATTGAAGACAGAATCTCCACCCACGCGCACAACAGCAAGGAACTCTTCAGCATCATCAAGGAGTTCGCCTAACCCACTTGCGAGTCTACCGACATCCCTCCCTCACAAGACCTCTGCGACAAACTCAGCACCTTTTTCCACCACAAAATCAAGAGCATCTACGACAACTCGACGAAGACAACCAACACACTGAACCCTCATCACCACCCCCGACACCCGGAAACCAGCGATTGACGACTGGACAGCCCTCACCACCGAAGACACACTGAAGACAATGAAGTCAATCCACTCAGGGGCCCCCACGGACCCCTGCCCCACCACATCTTCAACAGAGCCGCCGACACCATCGCACCCATGCTCCGCCACACCATCAACCGCTCCCTGGCGACCGCCTCGTTCCCCGACGACTGGAAACACGCCGAGGTCAACCCCTCCTAAAGAAACCCTCAGCGGACCCCACCGACCTCCAAAAACTACAGACCCATCTCCCTGCTCCCGTTCCCAGCGAAAGTCATCGAGAAAGCCATCAACAGCCAACTCGCCACATTCATTGAAGAACACAACATCCTCGACTCCTCCCAATCCGGCTTCAGAAAAAACCACAGTATGGAAACCGCCCTCCTCGCCGCAACAGACGACATCCGCACCCTACTGGACAAAGGAGAAACAGTAGCCCTCATCCTCCTCGACCTATCAGCGGCGTTCGACACAGTCTCCCACCGCACCCTAATACGCAGACTCTACGACGCAGGAATCCAGGACAAGGCCCTCGACTGGATCCGCTCCTTCCTCTCCGGCAGGACGCAGCGGGTCAGACTCCCCCTTTCCTCTCGGACCCCACACCTACCACCTGCGGAGTCCCCCAGGGCTCCTCCCTCAGCCCGACGCTCTTCAACGTCTACATGGCTCCACTCGCCCCATCGTCAGAACCTACGGACTCAACATCGTGTCATACGCAGACGACACCCAGCTCATCCTCTCCCTATCCAACGAGCCCAACACCGCCAGACGCAACTTTCGAGAAGGCATGGAAGCCGTCGCCAAATGGATGAAAAACAGCTGCCTACAACTAAACACCAACAAAACAGAAGTACTCATCATGGGCCCAAACCCCGATGCCTGGAGCGACACCTGGTGGCCCCCCGCCCTCGGAAACCCGCCAACCCCCAAGGACCACGGACGCAACCTGGGAATCATCCTGGACTCCGAGCTCAAAATGGACCGCCAGATCAACTCTGTCTCGTCTTCCTGCTTCCACACCCTCCGCCTCCTTCGTAAGACCTTCAAATGGATCCCCCTCGAACACAGAAAGACAGTCACTCACGCCCTGGTCACCAGCAGACTCGACTACGGCAACGCACTCTACGCCGGAATAAACAAAAACCTCACCCGCAAGCTACAGAACATCCAGAACGCCGCCGCAAGACTGGTCCTCAACCTGCCAAAACACTGCCACATCTCCCAGCACCTGCACACACTCCACTGGCTCCCTGTCGAGGCGAGAATCACCTTCAAGATGCTCACCCACGCACACAAGGCCCTCCACGGCACCGGACCAGCATACCTGAACAGCCGACTCAAATTCCATGCACCCCAAAGGACCCTACGATCAGCCCAGCTCTCCTACGCCGTGGTCCCCCGCACCAGAAAGACCAGATCGGGAGGCCGCTCCTTCTCCTTCCTCGCGGCCAAAGCATGGAACGCCCTTCCGCTCCACCTCAGACAGACAACATCGCTCCCCATCTTCGCAAGAAACCTCAAAACCTGGCTCTTCGACAGACCCCCTCCTTGATGGATGGAACCTGCACCCCCCACCCCTAGCGCCTTGAGACCCTTACGGGTGAGTAGTCGCGCTTTAACAAACCCCTGATTGATTGATTGAGGTGTAAATCTACCAGTGTAGATTTAATACTTTCTTTGTCAATCAGATCCTCAATCTCCTTGCGACTCTATTTACAGATATGTAAAAGCAACTGTAGGGGAGTCACAATCACATTTTCCACCTTCTTTGGGTATTGATTTCTGCAATCTAGTCTCAGTCCACCATCGCACACCTTAAGGGAATATGCATGGAGATCCTGTTTGAGATTCTCCAACTGTAATTCAAATGTTCTGTGTAAAGCACCTTTCAGATACTTGGATCAATAAATACCCTAAAATACTGTCGGGTGGAACAAGCCTCAGTCAATTGGACATTTAGGTCGCAGAGATTCAATATGCCAAGGACGGTGGATGCAACCTTCCTATAATATGTCACCATGGGCATATCCACAATTTGCCATCCCTGTCCAGCCTAATCTTTAACTGCAGATGACTGCACTTGGATCTACATTATCCATGCGGAGAACTGGGCAGATTTTCTCATTAAAACAGGATGAGAACCACACTATTTGACTAGTCCTGGTTCCATGTGAATATTGCTGCCACTCGGGCTGAGTAGGGGGAATGCCAAAAAATTACCCCCTTCCCATCACCACATCCGTATGTAAAGCCAATAGCAATTTTGTGATGGAAGAATTGCAGAAACCGGAAGGAGTATTGCAATTTTGCACATTCTAGCAGATATATTGTGGATTTTGTTGAATTGTTCATATGTTCTGCAATATAGTTTTGGCCAAGTTTGGAATATATTAATCGTGCAGTTATTTACACTAAGTACATTTAAGCATGCACAGATGGCTTCTTCAACAAGAATTCACTCAAATTAATCCAGTACTTCTTTGTACCTTGACTGACACAGCTTCACATGGATTCTCCAGAGAATATCTGCGCATTCCAAAAAGCCAGAATTATGCTCCAAATTTAGGAGAATATCTATGGCAGTAAATTTCATTTTTTTGTTTATCTGCCTCATAATGTACAATTATGTGTATGAAAATGAACAGATTTGTTACAATTGTACTTTGATATTTTTTATTTGGTGTTCTCCAAGAAGAAATTCTGTTTCTCTAGGTGAAAGCCCATTCTCTATAATCCCACCAATTTTGTAGCTGGACCCCTCCTTATCCCACTCTGACAAATGTTTTACTCCTAAAACTAAGTCTATTTCTAGGGTAGGACCCACGAGGATCGGCCTGGCCTATAGGGCAAACAGGCAGTGCCAGAAGGGCTCATCTGACAGGTCAGTGTGTGGGCCGTGTTTTTTGTCTGTTTTGTGGACCTGTTTTATGGTATGATGAGACCATTTTTACCAGTGGCGGCTCCTCCGCTAAGGTGGAGGAGCGTCGCCCCACTAAAAAAAAGGAAAAATAAAATGATAATAATTATTGTTATTATCATTTTATTTTTCCTATATACGTCAGTGGCTCTTCGGCGGGGCGCGGCTGGCGGAGTAGGGAGAGGAGTGGTTTTCACTGCTGAAGGGTGAAGGACTGCTTGGCCGGCCCTCTCGTGCCACCCCAAGCAGTCCTGGGCACTTTGCATGTCCCCCACCCGGCTGCATTGCACAGCCTGGTGAGGAACATGCAAACCTCCCAGTCCCTTTCTGAGCGCCAATGCACGGCGCTCCAACCAATCACAACGCTGCATTCCAGCGTTGTGATTAGCTGTGGGGAGGCTGGGAGGGTGGGTACTTCCTGCGGCTGGCCGGGAGTGCAGGAAGATGTCGAAGGGACAGAGGACGAAGGAGAGGTGTGTCCGTGTCAGGTAAGTGTTTTTTTGTTTGTTTAGGTTTTCTTTTTTTTGCCCCCCCCCCCCCCCAACACCCTCGACCCCACTACCCGGGTCCTGTAGCAGCAGCTACTGGTTTTTACTATTGATTTCCCAATTCCTGCAGCAAGCACAAATGCAGGCAGTTGTCCATAACTAGCTAAACATCTGTATAGCGTGTCTTTACAAATTCAAAAATACCCCATATTTGTAAATTTGGGCTACACGTTTAGCCATCTGATTTGCTATTGGGGACCACTTTTGATTTGATGCCCAGGCTCATTTTCTGTCCCAGTTCGATCCTGGTAGCCTCAAAGAAGTGTGTGGATTTTACCAAACTTCTCAGGTGGTTTCCAACATGGAATGTCTGCTACCTACCCAGGGGAGATTGACTCACACGAAAAAGTTTGTGCATGTGAATCTTTTTAAAAATGTATATCCACATTTTATAGATTACCGAGGCGGCTTTACAATGCTAAAAAGACCATTTACATCTGTAAGTTGATCTTACACGCAGATATTACTTGTGAACAAAACCATATACTCTGACTCGAGAAAAATTACTTTTGAAGCAATATCTTTTATTGTGCTATTCTATTTGAGCTCTTGTATGAGTGATTAGTCTATCAAATCATGAGCTAGTATGGTTTAGAAGTAAAGTCTGTCCCATGACCACTTGCACTTTAGAATGAAGTCAAAATACAGAAGGCAGGTAGTCTTAAATACTGATTTCTGACAAGTAAATGCTACGACGAAAGCATGGTTGTAGGGTTCTAGCATATGTGAGTGCTGGCAGCACTATGTTTCACTTATCACCGTCATTATGCATTGCTACCATCTAATTTGCACCCACTGGTATATTAGTCACGCTTAAATGGTATAAAGGAAATAGACATTTTAAAATACAGTAGCTTCAGCCTCTTACCGATAAGTAAACTGCCAACACTAGAAGACAAGAGACCATAAGGATAGATTTCATTGTGCAGCTTTAGTCTAAAAAAGAAAAAAACATAATGTTAACATTATTTTTACTTTCACAATCTGTGGAGCAGCGATCTTTTATGGGGGGTATCTCTGTTTAGAGAGGCCCGGATGGAATGGCATGTAAACTCCTCTCTTGTCCTCCTCAGCAGCCCAATGCAAAGAATTAAAAGCAACTTACTTCCTTCGTCAGATAGCAGCCGATTTCAAAATGGGAGCTGTCTGTGAGGAATAGCAGGCACTAGGAAGTGATGCAGGTGGGCATCAGAGAGACTAAACGTGTATGCGTTCCTAGACTTCCCTTCAGCAATGTGCCACTTTTTAGGTCTCGCCTAGGCAGCGCTTGCGCTGTCTCGTTGAGACATGCAGTATATACTATAGCTGGAAGCTTCGTTTAAGCTCCGCCCACTCTCCGCCCATCTTTTGTATTGGCTTAGGTCCTAAATGCAGCCTTCCCATTGGTTTTAGGCTTGTTAGTCCCTCCTCCTGACGGCCATGTTGTCATTTGTGTCCTTTCATGGCTATTGGTCCCTTCACTGTAAACACTACTTTGCTCCCGTGCCTCCCCCCGTCCCCTCCCGGAGTCCATGACTTCTCGGGACACCACCACCCCCCGCACTCCCGTTTGTGCCTTTTTGCCCGCCCGTACTCCCTTTTAAAATGCAATAGGACTCGCGTAAATGCGAGTTCTATTGCATTAAAAATGCTTCTTTTTAAAGTAGTGCGCATCGATGCCTTACATTGTACGCATGCACGCCAAAAGTCAAGCAGCAGTTGCCTGGTTGTGGGCGGGGACAAATAGGGAAACAGGATAGCAAACAGAAGCCAGGCGTGGTTGCGCCTGGTTATAGTTAGGGCACACTGTCGCAAGAAAGCAGGACGTCAGCCCACCCCACATTGATGCCACTGGAAGCGGGAGCCTACCCCGCATTTTTCTTCGTGGAAGACGCTGCTGCCGTCGCGACCCGAGTCAGAAGTCAAGCGGACTGCCTGGACGTAGGCGGGGCCTTGCAGGAAGATGAAGCTTGAGTGGATGAATGAGCACAGGGTACAAGGCAGTAGGTAACGTCATTATCTTACAGTTTCGAAACATCTCCACCAAGTACGTATTAAGTGTGATAATGCTTCCAATAGTTTTTATTGAGATAAAGTGGCATTCATTATAAAAGCAGTGCCCAAGATAGACTTTACTCTTCTTGACTGAGATCACGTTATCTACTTGGTGACGGAAAGCCACGCAATTTTTTGCGTTGACTTTATAACCAAATAAATGGTGTGACTGCTATCATTTTTACAGCCCTGGTGAGGAGCTGTCCAGATTTGCTATTCCGCGCCAAAAGCCATCACCATTTGGTGCAACCTTAGCCTCGAGTTTCGCAGCCTGTATTGCCTTTTTTGGGGGGTGGAGGGGTTTATACAGCGCGAACTCGACTCCTAGGTATCAGAGTGCTTTACATGAGCACCGGCGTTACAGGCGGACACGTTTTGTTAAGCACAGGGAGATAAGTGATTTGCCCAGAATCACAGGATGTTGACCGTCCCTGCCGAGACTCGAACCCGGTTCCCCAGCTTCGAGGTCGACAGCTCTAACCGTTAGGCCACATCCTCTCCCCTTGAAGTCTAGACTGCATCTGGGGCCTTTCCAACAGAGGTTGGTTAATGCTACAAAAGGTAAAGTTGGAGCGGAAATAAAGCTTCAAGGTGAATGTCCCTATCATTCTTCTACTTTTTGCCTTCTGTTCTTCGTACTCATTGATTGACATAAAACGTGTGTTAGAAGCAACTGATCTACCTCAAATGTCCACCGGAGCAAATTTGACTGATCAAGGAAGATGCTTATTAAAATGGCTGAACAACAGCTTCGTTAACATTTTACACTCTTACTCGAGTAGGTTTGGTATTAAGGTAATCCACAGCTCTAAAAACATCCTTTTCTTTAATTCATTTATTTCAAAAGATCGTGAAATACCTCAACTTTATTGGATATTGGCTTACGAGATTGTACCTGTTTGGAAAGACTGTGCTGAAAAGATATATATGTTTAGACCACTTAAAAGTCTCAGGGAGAGTGTCAGAGCAAGGGGGCAAAGGCAGAACCCTAGCCCCACTTCCCTGAACCTATAAACTGGCTGAATATGCGAACAGCACCACCTATCTTTTGCTCCTCGCGGGTTCATGCAACTGCACTTTATAACAGGTAGGTGGCGTGGAACGGCCCACGTGAGGGCCTCTACGAGGGCTGAAAGCATAACCCAGAGCCCGGCTTCACCTCGTCTGACTTACAGACTTGGAGTCTTTCTTCCACGTATTTTAAGACTTGCTTGGAAGTGTGGGTCTCTTCAGTAATCGAGAACAATCCCGGGCCGATGCGGAAGACTTGCGCTCTGTATTTCGAATGCATGCTAGTTGTCAGAGGTTTAATAGCCGACTTCTCTCGATTTAACATTGTAGTACCGTTCTTCTAAAATTATTTTTATTTAAAATGTGTACTTTATATTTGCAAGCACATTACCCCTGTGCTTGGTTTGTCCCTTGCTGGTGCTCGACATGTTATAATTCTGGTGGGTCATTTAGCTTCCATTACGCAGCTGAGACAAAGCATTTAATTTCACATAATCCACAGCTAGCCCACATTAATTAACTGCCTGTCACCCATACTACCTACCTCCTCCATGCCCTTCTGCCCACACAGAGATTGGTCCATAGAAATTGTCTTCCACAAGCACCCGTAGATAATAATATTTTTATCAAATCTTGTATTTTCAGTGATATGACCACCGAAGGCCCTGATTCTATATTGAAAACACAGCTTTGGACTATACCATTTCCCGCTAAAAGGCAATATTTCTCTCCATGTGTTCACATACCTGGAGTGTCACGCAGTTTGGTGCTCACTTTCCCTCCATATTAAAGAACAGTAGATGTTTCAGCACCCAGGCTAAGATGCTGCATTGCTAAATACATATAAGGTCCAAAAGGCGAGACCGATGCATTGCAAATGCTTGTTAGGTCTGGTGTTAGCCAAGAGCTTTGGAGATTACTAAAACTATATGTGTAATATACTTACTTAAAGGGACTTTCAGCCAGCTCATCCATTGGTGTGTTTTTTCGTCATTCACATTTTTATTCTGCCCACTATAGCATATAGTATGGGGCAATGGGTCAGCCTACTTAAGCCACTGGTTAACTTCACTTTGAGTGTGTGCATTCTGATCTTTCACAAATAGCACATCTGCACAAAGTGGTTCCCTTCAATGCCAGGGACAACTATGGCAAAGTGGGATTGCAAAAAAATATTTTTGCTTTTAGCCAATGTTCATTTTTTTATACTGGCGACATGGCATCCAAAGCCAGACAAATTGGCTTGGCAACAAGGTCCCAATCTCATTAAGGCTCAGAGATGTAATTCCAGCACATGGCTGATGAGACGGATCTTTGTCACTTTCAGCCTCCCAGTCATGGAACGTTGTCCATGGATGGAAATAGCAGCTCTCTTCTTCTTTACTATCCTAGTTAATCCAGGACACAGTTGAGATATATTGTTGTATTTATTTATTGGTTTGTTTAACTTATATTTGCATTTGTTAAACTGCAGCAGGCAATGGCGGCTGCTAAGGAACAGGGGTGGAGTGACGAGGTTGAAAAAAAATCACAAACCTGGTTAGGGCCTCTGCCTCTCATCTGTCCCCTTCTCTTCCTCTTGACTTCCGGAAGCAGTAGGCTCCAGGCTCACCTAAGTCAATCACGACACTGCTGTCACAAGCATGACTGCAGCGTCATGATTGGTCTGAGTGGCCTGTTTGGCGACTCAGACATTACCTGGGAGCCTTGGGACTGTTCTCTAACTGGCTTTGCAACCCAGCCGGGTGGAGAAATGCTTAGTGCGCATGATGGTTTGGCCGGCCCAAGACAGTGGGCCAAACCGTCATACACACTTAGCAGGGCCCATACCACTCCTACTCCTGTGAACCAGCCCCGCCCCACCCTGTCTGAACCTGGCTCCGTGCTGAGAAACAAAAATGATAATAACAATGTGTTATGATCATTTTATTTTTCCTTGTTGCACTGCTCTGAGAGCAGTGGGGCGACGGTCCTCCACCTTAGCGGAGGACCCTGCCGCTGACAGCAGGACTCCTGTGGGCCTGCGATTCAGTGCTGAGGTTGCCGAGTGCATACAGTAACTGCAAACTTGTATTTTTTCTCAAGCAAATATGAGTGAACACGTACTTGTGACGTCAGTGGTAAACCTCCATGACAAGCTTAGTCTAAGATGGTGTCCTATGAGGTATCCGAGCTCGAGCCAGCTGCACGTAAATAGCTCGTTCATACTGTGGAAGCGAAACTAAACCAGGGTTATGTTTCCTGAAGGAGGATGTGCACATTAGACTTTACAACTTCTGGGCTGCTAAGGTGGAAGCACAAAAAAGTCTCTGTCATTCAAAGGCGAAAAGCATCTCCATATTTCAATATTCACAAGGTTAGGTTCTGAGAAAGAAACTTCAAGTCAGCTTGGGTGTTTACAAATCTGGTAACGTGAAATCTAGGTTCCTGCCAAAATGTGATTTTATCTTGCAACTAATGACTCCGCATTTATCACCACTGTAACTGCTAATAGATACAACTCCCTTAAATCAGCAAAGACTCGTGTATAGAAAATAATAGACAAAAAGCCAAAGGGAAAATGCAGTGAAAAATGTCACGGTGAATATGATAGATCAGAGAATACTGCTTATAAGTCAACAAACCTTACACTGAAGTCAGGACAGTGTGTATGTTAAAGGCAATAATATAGCAGTGGTATGTGCTTGTCAGGCATATTCGCTCATTTTTATACCCTGAAGCTCCTAAAACTTTGGAAAGCAGTTTATAGAGCAACACCATGTGATGTAGGTTAAAGATTTACATCTTATAAAGTGAACTAAACGCTCTCCCTACAGCTCCTATTTTAGAAAGAAATCTTTGCCTTCCAATGGCACACATATATGAAATGCCACGTCAATTTCCTCTGTGTCAAGCAACATGAATATGTGTTCTTCCAACTTTTTAGGTCTCGCCTAGCGTTGCAGCGCGCATGCGCTGCAACGCTCTGCGAGAGCTAATGTGATCAGGAGATTTCAGAAGGGGACTTGAAGCCCCGCCCATCATTTTCATTGGGTCGCGTCAACGTTTATGCTAAACGCTGGCTTCCCATTGAAAAGGATGCTTCTTGGTTACCGCCCTGTCTCCCTTTTGGACGGCCCATCGGGACTGGGTCGTCAGCTTCACGGCTGTCGTGAAGGAATTTCTTATCTGAAGGGGGCGTGTTATATAAACAAGCTGTGAAGCAAAGGATCCAGTCCAGATTGGCCGTCCGAAAAGGAGACAGGGCGGTAGCGTAATGACGACAGTTTCCCTTTCTTCTGTCTCTCTCCCCGAACAGAGCACGCTCTTAACACGATTCCGCTTCACAAACAAAGGGGATTTTAAACGCAAATTGAAAAAAGCTTCGAATACAATTGTCACCGAGAGTAATCTGTGAGAAGCAACAGAAAGCAAGCATTTTCTACACGTATTGTTTTTGTTTTGTTACAATTATTTTTAGCCTGTATTTCCTGTGGGGCGGCGCGTAGCTCTGAAAAACAACCCAGATCGGTGTAAAGAACAGGAAGCGAGGTACCTACATAGAACAATATGGCTTGTGGTCAGGTTCAAATAGAGTTATATAAATTAGGATGTGATTGGGGGGCGGGCTTTTTAAAACGTAGTGCAATGGGATTTTCCTTAGCCTAGAATCACACAGTTTGTTTGGGTTAAGTAGCGCCGAGATTAGAACGCAGCTCGTCACTTGAATGTAAATATACAACTTGTCCGTGTGACGGTCATTACGAATTTCCGAGCAAGCAGGGGTTAGACGGTTTAAATAAACAATACAGAAAGGTTATATACACTCGATATGCAACAGACACGTAATTGAACAAAAGGAACATTGACGACTTTTAAAAATTGGAATTTGCTTGAATAATAACCCATGTTCACAAAAATAAACACCTCGTTAAAACCATTCTGGAATAGATTACTATACAATCATAGTTACATTGGTATGGCGGTACCGTGGGTTGAGCACCAGCTGACCCCATGTCACAATGATCCTGACCAGGGCTGTTGTTAAAGACGGCAATGCATTCTGGTACTTGTAGTTTTGATTTCATCAAGGAGCCCAATAGACTCAACTACCAGATTACAAACGTTTGAAGAAGGAAAAGCCAGGCCTGGAGCATCGTGTCCTTGTGGTAGTCACTAAGAAGTCTGAGGCCAAAGTCCAGATTTCGCCATTCGTATGTTTTGTGACCAAGCATAATTATTTCACCTCTCCAATTCACTTGGGTGAACTGTAAACATATTTACTAACTATACTGAAAGCTGGTAGCATGCTTGAGTCGTACCACGCACGCAGTGAACCGATTGTCTTTTTTGGCGAAGTCACTTATTGAATGAGCAATTAACTCGGCATACGTGTTGCATGCCTCAGCTGCCTGGTTTCCTCCTCTCCAGTCACGCTGAGCATGAATTACAAACTGAGTAACAGTAACAAGCATTTGCAATGCAATAGGTCTCGCATTTACACAAGTTTGAGCTATTGGCATTGTAAATAACGATGCCTTTTTTTTATGTTTTGGTTTTTAAAACATAAATAAAAGGCATTGCCTTTTTTTTTTAGCTAAGTACCATAGCGACCCTTAGACAGAGTGATCTAAAGAACGACCAAGAATGTTACTTGGAAAAAAAGTGAACTGCAGGCCACAACAGTGTTCCGGGTTGCATCGTACAGATACATGGTGCCCTAAAGTGGAAGAAGCAGTGAGCATAACTTTGCATCCATTGTACGACCCAAGCCCTTGTCTCAATTTTAGAACCATGCCTGGAGCAGTATTTCAGAATATGTATGGGGTAGTGCACACTCACAACACTCAGTGCGTTTATATATAATGTTATGTGAATTTATATAGCGTACACCTTACCCAGAAGGGTATCCAGGCACTGAAGCAGGAGCTGCATGGGGCCGAGTCGGGGTCAGGGCTAGTTGAGAGCCAGGTCTTCAGTTTCTTGTGGAATTCGAGAACTGACACAGAGGCTCTGATGTGCAGAGGCGGGTCATTCCACGCTTTAGGAGTGAGGTAGGCGAAGGCAAGACCGCCGGATCTGGTTCTGCATATACGGTGTGTGTGTGAGTAGGAGTACAGCTGAGCGGAGGTTGTCAGAAGGTGCCCCACACAGGTTGTGAGAGCAGACACCTGTACCTCTTACTTTTGCCACCTGCAGGAGGCAGTCCCTATCTGCACCTGCTCACTTTTGGTTGAGATTGACTCTCAAGGTCCATATCACTGCACTGTTTCCCTCCAAAGCCCAATATAAGAGCTCATATTAAATATTGTTTTCCTTCTGTCCTTTTTATAAAAATGAGTAAATATGTAAACATGAGAGCACAATTCATAATGGACTACCTTTACAAAAAATACCACCGCTGTTATTATTTGCTTGAAGACAATAGTTGAATGTTTAAACCAGATCGCGGGCCATCCAATTATTGTTGAAGATGCATTTTGTTACACACAAACACAGAGCTAAGCAAGAAATATAGATTTACCTTAATTGACACCGTTGGTGAAGTTTTTTGTCTGCTGAAGTCGTGTGATAGTGAAAAGGCACCATTCATACTTTTATAGTGTATGAACTGCTTGCAAGAAACTGATACTGGTCTAATCCGATAATGCATTGGTGTCTGTGGTGTGGGTGAGACAAACCCAAGAGTCACAGGCGAGGTTTCCCAGAAAGGACTGCATATAGGCTTATAATCCTATAAACACCAAAAAAGGCGTGTGCTTAAGGACTGCCCACCTCCTGATGTTTTGAAAACAGCATAGAGGCAATTAATACCTTGAAGAAACTAGTGAAGGGTGTTATCTTTTGTTTTATGACAAACACCGAAAAAACCAAGTTGCAACATTGAGCCAGAAATAAATATTCCCCAAAATGGTGTATAAAATAAGTCATGCTATCCACTGTCCATTGCAAATAGAAATCAAAGGTTTTGTAAGCTAATATTTCAATGATGATTTTTGTCTAATGGAGGAAAACACATGTCGCTTGAGAATCATTTCCTATTAGTAAACTTTGCAAAGCGAACTCTCTTTTTGCTAAATTAATAGTAAATCACCATCACGTGTCGAAGCTTTTAAAAAATAAAACGAATCTAAACAAACTATCCGATTTGGGGGGTCCGTTCTTCTATGTGCTTTTAAATTTAGGAAAGAATTGTTGCAAATTTCTCATAATTAATGTCACTCACAATGATAAACCTTCATTGTGGGACCATGCGTGCTAACTGTAATATGATTGAAAGACTGAATAAGACCTCATGGGTTGTCCTTGGGAAAGGTAATCTTAAATAGATGCTGTTTAAATCATTTCTACCCATGGATCCTTGCCTAAGGCTGCTTTCCTTGTGATTTTTACCACCCACTTCGAAATTGTTTTTTCTACTCCGTGTTCATATTTTCTTGTTACTTTGTGAATACCAACTAGTAGTAAACTTAGACTTAAGTCTAAGTTTACGTTTGTGAATTGGGCCCTGAGTTTAAACCTGAACTGTAACTTTAGACCCAAAGTCTAAGTTTAGACCTGGAATCTAACTTTAGACTTAAAGTCTAACTTTAGATCTGGTCTAACTTTACACCTAAATTCTAACTTTTGACCTGAAGTATAAACCTAGGGGCAGATTTACAAGCCTCTTGCGCCACTTTTGCGTCACTTTTCCCATGTTAAAAGTGATGCAAAAGTGGCGCAAGGGGCTTGTAAATCTGCCCCTTAGACTTCAGCTCTAAACTTAGTTTCCATTTTCCCACTAATTGATTCACTTCCTTTTATATATGGTGTTTTATGCCAACCGTTTTTCAACTTCATCTTGATTAACCCACCATTGACCTTTTGCTTGCTTTATCATCTGTATAGTTGGCAGCTACGTGGCCCTGTGCAGAAATAATATATTCTTCATCATTCACTCTTTCACAAACTACTCTCAGCACTACTCTCTTGTTCTTTTGGTCCCGTAAGTTGTTACTTTTCCCAGCTGCTTCAACTTACTCCATATTTCCTCAAAGCATATTTACATCTTTCACATTCTTCCTAAATGTTGTGTGTCGGTGTGCTTCTTTCTCACACATTTATATCCTTGCATGTTTTGATTGATTCTGTAATTGAAAATGGTTCTATATGTGGCAGGTGCAATCCACAGCATCTGCTTTGTCATGATGGTAGTCAATACTTAGTGAAGGAATCCTAAGTACGCTGGACATCCACAGCTGAAACATCAATAACAGTCTGTGCAGAAATTACACAAAAGATAAAATAATTGTGCTAGGAATGGCGTAATATCCCAGGTGGTATATAGATATTGTGGAGAAATACACACACACACTAATATTGGATCCGCTACATTGACCCGCCGTAACTCTGTTCAACCATGAAAATAAATAGACGGGAATGAGCTTTCCCACACCGAGGGGCATATTAACAAGGGCCGGCGATAAATATCGCAAATCGCGCTTAGCGCTTGCATATTTATCGCCGGCTATCTCTGTAATTTATCGCCCGGTTAGCGCGTTATCAACAACGCGCATCGCCGAGGCCATAAAAATTCCAGAGATAGTGTGGATATCGCCGTTTTCCATGGTGGAAAACGGCGATATCCTAGATGATAGGGCCTGTGGTCTTAGCCACAGAATCCACCCCCCATGCTAAGTATGCCTTAGTCAGGAATTTAACAGACGTTAAATTCCTGCATTAAGGCATACTTAACGCGATTTAAAAAATCGCTACCCTTCCTTGTTAATATTGCGAAGCTGCCTTCGCGATATTTTCCCTGGTTGGTTTCACAGCCACGCCTACTTTGCATCTCATTAGCGATGCAAAGTTAGGCGTGCTGGAAACGGGCGCTAAGTCAGCAAAACACGCGATAGCGTGTCTTTGCTGATAAGGCGATGAAATTATCGCCGCTTTTCGCCCGAAAACGGACGCAAAAGCGGCGATAATTTCATAGCGCCGCCTTGATAATATGCCCCCAAGTTTTTTACTTGCAGCTGGATCCCCACTATAGACAATACAGGTAGGGAATTTATCAAATTTAGGGAAAATGAAACCAGGCATCTTGTAGTTGCTCTCCCACTTCAGAACACTGTTGCATGGGTGCTGAAATAAGTGGTTTGCAAACTGGCACATTATAGCATAATGTGGTCAGAGTAGGTCTTCCAGTGCATTAGTGGAGCATATCCCCAGAATCTTCTAGAGGTTTACATGTAATTAGATTTAACATAAAAAAGTGTGTCCACTCCTCACTCGACCTCAGCTATATCCACCTCATCTTCACCATGTTTCTGTCCTACTACAAGGTTTAATTCTGAAAAAAAATTACTCCAACATCCTGGGATATTTCTTACATGGTGTGAGAGTCATTATTTTTTATTTTTGTCCCTCATCACCAGGCTTTTCCTGGCAGTGATGGACAGAAAAAAATAACATTACACCGTCCTCCCTAAATAGGGCAGGCAGTGTAATATCCTTCCTCCGGCGGACCCAACTCCTGAGGCTAGAGGAGGAAACTTTCCATCAACAGAACTTTGTCGATAGAAAGCGTAAGGTTCAGCCGTCCCTAGATAAGGCTGACGGATTGAGAGTTTGGTGGACATGCTGCAGCAGGAGCAAGAGAAAAGTTAATCATCCTGAAGGAGCAGCAGAAGAAGTCCCGGTGCCTCCGTGCCACACCCAAAATGCTTGAGGGAGCAGGGAGCAAGCAGGGCAGCCGGCAGTGAGCTCCCCCATCTGCCCTTTCGGACCCTCCCCACTAGGGCTAGGGGGTCAGAGTATTCCGTACCCTTCCCCAGTATGTTCTTCTCATTTATTTATCAGGACACAGGGACTGAGTACCCGAGCTTAGAAATGGCAGCCGAATATCTCTGTTGATGTTGATGCCAGAGAATCCGAACATTATCTTTTGAACTTGTGGTCCCGAGGGAGCACCTTAGTGATAGATATCTATGTTTTGTTTCCAATAATTTCTCAAAAACCACTGGATAGATTTTCATCAAATCACACAATTCCATCTTTCTGGATAAAGATCTAGATTTCTGCCAAATTTGGTGTAATTCTGTTCAGCTATTTTTGTTGTATCGCGGTCTATAACTCCTAGGGAACATGCATAGAGAAAATGTGTTTTGGGAATCCACCTTTTTCTTGACCCCTGCCTGACAGATCACCCTAACACTTTCAGGAAAGGAGCTAAGGTGGATGTACTTTTTTTAAAGGTTTTGTGAAGATTCTTAAAATGGCGACAAAGTTATTCATAAAAAATATATATATATATATATATATATATTCACTGAAAAACCATAGGTTTCAGGCACGTTATAGTTAGAAATTAGCATTTAAAAAACCTTAGAAATTCACTGAAAAAAACATAGGTTTTAGGGACAGTTATAGTTAGTTGGACATTTCACTCGTACAAAACCCGTGAAATTCCCCGTTATAGTTAGTTCAGCTAACTATAACTCGCGCCCCGCAATGCACTGCTGATGACGTCACATATTACATCACTCATGACATGGTCAGTGACATCACTGATGACATCTCAAATGACATCACTGATGACATCACTGATGACATCATCCAGTGACTGTGTGTTTCTGTAAAGTTTAAATATGTTTAATATATATAGGGAAAGGCGTATTGAAGAGTGAGTGGGTGTATAAGTGTCTGAATGGATGATTTAGTAGGTGCGTGACTGACTCTATAAGTGAGTGATTAAACTTATCTTACTGAATGCATGGGTTAGTGAGTAAACTGTGTGAATGTCTGTATCCGTCTGTCTGTTGGTGTGTAAGCGGCTGCATGGGTTTGTGAGTAGCTACATAAGTGTCTATATGAGTTATTGATTGGTTGTCTGAGTATCTGTATGGGTGCCTGAGTGTTTGTGTGGGTGGAGTGGGTGTGACTCTGTGCATAAATGTGTGAGTGGGTGATTCACTGGGTGCATGGTTTCAAGAGTGCATCTGTGATGGACTGTATGGGTGGGTGAGTGTGTGTATGGGTGTGTTAGTGAGTGAATGTATATCTCAGTGGTACATGTGTGAGTAACTACATATGTGAAAGGCAGTATATATGTGTGTTAGAGTATTTAAATGGCTATAAGTGAGAGTGTTTGATTGTGAGAGTGACTGTATGGATGAGTGTGTGCTTGTATCAGTGATTGTATAAGAGCGTAAGAATGTGCTAGTATTTGTATGAGTAAGTGAGCTGGTGTGTGTATAACTGTATAGGTGAGTAAATGGGAGTGTGATTAATTATTTGCATGACTGACTAGGTGTGTGAGTACCTCTATGGATGAGTGGCGGTGTGTGAGTGTCTATATAGGTGTATGAGTGCATATGATAGTACCGTACTGAGTGACCGTAAGTATGAGTGACTGTACGGGGGAGTGAGTGGATGTGTGTGTAGACCTAAGAATGAGTGAGTGGGTATGTAGTTATTGGTGTTGGAGTGTCTATGGTTTTGAGAATGTCAGTCTGTAATTTAGAGTGGGTGAATCAAAAGTTATATTAGGGTGTGAGAACATGCATGAAATTATCACATGGATGATGTCATCAGTGATGTCATCAGTGATGTCATTTGAGATGTCATCAGTGATGTCATCAGTGATGTCACTGACCATGTCATGAGTGATGTAATATGTGACGTCATCAGCAGTGCATTGCGGGGCACGAGTTATAGTTAGCTGAACTAACTATAACGGGGGAATTTCACGGGTTTTGTACGAGTGCAATGTCCAACTAACTATAACTGTACCTAAAACCTATGGTTTTTTCAGTGAATTTCAAAGGTTTTTTAAATGCTAATTTCTAACTATAACGTGTCTGAAACCTATGGTTTTTTCAGTGAATTTCAAAGGTTTTTTAAATGCTAATTTCTAACTATAACGTGCCTGAAACCTATGGTTTTTTAAGTGAATTTCAAAGGTTTTTTAAATGCTAATTTCTAATTATAACGTGCCCCGCCCCTCCCTTCACCACTGTGCAAACGCGCCCGTGGCGCGTTTTAAGTTGGGGGATTAAGTCCCCTTGAATCATGAGGGTCCCTGCGGTCCAACTAGCCCACCCTGTACCTCCAGTATGCGCCAGGGAGCTGCGTTGCACAGAGGTGTTCAGAGGCCACACCCCTTTTTACACCTCTCTGCAACGCAGCTCTGTGGTGATTTCTGGACGTACCTGGTGGGCTAGTTGGCCCCCAGGGACCCTCAGGACTGAAGGGGATTTAATTCCCCATCTTAAAACGCGCCACGGGACCTGTTTGCACACTTGTCACCTGAAGCCCCGCCCCCTCCCTTCACCACTGTGCAAACGCGCCCTGTGGCACGTTTTAAGTTGGGGGATTAAGTCCCCTTGAATCCTGAGGGTCCCTGGAGTCCAACTAGCCCACCATGTACCTCAAAAAAGCGCCAAAGAGCTGCGTTGCAGAGAGGTGTAAAAAGGGGCGTGGCCTCTGTACACCTCTCTGCAACGCAGCTCCCTGGCGCATACTGGAGGTTCCTGGTGGGCTAGTTGGCCCCCAGGGACCCCCAGTATTAAAGGGGAATTACTTCTCCTTTTTACAACGCGCCAGGGGGCGCGTTTGCACACTGCTGCAGGGAGGGGGCGGGGCCTCCGGCACGATGCCGGTCTTTTTTTTTTTGTATGGGAGGGGGGCTGCGTGGCCCCCCTTTCCTCGGCCACTTTTGGCCCCGGGGACCCCATCCCCCGGGGCCTGAGGATTGTCTTTTTTTTTTGTTTTTAAAAAAAAATGGGAAGGGGGCCGCGTGGCCCCCCTTCCCTGGGCCTCTATTGGCCCCAGGGACCCCATCCCCCGGGGCATGCCCTCTTTTTTTTTTTTTTAATCTTTGGAGGGGGGCTGCGTGGCCCCCTCCTCAGGCCATTTAAGGTCCCGGGGACCCCATCCCCCGGGGCTGGCCTTTACTTTATTTTTTAATTTTTTTATTTTTGGGGAGGGGGGCTGCGTGGCCCCCCTCCCAGGCCACTAATAGCCCCGGGGACCCCATCCCCCGGGGCCTGACCACTCGCACGGTCCCGCCGACTCCCCGCTTCCTTCGGGAGCCAGCATTGCTTTTCCACATGGGGAGCTGCATGTCAGCAGCTCCCCTTGTGGAAAAGCAATCGTCTTTGGTTTTTGGAAGAGAGAGCAGGTTTCCTGCTCTCTCTTGCAAAAATCAAAGCAGTTTGCTATGGCAGGACGGGAGCCGCGAGGCTCTCGCCCTGCCATAGCAAACTACAGTGTCCCGGGGGTAGGCACCGCAGGACACTGCAGGAGCCGGCCTTGGGGGGTGGCGGTCCGCAGGGCCATCACTGGCTCCAGGAGGGGGGCTGCGTGGCCCCCCTCCAAACATCTTGAAAGCCCCGGGGACCCCCATATTTAACGATGTAGTGCCCCAGGGAGGTGGCGGTCCCCGGGGCGTGTGGGGGGGCTTGAGCCCCCCCACACAGGTAATTAAAATAAAAAAAAGAAGCCCCGGGGGGTGGCGGTCCCCGGGGCTGCTGGAGGGCGTAGAGCCCTCCCGCACCATTTTATATTGAAAGCCCCGGGGGGGTGGCGGTCCCCGCGGCTTGGGGGGCCTTAGAGGCCCCCCATAAAATTTAAACATGCCCCCGGGACTTGGGCCACCCGGTGGCAAAATCGCATCGAAGCGCGGGAGACCGCGCTTCGATTTTTTTTTTTTATCGCCGGGATTCGCGGATCCCGCCGATTTAAAAAAAAAAAATGCTTTTTTCTGCCCAGGGGGTCCTTGTGGGACCCCCTGAGCAGACCTAGGGGCTTAGGGTGTTTCTACCCTGCCCCCTTTGTGCGTTTTGCGCACTTGTTTCTTGTGTGTTTTTTTTTTAATCGGCGGGATCCTCGCACCCTAAGCGCATCCCGCCGATTTAAAAAAAAAAAAAATGCTTTTTTCTGCCCAGGGTGTCCTTGTGGGACCCCCTGAGCAGACCTAGGGGGTCAGGGTGTTTCTACCCTGCCCCCTTTGTACGTTGTGCGCACTTGTTTCTGTGCCTCGGTACTACCGAGGGACAAAATGGCTGCCAACACTTCCTGATTTGGAGTGTTGACAGCCAATTAGCATGCAGCTCATGATCGGGAAGGTGCGCTCAGGGTGCGCGGACCCTCCGCGGCCATAGATATATATGTGATTTTACTTTTGATTTTTCAGCAACTACTGAACGGATTTACACCATTTAACAAAAGGGTTCTTTCTGAACCAAGAACTACCTCTTGCCAAATTTGGTGTAATTCCGTTCAGCAGTTCGGTCTGTAGCCGTGTCTAAAGTTTCCTATGGAAAATTGCATGGGGAAAACACGTTTTGGGACCCCCCTTTTTTCTCGGCCCCCGCTTTCCGAATCACCCCGAAACTTTCAAGATAGGAGCGGACCGGAGCGAGCCACAAAGTTTGAAAATTTCGCGAAGATTCGTCAACCGGCGCCAAAGTTATTTCAAATAGAATGTTGCGGATTTCCTATGGAAAATAGGTCCTAACTATAACTGGCGACCGCCAGTAGATAATTATCTACTGGCGGTCGCCAGTAGATAGTTATAGTTAGGACCTATTTTACATAGGAAATTCACAACATTCTATTTCCAATAACTTTGGCGCCGGTTGACGAATCTTCGCTCCGGTCTGCTCCTATCCTGAAAGTTTCAGGGTGATTCGGAAAACGGGGGCCAGAAAAAAGGGGGGTCCCAAAACATGTTTTCCCCATGCAATTTTCCATAGGAACCTTTAGTCGCAGCTACAGCCCGAACTGCAGAACGGAATTGCACCAAATTTGGCAAAAAGGTAGCCCTTGGTTCAGAGTCGTGCCTTTTGGTTAAATGGTGTAAATCCGTTCAGTAGTTCCTGAGAAAATCAAAAGTAAATTCACATATATATCTGGGCGGAGCCTAACCACACATGTCATTGTGAGATCTGATTGGCTGTCAGCACTTCATCCTGGAATTGCTGGCAGCCATCTTGGGACCATTATACATGATAGTACCCCATTGAAATGCATTGTAGTGAATCAAAGATTTTGAGGGTTACCAAAAGGAGAACTGTAAAGGTGATAACAGACTTTAGTTACATTAGAATTCATTTGTTGATGGTACCATACTAATTTCAGGAATTGTGGGTTGTTCTAAGGTGATTTTACCCTGTGAAAAACCTTCTGCTGGGATATCATGAATCATGTTTGAGAGAAAACTATTTTCACATGCTTGTCCCATAGAGTTTTGGAAGGTGCTCCAGAAGCTAAAATGAGAGCATATTTTCTGTAAATTCACATTATCTTTCTCAGTCATGTGAGAATGAAGTCTGACATTCTCAGTAAAACATGTACATCCAACAAGGGCAGAGACTGTCAGTTAATTCCTTTGTGTTCTACTGCAGCTTCCCAGAGTGTTCCAAAGAACAACTAGAGCGCTAACAGTCTGACAAAATTATGGCACACCTGAAGCCATCTTGATTGGAATAAACCGGTAACACTTAAAACATTTAATTTAAAAAGGAACAAAATGAGGGGGTTCTTTTTGAAATAGAAATTATGGTTAGTGCTGCAGAAAGAAAAATTAGGGCATGTTTTAAGTGAGATCTCAAATCCTCTTCTATTTCATTAGAAAATTCTGACAAGCAGACTGAAACAATCACTTTCAATACCAGCAGCAGACTTCCAGTTAACTCCCTGGTGAGCAGTAGCTTTACTACAGTGATCTAATGAGCAACTAGAGTGCTAACATTCTGAATTTATGGCAAATGTGAGACACATCTGAATGCCTTCTTGATGGAATCAAAGTAAAAACTGAAAGCATTTCCTACTGAGGAGACTGCAGTAAATGAAGAAATTAGGAAACTTCATAACAAAGAAGTCTTCCAAGATGGCCACCAGAGAAAAAAGAGCCCAAATGTAGCACAAATATTACCCAGATGTAGCCCACATATAGCCCAATGACAAAAGAGTGCAAAACACTTTTTATTTTTAGTTTTTTTGCAGTTTTATGTAGTGCAGACTGGTCAGGTATTGGAGCGTTGCATCTTAAAACATGACCCCCTACACTACAAAAACACCACTGCACTACCCTAAACCCTAAAACACTTCCCCCAGCACGACCCCCTATACTACACAAGCACCACTGTACTATCCTAAACCCTAAAACACTACCCCCAGCATGACCCCCTACACTACACAAACACCACTGCACTACCCTAAAACACTACCCCCAGCATGACCCAATACACTACCCAAACACCACTGCACTAACCTAAATCCTAAAACACTACCCCCAGCACGACCCCCTATACTACCCAAACACCACTGCACTACCCTAAAACATGACCCCTACACTACACAAACACCACTGCACTACCCTAAACCCTAAAACACTACCCCCAGCATGACCCCCTACACTACACAAGCACCACTGCACTACCCTAAACCCTAAAACACTACCCCCAGCACGACCCCCTACACTACACAAACACCACTGCACTACACTAAACCCTAAAACACTACCCCAGCACGACCCCCTACACTACCCAAACACCACTGCACTAACCTAAATCCTAAAACACTACCCCCAGCACGACCCCCTACACTACCCAAACACCACTGCACTACCCTAAAACATGACCCCCTACACTACACAAACACCACTGCACTACCCTAAACCCTAAAACACTACCCCCAGCACGACACCCTACACTACACAAGCACCACTGCACTACCCTAAACCCTAAAACACTATCCCCAGCACGACCCCCTACACTGCCCAAACACCACTGCACTGCCCTAAACCCTGAAACACCAGCCCCTGCACGACCCCCTACACTGCCCGAATACCACTGCACTGCCCTAATCCCTGAAACACCACCCCCAGCACGACCCCCTACACTGCCCGAACACCACTGCACTGCCCTAAACCCTGAAAAACCACCCCCTTCATGACCCACTACACTGCCCGAACACCACTGCACTGCCCTAAACCCTGAAACACCACCCCCAGCAAGACCCCCTACACTGCCCGAACACCACTGCTCTGCCCAAAACCCTGAAACACCAGCCCCAGCATGACCCCCTACACTGCCCGAACACCACTGCACTGCCCTAAACACTGAAACAACAACTCCAGCACGACCCCCTACACTGCCCGATCACCACTGCACTACCCTAAACCCTGAAACACAGCCCCAGCATGACCCCCTACACTGCCCGAACACCACTGCACTGCCCTAAACCCTGAAACCCCAGCCCCAGCACGACCCCCTACACTGCCCGAACACCACTGCACTGCCCTAAACCGTGAAACACCAGCCCCAGCACGACCCCCTACATTGCCCGAACACCACTGCACTGCCCTAAACCCTGAAACACCAGGCCCAGCACGACCCCCTACACTGCCCGAACACCACTGCACTGCCCTAAACCCTGAAACACCACCCCCTGCACGACCCCCTACACTGCCCGAACACCACTGCACTGCCCTAAACCCTGAAACACCACCCCAGCACGACCCCCTACACTGCCCGAACACCACTGCACTGCCCTAAATCCTGAAACATCACCCCCAGCAAGACCCCCTACACTGCCCTAAACCCTGAAACACCACCCCCAGCAAGACCCCCTACACTGCCCGAACACCACTGCACTGCCCTAAACCCTGAAACACCAGCCCCAGCATGACCCCTTACACTGCCCGAACACCACTGCACTGCCCTAAAGCCTGAAACACCACCCCCTGCATGACCCCTACACTGCCCGAACACCACTGCACTGCCCTAAACCCTGAAACACCACCCCCAGCACGACCCCCTACACTGCCCGAACACCACTGCACTGCCCTAAACCCTGAAACACCACCCCCAGCACGACCCCCTACACTGCCCGAATACCACTGCACTGCCCTAAACCCTGAAACACCACCCCTGTACGACCCCCTACACTGCCCGAACACTACTGCACTGCCCTAAACCCTGAAACACCACCCCCAGCACGACCCCTACACTGCCTGAACACCACTGCACTGCCCTAAACCCTGAAACACCAGCCCCAGCAAGACTCCCTACACTGCCCGAACACCACTGCTCTGCCCTAAACCCTGAAACAACAGCCCCAGCAAGACCCCCTACACTGCCCGAACACCACTGCACTGCCCTAAACCCTAAAACACCACCCCCACTAAGACCCCCTACACTGCCCGAACACCACTGCACTAAACCCTGAAACACCAGCCCCAGCAAGACCCCCTACACTGCCCGAACACCACTGCACTGCCCTAAACCCTGAAACACCACCCCCACTAAGACCCCCTACACTGCCCGAACACCACTGCACTAAACCCTGAAACATCACCCCCAGCAAGACCACCTACACTGGCCGAACACCCCTGCACTGCCCTAAATCCTGAAACACCACCGCCTGCATGACCCCTACACTGCCCTAAACCCTGAAACACCATCCCCTGCACGACCCCCTACACTGCCCAAACACCACTGCACTGCCCTAAACCCTGAAACATCACCCCCAGCAAGACCACCTACACTGGCCGAACACCACTGCACTGCCCTAAACCCTGAAACACCACCCCCTGCATGACCCCCTACACTGCCCAAACACCACTGCACTGCCCTAAACCCTGAAACACCACCCCCTGCACGACCCCCTACACTCCCCGAACACCACTGCACTGCCCTAAACCCTGAAACACCACCCCCAGCACAACACCCTACACTGCCCGAACACCACTGCACTGCCCTAAACCCTGAAACACTACCCCCAGCAAGACCCCCTACACTGCCCGAACACCACTGCACTGCCCTAAACCCTGAAACATCACCCCCAGCAAGACCCCTACACTGCCTGAACACCACTGCCCTAAACCCTGAAACACCACCCCCAGCAAGACCCCTACACTGCCCGAACACCACTGCACTGCCCTAAACCCTGAAACACCACCTCCAGCACAACCCCCTACACTGCCTGAACACCACTGCACTGCCCTAAACCCTGAAACACCAGCCCCAGCACGACCCCCTACACTGCCCAAACACCACTGCACTACCCTAAACCCTGAAACACCAGCCCCAGCACGACCCCCTACACTGCCCGAACACCACTGCACTGCCCTAAACCCTGAAACACCACCCCCAGCACGACCCCCTACACTGCCCGAACACCACTGCACTGCCCTAAACCCTAAAACACCACCCCCTACACTACCCGAACACCACTGCACTACCCTAAACCCTAAAATACTCCCCCAGCACGACCCCCTACACTGCCCGAACACCACTGCACTGCCCTAAACCCTGAAACACCAGCCCCAGCACGACCCCTACACTGCCCGAACACCACTGCACTGCCCTAAACCCTGAAACACCAGCCCCTGCACAACCCCTACACTGCCCGAACACCACTGCACTGCCCTAAACCCTGAAACACCACCCCCAGCACGACCCCCTACACTGCCCGAACACCACTGCACTGCCCTAAATCCTGAAACACCACCCCCTGCACGACCCCCTACACTGCCCGAACACCACTGCACTGCCCTAAACCCTGAAACCTCACCCCCAGCAAGACTCCCTACACTGCCCGAACACCACTGCCCTAAACCCTGAAACACCACCCCCAGCAAGACCCCCTACACTGCCCGAACACCACTGCACTGCCCTAAACCCTGAAACACCAGCCCCAGCATGACCCCTTACACTGCCCGAACACCACTGCACTGCCCTAAACCCTGAAACACCACCCCCTGCATGGCCCCCTACACTGCCCGAACACCACTGCACTGCCCTAAACCCTGAAACACCACCCCCAGCACGACCCCTACACTGCCCGAACACCACTGCACTGCCCTAAACCCTGAAACACCACCCCCTGTACGACCCCCTACACTGCCCGAACACTACTGCACTGCCCTAAACCCTGAAACACCACCCCCAGCACGACCCCCTACACTGCCTGAACACCACTGCACTGCCCTAAACCCTGAAACACCAGCCCCAGCAAGACCCCCTACACTGCCCGAACACCACTGCACTGCCCTAAACCCTGAAACAACAGCCCCAGCAAGACCCCTACACTGCCCGAACACCACTGCACTGCCCTAAACCCTGAAACACCACCCCCACTAAGACCCCCTACACTGCCCGAACACCACTGCACTAAACCCTGAAACACCAGCCCCAGCAAGACCCCCTACACTGCCCGAACACCACTGCACTGCCCTAAACCCTGAAACAACAGCCCCAGCAAGACCCCCTACACTGCCCGAACACCACTGCACTGCCCTAAACCCTGAAACACCACCCCCACTAAGACCCCCTACACTGCCCGAACACCACTGCACTAAACCCTGTAACAACACCCCCCTCAAGACCCCCTACACTGGCCGAACACCCCTGCACTGCCCTAAACCCTGAAACACCACCGCCTGCATGACCCCCTACACTGCCCAAACACCACTGCACTGCCCTAAACCCTGAAACACCACCCCTGCACGACCCCCTACACTGCCCGAACACCACTGCACTGCCCTAAACCCTGAAACATCACCCCCAGCAAGACCACCTACACTGGCCGAACACCACTGCACTGCCCTAAACCCTGAAACACCACCCCTGCATGACCCCCTACACTGCCCAAACACCACTGCACTGCCCTAAACCCTGAAACACCAGCCCCAGCACGACCCCTACACTGCCCGAACACCACTGCACTGCCCTAAACCCTGAAACACCAGCCCCTGCACAACCCCCTACACTGCCCGAACACCACTGCACTGCCCTAAACCCTGAAACACCACCCCCAGCACGACCCCCTACACTGCCCGAACACCACTGCACTGCCCTAAATCCTGAAACACCACCCCCTGCACGACCCCCTACACTGCCCGAACACCACTGCACTGCCCTAAACCCTGAAACCTCACCCCCAGCAAGACTCCCTACACTGCCCGAACACCACTGCCCTAAACCCTGAAACACCACCCCCAGCAAGACCCCTACACTGCCCGAACACCACTGCACTGCCCTAAACCCTGAAACACCAGCCCCAGCATGACCCCTTACACTGCCCGAACACCACTGCACTGCCCTAAACCCTGAAACACCACCCCTGCATGGCCCCCTACACTGCCCGAACACCACTGCACTGCCCTAAACCCTGAAACACCACCCCCAGCACGACCCCCTACACTGCCCGAATACCACTGCACTGCCCTAAACCCTGAAACACCACCCCCTGTACGACCCCCTACACTGCCCGAACACTACTGCACTGCCCTAAACCCTGAAACACCACCCCCAGCACGACCCCCTACACTGCCTGAACACCACTGCACTGCCCTAAACCCTGAAACACCAGCCCCAGCAAGACCCCCTACACTGCCCGAACACCACTGCACTGCCCTAAACCCTGAAACAACAGCCCCAGCAAGACCCCCTACACTGCCCGAACACCACTGCACTGCCCTAAACCCTGAAACACCACCCCCACTAAGACCCCCTACACTGCCCGAACACCACTGCACTAAACCCTGAAACACCAGCCCCAGCAAGACCCCTACACTGCCCGAACACCACTGCACTGCCCTAAACCCTGAAACAACAGCCCCAGCAAGACCCCCTACACTGCCCGAACACCACTGCACTGCCCTAAACCCTGAAACACCACCCCCACTAAGACCCCCTACACTGCCCGAACACCACTGCACTAAACCCTGAAACATCACCCCCAGCAAGACCACCTACACTGGCCGAACACCCCTGCACTGCCCTAAACCCTGAAACACCACCGCCTGCATGACCCCCTACACTGCCCAAACACCACTGCACTGCCCTAAACCCTGAAACACCACCCCTGCACGACCCCCTACACTGCCCGAACACCACTGCACTGCCCTAAACCCTGAAACATCACCCCCAGCAAGACCACCTACACTGGCCGAACACCACTGCACTGCCCTAAACCCTGAAACACCACCCCTGCATGACCCCCTACACTGCCCAAACACCACTGCACTGCCCTAAACCCTGAAACACCACCCCCTGCACGACCCCCTACACTCCCCGAACACCACTGCACTGCCCTAAAACCTGAAACACCACCCCCAGCACAACACCCTACACTGCCCGAACACCACTGCACTGCCCTAAACCCTGAAACACCACCCCCAGCACGACCCCCTACACTGCCCGAACACCACTGCACTGCCCTAAACCCTGAAACACTACCCCCAGCAAGACCCCCTACACTGCCCGAACACCACTGCACTGCCCTAAACCCTGAAACATCACCCCCAGCAAGACCCCTACACTGCCTGAACACCACTGCCCTAAACCCTGAAACACCACCCCCAGCAAGACCCCCTACACTGCCCGAACACCACTGCACTGCCCTAAACCCTGAAACACCACCTCCAGCACAACCCCTACACTGCCTGAACACCACTGCACTGCCCTAAACCCTGAAACACCAGCCCCAGCACGACCCCCTACACTGCCCGAACACCACTGCACTACCCTAAACCCTGAAACACCAGCCCCAGCACGACCCCCTACACTGCCCGAACACCACTGCACTGCCCTAAACCCTGAAACACCAGCCCCTGCACGACCCCCTACACTGCCCGAACACCACTGCACTGCCCTAAACCCTGAAACACCACCCCCAGCACGACCCCCTACACTGCCCGAACACCACTGCACTGCCCTAAACCCTGAAACACCACCCCCAGCACGACCCCCTACACTGCCCAAACACCACTGCACTGCCCTAAACCCTAAAACACCACCCCCTGCACCACCCCCTACACTACCCGAACACCACTGCACTACCCTAAACCCTAAAATACTCCCCCCAGCACGACCCCCTACACTACCCGAACACGACTGCACTGCCCTAAACCCTCAAACACTCCCCCCAGCACGACCACCTACACTACCTGAACACCACTGCACTGCCCTACACCCTAAAACACTCCCCCCAGCACGACCCCCTACACTACCCGAACACCACTGCACTGCCCTAAACCCCAAAACACTCCCCCCAGCACGACCCCCTACACTACCCAAACACCACTGCACTGCCCTAAACCCTAAAACACTACCCCCCGCATGACCCCCTACACTACCCAAACACCAATGCACTACACTAAAATCTAAAACACCACCCCCTACACTACCCGAACACCACTGCACTACCCTAAACCCTAAAATACTCCCCCAGCACGACCCCCTACACTACCCGAACACGACTGCACTGCCCTAAACCCTCAAACACTCCCCCAGCACGACCACCTACACTACCTGAACACCACTGCACTGCCCTACACCCTAAAACACTCCCCCCAGCACGTCCCCCTACACTACCCGAACACCACTGCACTGCCCTAAACCCCAAAACACTCCCCCAGCACGACCCCCTACACTACCCAAACACCACTGCACTGCCCTAAACCCTAAAACACTACCCCCCGCATGACCCCTACACTACCCAAACACCAATGCACTACCCTAAACCCTAAAACACTACCCCCGCACGACCCCCTACACTACCCAAAGACCACTGCACTACCCTAAACCCTAAAACACTACCCCCGCACGACTCCCTACACTACCCAAAGACCACTGCCCTACCCTAAACCCTAAAACACGACCTCCTACACTTCACAAACACCACTGCACTACCCTAAACCCTAAAACACTACCCCCAGCACGACCCCCTACACTACACAAACACCACTGCACTACACTAAAATCTAAAACACCACCCCCTACACTACACAAACACCACTGCACTACCCTAAACCGTAAAAAACTACCCCCAGCACGAACCCCTACACTACCCAAACACCACTGCACTACCCTAAACCCTAAAACACTATCCCCAGCAGTACCCCCTACACTACCCAAACACCATTGCACTACCCTAAAACACTACCCCCAGCAGTACCCCCTACACTACCCAAAACCACTGCACTACCCTAAACCCTAAACCACTACCCCCAGCACGACCCCCAACACTACCCAAACACCACTGCACTACCCTAAACCCTAAAAATCTACCCCAAGCATGACCACCTACACTACCCAAACACCACTGCACTACCCTAAAACACTCCCCCAGCACGACTCCCTACACTACCCAAACACCACTGCACTACCCTAAACCCTAAATCTACCCCCAGCATGACCCCTACACTACACAAACACCACTGCACTACCCTAAACCCTAAAACACTACCCCCAGCATGACCCCCTTCACTACCTAAACACAACTGCACAATTTGTTACTGGCGTTGCAACGCAGGCCTGTGGTGCTTACTGGAAGTACCTGATGGGCTAGTTGGGCCCCAGGGACCCTTAGGATTCAAGGTGACCTAATCCCCCAACTTAAAACGCGCCACGGGGCGCGTTTGCACAGTGGTGAAGGGAGGGGAGTGGCCTCAGGTGACATGTGCGCAAACACGCCCTGTGGTGCGTTTTAAGTTGGGGAATTAATTCCCTTGAATCCTGAGGGACCCTGGGGGCCAACTAGCCCACCAGGTACCTTCAGTAAGCACAACAGAGTTGCGTTGCAGAGAGGTGAAAAAAGGTGCGTGGCCTCGGAACGCCTCTCTGCAACTCAGCTCTGTGGTCCTAACTGTAGGTACCTGGGGGGCTAGTTGGGCCCCAGAGACCCTCAGGATTCAAGGGGACTTAATCCCGCAACTTAAAACGCGCCACGGGGCACATTTGCACACGTCACCTCAGGCCCCCCTCCCTTCACCACTGTGCAAACGCGCCCTGTAGCGCTTTTTAAGAGGTAGTTTTAATCCCCCTGCCCTATTATGTACTAGGGACTTACAGAGGAGGTCATGCTAATCACAGGGGTACCCCAACGCATAGTGTTCCCTAGTGTATGTAGGCGTTTCACTGTATTCTAAGTGTCTTTTAGCATAGCACTGGCTCTGGTTAGTCAGAGTCAGTTACCACCAGTACCCGTCTGAAAAGTTGTGGGCACAGGATGATTTTGCAACAAGGCCTCTTTCTGCTCCTCTGTTGGTTCTTTCTGCACATCTTTTGCCTCTTCCTGCACTTTTCTTCGTCTTTGTGGACTTCTGTTGCTTCTTTCTGCATTTCCTTTGCTTCTTTCTGTGCGTTTTTTCTTCTTTCTTCACATGTCCTACCTCTGTAGGCATAATTAGAAACTAGCATTTAAAAAACCTTTGAAATTCACTTAAAAATCATAGGTTTCAGGCACGTTATAGTTAGAAATTAGCATTTAAAAAACCTTGAAATTCACTGAAAAACTATAGGTTTCAGACACGTTATAGTTAGAAATTAGCATAAAAACCTTTGAAATTCACTGAAAAAAACCATAGGTTTTAGGGACAGTTATAGTTAGTTGGACATTTCACTCATACAAAACCATAGAAATTCCCCCGTTACAGTTAGTTCAGCTAACTATAACTCGCGCCCCCGCAATGCACTGCTGATGACGTCACATATTACATCACTCATGACATGGTCAGTGACATCACTGATGACATCACTGATGACATCTCAAATGACATCACTGATGACATCACTGATGACATCATTCATGTGATAATGTCATGCATCTTCTCACACCCAAATATAACTTTTGATACACCCACTCTAAATTACAGACTGCCATTCTCAAAACCATACACACTCCAATACCAATAACTACATACCCACTCACTGATTCTTAGGTCTACACACACACATCTACTCACCCGTACAGTCACTCATACTTACAGTCACTCAGTACAGGACTATCATATGCACTCATACACCTATATAAACACTCACACACCGCCACTCATCCATAGAGGTACTCACACACCTAGTCAGTCATGCAAAAATTAATCACACTCCCATTTACTCACCTATACAGTTATACACACACCAGCTCACTTACTCATACAAATACTAGCACATTCTTACGCTCTTATACAATCACTGATATAAGCACACACTCATCCATACAGTCACTCTCACAATCACACACTCTCACTTATAGCCATTTAAATACTCTAACACACATATATACTGCTTTTTACATATGTAGTTACTCACACATGTACCACTGGGACATACATTCACACTCTTACACACACTTACCCACCCATACTGTCTATCACAGATGCACTCTTGAAACCATCCACCCAGTGAATCACCCACTCACACATCTATGCACAGAGTTGCACACACCCCACCCACACAAACACTCAGGCACCCATACAGATACTCAGACAACCAATCAATAACTCATATAGACACTCATGTAGCTATTCACAAACCCATGCAGCCACTTACACAGCAACAGACAGACGGATACAGACATTCACCCAGTTTAGTCACCAACCCATGCATTCAGTAAGATACGTTTAATCACTCACTTATAGAGTTAGTCACGCACTTACTAAATCATCCATACAGACACTTATACACCCACTCATTCTTCAATACGCCTTTCCCTATATATATTAAAAATATTTAAACTTTACAGAAACACACAGTCACTGGATGATGTCATCAGTGATGTCATTTGAGATGTCATCAGTGATGTCACTGACCATGTCATGAGTGATGTAATATGTGACGTCATCAGCAGTGCATTGCGGGGGCGCGAGTTATAGTTAGCTGAACTAACTATAACGGGGGAATTTCACGGGTTTTGTATGAGTGCAATGTCCAACTAACTATAACTGTCCCTAAAACCTATGGTTTTTTCAGTGAATATATATATATATATATATATTATCTACTGGCCGTCGCCAGTAGATAGTTATAGTTAGGACCTATTTTCCATAGGAAATTCACAACATTCTATTTCCAATAACTTTGGCGCCCGTCGACGAATCTTCGCACAATTTTCAAAACTTATGGCCCGCTCCGGTCCGCTCCTATCTTGAAAGTCTCGGGGTGATTCGTCAAGTGGGGGCCGAGAAAAAAGGGGGTCCCAAAACGTGTTTTCCCCATGCAATTTTCCATAGGAACCTTTAGTCGCAGCTACAGCCCGAACTGCTGAACGGAATTACACCAAATTTGGCAAAAAGGTAGCCCTTGGTTCAGAGTTGTGCCTTTTGGATAAATGGTGTAAATCCGTTCAGTAGTTCCTGAGAAAATCAAAAGTAAAATCACATATATATCTGGGCGGAGCCTAACCACACATGTCATTGTGAGATCTGAGTGGCTGTCAGCACTTCATCCTGGAATTGCTGGCAGACATCTTGGGACCAATATACATGATAGTACCCCATTGAAATGCATTGTAGTGAATCAAAGATTTTGAGGGTTACCAAAAGGAGTACTATAAAGGGTGATAACAGACTTTAGTTACATTAGAATTCTTTTGTTGATGGTACCATACTAATTTCAGGAATTGTGGTGTGTTCTAAGGTGATTTTACCCTGTGAAAAACCTTCTGCTGGGATATCATGAATCATGTTTGAGAGAAAACTATTTTCACATGCTTGTCCCATAGAGTTTTGGAAGGTGCTCCAGAAGCTAAAATGAGAGCATATTTTCTGAAAATTCACATTATCTTTCTCAGTCATGTGAGAATGAAGTCTGACATTCTCAGTAAAACATGTACATCCAACAAGGGCAGAGACTGTCAGTTGATTCCTTTGTGTTCTACTGCAGCTTCCCAGAGTGTTCTAAAGAACAACTAGAGTGCTAACAGCCTTACTTATGACAAAATTATGGCACACCTGAAGCCATCTTGATTGGAATAAACTGGTAACACTTAAAACATTTAATTTAAAAAGGAACAAAATGAGGGGGTTCATTTTGTCATAGAAATTATGGTTAGTGCTCTAGAAAGAAAAATTAGGACATGTTTTAAGTGAGATCTCAACTATCTCCCTGTTATATTTCAACAGGAGCAGCCTGCCAGTTGATTCCTTTGTGTTCTACTGCAGCTTCCCAGAGTGTTCTAAAGAACAACTAGAGAGCTAACAGTCTTACTTATGACAAAATTATGGCACACCTGAAGCCATCTTGATTGGAATAAACTGGTAACACTTAAAACATTTAATTTAAAAAGGAACAAAATGAGGGGGTTAATTTTGCCATAGAAATGAACAACATTCCTAGCACGACCCCCTACACTACACAAGCACCACTGCACTACCCTAAACCCTAAAACAATACCCCCAGCATGACCCCCTTCACTACCTAAACACAACTGCACTACCCTAAACCCTAAAACACTACCTCCAGCACGACCCCCTACACTACACAAACACCACTGCACTAACATAAACCCTAAAACACTACCCCCCGCACGACCCCCTACACTACCCAAAGACCACTGCACTACCCTAAACCCTAAAACACTACCCCCCGCACGACTCCCTACACTACCCAAAGACCACTGCACTACCCTAAACCCTAAAACACGACCTCCTACACTTCACAAACACCACTGCACTACCCTAAACCCTAAAACACTACCCCAGCAAGACCCCCTACACTACACAAACACCAATGCACTACACTAAAATCTAAAACACTACCCCCTACACTACACAAACACCACTGCACTACCCTAAACCGTAAAAAACTACCCCCAGCATGAACCCCTACACTACCCAAACACCACTGCACTACCCTAAACCCTAAAACACTACCCCCAGCAGTACCCCCTACACTACCCAAACACCATTGCACTAACCTAAGCCCTAAAACACTACCCCCAGCAGTACCCCTACACTACCCAAACACCACTGCACTACCCTAAACCCTAAACCACTACCCCCAGCACGACCCCTACACTACCCAAACACCACTGCACTACCCAAAACCCTAAAACTCTACCCCCAGCACGACCCCCTATACTACCCAAACACCACTGCACTACCCTAAACCCTAAAACACTCCCCCAGCATGACTCCCTACACTACCCAAACACCACTGCACTACCCTAAACCCTAAAACACTACCCCCAGCACGACCCCCTTCACTACCTAAACACAACTGCACAATTTGTTACTGGCGTTGCAACGCAGGCCTGTGGTGCTTACTGGAAGTACCTGGTGGGCTAGTTGGGCCCCAGGGACCCTCAGGATTCAAGGTGACCTAATCCCCCAACTTAAAACGCGCCACGGGCGCGTTTGCACAGTGGTGAAGGGAGGGAGGGCCTCAGGTGACATGTGCGCAAACACGCCCTGTGGTGCGTTTTAAGTTGGGGAATTAATCCTCTTGAATCCTGAGGGACCCTGGGGGCCAACTAGCCCACCAGGTACCTTCAGTAAGCACAACAGAGTTGCGTTGCAGAGAGGTGAAAAAGGTGCGTGGCCTCGGAACGCCTCTCTGCAACTCAGCTCTGTGGTCCTAACTGTAGGTACCTGGGGGGCTACTTGGGCCCCAGGGACCCTCAGGATTCAAGGGGACTTAATCCCGCAACTTAAAACGCGCCACGGGGCGCGTTTGAACACATGTCACCTCAGGCCCCCCCTCCCTTCACCACTGTGCAAACGCGCCCTGTAGCGCGTTTTAAGAGGTAGTTTTAATCCCCCTGCCCTATTATGTACTAGGGACTTACAGAGGAGGTCATGCTAATCACAGGGGTACCCCAACGCATAGTGTTCCCTAGTGTATGTAGGTGTTTTCACTGTATTCTAAGTGTCTTTTAGCATAGCACTTGCTCTGGTTAGTCAGAGTCAGTTACCACCAGTACCCGTCTGAAAAAGTTGTGGGCACAGGATGATTTTGCAACAAGGCCTCTTTCTGCTCCTCTGTTGGTTCTTTCTGCACATCTTTTGCTTCTTCCTGCACTTTTCTTCGTCTTTGTGGACTTTTGTTGCTTCTTTCTGCATTTCTTTTGCTTCTTTCTGTGCGTTTTTTCTTCTTTCTTCACATGTCCTACCTCTGTAGGCATAGTTAGAAACTAGCATTTAAAAAACCTTTGAAATTCACTTAAAAATCATAGGTTTCAGGCACGTTATAGTTAGAAATTAGCATTTAAAAAACCTTTGAAATTCACTGAAAAAACTATAGGTTTCAGACACGTTATAGTTAGAAATTAGCATTTAAAAACCTTTGAAATTCACTGAAAAAACCATAGGTTTTAGGGACAGTTATAGTTAGTTGGACATTTCACTCATACAAAACCATAGAAATTCCCCCGTTACAGTTAGTTCAGCTAACTATAACTCGCGCCCCGCAATGCACTGCTGATGACGTCACATATTACATCACTCATGACATGGTAAGTGACATCACTTATGACATCACTGATGACATCTCAAATGACATCACTGATGACATCACTGATGACATCATCCATGTGATAATGTCATGCATCTTCTCACACCCAAATATAACTTTTGATACACCCACTCTAAATTACAGACTGCCATTCTCAAAACCATACACACTCCAATACCAATAACTACATACCCACTCACTGATTCTTAGGTCTACACACACACATCTACTCACTCACCCGTACAGTCACTCATACTTACAGTCACTCAGTACAGGACTATCATATGCACTCATACACCTATATAAACACTCACACACCGCCACTCATCCATAGAGGTACTCACACACCTAGTCAGTCATGCAAAAAATTTATCACACTCCCATTTACTCACCTATACAGTTATACACACACCAGCTCACTTACTCATACAAATACTAGCACATTCTTACGCTCTTATACAATCACTGATACAAGCACACACTCATCCATACAGTCACTCTCACAATCACACACTCACTTATAGCCATTTAAATACTCTAACACACATATATACTGCCTTTTACATATGTAGTTACTCACACATGTACCACTGGGACATACATTCACTCACTAACACACTCTTACACACACTTACCCACCCATACAGTCTATCACAGATGCACTCTTGAAACCATCCACCCAGTGAATCACCCACTCACACATCTATGCACAGAGTCGCACACACCCCACCCACACAAACACTCAGGCACCCATACAGATACTCAGACAACCAATCAATAACTCATATAGACACTCATGTAGCTATTCACGAACCCATGCAGCCACTTACACAGCAACACTCAGACGGATACAGACATTCACCCAGTTTAGTCACTAACCCATGCATTCAGTAAGATACGTTTAATCACTCACTTATAGAGTTAGTCACGCACTTACTAAATCATCCATACAGACACTTATACACCCACTCATTCTTCAATACGCCTTTCCCTATATATATTAAAAATATTTAAACTTTACAGAAACACACAGTCACTGGATGATGTCATCAGTGATGTCATTTGAGATGTCATCAGTGATGTCATCAGTGATGTCACTGACCATGTCATGAGTGATGTAATATGTGACGTCATCAGCAGTGCATTGTGGGGCGCGAGTTATAGTTAGCTGAACTAACTATAACGGGGGAATTTCACGGGTTTTGTATGAGTGCAATGTCCAACTAACTATAACTGTCCCTAAAACCTATGGTTTTTTCAGTGAATATATATATATATATATATATATTATCTACTGGCGGTCGCCAGTAGATAGTTATAGTTAGGACCTATTTTCCATAGGAAATTCACAACATTCTATTTCCAATAACTTTGGCGCCCGTCGACGAATCTTCGCAAAATTTTCAAAATTTATGGCCCGCTCCGGTCCGCTCCTATCTTGAAAGTCTCGGGGTGATTCGTCAAGTGGGGGCCGAGAAAAAAGGGGGGTCCCAAAACGTGTTTTCCCCATGCAATTTTCCATAGGAACCTTTAGTCGCAGCTACAGCCCGAACTGCTGAACGGAATTACACCAAATTTGGCAAAAAGGTAGCCCTTGGTTCAGAGTCGTGCCTTTTGGTTAAATGGTGTAAATCCGTTCAGTAGTTCCTGAGAAAATCAAAAGTAAAATCACATATATATCTGGGCGGAGCCTAACCACACATGTCATTGTGAGATCTGAGTGGCTGTCAGCACTTCATCCTGGAATTGCTGGCAGACATCTTGGGACCAATATACATGATAGTACCCCATTGAAATGCATTGTAGTGAATCAAAGATTTTGAGGGTTACCAAAAGGAGTACTATAAAGGGTGATAACAGACTTTAGTTACATTAGAATTCATTTGTTGATGGTACCATACTAATTTCAGGAATTGTGGTGTGTTCTAAGGTGATTTTACCCTGTGAAAAACCTTCTGCTGGGATATCATGAATCATGTTTGAGAGAAAACTATTTTCACATGCTTGTCCCATAGAGTTTTGGAAGGTGCTCCAGAAGCTAAAATGAGAGCATATTTTCTGAAAATTCACATTATCTTTCTCAGTCATGTGAGAATGAAGTCTGACATTCTCAGTAAAACATGTACATCCAACAAGGGCAGAGACTGTCAGTTGATTCCTTTGTGTTCTACTGCAGCTTCCCAGAGTGTTCTAAAGAACAACTAGAGTGCTAACAGCCTTACTTATGACAAAATTATGGCACACCTGAAGCCATCTTGATTGGAATAAACTGGTAACTCTTAAAACATTTAATTTAAAAAGGAACAAAATGAGGGGTTCATTTTGTCATAGAAATTATGGTTAGTGCTCTAGAAAGAAAAATTAGGACATGTTTTAAGTGAGATCTCAACTATCTCCTGTTATATTTCAACAGGAGCAGCCTGCCAGTTGATTCCTTTGTGTTCTACTGCAGCTTCCCAGAGTGTTCTAAAGAACAACTAGAGAGCTAACAGTCTTACTTATGACAAAATTATGGCACACCTGAAGCCATCTTGATTGGAATAAACTGGTAACACTTAAAACATTTAATTTAAAAAGGAACAAAATGAGGGGGTTAATTTTGCCATAGAAATGAACAACATTCCCAGCACGACCCCCTACACTACACAAGCACCACTGCACTACCCTAAACCCTAAAACAATACCCCCAGCACGACCCCCTTAACACAACTGCACTACCCTAAACCCTAAAACACTATCTCCAGCACGACCCCCTACACTACCCAAACACCACTGCACTACCCAAAACCCTAAAACTCTACCCCCAGCACGACCCCCTATACTACCCAAACACCACTGCACTACCCTAAACCCTAAAACACTCCCCCCAGCATGACTCCCTACACTACCCAAACACCACTGCACTACCCTAAACCCTAAACCACTACCCCCAGCACGACTCCCTACACTACCCAAACACCACTGCACTACCCAAAACCCTAAAACTCTACCCCCAGCACGACCCCCTATACTACCCAAACACCACTGCACTACCCTAAACCCTAAAACACTCCCCCAGCATGACTCCCTACACTACCCAAACACCACTGCACTACCCTAAACCCTAAAACACTACCCCCAGCACGACCCCCTTCACTACCTAAACACAACTGCACAATTTGTTACTGGCGTTGCAACGCAGGCCTGTGGTGCTTACTGGAAGTACCTGGTGGGCTAGTTGGGCCCCAGGGACCCTCAGGATTCAAGGTGACCTAATCTCCAACTTAAAACGCGCCACGGGCGCGTTTGCACAGTGGTGAAGGGAGGGAGGGGCCTCAGGTGACATGTGCGCAAACACGCCCTGTGGTGCGTTTAAGTTGGGGAATTAATCTCCTTGAATCCTGAGGGACCCTGGGGCCAACTAGCCCACCAGGTACCTTCAGTAAGCACAACAGAGTTGCGTTGCAGAGAGGTGAAAAAAGGTGCGTGGCCTCGGAACGCCTCTCTGCAACTCAGCTCTGTGGTCCTAACTGTAGGTACCTGGGGGCTACTTGGGCCCCAGGGACCCTCAGGATTCAAGGGGACTTAATCCCGCAACCTAAAACGCGCCACGGGGCGCGTTTGAACACATGTCACCTCAGGCCCCCTCCCTTCACCACTGTGCAAACGCGCCCTGTAGCGCGTTTTAAGAGGTAGTTTTAATCCCCCTGCCCTATTATGTACTAGGGACTTACAGAGGAGGTCATGCTAATCACAGGGGTACCCCAACGCATAGTGTTCCCTAGTGTATGTAGGTGTTTTCACTGTATTCTAAGTGTCTTTTAGCATAGCACTTGCTCTGGTTAGTCAGAGTCAGTTACCACCAGTACCCGTCTGAAAAAGTTGTGGGCACAGGATGATTTTGCAACAAGGCCTCTTTCTGCTCCTCTGTTGGTTCTTTCTGCACATCTTTTGCTTCTTCCTGCACTTTTCTTCGTCTTTGTGGACTTTTGTTGCTTCTTTCTGCATTTCTTTTGCTTCTTTCTGTGCGTTTTTTCTTCTTTCTTCACATGTCCTACCTCTGTAGGCATAGTTAGAAACTAGCATTTAAAAAACCTTGAAATTCACTTAAAAATCATAGGTTTCAGGCACGTTATAGTTAGAAATTAGCATTTAAAAAACCTTTGAAATTCACTGAAAAAACTATAGGTTTCAGACACGTTATAGTTAGAAATTAGCATTTAAAAACCTTTGAAATTCACTGAAAAAAACCATAGGTTTTAGGGACAGTTATAGTTAGTTGGACATTTCACTCATACAAAACCATAGAAATTCCCCGTTACAGTTAGTTCAGCTAACTATAACTCGCGCCCCGCAATGCACTGCTGATGACGTCACATATTACATCACTCATGACATGGTAAGTGACATCACTTATGACATCACTGATGACATCTCAAATGACATCACTGATGACATCATCCATGTGATAATGTCATGCATCTTCTCACACCCAAATATAACTTTTGATACACCCACTCTAAATTACAGACTGCCATTCTCAAAACCATACACACTCCAATACCAATAACTACATACCCACTCACTGATTCTTAGGTCTACACACACACATCTACTCACTCACCCGTACAGTCACTCATACTTACAGTCACTCAGTACAGGACTATCATATGCACTCATACACCTATATAAACACTCACACACCGCCACTCATCCATAGAGGTACTCACACACCTAGTCAGTCATGCAAAAAATTTATCACACTCCCATTTACTCACCTATACAGTTATACACACACCAGCTCACTTACTCATACAAATACTAGCACATTCTTACGCTCTTATACAATCACTGATACAAGCACACACTCATCCATACAGTCACTCTCACAATCACACACTCTCACTTATAGCCATTTAAATACTCTAACACACATATATACTGCCTTTTACATATGTAGTTACTCACACATGTACCACTGGGACATACATTCACTCACTAACACACTCTTACACACACTTAACCACCCATACAGTCTATCACAGATGCACTCTTGAAACCATCCACCCAGTGAATCACCCACTCACACATCTATGCACAGAGTCGCACACACCCCACCCACACAAACACTCAGGCACCCATACAGATACTCAGACAACCAATCAATAACTCATATAGACACTCATGTAGCTATTCACAAACCCATGCAGCCACTTACACAGCAACACTCAGACGGATACAGACATTCACCCAGTTTAGTCACTAACCCATGCATTCAGTAAGATACGTTTAATCACTCACTTATAGAGTTAGTCACGCACTTACTAAATCATCCATACAGACACTTATACACCCACTCATTCTTCAATACGCCTTTCCCTATATATATTAAAAATATTTAAACTTTACAGAAACACACAGTCACTGGATGATGTCATCAGTGATGTCATTTGAGATGTCATCAGTGATGTCATCAGTGATGTCACTGACCATGTCATGAGTGATGTAATATGTGACGTCATCAGCAGTGCATTGCGGGGCGCGAGTTATAGTTAGCTGAACTAACTATAACGGGGAATTTCACGGGTTTTGTATGAGTGCAATGTCCAACTAACTATAACTGTCCCTAAAACCTATGGTTTTTTCAGTGAATATATATATATATATATATATTATCTACTGGCGGTCGCCAGTAGATAGTTATAGTTAGGACCTATTTTCCATAGGAAATTCACAACATTCTATTTCCAATAACTTTGGCGCCCGTCGACGAATCTTCGCAAAATTTTCAAAATGTATGGCCCGCTCCGGTCCGCTCCTATCTTGAAAGTCTCGGGGTGATTCGTCAAGTGGGGGCCGAGAAAAAAGGGGGGTCCCAAAACGTGTTTTCCCCATGCAATTTTCCATAGGAACCTTTAGTCGCAGCTACAGCCCGAACTGCTGAACGGAATTACACCAAATTTGGCAAAAAGGTAGCCCTTGGTTCAGAGTCGTGCCTTTTGGTTAAATGGTGTAAATCCGTTCAGTAGTTCCTGAGAAAATCAAAAGTAAAATCACATATATATCTGGGCGGAGCCTAACCACACATGTCATTGTGAGATCTGAGTGGCTGTCAGTACTTCATCCTGGAATTGCTGGCAGACATCTTGGGACCAATATACATGATAGTACCCCATTGAAATGCATTGTAGTGAATCAAAGATTTTGAGGGTTACCAAAAGGAGTACTATAAAGGGTGATAACAGACTTTAGTTACATTAGAATTCATTTGTTGATGGTACCATACTAATTTCAGGAATTGTGGTGTGTTCTAAGGTGATTTTACCCTGTGAAAAACCTTCTGCTGGGATATCATGAATCATGTTTGAGAGAAAACTATTTTCACATGCTTGTCCCATAGAGTTTTGGAAGGTGCTCCAGAAGCTAAAATGAGAGCATATTTTCTGAAAATTCACATTATCTTTCTCAGTCATGTGAGAATGAAGTCTGACATTCTCAGTAAAACATGTACATCCAACAAGGGCAGAGACTGTCAGTTGATTCCTTTGTGTTCTACTGCAGCTTCCCAGAGTGTTCTAAAGAACAACTAGAGTGCTAACAGCCTTACTTATGACAAAATTATGGCACACCTGAAGCCATCTTGATTGGAATAAACTGGTAACTCTTAAAACATTTAATTTAAAAAGGAACAAAATGAGGGGGTTCATTTTGTCATAGAAATTATGGTTAGTGCTCTAGAAAGAAAAATTAGGACATGTTTTAAGTGAGATCTCAACTATCTCCCTGTTATATTTCAACAGGAGCAGCCTGCCAGTTGATTCCTTTGTGTTCTACTGCAGCTTCCCAGAGTGTTCTAAAGAACAACTAGAGAGCTAACAGTCTTACTTATGACAAAATTATGGCACACCTGAAGCCATCTTGATTGGAATAAACTGGTAACACTTAAAACATTTAATTTAAAAGGAACAAAATGAGGGGGTTAATTTTGCCATAGAAATGAACAACATTCCCAGCACGACCCCCTACACTACACAAGCACCACTGCACTACCCTAAACCCTAAAACAATACCCCCAGCACGACCCCCTTAACACAACTGCACTACCCTAAACCCTAAAACACTATCTCCAGCACGACCCCCTACACTACACAAACACCACTGCACTAACATAAACCCTAAAACACTACCCCCAGCACGACCCCCTACACTACCCAAACACCACTGCACTACCCTAAAACCTAAAACACTACCCCCAGCATAACCCACTATACTACCCAAACACCACTGCACTACCCTAAACCATAAAACACTACCCCCAGCACGACCCCCTACACTACCCAAACACCACTGCCATACCCTAAACCCTAAAACACTACTCCCAGCATGAACCCCTACACTACCCAAACACCACTGCACTACCCTAAGCCCTAAAACACTACCCCCAGCACTACACCCTACACTACACAAACACCACTGCACTACCCTAAACCCTAAAACATTACCCCAGCACTACCCCCTACACTACCCAAACACCATTGCACTAACATAAACCCTAAAACACTACCCCCAGCATGACTCCCTACACTACCCAAACACCACTACACTACCCTAAACCCTAAATCTACCCCAAGCACGACCCCCTACACTACCCAAACACCACTGCACTACCCTAAACCATAAAACACTACCCCCAGCAAGACCCCCTACACTACACAAACACCACTGCACTACCCTAAACCCTAAAACACTACCACCAGCATGACCCCCTACACTACTCAAACACCACTGCACTACCCTAAACCCTAAAACACTACCCCAGCACGACCCCCTACACCACCCAAACACCACTGCACTACCATAACCCAAAAACACTACCCCCAGCACGACCCCCTACACTACCCAAACACCACTGCACGACCCTAAACACTAAAACAAGACCCCCTACACTACACAAACACCACTGCACTACCCTAAACCCTAAAACACTAGAACCCAGCACGACCCCCTACAGTACACCAACACCACTGCACTACCCTAAACCCTAAAACACTACTCCCTACACTACACAAACACCACTGCACTACCCTAAACCCTAAAACACTACCCCCAGCACGACCCCCTACACTACACAAACACCACTGCACTACCGTAAACCCAAAACACTACCCCAGCACTACCCCCTATACTACCCAAACACCACTGCACTACCCTAAACCCTAAAACACTACCCCCAGCATGACCCCCTATACTACCCAAACACCACTGCACTACCCTAAACCCTAAAACACTACCCCCAGCACGACTCCCTACACTACACAAACACCACTGGACTACCCTAAACCCTAAAACAGTACCCCCAGCATGACTCCCTACACTACCCAAACACCACTGCACTATACTAAACCCTAACTCTACCCCCAGCATGACCTCCCACACTACACAAACACCACTGCACTACCCTAAACCTTAAAACACTAACCCCAGCATGACCCCCTACACTACCCAAACACCACTGCACTACCCTATACCCTAAAACACGACCCCCTACACTACACAAACACGACTGCACTACCCTAAACCCTAAAACACTACCCACAGCATGACCCCCTACACTACACAAACACCACTGCACTACCCTAAACCCTAAAACACTACCCCCTACAGTACACAAACACCACTGCACTACCGTAAACCCTAAAGCACTACCCCCAGCATGACCCCCTACACTACACAAACACCACTGCACTACCCTAAACCCCCTACACTATACAAACACCACTGCACTACTCTAAACCCTAAAACACTACCCCTTGCACGACCCCCTCACAACACAAACACCACTGCACTACCCTAAACCCTAAAACACTACCCCCAGCACGACCCCCTACACTACCCAAACACCACTGCACTACCCTAAACCCTAAAAGACTACCCCCAGCACTAACCCCTACACTACACAACCACCACTGCACTACCCTAAACCCTAAAACACTACCCCAGCACTACCCCTACACTACCCAAACACCACTGCACTAACATAAACCCTAAAACACTACCCCAGCACAACCCCATACACTACACAAACACCACTGCACTACCCTAAACCCTAAAACACTACCCCCAGCACGACTCCCTACACTACCCAAACACCACTGCACTACCCTAAACCCTAAATCTACCCCCAGCACGACCCCCTACACTACCCAAACACCACTGCACTACCCTAAACCATAAAACACTACCCCCAGCATGACCCCTATACTACACAAACACCACTGCACTACCCTAAACCCTAAAACAATACCACCAGCATGACCCCCTACACTACTCAAACACCACTGCACTACCCTAAACCCTAAAACACTACCCCAGCACGACCCCCTACACTACCCATACACCACTGCACTACCCTAAACACTACCCCCAGCACGACCCCCTACACTACTGCACTACCCTAAACCCTAAAACACTTCCCCCAGCACGACCCCCTACTCTACCCAAACACCACTGCACTACCCTAAACCCTAAAACACTACCCCCAGCACGACCCCCTACACCACCCAAACACCACTGCACTACCCTAAACCCTAGAAAAGAAACCCCCACCCCATGCCCAATCCCCTTACCTCTCACTCCTCGTGGTTCCTCTCTCCTCGTGGTTCCTGCTTCACGTCGTCTCTGAGGGACGGTGCACATCGTTGTGAGGAAACGGAACAGCCTCTGTTTCCTTACAACGACGTCGATCATCTACATGTTTTTTGGAACGCATGGTCATTTACCATACATACCTTTACAACAAAATTCGTTGTAAAGGCATGCGTGGTAAATGACCATGCGTTCTAAAAAAATGCGTTGTAATGACTTCGCGATGTACAACGCATGCGTGGTAATGCATGCGTTGTAATGGTATCGCAAAGTAAAAAAGTCGTTGTAACGGCTGCTTACCGATCAAAGCTGGCCCCTGTTCTTCAGTGAGACGTTTATTTGATTAATTAGGAGGAAGGAATGTGGTTTTTTTACCGAAAAGTGCATTCCCGGCTGTTGTATTGTGAAAGTGTCCTAGTGGCCTGGTTTCACTTGCGGTGAGAGAGTGAAAGAGTCTGTTTGGATCTAAAGGAGTTCTGTTGTTGGACGGGGCCGGCGTGAAACGTCATCAGAAAACATAGCTAATGGAAAGCGTCCTCCCTGAAGTGTGGAGCAGTGCCATGAGAGGTCAACGAGTGTGCGTCCCACCGCAGTATGACCGTACCGCGTGACCCATGTGCCGCCTCCAGGGTACGGGAGGCAGAAGCGGCATCACAGGTCCTCTTGAAGACCGTTGTAGCACTAATTCGACATTTTGGTACTAGGGCATTTTAACTTCGTTGTTCCTGCCAGATACAAAGAGAAGATCCTGTGTTATTCAGTGCCCTCGTTACCTTTTTTGTGGGTTGGGGTGCTTGTCACTTCGCTGCCCCGCCGGTGCACACGACTGGGCACCCCACCTCGTGTGCCATCTCCAGGGCCTCTGCCCTCTGATCACTGGTTTTGGTTTCTGGAGTGGCAACATAAACAGTTGCTCTCAAAGGACTAGCCTGAACACTTAGGTGAATATCCCCTGCACCAGCATTCCACGGAAATTCTTTCCTAGCTCTCCCACGTCAACGAGGACGTCATAATAGCACGGCTCCGCTCGCGACACCGTATGACGTCATCGGAGCCATAAGAGGACCTCGTCGGCGTGCTGACGTCAGTTCCACCCATTTTTTCCGTGCCACCGAGGCAAACAGGCGGAGCGAGACATTTTCACATGTATACATAGTATAATAAATATATATATATTCACTGAAAAAACCATAGGTTTCAGGCACGTTATCGTTAGAAATTAGCATTTAAAAAACCTTAGAAATTCACTGAAAAAACCATAGGTTTCAGGCACGTTATAGTTAGTTGGACATTTCACTCATACAAAACCATAGAAATTCCCCCGTTATAGTTAGTTCAGCTAACTATAACTCGCGCGCCCGCAATGCACTGCTGATGACGTCACATATTACATCACTCATGACATGGTCAGTTACATCACTCATGACATCACTGATGACATCTCAAATGACGACAGAGAGAGACTGTCTAACAGAGAGACTGACTGACAGAGAGAGACTGACAGAGAGAGAGAGACTGACAGAGAGAGAGACTGACTGACTGAGAGAGAGTCTGACTGACTGAGAGAGAGACTGACTGACAGAGAGAGACTGACAGAGAGAGAGAGACTGACAGACAGAGAGACTGACTGACTGAGAGAGAGAGATACTGACTGACTGAGGTAGAGAGAGACTGACTGACTGAGAGAGACTGACTGACTGTGAGAGGCTGACTGACTGAGAGAGAGAGACTGACTGACAGAGCGACTGACTGACAGAGAGACTGACTGACAGAGAGACTGACTGACTGAGAGAGAGAGAGACTGACTGAGAGAGAGACTGACTGACAGAGAGAGACTGACTGACAGAGAGAGAGACTGACAGAGAGACTGACAGAGAGAGAGACTGACTAACTGAGAGAGACTGACTGACTGAGAGAGAGACTGGCTGACAGAGAGAGAGACTGACTGAGAGAGTGACTGACTGAGAGAGAGACTGACTGAGAGAGTGACTGACTGAGAGAGACTGACTGACTGAGAGACTGACTGAGACTGGCAGAGAGAGAGAGACTGACTGACAGAGAGACTGACTGAATGAGAGAGAGACTGACTGACAGAGAGAGACTGACTGAGAGAGGGAGAGACTGACTGAGAGAGAGAGACTGACTGAGAGAGAGAGACTGACTGAGAGAGACTGACAGAGAGAGAGAGACTGACTGACAGAGAGAGACTGACTGACTGAGACTGACAGAGAGAGAGACTGACTGACTGAGAGAGAGACTGAATGACTGAGAGAGAGACTGACTGACTGAGAGAGAGACTGACTGACAGAGAGACTGACTGACTGAGAGAGACTGACTGACTGAGACTGACAGAGAGAGAGAGATAGACACTGACTGACAGAGAGAGAGAGACTGACAGAGAGAGACTGACTGACTGAGAGATAGACTGACTGAGAGAGAGACTGAATGAGAGAGAGACTGACTGACTCAGAGAGACTGACTGACACAGAGAGAGACTGACTGACTGAGAGAGAGACTGACTGACTGAGAGAGACTGACTGACTTAGAGAGACTGACTAAGAGAGAGACTGACTGACTGAGAGAGAGACTGACTGACAGAGAGAGAGACTGACTGACAGAGAGACTGACTGACTGAGAGAGAGACTAAGAGAGAGACTGACTGACTGAGAGAGAGACTGACTGACTGAGAGAGACTGACTGACTGAGCGAGACTGACTGACTGACTGAGAGACTGACTGACTCAGAGAGACTGACTGACAGAGAGAGAGACTGACTGACAGAGAGAGAGAGACTGACTGACAGAGAGAGAGACTGACTGAGAGAGAGAGAGACTGACTTACTGAGAGAGACTGACTGACTGAGAGAGACTGACTGACTGAGAGAGACTGACTGAGAGAGAGACTGACTGACTGAGAGAGAGACTGACTGACTGAGAGAGAGACTGACTGACAGAGAGAGAGACTGACTGACAGAGAGAGACTGACTGACAGAGAGAGAGACTGACTGACTGAGAGAGACTGACTGACAGAGAGACTGACTGACACAGAGAGAGAGAGAGAGAGAGAGAGAGAGAGAGAGAGAGAGACTGACAGAGAGAGAGACTGACTGACAGAGAGAGACTGACTGACAGAGAGACTGACAGAGAGAGAGAGAGAGACTGACAGAGAGAGAGACTGAGAGAGAGACTGACTGACTGAGAGAGAGACTGACTGACAGAGAGAGACTAACTGACAGAGAGACTGACTGAGAGAGAGAGAGAGACTGACAGAGAGAGAGACTGACAGAGAGAGAGACTGACTGACTGAGAGAGAGACTGACTGAGAGAGAGAGACTGACTGACAGAGAGAGAGACTGACTGACCGAGAGAGTGACTGACTGACTGACAGAGAGACTGACTGACTGAGAGAGAGACTGACTGACAGAGAGACACAGACAGAGAGAGAGAGACTGACTGACTGACTGACAGAGAGACTGACTGAGAGACTGACTGACAGAGAGACACTGACTGAGAGAGAGAGAGAGACTGACTGACAGAGAGAGACTGACTGAGAGAGACTGACTGACAGAGAGAGACTGACTGACAGAGAGACTGACAGAGAGAAAGAGACTGACTGAGAGAGACTGACTGACTGAGAGAGACTGACTGACTGAGAGAGACTGACAGAGAGAGAGAGAAACTGACTGTCAGAGAGAGAGACTGACTGACTGAGAGAGAGACTGACTGACAGAGAGAGTCTGACTGACAGAGACTGACAGACAGAGAGAGAGACTGACTGACTGAGACTGACAGAGAGAGAGAGACTGACTGACAGAGAGAGAGACTGACTGACTGAGAGAGAGACTGACTGACAGAGAGAGACTGACTGACTGTGAGAGAGACTGATTGACAGAGAGAGAGACTGACTGACTGAGAGAGAGACTGACTGACTGAGAGAGACTGACTGACTGAGAGAGAGACTGACTGACTGAGAGAGAGACTGACTGAGAGAGACTGACTGAGAGAGACTGACTGAGTGAGAGAGACTGACTGACTGAGAGAGAGACTGACTGACTGAGAGAGAGACTGACTGAGAGAGTCTGACTGACTAAGAGAGACTGACTGAGAGAGAGAGACTGACTGACAGGGAGAGAGACTGACTGACTGAGAGAGACTGACTGACAGAGAGAGAGACTGACTGACTCAGAGAGACTGACTGACTGAGATAGAGACTGACTGACAGAGAGAGACTGACTGACTGAGAGAGAGACTGAATGAGTGAGAGAGAGACTGACTGACAGAGAGAGACTGACTGACTGAGAGAGAGACTGACGGACAGAGAGAGAGACTGACTGACAGAGAGATACTGACTGACTGAGAGATATACTGACAGAGAGAGAGGAAAACCTGCTCTCGCTACAATGAAGCAAAGCAGGATTGCATGTCAGCAGCTCCCCTTGCTCAAAGCAATGCTGGCTCCCGCAGGAGGTGGGTAGCCGGCGGTACCGTGGGGGCATTGGGGCTCCCCCCACGGTCCCCAAAACAAAGGGCCGGCCCCAGAGGATGGGGTCCCCGGGGCCAGAAGTGGCCCAGGAGGGGGGCCACGCGGCCCCCCTTCAATATTAAAATTTTAAAAATAAATAAAGAGGCACAGCCCAGGGGGATGGGGTCCCCGGGGCCAATCGAGGCCTAAGGAGGGGGGCCACGCAGCCCCCCTCCTTAAAAAATAAAAAACAAACCAAAAAAAATGTGGCCATGCCCCGGGGGATGGGGTTCCCGGGGCCGAAATTGGCCTCGGGAGGGGGGCCGCGTGGCCCCCTTCCCGTTTTTTTTTAAAATGTAAGAAAAGAGCAGGCCCTGGGGAATGGGGTCCCCAGGGCCCCAAATAATGTAAAGAAAGGGGGCCACACAGCCCCCCTTGTAAAAAAAAACCAAAAAACAGCATCGCGCCGGAGGCCCCGCCCCTCCCTGCAGCCCTCAGCAAACACGCCCCCTGGCGCGTTGTAAGTTGGGGAATTAATTCCCCTTGAATACTGAGGGTCCCTGGGGGCCAACTCGCCCACCAGGTACCTCCAGTATGCGCCCCAGAGCTGCGTTGCAGAGAGGTGTTCTGAGGCCACGCCCCTTTTTACACCTCTCTGCAACGCAGCTCTGTGGCGCTTACTGGAGGTACCTGGTGGGCTAGTTGGCCCCCAGGGACCCTCAGTACTCAAGGGAAATTAATCCCCCAATTTACAACGTGCCAGGGGGCGCGTTCACACAGTGGTGCAGGGAGGGGGCAGGGCCTGACATAGCAAGTGTGCAAACGCGCCCCCTGGCACATTGTAAATTGGGGGATTAAGTCCCCTTCAATCCTGAGGATCCCTGTGGGTCAACTAGCCCACCAGGTACCTCCAGTAAGTGCCACAGAGCTGCGTTGCAGAGAGGTAGTCTGAGGCCACGCCCCTTTTTACACCTCTCTGCAACACAGCTCTGTGGTGCTTACTGGAGGTACCTGGTGGGCTAGTTGGCCCACTGGGACCCTCAGGATTCAAGGGGACTTAATCCCCTAACTTACAATGCGCCAGGGGGTGCGTTTGCACAGTGGTGCAGGGAAGGGGCGGGGCCTGACATAACAAGTGTGCTAACGCGCCCCATGGCGCTTTGTAAATTGGGGGATTAAGTCCTCTTCAATCCTGAGGGTCCCTGGGGGCCAACTAGTCCACCATGTACCTCCAGTAAGCGCCACAGAGCTGTGTTGCAGAGAGGAGGTCTGAGGCCACGCCCCTTTTTACACCTCTCTGCAACGCAGCTCAGTGGCGCTTAATGGAGGTACCTGGTGGCCTAGTTGGCCCCCAGGGACCCTCAGGATTCAAGGGGACTTAATCCCCCAACTTAGAACACACCAGGGGGCGCGTTTGCAGAGTGCTGCAGGGAGGGAGTGGGGCCTGATATAACAAGTTAGCAATCCTGCTGTGTGGGACTTACTGGAGGTAATAAAAGGGGTAGTTGGCCCCCAAGGTTGACGTTGGGGGCTAACTATACCTCCTGTTACTTCCGCTAAATCCCACACAGTGGGATTGCTAAAAGGTGTTTGAAGGCCACGCTCACCTTTCTCCACCACTCTGCAAACGCGACTGCTATGTTATAGTTAGAAATTAGCATTTAAAAAACCTTTGAAATTCACTGAAAAAACCATAGGTTTCAGGGACGTTATAATTATAAATTAGCATTTAAAAAACCATTGAAATTCACTGAAAAAAACCATAGGTTTCAGGCATGTTATAGTTAGAAATTAGCAATTAAAAAACCTTAGAAATTCACTGAAAAAACCATAGGTTTCAGGGACGTTATAGGTAGTTGGACATTTCACTCGTACAAAACCAGAGAAATTCCGCCGTTATAGTTAGTTCAGCTAACCATAACTCGCGCCCCCGCAATGCACTGCTGATGACGTCACATATCACATCATTCATGACATGGTCAGTGACATCACTGATGACATCACTACCATTTTCGAAACCATCGACACACCAATACCAGTTACTACATACGCACTCACTGATTCCTAGGTCTACACACACATCCAGTCATTCACCCATACAATCACTCATACATGCAGTCACTCATCAATACAACACTATCATATGCACTCATACACCTATACAGACACTCACACACCACCACTCATCCAGAGTTACTCACACACCTTGTAAGTCATGCAAAGAATCAATCACACTTCCATTTACTGACCTATACAGTTATACACACATCACATCACTTATTCAAACAGAAACAAACGCATACTTACTCTCTTATACAATCACTGATACAAGTACACACTCATCCATACAGCCACTCTCACAATCACTACTCTCACGTATAGTCATTTATATACTCCAACTCTCACATACACTGCCTTTTACATATGTAGTTACTTGGACATGTACCACTGAGACATCCATTCACTCACCAACACACCCATACACACACTCACCCACCCATACATCTGTTTCCACATGCACTCTTGAACCCATACACAAAGTGAATCAACCACTCAAACATCTATGCACAGAGTCACACACCTCCTGTTATGTGCTGGATTGAGGCCCTAACATAGGTGCGCCGTTTCAGAGGCATAAATCCTTCGTGCCACAAAGACAGGCAGGCCCTTTCACCCACTAAAGGCCCTTTCACCTACATTAGCTCTCCCTTCACAATAACGAGCAACAGAGGCTGTCCCTTATCTGACGTGTGCTCTGGGTGCAGAAGACGGTCCATCCTAAATACGTCATCTCCATGTCCAACAGTGACTAATCTACGTCACAACGAGTTCTTAGAAACAGACCCTTAAGCTCTTGGGATTTTCCCTAGCACAGGATTATTGATTTCTCCAAGAACTCATTAAATATGCATAAACCACTATTCCCTAAGGGTTCATTCCTGACGTCTTCCTCTGACCGACTTTACGTCAATACTAACATTCCAAGGCACCTATCAGGTATAAATATACCTCCCTTTGCCCAAGCAAACCAGAGGGGACCGAGACTTCCATGCCGACACTCTGACCTGAGACGCTGCAACCTGCGTCATGCCACAGCTCCAGCTGGCATAGGTCCATCCACTCATCCTGGGGTGTCCAGCTCGAGATCAGGATGAAGTCCCACTAAGGTAATGGGGTTAGACTAAAACCTAGGGGGATTCTTGGCTCTCTAAGACCTACACACATGCTAGCTACACTTAGGTACATCTAGTTAGGCATCATAGGGGTATAGGCTTTATCTTAAATGCATTCTGTATTTCATGTATGTGTTCATTACTATTGCACAATGGTAAAACTGTACCATGCATTTTTATTTAACTGCACTGCTGGCCATATTTCTCTGCTACTGTCCAACAGTTGTTGCAGCACATATTACCAGTACTAGAATAACAACTGTGCAATAAATTTTATTGTAAACACACCCGACTGTTTCTTCTATGTACTTCTCTGAGATGAGTGACTGAATGAAAAGTAGCATATTGTTTCCACAATCCTGAGGGATCAGGGTTTTATGTTATGTGGTTGCCAGAAGCTATTCCCTTCTTGTTGTCAAGAAGTTTCTAGTGGCCTCTGAGCTAGCTGGTACACAGTAATTAAGTTTAATATACGCGATTGGGGCATATCGACCTCAGTCCTATGCCAAGCCTATAGTGTATGTTATTCCAATGCGCAGAACCTATCAGGGAAATAGGAACTACACTACACTCCCACCCACCCACACACACACACTCAGGCACCCATACAAATACTCAGGCAACCAATCGATAACCCATATAGACACTCATGTAGCTACTGACCAACCCATGCAGCAGCTTATACAACAACAGACAGACTGATACAGACATTCACACAGTTTAGTCACTAACCCATGCATTCAGTAAGACACATGTAATCACTCACTTAAACAGTCAGTCACGCACCTACTAAATCCTCCATCCAGACACTTATACACCCACTCATTCTTCAATACACCTTGGCATATATATAATACATATTTAAACTTTAAAGAAACACACAGTCACTGGATGATGTCATCAGTGATGTCATTTGAGATGTCATCAGTGATGTCATCAGTGATGTCACTGACCATGTCATGAATGATGTAATATGTGATGTCATCAGCAGTGCATTGCGGGGGCGCAAGTTATAGTTGGCTGAACTAACTATAACAGCGGAATTTCTCTGGTTTTGTACGAGTGAAATGTCCAACTAACTATAACGACCCTGAAACCTATGATTTTTTCAGTGAATATATATATATATATATATATCACCCAGTGGCACTCGCCACTGGGTAGTTATAGTTAGGATTGCTTTTCCATAGACAAGGCATTTTTTGTTTTGCTAATAACGTTTGTGCTGTTTGATGAATCTTTACGAAAAAAGCAAATTCACCTCAGCTCCTTCCTGGAAAGTTTCAGAGTGATCCGTCATGCAGAGGCTGAATAAAACAGGGGGTCAAAAAAGCAAGTTTCCCCATGCATTTTCCATAGACTTCTTTAGGCCGTGCTACTGCAAAATCTGCTGACCAGAATTACACTAAATTTGGCAGGAAGCTAGATCTTGATTCGCTGATTGTGCTTTTTGTGATTTTGTGTAAATCCAGTCAGTAGTTTTTGAGAGATCAAGATTAAAAAATATTTGTATATCTGGACGGTTGGGTTTGTGCCCCCCAAACCCAGGGGCAGATATACAAGCCCCTTGCGTCACTTATGCACTGCAGTTGCGTCACTTTTTGTGACGCAGCAGCGGCATAAACAATGCGCCACGTTGCGGCCCATTTACAACGTGCCGCATCTAGGAAGATGCGCCACCTTGTAAAGCCCTGTGCCACATTATACCTGCGTCAGGTATAATGTATGCAGGGAGGGCGTTCCGATGCAGGAAAGCCTCGTAGAAGTGACGCAGTGAAATCTACAAGATTTCACTGCGCCACTTCTAGGATGTCACTGTGTCAAAACCGTATGCCTGCTTGAAGCACGCATAAGGAGTGATGCAGTACAATAATTGCTGGAGTTGCGTTGTGCTTGCGACACAACTCCAGCAATGCGTGACTTTTGCACCAAGAGATGCATCCATGGTGGTGCAAGGGTTTCACATGGAGGTGCAGGGAAACTGACGCATCTCTACAGATGCGTCAGTTTCTTGTAAATCTGCCCCCCAGTTTTTAAAAATGGAGCACTCTGATTAGCTCAGGGAGCTTTTTTCCCTTGGGTTGCTTCTCTCCCATGGGAAACAGGCTCCTGTGAGACCAAATATTCTGATTGGCTGTCAACAACATGAGAAAAATGTTGCATGCAGCCATTACAGGACTAGGGGACGTAGTCCCCTGTCCTTAAGCTTAAAAATATTAAAACATAAGGGGGTAGGGTAGTAATATCCTTATCCCTAGGCCCTGTGGGGGGGGGGACCCAGAGGGATCCCCCTGGGGCCAAAATGCAAATAATTTCAGCAATTTTTGCTGTGATCCCGTGGGCGTCTTGCAGGCATGCTGCCCCCCTTCCTAAGCCATTTTCGGTCCCAGGGACTCCATCCTCCTAGCCCAATTTATGAATTAAGGAGAGGAAGGTAAAGGTCACCCTCCCCGCACCTAAGAAGGTCCTGGGGATCCCATTCCTTGGGGCCAAATTCAAATAAACTGAAAGGGGAGGGGCCCCCCTCAACAAGCCTAAGCAGCCCAGGGGCGCCATGCACTGCCTATGACCAACACATATTTTATCACTCATGAAGTTCTATGACATCATTTATGACATCACTAATGACATCTCAAATGATATAATTGATGGCATCATTGTTGACATCACCAACTTTCTTTTGCACACATTGCTCCATGAGTATGACATTAGAGGCCTGCAAGTAAGTACGAAATAGATCATAATAATATGAAGCATAATTAATGCCATCATACATAGAACCCCCTTAGGTGAACCAAGCTTGTGTTATGTGCAACATTGCTCCTGAATCCTACAAGTTCATGTTCACTATCAACCACAGATAGAAGAGCAACTCCTACTGCAGACAGTGTTCAATCTGTATACTGTTCACAGAAAACCAAGGGGCATATTTACAAGCCCCTATCGCCACAGGAACGTCACTTTTAATGACATTCCAGTGGCGATATGGGCTGCGCCTTTTTTACAAGACAGCGTTAAGCCACTTAACGTGGCTTAATGCTGCCTTGTAAATAAGGCCCCTTTCATGCTATTCTTAGCTTGAAAGCGGTGGGCAATGGGTGTTGTGGTGGGCGTTCCACCGCAACACTCATTGATTTTGATGCTGCCCCTTATTTACAAGGGCCACGTAAATATGGGGCAGTGCCAAAATTAAGACAACGTAAAACCTGGTCTTAAACAAGCGCAACGAGAAGAAGTGTTTCATTTTTCCTCGTTTTAGTTGTTTCTATGTGTGCTGCATTGTGCAGTACACATAGAAACAGCAAAAGGCCATTGATTGTTTATGTGCAGGAAGGTGACCCTTCCTGCACATAAACAATCAATTTTAAAAAATGACGCTTTGCAACTTCTATGTGTGCTGCATTAGGCAGCACACATGGAAGTTTTAAAAGGCCATTTCAGATTGTTCCCCTACAACGCAGGCACCCTTGCACTATGGTGCAATGGTGTCTGTGTTGGCCCTAGGCAGCTAAAATGAGCACCAGCGCAGGGGGGCACGCAGGGCTGCACCGTATCCTTGTAAATACAGTGAAGGCCTGCGTTTTGAAGTGGCGGAGCGCGGTGTTAAGCCAAGGTGGCTAACACCGCACTCCGCTACTTCCTAGTAAATATGCCTCCAAGTTCCTCCACACACTCAACTTCTGTTACATAGCTAATGCCCTACCACAGACAGCCTTTACTGGTGATTTTCTGCATTTATTTAGCTCAAAAACTTAATGTTGTCACTGAGATATTCACCTAACTATGAAATCACTTTAACCTTTGTTTTTTTTAGTATATGAAAATCCTGCCTGATAGACAGAGTACCACCCATTAAATACTAAATCCAGCTATTTTTTCAGCATGTTAAATGATTACAAAAAATTATTTATTTTCCTATGTTCCTGCAATAGGAAATATTTTTGTAATTTGAACTTAAGTTTTCCTTAAATCCCTACTTGTATGATTTCACTTTATAAAATAGTACAGTACTGTAATAAAATTACAGCTGAGCTGTTAGAAATGGGCGTCTCTAGTAGGCAGTAGTATGCACCCTGTCCAAGTAGGGACTCTTCCTTCTAGTCAGGGAAAGGGGATTTCACACCCAAGATAACCCCTGTTCACCCCCTTGGTAGCTTGGCACGAGCAGTCAGGCTTATCTCAGAAGCAATGTGTAAAGTATTTGTACATAACACACACAGTAACACAGTGAAAACACTACAAATGGACACCACACCAGTTTAGAAAAATAATGTCTTTTTATCTAAACCAAACAAGACGATAACGACAAAATCCAACATACACAACTCAAAATATCACTTTAAGAAGGCTTTAGCAATTCTTTCCATAGAACTCTATGGATGCAGTGATTTTACAGAAAGTACCTTTAGGTGCGTCAAAATAAATAAAAACAGCCCCAGAGGAAGGATGCACCGGAATAAACAGCGATGCTTTGGTTTCTGTGTCTCTGGGTAGGTGATGCGTCAGTTCTGCAGCATGCAGAAGAAGTGTTGAGTCGAATTCTGACTGTAAGGCGAAGCGATGAATTGAAATCCAAGACTGATCTGGTCTGCAGCTGAAGCATTGGAAAACTTGGTACACAGGTGCGATATGTGGAAATCCGATGCCCTGGAGGTCGATGTGGCAGTGGCAAAACAGGCGATGCATCGATTTCAACATCCGTGGTTCAATAATGCATTGAGTTTTTCAGCCGCACAGTAGAGACTGCACCGTAGTTAGTGCGGTGGTTTATGACTTCGGAGACACAGTGCGCTGAACTTGCACTGCAGCGATTTCTTTGGCTGCGAGCAGGCTCTGCGTCAATTTCTTCGGACGCATGGGCTGGTGCATGAAAAAGTTTCCTGCACAACGGTGCTGCATCGGAAAAACAGGAGCTGGAAGGGCGTGATGGGGATTTTGATGGTTTCAAGCAGCAGAACAACCTCCAAGGACCCAGAACTTGAATTAACACCACACGGTAGGTCAGAACTCCCAGCAGTGGAGTTCAGGGATGCTGCAGATGAAATATTTGATGGCCCTGAGACTTCTTAACAGGAGGCAAGCACACACAAGCCCTTGGAGAAACTGCTCAAGCAGGATACAAAGCAAAGTCCAGTCTATTCCTCTCCAAAGCAGAAGCAGCAACTGCAGACCAACCCATCAAAGCAACACACAGCAAAGGGACAGTACTCCTCTCTACAGCTCTTCTGCTCTTCTCCTTGGCAGAGTCTCCTCTTGATCCAGAAGTGTTCTAAAAACGGGTCCAATACTCATACCCCTTTTGGCATTTGATGTAGGCATACTTCAAAGGAAAGTCTTTGTTGTTCACAAGTTCCTGCCTTGGCTCCAGACTAAGCCTGGGCGGAGTTCGCGGAGTGCAAAAAAAAACTCTGCCGCGCTACGCGAACTCCGCAAGCGGTGGAGCGGGTTAGAAAAAATGCTGTTCATGATAATTTTCAGTGCTGGGTGTTTGTCTGCGCTGTGAAATCATCGCGAATGGCAACATGCACAGCGCAAGCGGGCACAAGCGGGAGCTGCTTCCTTTCTGCCACTTGAGTAGATTTTCTACCCGAGCGGCAGCTTTCTCAACACAAACAGACGGTTTCTCGATGCGAGCGGTCGCGAGCATACGCGGCCACTCGCATTGAGAAATCCGACCGCCTGCGTTGAGAAATCTCGCCTGGCGGTTGATTTCCCTCGCTCGCCAACTTGATGTTGATGAGCGTGAGCAAGTAAAAAAAACTCTGCTCCGCTATGCGGAGCGTAGTTTTTCGGAACTCCACATAACGCGGAGTGCGGAAAACTCCGCAAACTCTGCGAGCAGAGCGGAGTTCACCGCCCAGGCTTACTCCAGACACACTCCAGGGGGGTGGAGACAGCATTGTGAGAGGACGGGCACAGCCCCATTCAGATGCCAGTGACAACTCCTCCAACCACTCTAGCTCAGGAAGACCCATCAGCCTGGTGATGCGCCATCAGGATATGCAGGAAACACCACAGCTCCCTTTGTGTGACTGTCTAGAGTGAATGCACAAACAGCCCCTGTAAGTCTAAACCAGACGTTGATTCCACAGGCAGGCAGAAACACAGAATGGTAAAGCAAGAAATGCCCATTTTCTAAAAGTGGCATTTTCAAACACACAATTTAAAAGCCAACTTCACTAAAACATGTATTTTTAAATTCTGAGTTCAGGGAGCCCAAACTACAAATCTCTATCTCTTCCCAATTGGAAATTTCACTTGTAAGATGTTACAAAGCCGCTCCAATTATAACTGATGGGAGATATAGCACCTTACAATAGAGAAAAACGGATTTGGCAGTATTTCACTATCAGGACATGCAAAACATACCAGTACATGTCTTAACTTTCACATACATTGCACCCTGCCCATGGGCCTACCTTGGGAGTGCTTTATATGTAGAAAAAGGGAAAGTTTAGGCCTGGCAAGTGGGTGCACTTGCCAGGTTGACATGGCAGTTTAAAACTGCACTCACAAGCACTGCAATGCCAGGTCAGAGATAGGTTTACAGAGCTACTCATGTGGGTGGCACAACCAGTGCTGCAGGCCCACTAGTAGCATTTGATTTTCAGGCCCTGGGCACACGCAGTGCACTTTACTAGAGTCTTACCAGGAAATCAAAGATGCCAATTATGGATAAACCAATCACCAATGCAATGTATACAGAGACCATATGCACTTTAGCAACGATCAGTCGTGGTAAAGTGCCCAGAGTCCTATAGCTAACAAAAAGAGGGTCAGAAAAATAGGAGGCAAAGAGCAAAAAGTGTGGGGATGAATCTGCAAAAGGGCTAGGACCAACATGAGCAAGTAAAAAAAATATAAGTGAGATTTTTTGATCCGCTCATGAGTTAGAAATGAAGCAAACCTTTCAGTTGCCATTTTCTAATATGGTGGCTTGTGGTGATTGGGGTCAGTACCAACAGTGTCTAAAATTGCAATTTGGATATGAACAACACTTCTGACAAGCTTCATGCTTTTATCTAAAAAATCCACAATCCATTCTAAAAGAGTGGCGTACCTCATGGATTAGATATTCCAGTAATAATGCATACTATGTTTTGTGAACTAATGAACACAGGATAGAAAAGAAAAGGAGTAAAGCCATATTTGTTCTTATTCCCAATGTCATATAGACATTTGTGGTTTGCCTGTACAAGGACAGAGAGGTACCCACCCTTTAGAGAATAATAAAGGCCCACACGGGAGTCCTATGATAATGATTAAATAAACAAAGCAGTCTCATACATGCGAGAAAAAACTACAATAAAAATCAACAACAATAGAAACAATAAATCGTTTTGTCTTTTTTATTAACAAAGATATCAAAAGATTATCACAAATAAATTGCAAAGAATTAATGCATATGAATGAAATATACTAAAAACCCGATACATACAATGCCCCACAAACACTCATCATTCATGCATACCCACTCACATCATTCATATGAGCTCAAAACATCAAACAGACATACTCAAAAATCATCCAACATTAACAGAAAAACATCACCACATTAAAAAGAAAGCCCACAGGATAAGTGAGTATTTTGGTATATAAATCCAAATAGAAGGTAAAGAATGGATTAAGGTATTGAAAGGACAAACGCCGACGCGCGTTTCGGTGGAAGCCCTATTCACGGGCCACACCTTCCTCAGGGCAAATCGTAAACACTGACATGGATGACGTGGGGCACTCAGTAAACCTAAAATGATATATATATATATATAAACATACAATTTACAATATTCTAAAACAAACATTACATCATATTCAATGCATGCATGAGAGGCTTAGAAAGATATGATGTATCAAGATACTTGAAGAAAAATCCAGCAACAATGGCCAGAAAAACGAAGAAAGGAAATGTGCATCACCCAGAAATAAAATGAGCAACCAGAAATACCCAAAATAGTCAAGTGCGCTACAAGGATAGAAATAAACCATAAAATAAATAAGTGACAGTGGTAATAAGGACCACAAATAGAATACACACCAACCACCAATCCGGAATTGTTCATCATAATTCCGGAAAGACATAATAAAGACCACGTGAGAGTACTCCAATAGAACAACAAATGTTCTTTAGGTAAAGACCCAATACCATAGCGATGACAATAATTGAATAGACATACCATTTGAGGTATTCTTGACAAGTCATCATCCAAAGACGACAGACTACAATGATAACCAGATCGGTCTATGTATGATCAGAGAAAGCAACCTTCATCTCTGTAAAGCAAATACACAAACCCAAGTTGCACATAGACCGTACAGCACTGTGAATCAAAACTTAATGACATAAAACAAACAGTAACAACCTACCCAATAAGATAGGTCCAAATGCCAATTTGGCAAAGAATCACATTTGTACTGCTTCTGCCAGATCGAATTTGATAGTGGCTCTTATGCGACACACCGAATAATCGTGGGTCTTAAGAAAAACACCAAGGAGGAATAATTAGAGCAGTCCTGGGCACAATAATCATGAGTTGAAAGAGGGCCAACGCACCAAGGCGTGTGGCTTAATAAAGGCAGGAGTAATCACACACATCAGAGTTCAACCCTTAATATCGTTTCTAACAGGGAAAATCTCTCAGGGTGAATTAAACAAGCAATTCTATCAGACCCAGAGTGCCTCCACCCAATTACAGGGCCTGTTTAGCGAAGCGCGTCTCAATATGCCGTGTCTCATAGCAGGGATCCTTACCTTGATAAAGAACCTACGCTCACGAATACGGGTAATGATATCGTCCGTTTCCTTCTGCCGTCTGCTTTCAAGATGAAAGAAAGCCAGCTAGATGTAGAGAACATATCGGCAATAAGCCCGCCAAGAATCAGCGTGTAAACACAAACAAGGGACCCATATGTTCATGGGAGATAGACACCGGAAAAGAACCGCGGCCATTTCTCACTAGTAAAAGAATATAATTTCCAAGGAGGGGATCATCAATCCACAGCTATTCAATCGAGCCCGAATCATAGATTCGATAGATGGTCCTCTCTTACAAAAATAAGGGTTAAAAGTCAAGGCCTCAACCATATTTCTACAACAGCCGAGTCAGAAGTGGATATGACTTAGCATGGGTTATACAAACATGTCGGCCATCCTTCCACCCAGAGGCAACATCTAAACATGGAAAAAGGACTAAAAAAATAAGAAAAATAGATAACGAAAACATGGCAGCCATCTAAAAATAGGGAAGATCATGTAATGGCGTTCTCCCAAGGACAGTGCTCATTAAGGCCATTCTTTACAGAATTCCAAAAATAGATCCAGAACACTTCGCGTTTTTTCCTAGTCTGCATAGGATCCTTTCCCGTAGGTACCTTGATTCTCTCAAGAATAGACCATCTAAGGTCTAATTCAGTATGTTTATTACTAAGCCAGTGTTCCACCAAAGGTGCTGATGTCTTTTTGGTGCGTATGTTTGATTTGTGCTCGCCAATTCTATATCTTATTTCACGTCCCGTCTCGCCGATGTAATCACAAAATTAGGAACACGGTCAACTCCCTTTGGTATCTGCTCAATCTGGATAACAGTGAGTCTAAACTTGCCAAGCCTCTCTTTGCATTTAAGAGAAATAAAAATCTGAAAAATCATCTAGTGACAGGCAAGGTAACTCCTACCCCTGGCCTGTGCCAGAAATCCATCACAGGTCTTAATCCCATCCATGGCAACCACAGATGTGGTTCTTGCCAGGCCTGTGCCAATGCCATGACGGGTGAAGTTATCAAGATCAGGGAACAATCCATATCACTTTGTGAAATGACGAACTGTAGGACATCCAATGTGGTGTACATCATTACGTGCCCGTGTGATTCCATCTACATCGGCGAGACGGGACGTGAAATAAGATATAGAATTGGCGAGCACAAATCAAACATACGCACCAAAAAGACATCAGCACCTTTGGTGGAACACTGGCTTAGTAATAAACATACTGAATTAGACCTTAGATGGTCTATTCTTGAGAGAATCAAGGTACCTATGGGAAAGGATCCTATGCAGACTAGGAAAAACGCGAAGTGTTCTGGATCTATTTTTGGAATTCTGTAAAGAATGGCCTTAATGAGCACTGTCCTTGGGAGAACGCCATTACATGATCTTCCCTATTTTTAGATGGCTGCCATGTTTTCGTTATCTATTTTTCTTATTTTTTTAGTCCTTTTTCCATGTTTAGATGTTGCCTCTGGGTGGAAGGATGGCCGACATGTTTGTATAACCCATGCTAAGTCATATCCACTTCTGACTCGGCTGTTGTAGAAATATGGTTGAGGCCTTGACTTTTAACCCTTATTTTTGTAAGAGAGGACCATCTATCGAATCTATGATTCGGGCTCGATTGAATAGCTGTGGATTGATGATCCCCTCCTTGGAAATTATATTCTTTTACTAGTGAGAAATGGCCGCGGTTCTTTTCCGGTGTCTATCTCCCATGAACATATGGGTCCCTTGTTTGTGTTTACACGCTGATTCTTGGCGGGCTTATTGCCGATATGTTCTCTACATCTAGCTGGCTTTCTTTCATCTTGAAAGCAGACGGCAGAAGGAAACGGACGATATCATTACCCGTATTCGTGAGCGTAGGTTCTTTATCAAGGTAATGATCCCTGCTATGAGACACGGCATATTGAGACGCGCTTCGCTAAACAGGCCCTGTAATTGGGTGGAGGCACTCTGGGTCTGATAGAATTGCTTGTTTAATTCACCCTGAGAGATTTTCCCTGTTAGAAACGATATTAAGGGTTGAACTATGATGTGTGTGATTACTCCTGCCTTTATTAAGCCACACGCCTTGGTGCGTTGGCCCTCTTTCAACTCATGATTATTGTGCCCAGGACTGCTCTAATTATTCCTCCTTGGTGTTTTTCTTAAGACCCACGATTATTCGGTGTGTCGCATAAGAGCCACTATCAAATTCGATCTGGCAGAAGCAGTACAAATGTGATTCTTTGCCAAATTGGCATTTGGACCTATCTTATTGGGTAGGTTGTTACTGTTTGTTTTATGTCATTAAGTTTTGATTCACAGTGCTGTACGGTCTATGTGCAACTTGGGTTTGTGTATTTGCTTTACAGAGATGAAGGTTGCTTTCTCTGATCATACATAGACCGATCTGGTTATCATTGTAGTCTGTCGTCTTTGGATGATGACTTGTCAAGAATACCTCAAATGGTATGTCTATTCAATTATTGTCATCGCTATGGTATTGGGTCTTTACCTAAAGAACATTTGTTGTTCTATTGGAGTACTCTCACGTGGTCTTTATTATGTCTTTCCGGAATTATGATGAACAATTCCGGATTGGTGGTTGGTGTGTATTCTATTTGTGGTCCTTATTACCACTGTCACTTATTTATTTTATGGTTTATTTCTATCCTTGTAGCGCACTTGACTATTTTGGGTATTTCTGGTTGCTCATTTTATTTCTGGGTGATGCACATTTCCTTTCTTCGTTTTTCTGGCCATTGTTGCTGGATTTTTCTTCAAGTATCTTGATACATCATATCTTTCTAAGCCTCTCATGCATGCATTGAATATGATGTAATGTTTGTTTTAGAATATTGTAAATTGTATGTTTATATATATATATATATCATTTTAGGTTTACTGAGTGCCCCACGTCATCCATGTCAGTGTTTACGATTTGCCCTGAGGAAGGTGTGGCCCGTGAATAGGGCTTCCACCGAAACGCGCGTCGGCGTTTGTCCTTTCAATACCTTAATCCATTCTTTACCTTCTATTTGGATTTATATACCAAAATACTCACTTATCCTGTGGGCTTTCTTTTTAATGTGGTGATGTTTTTCTGTTAATGTTGGATGATTTTTGAGTATGTCTGTTTGATGTTTTGAGCTCATATGAATGATGTGAGTGGGTATGCATGAATGATGAGTGTTTGTGGGGCATTGTATGTATCGGGTTTTTTAGTATATTTCATTCATATGCATTAATTCTTTGCAATTTATTTGTGATAATCTTTTGATATCTTTGTTAATAAAAAAGACAAAACGATTTATTGTTTCTATTGTTGTTGATTTTTATTGTAGTTTTTTCTCGCATGTATGAGACTGCTTTGTTTATTTAATCATTATCATAGGACTCCCGTGTGGGCCTTTATTATTCTCTAAAGGGTGGGTACCTCTCTGTCCTTGTACTGTTTAACTGATCCCCTATGCTACCCACCCTTATTCTCTATTAGGGGTCCCTCCTTTCTCCTGTTGTTCATTTGTGGTTTGCCTCTCAGTTTGGATTATGAAAAAGATTTCTCATTAATCTGAAATGTGTTCCATTCCATAGATGAAATTAGGGATTCTGGTCATATCTCATCCGGACTAATGTCTTAATAAGGCAATGTGCAGCCACAATAAATATTTAATGAATGTACATAGGTACAGCCACAACATACTAATTATATGAATCATGTGGCCAATCAGAGTCTTAAATACCCAGGAATCATTTCAAGTGCCCTAGTGCAGGTTTTTGTTGCCCATATAAAGGCTAAAATGCCTACCTGCAGCCTCATACACCCACACACACCACCAATGCTAAAATTAAGCCATCATATGACCGTTCAGAGCTTCATGTACCCATACACTGCTCAAACACCTAGGCACAGTTTCCGATCCTGAAGCTCAAGTGCAAATGCCTTGAAAAGTCTGCATATGCACTTTCAATGCGCAGCAGAGGTTTAGTCTTAAAGACTCTTTTCTGATTCACACAGCACGTGTAGCCACAAATGAACAACACAGCCTCCTTTTAAAAAGGGGCAGTCTCAAATGCTTAGTGAAACCTACCTTTGGACACCTTTACAAGGGATACATGCACTAAGCTTGAAATGTCTCCTCCCTTGCTTAGATTTAGCCTCAGATGTTGAGTACAACCTTCACATGTACAAGAGATTTCTAAGATACTCAATGCAGCCTCACCAGGTGTTGGTTTAGACTCAACTGCAAAGTATACTCCAATTTTGTACAATGTAAGACATTGGGTTGCTGGTTGAGGAGATTGAAACCTTATTAAGCAGGAACCACAATCCTTGTCAGGGTGAAGTCACAAGCCACCCATAAATTAAAAATGCTCAACCCTCGTGTAGCTTGGCACAGGGCACTCCGGCTTAACTCAGAGGCAGTGAGTAAAGTATTCGTGCAATATTTCAAAAAGTAACACACCATAAAACGATCCCACACCAATTTAGAAAACTAGAGTAATGTTTAATAAATAAAAGAAGACCAAAACAACAAAAATCCAGTTAGTAGAACTGGAGATATGCAGGTTTCATGTTTTCAGTAAAAATAGTGCCAAAAAGCACATTGTGCCAACTGTGGATATCTGACCGGGACAAAGTCACAAGTTCAGGCCCACCGTGATGGAGTGCGGTCCGGCTACATGGGACCAAGTTAGGCCCACTTAACAAAGTACCTTAAATGCATTGCACGAGTCTGTGTCTGAGATCTAACTCGCAGCCAAAGCGATGCATTGGGTCCGAGATGCAGTGAGGCTGCTGTACGAGGTCCTACATTGATATCAAGGAACCCGTCAATGAGAGCTTGCAATGGGAAGCCCGGCATCGAGGATGCATTGCGTAGTCAGGATGATGTGTTGGTTCTGATGAGCTGCACAGCTGTGATGTGTAGTCCAGTATTGAGCGTTATTTGTGGTATTTTGGAATATAAATTGTTATGTTGTTCCATTGTTAAAGATTCAATCTCTAGGTTGTGAACCTAGCAACTGAAGTTATTGAGTGGTCTTGAAGCAGGCTTTTTCATTTGTGGATCTTGTACACCTCAAAAATAAAACTTCCTTTCTGAGAATGACCTTGTCCTCTTTCCTTATTTGGAATGGAACACCTTTACACAGCAGAGCTCTGTTGAGAGTGCAGCATTCCAATAGTTGCCTGAAGAGAACAACAGGTGGAATCCAGGAGCAGTAGTATATGCCTGCATTTATGGGCTCCAGCAGTGCTGCACTGAGAAGAACCAGAGGTATGTGAATGAATTCAGTGTTTTTTTACATTTGTTTCAACTGTTTAGCAGGCTTTTTTCTTCCATGTTATTTCTTGATCGTTAGCTGATTTAGGAAGAAATTACGATGAGCAATTTGCATGCAGAGTCTGGAACTTCACCTGAAAATTAAACACATTTCTCATATGTACGTGGCCATCCCAAGTTATGTTCGAAGCATATGTTATTAACATTAGCAAATAATATTTGCTGGTGATGGATCAAGGGAAGAGCAAGGGGTAGACACGTTTCTTTTCTCTGACATGTCAGACGAGAAAAGTAATGGCTGTGTATTGCCTGCATATAGGGGAAAGTAGGTACACGACTAACCCCGGTGCACATTCATTCAGACATGTGTCCTTTGCCCCTACACTGGGAATGGAGGTGGGGTGGTGCTCAGAGGCACTGGTGTGTGATTCTGACACCCAAGACTCTAGGAACGAGCATAGAGGTAAAGGGCAGTGATAGAGAGGGTGCACTAGAGAAGGGATACGCTCTCCATCACACTGGGTGAATGGGTGAGGGATGCACTGGCCATTTGAAGAGAAACCTGCACTTGTGATGTGCCACCAAAAAGTGCCTCAAGATAAAAACCTGTATGTTAGACCTGTCAGCCTTAGGGTGGGGTTCCGCCACACTTTTTGCCTTCCTCCTCCATTTTTGCTGATCCCATTTTTGCTGGCCTTAGGACTCTGCACACTTTACCACTGCTAACCAGTGATAATGTTTACATGCTCACCGCTTAAAATATGGCAACTCCGGCTTATACCCAATTAGCATATTTCATTTACTTATACATCCCTAATAAAGTGGTACTGTATGTACCCAGGGCCTGTAAATTAAATGCTACAAGTGGGCCTGCAGCACCGACTGTGCCATACACTTAAATAACCTTTGAAACATGTCTCAGGCCTGCCATTTGCAGCCTGTCTGTACAGTTTCTAACTGCCATTTCGACCTGGCAAAATAAACTTTTTGAAAGGCACAAACTTTTCTTTTTAATACATATAAGTCACCCCTAGTGTAGGCCCTGGACAGCCCAGAGGACAGGGCACAAAGCATTTAAAAAGTGGGGCATGTACTTTTACTTTTACATGTCCTGCTAATCAAAAACTCTTTATTTTTCACTACTGCAAGGTCTATCTTTCCCCATAGGATAACATTGGAGTTGCCTTATTACATTTTATAAGTTTAATTTCGAAATGAGAAGGGATGAACAGTTCATGCTTGGTGTCTCTGGAATCACAATTTAAAATCCTAATTAATGGTGAAGTCGGATTTTAAATTGCAATTCTGAAAATGCCACTTTTAGAAAGTTGGCAATTTCATCTCTTAGCCATTTAGTGCCTGCTGCCTCTCTCTGGGTCACATGACTGGGTGTGAGTGACAGTTGGACTTTGTGTATTCCTTCTAGACAGCCATACACAACGGGAGCTTAAGTGTGACTGGATGGGCCATCACTGGCAAGATGAAAGGGAGGAGCTGGGCAAAGCCCCATTTACATGTGGATAGGCTGTGTGCCTCCACACAAGGGGTTGCATACCCTCTGTTGTTAGTCTGGAACCAGGGCCAGGAACGCAGGGAATCTGTGCACTTCAAAGGCATGCCTCTAGAAGCTTCTTCCCACTTCAAAGGCACAACTGTGACCTCAGACACCACCACTTCAGTAACTTTTTTGACCAGTGGATACTCTGCTGGCCTCCTGATCTTAGCCTTTGGGACATAAGAGGCTCCCCAACCAGTTTTTGGACCCAGCTGCAGCGAGTTGCTGATCCCCAAGTGGTGCCTCCCAGGTCCTGAACCCTTGGTGTGGCTCACAGGCTCTTGAAATCAAGCTTTAGGGCTCTTCTTGACAGTTCACACCAGAACCGCACCACTTGCGCTGAAATTCGGCGCGAGCTGCCCCCGGCACATCTCTTTGCACAGCAAGCATTGATCGCCCGCGGAGAACCGCCACGCTGAAGCTCCAGCCCACCCACCCATGACACCCGGCCAGCTCTTTGCGCCATGCCGACGACCACCCGCAATGCTCTCCTCGCTCCCTGCGACGCTCTCCAACACGAACAGGACTCGTGGCAAAAAACTTCAGGAGCTAAAACTTCAGCGGGACAAATATGGGACTGTATCTGACCTGCGCTCCATTGTGATCAGCCTGAACTTTTGACTTTGACCCGGTCCATCGCAACCGTATAGCCGCAGTTGAAGATTTATGCTTTTAGGCGCTACTGTTCATTCTTTAAAAATGATTAACTCCGTTTCTACTGATTGGAATTATGTCATTTTGTTCTTGTTTTATTAATTAAATTAAGCTCTATTTTTCCAACATGGCGTGGGACCTTTTTGTGTGGTGCTTTTCACTGTTTTACTGTTTGAAGTGTTGTGCAAATACTAAGTCTGACTTTTCCGTTCCAAGCTACCAGGGATTTGAGCTCATGTTAATTTGGGGTCTGCTTGTGCCTTACCCTGCCTAGGATTGCGGTTGCTGCTTGACCAGGGCTCACACCCCAACCAACCATTAACCCAATTTCTAACACAGTTCGTTAAATGTAGAAACGCCTTTGAGATCTATGTTGTCCAAACTCTAGCTCTCATTTGCATGACAAGATTAAATGCAGAAGCCCCTATGCTCTTAATGAATGGCTTACCTGTTTTGGGTTGCCATTCCTGCTATCCAAGCTCTCCTTTCCATGACCTTTGGGAGGAACCTGGTCTCCAGCAGCTTCTACAGTGAGGGCAGCTCCCTCAGCACCTTCCGGTCTCACTACAGATGCTCTAGAAGTAACGGCACTCTGACCAGATGAGCCAGCAATATTAACATGGTCTCATTTAAGACTCAACACACTCTCTTTTAAACATGTCCCCAAATCCTCAGAACTTTAAACATCAGATTCATCATAATTTCCTCGGCCTCTGGACTAACCCCGATTTTGGGAGGTACACTCACAAGCATTTAATCCTAAAGTATCTGTTCAGCTCTAGACTTTGACTCTCACTTTCTCCTGCTTGACTTGCCCAGGCCCGTTTGTCAATTGCTGACCCTCAGCCTTCCATCAGAGAGACACTTCAGTGTTCCACCATTGATGTGGCTGCCGTGAGGCTAACGATTACTGACCAATGGTGTAAATTTGAACTTGCACTAAGGATTCACGAATCACTGTGCACAATTAGGCACATAGACAAGGATTGTAGATTATGGATCAAATATCAAACAGCACTGCATGCCAGGGCATATTGGTGATTCTTGGCATTTCTAAAGCATTTCACTAATGATGTCAAGGGCCTCAACCTGTAAGATTGGTGTAGCCTGTATTCACCCATTAAAGCAAGTATTCACCCATCAAAGCAATCACCCATTCATCTAGCCATCCATCCGTTCATTCACCACAGTTCTGCAACTCTTGAAGGAAGATGTCTTTTAAGCTTCTAAAAGGGGAAGAGATCTTCATTGTTCATTTTATTTTTTCCTCCTTTGCCATTTAAAACTGATTGATCGGATTGCTCCAGAAAATATGTCTTTGTCACCCTACTTTAAGATTGGGTGCAAGCAAAATGAATACAAGTAAATAAGCAAAGAGGAACAAGATGTGTGACAAATAAACATTTTGTGTTGTCTTGGCCTCAAAATAACTTCAGAGAGGAGAGGGCTTCTAGTACATTTGCATGTCTATGCCTAATATGACCAGGTTGTGAAATATTATCTGAGTAGGTATGAGTGTGCACACCCCAAAGGCAGTCAAAGGAGATTTACAAGGGCAAGAGCATGGTACATATCTTCTGAGGGGACTTCCAACAACTTAGGGTACTAGGTCAAATGGGGAGAAGTCTTACTAGGCCGTTGCCACCAGGTAGAGCAGGCAGGCTGATTATTAGAGAATCTCTGACAGGAGAGAGACGGAGGTTGATGTTTCCATATGAGACTGGCGGACGAGGCAGTAAGGTTGCATGTGGCCGCAGTCATGGTAAAAGGACAGAACCTTTACGTTTCCATATCCAGGGAGAAGCAGCAACAAACACCTCTCTGCAGTGGAGCGGCACATGGCTTGTGCAGATCAAGACCAGTGTTGGAAATTGAGTGTTATGAGAAACCTCAAAACTCGCATAAAAATTCAGACCAAAACTTTACAGCCTTTCCCTTCAACCGAACCCACCTCTGAAAAAATATTCATGGTAACTTGGCGTGGTGGGGCGAAGAGGATTTTCCAAACCACCAAGCTTCAGAGAGGGCAGCCTTAGGGTCAGGGAAGCCCACTGCACATATGTAGTGACCATTGAATAATCTTTGCCTGGCCCAGGGAAGGACCTAGTCCACCAAATCTTGGGGCAGATTTACAAGCTCCTTGCAAAACTTTAGCGCCGCCTTTGTGTCACTTTTGTGACGCAGCAGCAGTGTAAAAAATGCAGCCAATTTACAACGTGACGTTGTAAAGCCCTGCGTCACATTATACCTGCGTCAGGTATAATGTATGCAGGGTGGGCGTTCCCACGGAGGAAAGCCTCGTAAAAGTTACGCAGTGAAATCTACAAGGTTTCACTGCGTCACTTCTAGGACACCACTGCGTCAAAACCTTACGCATGCTTGAAGCAGGCATAAGGAGTGACGCACTGTAGTGGGAATAGGCCTCAAAATACATTGCTGGAGTTGCGTCGTGCTTGCGACACGACTCCAGCAATGCGTCACTTTTGCCCCAACAGATGCATCAGAATTTCTGACGCATCTGTCAATTCTTGTGCCATGGTGCGCTGTATTGTAAATACGGCGCATCCATGGTGGCGCAAGGGTTTCTCAGGGTGGCACAAGGAAAGTGACGCATCTCTACAGATGAGCCACTTTCTTGTAAATCTGGCCCCAAATGTGTAAAGGAAACAAAGACATTTCCTTCATTCTACCCCTTCCTCATCAAGCACATTCAGTAGAAAGTCAGAAGGGGCTTTTTCATTAATAAAACAAGCATAATAAAATAATGACTTCAATTAGCCAAAGGGGATACCAGCAAAAAGATGTCCCTTCAGTGGGAAAAGGAGCTTGAAAGTGAAACCTGCCTGAACTGGTCACAAACAGCTAAGTTTCACAAAGAGGGAAACACTGACTCACCTGGACTAGTGCTGTTATGAACATTTGAGCTTTATCATCAGGCCGGACCGGAAACCAAAATTAGTCATAGCGAAATTTTCAGCCCTGCCCACTCTACAGGAGACTAGGGCAAGAAGGGGGTCATGGGGGCATGATTGTGTCAAGGCAGCCAATCCCACCTCTGACAGTAGCACGAGCCTGTTAAGTGCCAGATTGGCAAAATAGTCCAGCCCGGCTTATCATGACATGATCACACACTCTGGAAGCATGTTGGATGTTGTGATACTTACTATGACAGCATCAATCAAATCACAGACAAATTGGTCGCTTAGGCGGTTTAAGTCTCTCCCTGAGTTAGAATAAAGGCTGCTGCTTAATCACCCTTCACACCTAAGATTCTACTGTAATTGTGGTCAACCAAAAGTGGTTTGTTAGGTGTAGTGTTGTTACAAGAAACTATTTATCTTTACAATTTTGAATTGAGACACTGTTCAAATGGGTCGGGCACATTTTAAAAACACCGGGGCAGATTTACGAGCCCCCTGCGCCACCAGTACGTCACTTTTCGTGACGTACTGGTGGCGCAGGGGCTGCTCCATATTTACAAGGAGAGGAAAAGCCACCCTGCGTGACTTTTCCTCTCCTTGTAAATACGGCCCCTTCACACGCAGCACTTTGCGGTGAAGGGGCGTTCCATGGGTGTTGCTGTGGGTGTTCCCACGCAACACTCATGGAACAAGACACATCTCCAGAATTACGAGAAATCGTAACTCTGGAGATGCGTCTGAAAGCTACGCCACCCTAGAGGTGGCGTAGCGAGGCGCACCGAGGAGAAATGTTTTCATTTCTCCTCGTTTTTTCCTCTTTCAATGCGTGCTGCATTCTGCAGCACGCATTGAAAGAGGAAAAAAGTTGTAGTGATTGTTTTTGTGCAGGAAGGTTCCCCTTCCTGCACAAAAACAATCTCCTCACGACGCAGGCATCCTTGCACCATGGTGCAAGGGTGCCTGCGCCGGCGCATGGCTGCAGTTTGTGCGCCAGCGCAGGGGGAAGCACAAGGATGCGACATATTCTTGTAAATATGTCGCATCCCTGTGCTTCAAAACTAACGCAGCGCGGCGCAGCAAAATGACTTGCTGTACCCCGCTGCGTTAGTTCAACGTAAATCTGCCCCACCTTTTATAGGTTAGGGCAACTCTATTGGTGTGATGCGTAGAGGCACGCCCTGTTACCAAAATTAAATAAAGCTGCTGCATAGCACAGTTCCTAATAAGTGTGAGAGCTATGCATTTTATGAATGTGGTTTTATATTGTGACCAAAATATTATCTTTTTTCTTCTGTTAAGGATGTAATGGAGCGACAGAACAAATAGTATGCCACGGAAATAAACGCATGCAAAATAATGCTTGAAGATGTACATTTAGTACTGCGCAAAGATCACCCTCTCAGCTATGAACAATCATCCACCCGCAAGCACACACCACCGTTTTAGAAACTACCACAGACTGAAAATGCAAATCCCTGTAAAAACATACTCGTCACTAAAAGCCAAATAAGGCACATGCTTAAGTCAGAACAGAAGCGTCTAATCTAAAGAATCCATATTCTAACTAACCTGTAAAGAAGCAAAAAAAACACAAGTGCAACGTGCACAGAAGGCGAAACAAATCAATGAGCAGTGCAGTATTTCATACATATCCAGAGTCCATGCTGCTCTTATCCTTGGACTCTTGAGTAAGAGGTATCTCAGAGGTCTGTGAGGAGTGAGCTTCTGTAACAGGAAGGTCTGTGAGGAGTAAACTTCTGTAACAGGAAGGTGGGTCGTTCCCATTGGTCATAATAGGGCTCATGATTTCCATACGTTTTTATTAACATGTTTACCTTAGAATAAGACCAGCTATCTGGAAACAAGAGAAAATGTGGCAGCCCACCATCAGAACTCCCATTTGAAGAGGTCGAGTGAAAAATAACTCTACTGCCTCTGCCCCTCATGTAGACTAAGGCCAGTGGCCAACCGTCCATCAGGCTGGTGGAGGTAACTATCTCCGCCAACCTTGCTGGAATGTGGTCCAACATATTAAGGGGCATATTATCAATGGCCAGCGATAATTATCGCTGGCCGTGCTTAGCGATAATTTTGTCATCGCAGGCTATCTCTGGAATTTATCGCCCTGGTAGCGCGTTATTAACGCGTTTCTCCAGCGCGATAAAAATTCCAGAGATAGCGAGGTTATCGCCGTTTTGCAGGGAACATCGCTGGTTTTCCAGCGATGTTCCCTGCAAAACGGCGATAACCTTGCTGATACGACCCACAGGGTCATATCAGCATAATCCACCCCAATGTTAGGGATAGGTAAGTCTGCATTTTAGCAGACGTTAGTTTTTGGAGAAAACAGCGGTTTTCTCCAAAAACTAACGTGTGCTAAAATGCTGGAGCAGCTTTGTAAATATCGCGATGTGAACATCAGCGATATTTGCAAGGTAGTCCATCCGGGTACGCTCACTTTGCATCTCATTAGAGATGCAAAGGGAGCGTTGGGAAAAGGGTGCTAACATGCGATTATGCATGTTAGCACCCTCTTGTAAATAGGGCGATAGTTTTATCTCCGCTTTTTTGGCTTTTTAAGCCAAAAAAGCGGAGATAAAGCCCTTGTAAATATGCCCCTAAGATATTTCCGCTGGCCCTGCTGTGATCTCTGTACCTTTAGAGGAGCCGCCACCACAGCAGCTCCTTTGAAGACACTGAAAGTTTGCTGAGCAAACATTTTTTGTGTTTTTAAAAACAAATTCCGAAAATGGGAGTTTGATTTTGAACAACAAAAATCAAATGTCTCTGACATGTTGCAAGATTTCACCGGCGGTCCTAAATTAGAAAAAAAAAGTACATCAGACATTCCGCTCTAAATAGGGTGGACGTTCTGAAGCGCCTACACCAATGGCCCCTAGCTCAGTCAGGACATCAGCGTACAGCTGGCAGACAATCGGTTTGGTGGACAGGATACTCTGCCACGTTTGTGGTGAAGTAGCGCATCCACAAACTCTAAATCAGGCCTTCTGTCTGTTATGTTCTAGCTTTATTTTAATTTCATGTCAAACAATAAAAATTGTACTAAAAATTTAAATAATCATGAGTATTTGTTAACACTGTGCCTTTCTCAGTTTAATTAAGTAAACCTTGAGAATATCACCGCTGCCAGATACAGGGTCCGGGATATATCCTTCTGTTGCCCTTTCGGAGCCTTTTCGGACCCTCTGTACATTCGTATATGGGACAGTATCAAGGAACCATGACTGGCCTCAGAAGAGAAGTCAACAGAACCGGTGAGGGTTAATAAAGTAGCAAAAAAGACTGTGAGGGGAAAAATCAAAAAGGGAAGAGTCACTATGGGCCTTTATCCCTAGATGTATACGGTGAGCGGACTCAATGGTGATTGACTAAATATGGGAGGGTAACCCTGGGGGTATGACACAGGCGGGGGCCTCAAAGGGTATGTAGATAAGGAGGAGAGAAGAAGAGGCATGCATGAAGTATCAGTAACATCCATAGAAAGTTTTCTTCTCAGGTTTTCAAAGATTTCCTTGTCATTCTAGGCTCTCCAGAAGGGATACCGAGGGGTGCCTGTCATCATGGTAGGCAAATGTGAATCTATCGGTGGTCCATCTATTGTTTTAGATCAATAATCCTCAGTCAGGATTAACTATCCTAGAAGTGAGTAGAAGGCAAAAAATAAATCAACCCAACTGTGTGATCCTCAATAGTTTTTGTCCATGCCCTCTTCTCCATGGTTTAACTCCTCCTGGGTCCTCCTGACTCATGAAGTTTCTTTAGGAAGGAGGCAGCTTCGGCCCCTCTCTCTCCTTCATGCAGCTCCACTTGTCTGTATTTTCACCCCATTCTGCAGTCGCATGGGTTCTCAGCTTTAGCATTTCCTTTTGGAAACTGAAACCCTTTGACTGTGCCCTTGCAAAATAGTAAGACTGGGCAACCTACTCCTACATGTCTTCTCCAATGAACCAAACTTCCTACACAATGTTACCTCTGAAGAATGCAGTATTGGCCTAGCGCACCCCATCAATTATTTTTCTTCTCAATGGGTAGGAAGACATCACATCTCAAACACGAGTGGAACTTTGCAATCCATCCAGTTTTAAATGCATTAGCCCATTGTAACTAAAATTACACAAGCGTAACTGGTAGATACCAGCCCGATGGTCTTGGTGCCTCAGGTACACAATAAGAAAATGCAAGCCATGTAAAGCAGAAACTGAGAATATTGAACCCTACTCTAACTTTGAATAATATCTCCTAATTTGGACTTAGGGACTCGTTTAGATTGTGGAGGACAACCTGCCAGGTCAGCGGATGGTATGGCCTTTGCTTCCCTGGTGGAAGACCTCCAGCTAGATTTATAAATGCCCGCCAGGCAAGTGGAGATCTTGATGCTTTCAGTGGAGCTAAGTGGCTTCAGTGAAGACATTGAACTTTACAGAGTGGGCACCATCTTTTTTATGAAAGCAGACTCCCAAATCAGGACTTTGTTTTCAGAAATAAGAAAACAATGTCCCTAATGTGTAGAGTATTGCCGTGCCCTTGAGGGCTATTTCAAACCTGGGACCACCACATGACTTGCAAAACACCCGGGTAGAGAAAACAGGTGAAATCCAACCTCCCTAAGTAAGGATGAGTGTTATCTGCTGTAAAGTGGTTCTGGGTAGAGAGCGGCTGAACCAGCTGAGGCGCTACCAGTGCAAAACCAGTGTTTCCCAGACTCTCAATGCAGCTGCGCAACCACAAGTTTGGTGAGGCAAGACTATGTATTGCTCTTGTCAAACTCTGAATGACCTCTTATTTTGCAAAATACTCTAATAAAGAGTTGAGACTTTGTAAAGAGGGTTAGGAGTCAAGTCAATATGGGTATTTTGTGATTTCAGTTCCTGAATATTTGTTTCACACTACTCTATGAGCACCAGCTTTGGGCCTCATTAAGGGAACTTATGTAATTCACATGGAGCAAGTAAAGGGAGTCACTTGCCCCATTAGAATTATGAGATCGACAGAAACACCACCGATATGTTAAAACCAGCCAAATTCTCAGACTAAAACTCTGAGGCAAAATGAGGAATTAACAGGAAATCAGCAGCAGAATTGCTGATTCTCCTTGTAAATCCTAATTTTTAATAGGACCCTTGGGGTACCAGTTGTAATTCTCCAATAATTCTGCCCCCTCCATGAGGATATCAATACCCCCTGAAGTGGTAACTCTAGAGAGTGTAGTGCTACCAGGAGGATTACGGTTCAATCATAATGAGGCCCATAGGGCCTTATTCACATCGTCAATTTACACATGTAGATCTACTCACATGTAAGTTTACTCTTGCACTTAGGTGTAAATCTACACTCAAATATACTATTCACCATTATGAGTGTGGATTTACTCCTTAGTGTAGACTTACATGTCTTTGAGTGTAAATTTACTACTAGTACCTTTTCACATGTAGGTAGAGATTGCTGTCACTGTGGTGGAGATCGCTATATTGTTAAGTATAGAAAAATATTAAACTTTATTATTCTTTAACAAAAATGCTAAAAATATTTTAACATAAAATATAAATATAAAAAAATTAAAAATATTCATTATTAACATTTAACTAATAAAATAACATGTTACAGCACCGTAGCCCATTAAATTAATTGTGTAGTAAATAATGAATTAATTTAAATTGTTTTAATATATGAATAATATTTCTCAAAGAATAATTAGAAACTAATCACAACCACAGTAAAATGTTATTTATTATTTAATAAGTATTACATTTTTTTTAAAGGTATGTGTTGAATTATTTCAAATGAAGTTATTTTGAATTTTTAACAAACTTTTCAACATGTAATTTAATTTTTAACTCGAGCTTATTAAATTATAAAAATGATATACACACATTTTTTAATAATTACTTAATTGTTTCCATTACATAATTTATTTATTTATGTATTTATATTCAGCAGTTATAGTTAACTAATTATAACCTACGCCCCCGCAGTGCACTGCTTATGACCTCATATATTACATCACTCATGACATTGTCAGTGACTGTGTGAGTACCTGTGTGGGTGTGTGAGTAGTTGTCTGGGAATGTGAATTGGTGTGTCAGTGTCTGTGTGGGTCTGTGAGAGGGTGTGTAAGTGGCTGTGTGTGTCTGTGAATGGGTATAATAGTGCTTGTGTGAAAGTGCCTCTTTGGGACTCTGAGTACCTGCATAGGTCTATGAGTGGGTCTGTGAGTGCCTCTGTGGATCTGTGAGTGGGTGTGTGAGTACCTGCATGGGTCTGTGAGTGGATGTGTGAGTGTCTGCATTTGGTAGGTCAATGGATGTGTCAGTGGCTGTGTGGGTCTGTAAGTACCTGTGTGTGTCTCTGAGTGGGTGATTTAGTGGCTGTGTGGATCTGTGAGTGGGTGTTATTGCCTGTGTGAGTCTGTAAAAGGGTAGGAGAGTGTCTGTGTGGGTATCTGAGTGTGTCTGAAAATGTTTTTTTTTCCAAAAGTGCACCAAGATTTGCCAATCCATCGTGCATTTACACAGGGGGCCACGCTGAGCCTCGCTGTGTATCCGCGGATTCCTGAAGTGGAAAAAATAAACCTTTTAACTCAATTTCCCACCCAACATAGGTCCCTCTGACACTCCTCTAACATACCCATGGTGTCAGGGTACATCTACCCTGACCCCTTTAATCATTTTGTGGATACATTTTAAAGCCCTAGGACCATTCCCCAATACTTAAAATGGTGGCTGCAACCTCCCAGCCAGGTTGCGGTCAGCCAATCATGGCGTTGCCGGTGGCGCATGACTTCGCAGATCCACTGTAGGGGATCAGCAGAGGGTCCGCTTCCCTAGATTTACACTTTTGCTTTTCCTTTAATATCTCGGCAACTACTAAACGGATTTACACCAATTAACAAAAATGTCTCTTTCTGGACCAAGAGCTACCTCTCTGCCGAATTTGGTGTAACTCCGTGCCGCAGTTCGGGCTGTAGTTGTCTTCAAAATCCCTGTGAGAAATTGCATGGGAAACGCACATTTTTTGACCCCCCCTTTTTCTAGGCCCCAGCTTGACGGATCACTCCAAAACTTTCCATGCAGAACTAGAAAAACCGGGCAATTTTTTGGGGAATATTTCGTGAAGATTCCTCAAACTGCACCAAAGTTATAGGTACACTAAAAAATGCTTTTACTATGGAAACTAGCTCCTAACTATAACTGTCAACTGCCAGTAGTATATATATATATATATATATATATATATATATATATATATATTCACTGAAAATCCATAGGTTTTAGGGACAGTTATAGTTAGCTGGACATTTCACTCGTACAAAACCCGTGAAATTCCCCCGTTATAGTTAGTTCAGCTAACTATAACTCGCGCCCCCGCAATGCACTGCTGATGACGTCACATATTACATCACTCATGACATGGTCAGTGACATCACTGATGACATCACTGATGACATCTCAAATGACATCACTGATGACATCATCCAGTGACTGTGTGTTTCTGTAAAGTTTAAATATGTTTAATATATATAGGAAAAGGCGTATTGAAGAACGAGTGGGTGTATAAGTGTCTGAATGGATGATTTAGTAGGTGCGTGACTGAGTCTATAAGTGAGTGATTAAATGTATCTTACTGAATGAATGGGTTAGTGACTAAACTCTGAATGTATGTATCCGTCTGTCTGTTGTTGTGTAAGCAGCTGCATGGGTTTGTGACTAGCTACATGAGTGTCTATATGGGTTATGGATTGGTTGTCTGAGTATCTGTATGGGTGCCTGAGTGTTTGTGTGGGTGGGGTGTGTGTGACTCTGCATAGATGTGTGAGTGGGTGATTCACTGGGTGCATGGTTTCAAGAGTGCATCTGTGATGGACTGTATGGGTGGGTGAGTGTGTGTATGGGTGTGTTAGTGATTGAATGTATATGTCAGTGGTACATGTGTGAGTAACTACATATGTGAAAGGCAGTATATATGTGTGTTGGAGTATATAAATGGCTATAAGTGAGAGTGTGTGATTGTGAGAGTGGCTATATGGATGAGTGTGTGCTTGCATCAGTGATTGCATAGGAGCGTAAGAATGTGCTAGTATTTGTATGAGTAAGTGAGCTGGTGTGTATAACTGTATAGGTGAGTAAATGGGAGTGTGATTAATTATTTGCATGACTGACTAGGTGTATGAGTACCTCTATGGATGAGTGGCGGTGTGTGAGTGTCTATCTAATAGTATGAGTGCATATGATAGTCCTGTACTGAGTGACTGTACGGGTGAGTGAGTGGAAGTGTGTGTAAACCTAAGAATCAGTGAGTGGGTATGTAGTTATTGGTGTTGGAGTGTCTATGGTTTTGAGAATGGCAGTCTGTAATTTAGAGTGGGTGTATCAAAGGTTATATTAGGGTGTGAGAAGATGCATCAAATTATCACATGGATGATGTCATCAGTGATGTCATCAGTGATGTCATTTGAGATGTCATCAGTGATGTCATCAGTGATGTCACTGACCATGTCATGAGTGGTGTAATATGTGACGTCATCAGAAGTGCATTGCGGGGTGCGAGTTATAGTTAGCTGAACTAACTATAACGGGGAATTTCACGGGTTTTGTACGAGTGAAATGTCCAACTAACTATAACTGTCCCTAAAACCTATGGTTTTTTCAGTGAATTTCAAAGGTTTTTTAAATGCTAATTTCTAACTATAACATGTCTGAAACTTATGGTTTTTTCAGTGAATTTCAAAGGTTTTTTAAATGCTAATTTCTAACTATAACGTGCCTGAAACCTATGGTTTTGTAAGTGAATTTCAAAGGTTTTTTAAATGCTAGTTTCTAACTATGCCTACAGAGGTAGGACATGTGAAGAAAGAAGAAAAACCGCACAGAAATAAGCAAAAGAAATGCAGAAAGAAGCAACAGAAGTCCACAAAGACGAAGAAAAGTGCAGGAAGAAGCAAAAGATGTGCAGAAAGAACCAACAGAGGAGCAGAAAGAGGCCTTGTTCCAAAATCATCCTGTGCCCACAACTTTTTCTGACGTGTACTGGTGGTAACTGACTCTGACTAACCAGAGCCAGTGCTATGCTAAAAAACACTTAGAATACAGTGAAAACACCTACATACACTAGGGAACACTATGCGTTGGGGTACCCCTGTGATTAGCATGACCTCCTCTGTAAGTCCCTAGTACATAATAGGGCAGGGGGATTAAAACTACCTCTTAAAACACGCTACAGGGCGCGTTTGCACAGTGGTGAAGGGAGGGAGGGCCTTAGGTGACATGTGTGCAAACGCGCCCCGTGGCGCGTTTTAAGTTGCGGGATTAAGTCCCCTTGAATCCTGAGTGTCCCTGGGGCCCAACTAGCCCCCCAGGTACCTACAGTTAGGACCACAGAGCTGAGTTGCAGAGAGGCGTTCCGAGGCCACGCACCTGTTTTCACCTCTCTGCAATGCAACTCTGTTGTGCTTACTGAAGGTACCTGGTGGGCTAGTTGGACTCCAGGGACCCTCAGGATTGAAGGGGACTTAATCCCCCAACTTAAAACGCGCCACAGGGCCTGTTTGCACACATGTCACCTCAAGCCCCGCCCCCTCCCTTCACCACTGTGCAAACGCGCCGTGGCGCGTTTTAAGTTGGGGATTAAGTCCCCTTGAATCATGAGGGTCCCTGGGGTCCAACTAGCCCACCCTGTACCTCCAGTATGCACCAGGGAGCTGCGTTGCAGAGAGGTGTTCAGAGGCCACGCCCCTTTTACACCTCTCTGCAACGCAGCTCTGTGGTGCTTTCTGGACGTACCTGGTGGGCTAGTTGGCCCCCAGGGACCCTCAGGATTGAAGGGGATTTAATTCCCCATCTTAAAACGCGCCACAGGGCGTGTTTGCACACATGTTACCTCAGGCCCCGCCCCCTCCCTTCACCACTGTGCAAACACGCCCGTGGCGCGTTTTAAGTTGGGGGATTAACTCCCCTTGAATCCTGAGGGTCCCTGGGGTCCAACTAGCCCACCAGCTACCTCCATTAAGCGCCACAGAGCTGCGTTGCAGAGAGGTGTAAAAAGGGGCGTGGCCTCAGAACAACTCTCTGCAACGCAGCCCCCTGGCGCATACTGGAGGTTCCTGGTGGGCTAGTTGGCCCCCAGGGACCCCCAGTATTCAAGGGGAATTCGTTCCCCATCTGCAAACGCCACCTGCAAACGCGCCAGGGGGCACGTTTGCAGAGTGGTAAAGTAAGGGGGCGGGGCCTGCGGCACAATCGTTTTTTTTTTACATTTTTTTTCCCGAAGGGGGGCTGTGTGGCCCCCTTCCTTTTTCTTTTTTGGGCCCTGGGGACACCATCCCCCAGGGCCTTACCCTTTTTTTCTAAACGAAACGGGAAGGGGGCCGCGTGGCCCCCTCCCGTGGCCGATTCCGGCCCCGGGGACCCCATCCCCCGGGCATGGCCACACTTTTTATTATTTTTTAAGGAGGGGCCTGCGTGGCCCCCCTCCTCAGGCCTCCTTTTGCCCCGGGGACCCCATCCCCCGGGGCAGGCCTTTATTTATTTATTAATATTTTTTGGGGGGGGAGGGGGGCCACGTGGCCCCCCTCCCGGGCCACTACTTGCCCCAGGGACCCCATCCCCCGAGGCTGGCCCTCTCCGTTGGGGACCGTGGGGGGGTCCCCAATCCCCCCACGGTCCCGCCGGCTCCCCGCGTCCCTCGGGAGCCAGCATTGCTTTTCCACATGGGGAGCTGCTAAGATGCAGCTCCCCGTGTGGAAAAGCAATTTGCTTTGAATTTTGGAAGAGAGAGCAGGTTTCCCTGCTCTCTCTTCCAAAATTCAAAGCAGTTTGCTATGGCAGGACGGGAGCCGCGAGGCTCCCGCCCTGCCATAGCAAACTACAGTGTCCCGGGGTGGGCACCCGGGACACTGCAGGAGCCAGCCCTGGGGGTGGCGGTCCCCAGGGCCATCACAGGCTCCAGGAGGGGCCGCGCGGCCCCCTCCCAACATGTTCAAAGCCCCGGGAGGTGGTTGTCCCCGGGGCTTCGGGGTCCGAAACGGACCCCCACTTTAAAATTGTTAGTGCCCGGGGAGGTGGTGATCCCCGGGGCGTGTGGGGGGCTGGAGCCCCCCCACACAGGTAATTATAATGTGAAAAAAAGAAGCGGTGGCGGTCCCCGGGGCTGCGGGAGGGCCGAGAGCCCTCCCGCACCATTCTTTTTTAAAGCCCTGGGGGTGGCGGTCCCCGGTGCTTGGGGGGCCTTAGAGGCCCCCCCCATAAAATATAAACTAACCCCGCATGCCCCCAGGACTTGGCCCACCCGGGGGCAAAATAGCCTCGAAGCGCGGGAGACCACGCTTCGATTTTTTTTTAATTACGGCGGGATCCGCGCACCCTAAGCGCATCCCGCCTATTTTTTTTTTTTAAATGCTTTTTTCTGCCCAGAGGGTCCTTGTGGGACCCCCTGAGCAGACCTAGGGGGTCAGGGTGTTTCTACCCTGCCCCCTTTTTGCGTTTTGCGACTTGTTTCTTGTGCCTCGGTTAGCTTCGATTTTTTTAATTACGGCAGGATCCGCGCACCCTAAGCGCATCCCGCCGATTTAAAAAAAAAAGAAAATGCTTTTTTCTGCCCTGGGGGTCCTTGTGGGACCCCCTGAGCAGACCTAGGGGGTCAGGGTGTTTCTACCCTGCCCCCTTTTTGCATTTTGCGACTTGTTTCTGTGCCTCAGTTCTACCGAGGGACAAAATGGCTGCCAACACTTCCTGATTTGGAGTGTTGACAGCCACTTGACACCCAATTAGCATGCAGCTCGTGATCGGGAGGGTACGCGGTCGGCCATTGATATATATGTGATTTTACTTTTGATTTTCTCAGGAACTACTGAACGGATTTACACCATTTAAGCAAAAGGCATGACTCTGAACCAAGGGCTACCTTTTTGCCAAATTTGGTCTAATTCCGTTCAGCAGTTCGGGCTGTAGCTGCGATGAAAGGTTCCTATGGAAAATTGCATGGGGAAAACATGTTTTGGGACCCCCCTTTTTTCTCGGCCCCCACTTGACAAATCACCCCGAGACTTTCAGGATAGGAGCGGACCGGAGCGCCCCACGAGTTTTGAAAATTTCGCAAGATTTGTCAACCGGCGCCAAAGTTATTTCAAATAGAATGTTGCGGATTTCTTATGGAAAATAGGTCCTAACTATAACTATCTACTGGCGACCGCCAGTAGATAATATATATATATAACATTGGTTTCAGGGTTAAAAAACCTTTGAAATTCACTGAAAAAAACATTGGTTTCAGGAACGTTATAGTTAGTTGGACATTTCACTCGTACAAAACCAGAGAAATTCGGCCGTTATAGTTAAGTGAGCTAACTATAACTCGGGCCCCCGCAATGCACTGCTGATGACGTCACATATTACATCATTCATGACATGGTCAGTGACATCACTGATGACATCTCAAATGACATCACTGATGACATCATCCAGTGACTGTGTGTTTCTGTAAAGTTTAAATATGTTTTATATATGTTAATGCCAAGGTGTATTGAAGAATGAGTGGGTGTATGAGTGTCTGAATGGATGATTTAGTAGGTGCGTGACTGATTGTATAAGTGAGTGATTAAACGTGTCTTACTGAATGGATGGGTTAGTGACTAAACTGTGTGAATGTCTGTATCAGTCTGTTAGTTGGTGTGTAAGCGGCTGCATGGGTTGGTGAGTAGCTACATGAGTGTATATATGGGTTATTGATTGGTTGTCTGAGTATCTGTATGGGTGCCTGAGTGTCTGTGTGGGTGGGTGGGGTGTGTGACTCTGTGCAGAGATGTGTGAGTGGGTGATTCACTGGGTGCATGGGTTCAAGACTGCATGTGTGAAGGGCTGTATGGGTGGGTGAGTGTGTGTATGGGTGTGTTGGTGAGTGAATAGATGTCTCAGTGATACATGTGTGAGTAACTACATGTGTGAAAGGCAGTATATGTGAGTGTTGGTGTATATAAATGACTATATGTGAGAGTGAGTGATTGTGAGAGTGGCTGTATGGATGAGTGTGTGCTTGTATCAGTGATTGTATAAGAGAGTAAGTATGTGTTAGTATCTGTATGAATAAGTGATGTGGTGTGTGTATAACTGTATAGCTGAGTAAATGGGAGTGTGATTGATTCTTTGCATGACTGACTAGGTGTGTGAGTAACTCTATGGATGAGTGGCGGTGTGTGAGTGTCTGTATAGGTGTATGAGTGCATATGATAGTGCTGTATTGATGAGTGACTGCATGTATGAGTGACTGTATGGGTGAATGAGTGGATGTGTGTGTAGACCTAGGAATCAGTGAGTGGGTATGTAGTAACTGGTATTTGTGTGTCTATGGTTTCGAAAATGGTAGTCTGTATTTTAGAGTGGGTGTATCAAAGGCTATATTAGGGTATGAGGAGGTGCATCAGATTAACCACGTGGATGATGTCATCAGTGATGTCATCAGTGATGTCATTTGAGATGTCATCAGTGATGTCACTGACCATGTCATGAATGATGTAATATGTGACGTCATCAGCAGTGCATTGCGGGCGCGAGTTATAGTTAGCTCAACTAACTATAACGGCCGAATTTCTCTGGTTTTGTACGAGTGAAATGTCCAACTAACTATAACGTCCCTGAAACCAATGTTTTTTCAGTGAATTTCAAAGGTTTTTTAAATGCTAATTACTAACTATAACTTCCCTGAAACCAATGGTTTTTTCAGTGAATTTCAAAGGTTTTTTAAATGCTAATTTCTAACTATGCCAACAGAGATAGGACCGTGCAGAAAGAGGAAGAAAGGCGCAGAAACAAGCAAGAGAAATGCAGAAAGTGGCAACAGAACTCCAGAAAGACGAAGAAAAGTGCAGAACGAAGCAAGAGATATGCAGAAAGAACCAACAGAGGTGCAGAAAGAGGCCTTGTTGCAAAGTCATCCTGTGCCCCCAACTTTTTTCTGACTGGTACTGGTGGTAACTGACTCTGACTAACCAGGCCCTGAGCCAGTGCTATGCTAAAAGACACTTAGAATACAGTGAAAACACCTACATACACTAGGGTACACTATGGGTTGGATTACCCCTGTGGTTGGCATGACCTCCCCTGTAAGGCCCTAGTACATAATAGGGCAGGGGGATTAAAACTACCTCTAAGTCAGAGGTGCAGAAAGAGGCAAGATAAGTGCATAAAGAAGTAACAGAGGTGCTTAAAGAGGCAAGAGGGGTACAGAAAGAGGCAAGAGAAGTGCAGAAAGAAGCAACAGAGGTGCCGAAAGAGGCAAGAGAGGTGCACAAACAGGCAAGAAAGGTACAGAAAGAGGGAAAAGGGGTGCAGAAAGAGGTAAGAGGGATACAGAAATTTGTACGAGAGGTGCAGAAAGAACCAAGAGCAGTACAGAAAGAAGCAAGAGAAGTGCAGAAAGAAGCAAGAGAGGTGGAGAAATAGGGAAGAGGGTTACAGAAAGTGGCATGAGGGATGCAGAAATTTGCAAAAGAGTTGCAGAAAGAAGCAAGAGCAGTGCGAAAGAACAAACAGAGGTGCAAAAAGAGGCAGTCTCTCTCAGTCAGTCAGTCTCTCTCAGTCAGTCAGTCTCTCAGTCAGTCAGTCTCTCTCAGTCAGTCTCTCTCTCAGTCAGTCAGTCTCTCTCTCAGTCAGTCTCTCTCAGTCAGTCTCTCTCTCTCTGTCAGTCTCTCTCAGTCAGTCAGTCTCTCTCTCTGTCAGTCAGTCTCTCTCAGTCAGTTAGTCTCTCTCAGTCAGTCTCTCTTAGTCAGTCAGTCTTTCTCAGTCAGTCAATCTCACTCAGTCAGTCTCTCTCTCTCTCAGTCAGTCTCTCTCAGTCAGTCAGTCTCTCTCTCTCTGTCAGTCTCAGTCAGTCAGTCTCTCTCTCAGTCAGTCAGTCTCTCTCCCTGTCAGTCACTCTCTCTCTCAGTCAGTCAGTCTCTCTCTCAGTCAGTCAGTCTCTCTCTTAGTCAGTCAGTCTCTCTCTCTCAGTCAGTCTCTCTCAGTCAGTCAGTCAGTCTCTCTCTGTCAGTCAGTCTCTCTCTCTCTGTCAGTCTCAGTCAGTCAGTCTCTCTCTCAACTCAGTGGCATTTATTTTATCTATTTCAGAAGGATGAATGGACCCTCCAGGATTAGAACCTGTGACCATGAGGTCAAACACAAGCCCCTGCAGTGGACGTATTAGTCCACTAAGCCACCAGAACAGGCCTGTATAAAATTAATCTCACTTTAACCCTAATTTCTGGGCTAATAAAATGATGAGGGTTTTAAACAGTGCCCTGCAATCTTGGAAGGGTTCTATAAATAGCCCGATTTTTTAAAGGAGAGGACCAGCAACAACCCAAAGATGACCGGCTCATCACCCTCCTAAAGAATGGCTTTCCACAAGGTACAGACACATCCACAAATATCTTGGCACTCGATTATAATCGACAAGATGACAACAAGTAACCAACAGACTTATCTGTGCTTTGTGGATTTCAAGTACACAACGCACCCTTCTTTGGAATGTTATTTTGGGGCATACCTCCATGCTTTTTAAAAGCAATACCTCCATGCCTTTTAAAAGCAATACAGGTGCTCTACACTGAAACCTGGATAAGAATATAAATCAGTCATGGCATTTCTCTATCGAAGAAAATATATACCAATCAGGGCCTAAATCAAGGGTTGTGCTGGCACCGTACATAGTTCATTTATTTTTGACCAACATATCCCCAGCTCTGAATGAGGTAAATTCTTGTGCCCCTATGTTAGGATGTTTCCACATTTCTAATTTGTTGTACGCGGACAATGTTGACCTACAGCATCTTATTGACAAACTCTTCAGCTACTCGATAAACAACTGCAAGACGATAAATAAAAATAAAAAAACTAAAGTCATGGCTGTAAGAAATTGAATACAGAAAAAGTTAAGTGTGTTTTTAACAAGTTCAATAACTGAAATGTGTAAATGACTAGAAATATCTTGGTGTCCTATTTGATGACAAAGGCTCTTTTCGGCCATATATAAGCTCGAGCTTCAATTCAAGGGCAGCTCACCAGCATGCACTGCTAAAAGCCAACAAAAGCGAATCATGCCAATTACGAGAAGTGAGTGTGAAAACAGCATTCTAGTCCAGCACTGCAGGTACCAATTAGCTGCATTCTATGCGTGCTGCTTTACATCTCACAATGGCACTCAGATATGAGATGCTAGTAACAAAGTCTATCCGAGCAGATCATCCCGACCACTTCTGTCACCAAACATGCCTTCTCAGGACCATGAACTGTAAACGAAATATCAGACTGGACCACCCAGTGCAGTAACCATATAAATAGATCACGATACAAAAAGACCTGCACAGTTGCTCAAAGCTGCGTGAAAAACTGTGAAGTGCACAATTGTCTCAACCTAATATAAACTTATTTTGACTTGTACTTATGTTGGTTGTCTATTTACTTATATACTATTGCGCGACCTCCTCTGATGTGTCTGTAAAACTTACCTTTTGTCCCAAAGTTTTGTACTGAATTTTGACCTCCTGTTCTGAATTTTTGGCCTGAATTTTAACCCTTTGTCCTGAATTTTTACACTCCCCGTCCTGAATTTGCACCCATGCCAGTTGGTCACCCTAGGCCCGCTGGCGCCATTGACACGAGTGATGCAGGGGTGTTGAGACAGGAGACGATGTGGTCTGTGTGTGTGTGCGTGTGTGTGCGTGTGTGTGATTGAGGCAGAAAGGTGTGTATGTGTAAATGCGTGTGTCTTTAGTGTGCATAAGGACACATTAAATAGGTGTATGTGTACAATTATTCAAATGCATCAACACAGAAGCTTTAGGGGCGTGCACATTTAATGTCATGATAAGCCCGGGTTCTAGAGTGATGCCGGAGAGTTCGTGTACACAAAGCATGTTTTCAATATACTTAGGGCGACCAGGTTTTGAAACCCCAAAACTGGAACATTCCACAATTATAGAATTGGACTACATTTTTCCCTTGATCGAAGTGCATGGACTCATTTAGCTGACATCCCTCACCAACACAGATAATCTGGCACCAAGGGGAATTAAATGCAACTTTTAAACACAATATCTTCAGTGTTAACTAAACTGCTGTCTGTTAAGTTCTGGAATACATGAAAACCAGGACATGTGCTAAATTAAGTGAAAATTGTCAAGACACGTGTCGAAACTGGGACTGTCCCGGCAAATCTGATACGTTTTGTCTACCTGTTTCGGTCATTGTGTGGGCTAAGGAAGAGGAGCATGGTCAACCGAAGCAGCCATGTGTGCTTTAAGACAGTGGAAATGAGAGATCTGTTCATGAAGGCCTACGTTGTGCATTAATGCTAGGGTCTGAGAGAGAGAAAATGGCACATATCTCTGGGGTGTAAAGAAAGAAGGCCTGCTGTAAGAGGGAGCGCATTGGAACATTTCATAGGCCCACCTCTCCCACCCATCCTAAATGTCCCTTCCACAAGGCAAGCTTTTTTACAGGTTGATTGATTGACTATGCTGGGAGTTCTGGAAAGTTCAAACAAGAAACAAAATTTATATTTTCTCCTCCCTTCCCAAAGGATCAGTGGTAGAAGAGGGGGCAGCAGCATCAAAGCATCAATCCATTCCTTCTGTGCACCTTTGTCCCTGGCCATCCTCTGCCTGCATAGATAATTTGCAGAGAAATCCACTATTGGTGCACTCAGTGGAATGCAAGGAGAGTTGCCCTTGAGATTGAAGTGTGGATTTTCTATGTAATCCTCACTTTACCACCATCTGAAAGAAAGGTCTGGGGTTCTTTTTCTAGGCGTCTTTCATAATGGAACAAGCCAAGCTTCTAAAGGTAAGTGTGGAGAAGCTTCTGCTCACATGGGCCCTAATAAACATCCTTTGCGTCTTGCACCAGTGACCAGACAATTGGGCATCTACATTTTCACTTTTTCTTTTAGGTCAGTTCAAACGCAATTCTTAAACTTGTTTTTATAGTGAAAACGTAATGGTATGCTGGCCAGAAAGTGAAAATGCTGGTGCAAAATTGCCCAGTCACCAGGGAATACCTGCTCAGTCACTGTTCCAGTGCATGTAAGACTGAGCCCTTTGTGTTTTTTAGAATTACTTTCAGAATTATTATTTCATGCATTAGAACTGTACAAACTACTGCCAGTTCTTTAATAGCTAGTCTGCTTTCACTAGGGGCCTGTGAACGTTATTTAGAATTGAATAATATATGCATGTATTTTGTGGCATCTGTTGTTCGAAAAGTGTGTATTTGCACATTCATTGGCATACAAATGCACCAACCAAAAGAGGATTTGATGTGACCTAATGCACAACATTACTCCTTCTAACTAAGGTCTCCCTACAACCACATGCACTATCAACTATGCACGCTGGTCCCAGCTTGCAATTAAATATTCAAGGCAATGACTCACAACCAATCAGAAATGCTACAAGGCATGCAAGTTCTGGAATATAACAATTCAGACAAGGTGAATTCAATGGTACAGATCCGCTACAGTGGCAGCAATGCAGTAGACCAATACAATATTATATAGGAGCTATTGGCATGAGAAATATAAGTGGTAGCAGAACCTGTGAACTAGTGCATCAAAAACAAAGCTGTCATGAGTTATAGGTTCGGAGTTCTTCACGGAAATTAACTCTACCTGTTTCGACTGATAAATAGTTAATAGGGAAGTGTGCAGCAGGAAAAGAGATTCTTTCATTATTGTGTAACATTAGCCAAGTGATGACAACTTAGGTTTAAAGTCCTGCAGAGCTAACAGTTGTTTTCCTGTGCAAATTGCATGATCATTTCACAACGTACAACGGTTCCACTGAGATATGAAGTCATCCTGTAGTATTTAACTCCCTGTGTCCTGAGCCATATCAAACACATTGAGCAATTCAACCAACTCCTCTGTTTGTGAGCTGTAATGCTAGTCCTTAGGGTTTTGTGTATGTGTTTATGTATGTATCACTCCTGATTCTAGGGTGGTGCTCCCCCAGACACGTGGAGACTCTGTCTCTATGTATGTCTGTCCATCCTGCCATTCATCAGTCAGTCCAACAGTTAGTCAGTCAGTTAGTCAGTCAGTCAGTAAGTCAGTCAGTCTGTCTGTCTGTCTGTCTGTCTGCCTGTCTGCCTGCTTGCCTGCCTGCCTGTCTGTCTGTCTGTCTGTCTATCTATCTATCTGTTTTCATTCAGCTCTCATATCTCGTGATTTTTTAATGTTTCTTCCTCTGGCCCGTCTCTTTATTCCTCTGGCTCCTGTTGTTTTTCTGTTTTCCCAACTTTCTCCCTTTTATTCTGCAGTTCCATCCCAATTGTTTGCTCTTCTGGCTCCCTGTTCCATTTTTAACACTGCCCCTTTTCACAACACCTTCATGTATATTTGTTCTCCATACTTATCCTCCTCCTTTCTCTCATCTCCCTGCCTTACATTTATTTGTTTCCTTCCTTTTCCACTCCTTTTGCTCTTTATTGTTGCTCCATCTTTCCACTCCCATTCTTTTGTCTGTTGGCTCCTATCTTTCCTTCATTTCCTCCGTCCCCTTTCTTGTGCCCTGTTTTTACTCCTCACTTTTCAATTCCATTTTCCCTTCAGCCCCAAGGCTCGCCCTCTTGCCTATTTCCTTTGTCTTTCTCATTTCATCTTCCTTTTCCTTGGCGCTCCCTTTCCTCCCTTCTTAGACCTGCCCCTACCTGTTCTCTTTCACCCCTCAAACCTCCCTCTTCTCTCTCTCTCCAGGCCCTTCCTAGCTCTCTCTTAGTATTGCTCCCCTCCGGTGCGGGTCCTGAATGTCGTAAGGGAATATCTTTATGCCATAATATCTTAGCAATAATATAGAAGCGAAAAATAACAACAGGTAAATATGAGTGGATTTTCTACACCTATCTCCACACCTGTGTTCCTTAAAGATATGTATCGTTAAGGTGCAGAGATGTGGAGCTACGAATAGTAAATCTATACTTCCCTATATAGCACTTCCTTTTGAATTTTTGTCCTCCATATTTTGGGTACGGCATTAAGGAGTAACAATATTCTCAATATTCTAGACTCCAACTCTCTCCTCCCAGCTCCTTCCCTTCTCTCTTCCCTCCTGACACCTCTCATCCGCCTCTTTTCTTGTCTTCGCTCAATTTCCCCCTTTCTTGTCACCCTCCTTTCCCCCTTTTCTCAGTTCTATTTTCCTTCCTCTGTGTGTCATTTTTCTTGCCTTTCTCCCTTTTCACAATCAATATTCTCGCACTGCCTCTCGCACATTTCCTTCGCCTCTACCTCCCTTCTCTCTCGCCCTCTTCCAGATTTAGCTGCTTTGTCATAGCAGGAGATATCTGCACCTCGGAGGCTTCACGGCTGAGGGCGGAGGTGGGGGTTGGGATGCATAGTTATAAAATATAATTAGAAATCACGGAGCGTTTCTTCAGAGCAGTTAAGCCTTCGTTCTGCTCAGCATAACCTGAGCTGTGATTTCCGGCTGCCATGCCATCTCTGCAGCTTCTGCACCTCGTGCCCCCTCCGGGCCATCTGGCACCCTGTGACTCCGCCTGGCACTGCGAGCGAGCTCTGCCCGGAAGGACTAGCAGCAGCAGTATGTCTCCAAGGTGGGATGCATATTTATAAAATATAATTAGAAATCACGGAGCGTTTCTTCAGAGCAGTTAAGCCTTCGTTCTGCTCAGCATAACCTGAGCTGTGATTTCCGGCTGCCATGCCATCTCTGCAGCTTCTGCACCGTGTGCCCCCTCCGGGCCAACTGGCACCCCGTGACCCTGCCTGGCACTGCGAGCGAGCTCTGCCCGGAAGGACCAGCAGCAGCAGTATGTCTGTCAGAAAGGAGTAGTTAAGGGAGTCCGTGCCTGGCAGAGGAGAGTCTATGCATATATATATTTTACTTCATGCGAGGCACAAGATGGCTGCCAACACTTCCTGGTTTGAAGTGTTGGCAGCCAATTAGAGCCAAGCTCGTGCTGGGGGTTAGGCTCCACCCACATATATAAAGATATTTTTCCTTTAATATCTCAAAAACTACTAAACGGATTTACACCATTTAAAAAAAGGGCTCTTTTTGAACCAAGGACTACCTTTTTGCCAAATTTGGTGTAATTCCGTTCCGCAGTTCGGGCTGTAGCCTTGGCTAAAGTTTCCTATGGGAAATTGATTTTCCGACCTCTATTTTTTTAATTTCTCAGGAACTACTGAACAGATTTACACCATTTAACAAAAAGGACTCTTTCTGAACCAAGGGCTACCTTTTTGCCAAATATGGTGTAATTCCGTTCAGCACTTCGGGCTGTAGCCGTGTCTAAAGTTTCCTATGGAAATTAACATGGAGAAAACACGTTTTGGGACCCCCCTTTTTTCTCGGCCCCCGTTTGGCGAATCACCCCAAAACTTTCAAGACAGGAGCTGACCGGAGCGCCCCACTAGTTTTGAAAATTTCGCGAAGATTCGTCAGCCGACGCTAAAGTTATTGGAAAAAATAAATGCTTTTCCTATGGAAAATAGGTCCTAACTATAACTACCTACTGGCGACCGCCAGTAGGTAATATATACACACACATATATATATATATTCACTGAAAAAACCATAGGTTTCAGACACGTTATAGTTAGAAATTAGCATTTAAAAACCTTTGAAATTCACTGAAAAAACTATAGGTTTTAGGGACAGTTATAGTTAGTTGGACATTTCACTCGTACAAAACCATAGAAATTCCCCCGTTATAGTTAGTTCAGCTAACTATAACTCGCGCCCCCGCAATGCACTGCTGATGACGTCACATATTACATCACTCATGACATGGTCAGTGACATCACTGATGACATCACTGATGACATCTCAAATGACATCATCCAGTGACTGTGTGTTTCTGTAAAGTTTAAATATGTTTAATATATATAGGGAAAGGCGTATTGAAGAATGAGTGGGTGTATAAGTGTCTGAATGGATGATTTAGTACGTGCATGACTGACTCTACAAGTGAGTGATTAAACGTATCTTACTGAATGCATGGGTTAGTGACTAAACTGTGTGAATGTCTGTATCCGTCTGTCTGTTGGTGTGTAAGTGGATGCATGGATTTGCGAATAGCTACATGAGTGTCTATATGGGTTATTGATTGGTTCTCTGAGTATCTGTATGGGTGCCTGAGTGTTTGTGTGGGTGGGGTGTGTGTGACTCTGTACATAGATGTGTGAGTGGGTGATTCACTGGGTGAATGATTTCAAGAGTGCATCTGTGATGGACTGCTTGGGTGGGTGAGTGTGTGTATGGGTGTGTTAGTGAGTGAATGTATATCTCAGTGGTACATGTGAGAGTAACTACATATGTAAAAGGCAGTATATATATGTGTTAGAGTATTTAAATGGCTATAAGTGAGAGTGTGTGATTGTGAGAGTGGCTGTATGGATGCGTGTGTGCTTGTATCAGTTATTGTATAAGAGCGTAAGAATGTGCTAGTATTTGTATGAGTAAGTGAGCTGGTGTGTGTATAACTGTATAGGTGAGTAAATGGGTGTGTGATTAATTTTTTGCATGACTGACTAGGTGTGTGAGTACCTCTATGGATGAGTGGCGGTGTGTGAGTATTTATATAGGTGTATGAGTGCATATGATAGTCCTGTACTGAGTGACTGTAAGTATGAGTGACTGTACGGGTGAGTGAGTAGATGTGTGTGTGTAGACCTAAGAATCAGTGAGTGGGTATGTAGTTATTGGTATTGGAGTGTGTAGGTTTTGAGAATGGCAGTCTGTAATTTAGACTGGGTGTATCAAACGTTATATTAGGGTGTGAGAAGATGCATGAAATTATCACATGGATGATGTCATCAGTGATGTCATCAGTGATGTCATTTGAGATGTCATCAGTGATGTCATCAGTGATGTCACTGACCATGTCATGAGTGATGTAATATGTGATGTCATCAGCAGTGCATTGCGGGGGCACGAGTTATAGTTAGCTGAACTAACTATAACGGGGGAATTTCTATGGTTTTGTACGAGTGAAATGTCCAACTAACTATAACTGTCACTAAAACCTATGTTTTTTCAGTGAATTTCAAAGGTTTTTTAAATGCTAATTTCTAACTATAATGTGTCTGAAACCTATGGTTTTTTCAGTGAATTTCAAAGGTTTTTTAAATGCTAATTTCTAACTATAACATGCCTGAAACCTATGGTTTTTTAAGTGAATTTCAAAGGTTTTTTAAATGCTAGTTTCTAACCATGCCTACAGAGGTAGGACATGTGAAGAAAGAAGAAAAAACGCACAGAAAGAAGCAAAAGAAATGCAGAAAGAAGCAACAGAAGTACACAAAGACGAAGAAAAGTGCAGGAAGAAGCAAAAGATGGGCAGAAAGAACCAACAGAGGAGCAGAAAGAGGCCTTGTTGCAAAATCATCCTGTGCCCACAACTTTTTCTGACGGGTACTGGTGGTCACTGACTCTGACTAACCAGAGCCAGTGCTATGCTAAAAGACACTTAGAATACAGTGAAAACACCTACATACACTAGGGAACACTATGCGTTGGGGTACCCCTGTGATTAGCATGACCTCCTCTGTAAGTCCCTAGTACATAATAGGGCAGGGGGATTAAAACTACCTCTTAAAATGCGCTACGGGGCGCGTTTGCACAGTGGTGAAGGGAGGGGGGGCCTGAGGTGACATGTGTGCAAGCGCGCCCCGTGGCGCGTTTTAAGTTGCGGGATTAAGTCCCCTTGAATCCTGAGGGTCCCTGGGGCCCAACTAGCCCACCAGGTACCTACAGTTTGCACCACAGAGCTGAGTTGCAGAGAGGCGTTCCGAGGCCACACACCTTTTTCTACTCTCTGCAACGCAACTCTGTTGTGCTTACTGAAGGTACCTGGTGGGCTAGTTGGCCCCCAAGGTCCCTCAGGATTCAAGGGGAATTAATTCCCCAACTTAAAACGCACCACAGGGCGTGTTTGCGCACATGTCACCTGAGGCCCCGCCCCTCCCTTCACCACTGTGCAAACGCGCCCCGTGGCGCATTTTAAGTTGGGGGATTAGGTCACCTTGAATCCTGAGGGTCTCTGAGGCCCAACTAGCCCACCAGGTACTTCCAGTAAGCACCACAGGCCTGCGTTGCAGAGAGGTGGTCCGAGGCCACGCCCCTTTTACACCTCTCTGCAACGCAGCTCTGTGGCGCTTACTGGAGGTACCTGGTGGGCTAGTTGGACCCCAGGGACCCTCAGGATTCAAGGGGACTTAATCCCTAACTTAAAACACGCCACAGGGCGTGTTTGCACACATGTCACCTCAGGCCCCGCCCTCCCTTCACCACTGTGCAAACGCGCCCGTGGTGCGTTTTAAGTTGGGGGATTATGTCACCTTGAATCCTGAGGGTCCCTGGGGCCCAACTAGCCCACCAGGTACTTCCAGTAAGCGCCACAGGCCTGCGTTGCAGAGAGGTGTAAAAAGGGGCGTGGCCTGGACCACCTTTCTGCAACGCAGCCCTGTGGCGCTGACTGGAGGTACCTGGTGGGCTAGTTGGCCCCCAGGGACCCCCAGTATTGAAGGGGAATTAATTCCCCATTTTAGAACGCGCCACGGGGCGCGTTTGCAGAGTGGTAAAGGAAAAGGGCGGGGCCTGCGGCACAATAGTTTTTTTTTTTGAAGGGGGGCTGTGTGGCCCCCCTTCCTTTTTCCTTTTTTTGGGCCCTGGGGACCCCATCCCCCAGGGCCTTACCCCTTTTTAAAAAATTTTTTTTAAAAGTAAACGGGAAGGGGGCCGCGTGGCCCCACTCCCGTGGCCGATTCCGGCCCCGGGGACCCCATCCCCCGGGGCATGGCCATACTTTTTTTTATTTTTTTAAGGAGGGGGGCTGCGTGGCCCCCCTCCTGAGGCCTCCTTTTGCCCCGGGGACCCCATCCCCCGGGGCAGCCCTTTTTTTTTGTTTTTGTTGTTTTGGGGAGGGGGGCCGCGTGGCCCCCCTCCCGGGCCACTCCTTCCCCGGGGACCCCATCCCCCCACGGTCCCCCCGGCTCCCCGCATCCTGTGGGACCTGGCATTGCTTTTCCACATGGGGAGCTGCTGACATGCAGCTCCCCATGTGGAAAAGCAATCTGCTTTGCTTCATTGAAGCGAGAGCAGGTTTCCCTGCTCTCGTTTCACTGAAGCAAAGCAGTTTGCAATGACAGGGCGGGAGCCGCGAAGCTCCCGCCCTGTCATTGCAAACAGCAGTGTCCCGGGGGTGGGCACCCGGGGACACTGCAGGAGCCGGCCCTGGGGGGTGGCGGTCCCCAGGGCCATCACAGGCTCCATGAGGGGGGCCGCGCTCGAGCCCCGCACACAGGTTTATTTTTTTTTTAAAACAGAAGCCCCGGGGGGTGGCGGTCCCCGGGGCTGCAGGGGGGCCGTGTGCCCCCGCAAATAATTAATGAAAGCCCCGGGGGGTGGCGGTCCCCGGGGCTTGGAGGGGCCTTGGAGGCCCCCCACACATTTAAAAATTAGCCCCGGGGGTGGCTGTCCCCGGGGCTGTGGGGGGCTGCGTGCCCCCGCAACTCATAAATCAAGCCCCGGGAGGTGGCGGTCCTCGGGGCAGTGTGGGGGGGATTGGGGCCCCCCACACATTTTTTCAGTGCCCCCGGGACTTGGCCCACCCGGGGGCTTTTTCAATACGAAGCGCGGGAGCCCGCGCTTCGTTTTTTTTCATTTTCGGCCGAAATTCGCGCTGGGTGCGCGAATCTTGCCGATTTAAAAAAAAAATGCTTTTTTTGGCCCTGGGGGTCCTTGTGGGACCCCCTAAGCAGGCCTAGGGGGTCAGGGTGTTTCTACCCTGCCCCCTTTTTGCGTTTTGCACACTTGTTTCTGTGATTTCTTGTGCCTCGGTTCTACCGAGGCACAAGATGGCTGCCAACACTTCCTGGTTTGGAGTGTTGACAGCCAATTAGCATACAGCTCGTGATCGGGAGGGTGCGCGGATCCTCCGCGGCCATAGATATATATGTGTTTTTACTTTTGATTTTCTCAGCAACTACTGAACGGATTTACACCATTTAACAAAAAGGGTTCTTTCTGAACCAAGAACTACCTCTTTGCCAAATTTGGTATAATTCCGTTCAGCAGTTCGGGCTGTAGCCGTGTCTAAAGTTTCCTATGGAAAATTGCATGGGGAAAACACGTTTTGGGACCCCCCTTTTTTCTCGGCCCCCGCTTGCCGAATCACCCCGACACTTTCAGGATAGGAGCGGACCGGAGCACCCCACGAGTTTTGAAAATTTCGCGAAGATTCGTCAACCGGCGCCAAAGTTATTTGAAATAGAATGTTGTGAATTTCCTATGGAAAATAGGTCCTAACTATAACTATCTACTGGCGACCGCCAGTAGATAATATATACACACACATATATATATATATATATATATATTCACTGAAAAAACCATAGGTTTCAGGCACGTTATAGTTAGAAATTAGCATTTAAAAAACCTTTGAAATTCACTGAAAAAACCACAGGTTTCAGGCACGTTATAGTTAGAAATTAGCATTTAAAAAACCTTTGAAATTCACTGAAAAAACCATAGGTTTTAGGGAAAGTTATAGTTAGTTGGACATTTCACTCGTAGAAAACCATAGAAATTCCCCCGTTATAGTTAGTTCAGCTAACTATAACTCGCGTCCCCGCAATGCACTGCTGATGACGTCACATATTACATCACTCATGACATGGTCAGTGACATCACTGATGACATCACTGATGACATCTCAAATGACATCACTGATGACATCACTGATGACATCATCCATGTGATAATTTCATGCATCTTCTCACACCCTAATATAACCTTTGATACACCCACTCTAAATTACAGACTGCCATTCTCAAAACCATAGACACTCTAGCACCAATAACTACATACCAACTCACTGATTCTTAGGTCTACACACACATCCAGTCACTCACCCGTACAGTCACTCATACTTACGGTCACTCAGTACAGGACTATCATATGCACTCATACTATTAGATAGACACTCACACACCGCCACTCATCCATAGAGGTACTCACACACCTAGTCAGTCATGCAAATAATTAATCACACTCCCATTTACTCACCTATACAGTTATACACACACCAGCTCACTTACTCATACAAATACTAGCACATTCTTACGCTCATATACAATCACTGATACAAGCACACACTCATCCATACAGTCACTCTCACAATCACACACTCTCACTTATAGCTATTTATATACTCCAACACACATATATACTGCCTTTCACATATGTAGTTACTCACACATGTACCACTGAGACATACATTCACTCACTAACACACTCTTACACACACTCACCCACCCATACAGTCTATCACAGATGCACTCTTGAAACCATCCACCCAGTGAATCACCCACTCACACATCTATGCACAGAGTCGCACACACCCCACCCACACAAACACTCAGGCACCCATACAGATACTCAGACAACCAATCAATAACCCATATAGACACTCATGTAGGTATTCACAAACCCATGCAGCCGCTTACACACCAACAGACAGACGGATAGGCATTCACACAGTTTAGTCACTAACCCTTGCATTCAGTAAGATACGTTTAATCACTCACTTATAAAGTCAGTCACGCACCTACTAAATCATCCATTCAGACACTTATACACCCACTCATTCTTCAATACGCCTTTCCCTATATTAAACATATTTAAACTTTACAGAAAAACACAGTCACTGGATGATGTCATCAGTGATGTCATTTGAGATGTCATCAGTGATGTCATCAGTGATGTCACTGACCATGTCATGAGTGATGTAATATGTGACTTCATCAGCAGTGCATTGCGGGCGCGAGTTATAGTTAGCTGAACTAACTATAACGGGGGAATTTCTATGGTTTTGTACGAGTGAAATGTCCAACTAACTATAACTTTCCCTAAAACCTGTGGTTTTTTCAGTGAATTTCTAAGGTTTTTTAAATGCTAATTTCTAACTATAACGTGCCTGAAACCTATGGTTTTTTCAGTGAATTTCAAAGGTTTTTTAAATGCTAATTTCTAACTATAACGTGCCTGAAACCTATGGTTTTTTCAGTGAATTTCAAAGGTTTTTTAAATGCTAGTTTCTAACTATGCCTACAGAAGTAGGACATGTGAAGAAAAAAGAAAAAACGCACAGAAGGAAGCAAAGCAAATGCAGAAACAAGCAACAGAAGTCCACAAAGACGAAGAAAAGTGTAGGAAGAAGCAAGACATGTGCAGAAAGAACCAACAGAGGAGCAGAAAGAGGCCTTGTTGCAAAATCATCCTGTGCCCACAACTTTTTCAGACGGGTACTGGTGGTAACTGGCTCTGACTAACCAGGGCTAGAGCCAGTGCTATGCTAAAAGACACTTAGAATACAGTGAAAACACCTACATACACTAGGGAACACTATGCGTTGGGGTACCCCTGTTATTAGCATGACCTCCTCTGTAAGTCCCTAGTACATAATAGGGCAGGGGGATTAAAACTAAGTAACTAACTTGTCACATGAGGCCCTACCCCCTCTCTTCACCACTGTGCAAACACGCCCTGTGGCGTGTTTTAAGTTGGGGATTAAGTTCCCTTCAATCCTGAGGGTCCCTGGAGGCCAACTAGCCCACCAGGTACCTCCAGTAAGCACCACAGAGCTGCGTTGCAGAGAGGTGGTCCGAGTCCACGCCCCTCTTTACACCTCTCTGCAACGCAGCTCATGGGAGCTTACCGGAGGTACCTGGTAGGCTAGTTGGACCCCAGGAACCCTCAGGATTCAAGGGGACTTAATCCCCCAACCTACAATGCACCAGAGGGCCCGTTTGCACAGTGGTGATGGGAGGGGGTGGGCCTGATGTGACAAGTGTGCAAACGCGCCCCGTGGTGCGTTTTAAATTGAGGGATTAAGTCCCCTTGAATCCTGAGGGTCCCTGAGGTCCAACTAACCCACCAGGTACCTCCTGTAAGCACCACAGAGCTGTGTTGCAGAGAGGTGGTCGGAGGCCACGCCCCTTTTTACACCTCTCTGCAGCGCAGCTCATGGGCGCTTACTGGAAGTACCTGGTGGGCTAGTTGTACTCCAGGGACCCTCAGGATTGAAGGGGACTTAATCCACCAACTTAAAACATGCCACAGGGCGTGTTTGCACACATGTCACCTGAGGCCCCGCCCCCTCCCTTCACCACTGTGCAAACGCACCCCGTGGTGCATTTTAAGTTGGGGGATAAAGTCCCCTTGAATCCTGAGGGTCCCTGGGGCCCAACTAGCCCACCAGGTACCTCCTGTAAGCACCACAGAGCTGCGTTGCAGAGAGGTGGTCGGAGGCCACGCCCCTTTTTACACCTCTCTGCAACGCAGCTCTGTGGCGCTTACTGGACGTACCTGGTGGGCTAGTTGGACTACAGGGACCCTCACGATTCAAGGGGACTTAACCCCCAACTTAAAACGCGCCACAGGGCGTGTTTGCACACATATCATCTCAGGCCCCGCCCCCTCCCTTCACCACTGTGCAAACACGCCCTGTGGCGCGTTTTAAGTTGGGGGATTAAGTCCCCTTGAACCCTGATGGTCCCTGGGGTCCAACTAGCCCACCAGGTACCTCCAGTAAGCGCCACAGAGCTGCGTTGCAGAGAGGTGTAAAAAGGGGCGTGGCCTGGACCACCTCTCTGCAACGCAGCCCTGTGGCGCTGACTGGAGGTACCTGGTGGGCTAGTTGGCCCCCAGGGACCCCCAGTATTGAAGGGGAATTAATTCCCCATTTTAAAACGCACCACGGGGCGCGTTTGCAGAGTGGTAAAGGAAGGGGGCGGGGCCTGCGGCACAATCGATTTTTTTTTTTTTTTAGAAGGGGGGCTGTGTGGCCCCCCTTCCTTTTTCCTTTTTTTGGGCCCAGGGACCCCATCCCCCAGGGCCTTACCCCTTTTTTATTTTTTTTTTAAAAAAGTAAACGGGAAGGGGGCCGCGTGGCCCCACTCCCGTGGCCGATTCCGGCCCCGGGGACCCCATCCCCCGGGGCATGGCCATACTTTTTTTTATTTTTTTAAGGAGGGGGGCTGCGTGGCCCCCCTCCTGAGGCCTCCTTTTGCCCCGGGGCAGGCCTTTTTTTTTTGTTTTGTTTTTTTGGGGAGGGGGGCCGCGTGGCCCCCCTCCCGGGCCACTACTTGCCCCGGGGACCCCATCCCCCGGGGCCGGCCCTATCCGTTGGGCACCGTGGGGGGGTCCCCAATTCCCCCACGGTCCCGCCGGCTCCCCGCGTCCTGCGGGAGCCGGCATTGCTTTTCCACACGGGGCGCTGCTAACTAAGCCTGGGCGTAGTTCGCGAAGTAGCGCTACGCGAAGCTACGCAAAGTGCAGTTCGCACTACGCGAGCTACCCGTAGCACTACGTGAACTGCGTAGTGCGCTGTTCGCAATGATTGCACAGTGCCGGATGCTTGTCCGCACTGTGCAATTATTGAAAACGGCATCTTGCACAGTGCGAGCTGTCTTTTACTGCCGCTCGAGTAGATTTTTACTCGAGCGGCAGCTTTCTCAACGCGGACTGGTAGTTTCTCATCGCGAGCGGTCGCGAGCATACGCGACCACTCGCAATGAGAAACCTGACTTCCCCGCGTTGAGAATCTCGCCGGGAGGTTTATTTTCCACGCTCGCGATCGGCAACTTGATGTTGCTGATCGCGAACGAGGAAAAAGTCTCGCCGGGATGTCATTTTGCTTGCTCGCGATCGCCAACTTGATGTTGAGGACCGCGAGCAAGCAAAAAATGACCGCTGCACTACGCTACGCTACGCTACGCTACACATGTTTGCACTGTGCTACGTGCAATTCGCGTTGTGCGAAGTAGCGCAAACTTCGCAAACTACGCGAGCGTAGCGTAGTGCTTTGCCCAGGGTTACTGCTAACATGCAGCTCCCCGTGTGGAAAAGCAATTTGCTTTGAATTTTGGAAGAGAGAGCAGGTTTCCTGCTCTCTCTTCCAAAATCCAAAGCAAGTTTGCTATGACAGGACGGGAGCCGCGAGGCTCCCGCCCTGTCATAGCAAACAGCAGTGTCCCGGGGGTAGGGGGGGGTGGTGGTCCCCAGGGCCATCACAGGCTCCAGGAGGGGGGCCGCGCAGCCCCCCTCCCAACATGTTCAAAGCCCCAGGGAGGTGGTGGTCCCCGGGGATTCGGGGGTCCGAAACGGACCCCCACTTTAAAATTCTTAGTGCCCCGGGGAAGTTCATTTCATTTTTTTTTTAAAAAGCCCTGGGGGGTGGCGGTCCCCGGGGCTGCGGGAGGGCCAAGTGCCCTCCCGCACCATTTTAAAATCAAAGCCCTGGGGGGTGGTGGTCCCCGGGGCTTGGGGGGGCCTTAGAGGCCCCCCCAACATTATTAATAAACCCCCGCATGCCCCCGGGACTTGGCCCACCCGGGGGCCAAATAACAACGAAGCGCGGGAGCCCGCGCTTCGGTTTTTTTTTTCACGGCGGGTTCCGCGGATCCAGCGCGCATCCCGCCGTTTAAAAAAAAATAAATGCTTTTTTTTGGCCCTGGGGGTCCTTGTGGGACCCCCTGAGCAGGCCTAGGGGGTCAGGGTGTTTCTACCCTGCCCCCTCTTTGCATTTTGCGCACTTGTTTCTCTGATTTCTTGTGCCTCGGTTCTACCGAGGCACAAGATGGCTGCCAACACTTCCTGGTTTGGAGTGTTGACAGCCAATTAGCATACAGCTCGTGATCGGGAGGGTGCACGGATCCTCCGCGGCCATAGATATATATGTGTTTTACTTTTGATTTTCTCAGCAACTACTGAACGGATTTACACCATTTAACAAAAGGGTTCTTTCTGAACCAAGAACTACCTCTTTGCCAAATTTGGTGTAATTCCGTTCAGCAGTTCGGGCTGTAGCCGTGTCTAAAGTTTCCTATGGAAAATTGCATGGGAAAACACGTTTTGGGACCCCCTTTTTCTTGGCCCCGCTTGCCGAATCACCCTGAAACTTTCAGGATAGGAGCAGACCAGAGCGACCCACGAGTTTTGAAAATTTTGCGAAGATTCATCAACCGGCGCCAAAGTTATTGGAAATAGAATGTTGTGAATTTCCTATGGAAAATAGGTCCTAACTATAACTATCTACTGGCGACCGCCAGTAGATAATATATATATATATATATATATATTATCTACTGGCGGTCGCCAGTAGATAGTTATAGTTAGGACCTATTATCCATAGGAAATCTGCGACATTCTATTTGAAATAACTCTTGCGCCGGTTGACGAATCTTCGCGAAAGCTTCCAACTTGTTGGGGCGCTCCGCTCCGCTCCTACCCTGAAAGTCTTGGGTTGATTCGTCAAGCGGGGGCCGAGAAAAAAGGGGGGTCCCAAAACGCGTTTTCCCCATTCATTTTTCCATAGGAACCTTTAGTCGCAGCTACAGCCCGAACTGCTGAACGGAATTACACCAAATTTGGCAAAGAGGTAGCCCTTGGTTCAGTGTCATGCCTTTTGCTTAAATGGTGTAAATCCGTTCAGTAGTTCCTGAGAAAATCAAAAGTAAAGTCACATATATATCTATGGGCGAGTAGGGTCCGCGTATCCTGAGCGCACCCTGCGCGCACCGTCCCGATCACGAGCTGCATGCTAATTGGTTGTCAAGTGGCTGTCAACACTCCAAATCAGGAAGTGTTGGCAGCCATTTTGTCCCTCGGTAGAACCGAGGGACAGAAACAAGTGCGCAAAGCGCAAAGGGGGCAGGGTAGAAACACCCTGACCCCTAGGTCTGCTCAAGGGGTCCCACAAGGACCCCCTGGGCAGAAAAGCATTTTTTTTTTTAAACGGCGGGATGCGCTTAGGTGCGCGGATCACGCCGATTAAAAAAAAAAAAAAGCACAAGAAACAAGTGCGCAAAACGCACAAAGGGGGCAGGGTAGAAACACCCTGACCCCTAGGTCTGCTCAGGGGTCCCACAAGGACCCCCTGGGCAGAAAAAGCATTTTTTTTTCCCAAAATCGGCGGGATGCGCTTAGGGTGCGCGGATCCCACTGATTTAAAAAAAAAACACAAGAAACAAGTGCGCAAAACGCACAAAGGGGGCAGGGTAGAAACACCCTGACCCCTAGGTCTGCTCAGGGGTCCCACAAGGACCCCTGGGCAGAAAAAGCAAAAAAAAAAAAAAAAAAAAGACCGGCATCGTGCCGAGGCCCCGCCCTCCCTGCAGCAGTCTGCAAACGCGCCCCCTGGCGCGTTTTAAGAAGGGGAAGTATCCCCTTGAATACTGGGGGTCCCTGGGGCCAACTAGCCCACCAGGAACCTCCGGTATGCGCCAGGGGCTGCGTTGCAGAGAGGTGTACAGAGGCCATGCCCCTTTTACACCTCTCTGCAACGCAGCTCTGTGGCGCTTTTTGGAGGTACATGGTGGGCTAGTTGGACTCCAGGGACCCTCAGTATTCAAGGGGACTTAATCCCCCAACTTAAAACGCGCCACGGGGCACGTTTGCACAGTGGTGAAGGGAGGGGCGGGCTTCAGGTGACATGTGTGCAAACAGGCCCCGTGGCGCATTTTAAGATGGGGAATGAAATCCCCTTCAATCCTGAGGGTCCCTGGGGTGAACTAGCCCACCAGGTACATCCAGAAAGCGCCACAGAGCTGCGTTGCAGAGAGGTGCAAAAGGGGCGTGGCCTCTGAACACCTCTCTGCAACGCAGCCTCCTGGCGCATACTGGAGGTACAGGGTGGGCTAGTTGGACCCCAGGGACCCTCATGATTCAAGGGGACTTAATCCCCCAACTTAAAATGCGCCACGGGGCGCGTTTGCACAGATGTCACCTCAGGCCCCGCCCCTCCCTTCACCATTGTGCAAATATTCCTCTAAAATCAGCCGAACTACGAATTCCGATTTACTCACCTGTTATCAGGAGAGACCTCAGTCCTGCATCTTTCAGCCCAGTACTGATCCTGAAAAGTAATTTTAACCGTACTTACCAGTAACTTGAATTTCCTTCCATAGGATATCATTGACTGGTTTCACTTGGAAATTCTTCTAAGTGTGGAGTTTTGGAACTTTATAATATTCCTCTAAAATCAGCCGAAATACGAATTCCGATTTACTCACCTGTTATCAGGAGAGACCTCAGTGCTGCATCTTTCAGCCCAGTACTGATCCTGAAAAGTAATTTTAACCGTACTTACCAGTAACTTGAATTTCCTTCCGTAGGATATCATTGCCTGCTTTTTGCTGAAAAAGTTTCTAAGTGTCGATTTTTGAAACATACAAATATTCCTCTAAAATCAGCCAAAATACGAATTCCGATTTACTCACCTGTTATCAGGAGAGACCTCAGTGCTGCATCTTTCAGCCCAGTACTGATCCTGAAAAGTAATTTTAACCGTACTTACCAGTAACTTATATTTCCTTCCGTAGGAATCCATTGTCTGGTTTTCAGCAGAAAAGTTTCAAAGTGTTGATTTTCACAAACTACAAATATTCCTTAAAAATCGCCTGTATGACTTAAACGCATTCTTTCAACTGTTTACAGGAGATGCACCAGTGCTGGATCCAGGATCCACCACTGAGTAAGAAAAAGTAACGATAACACTACTTACCTGCTAAGTGAATTTCCTCCCGTAGGATAACATTGGTGATTCTATGTGAAAAAGTTTCTAAGTGTCAACTTTTAAAATACAATAATATTCCTTAAAAATCACTACTGTAACCAAAACGCTTTTACTCAACTGTTTACAGGAGATGTCCCAGGACTGAATCTAGGATCCAGTCCTGTGGTTAGAAAAGTAATCCATAAAGTAACTAATTGCATTTAGCTAGAAATTCACATTGAGCTCAATGTTGCATTGTGTTTGAAATTGTGTTGCCCATTGCAACAACTGTAACTACTGTACTTAAAAGTCTATTGCCTATTTGCAAAGTATTTAAACTAAAGTAATTCATTCTGAGAAAGTATATTTTGTAATGTAATGTATAATGTAATTACAATGTAATTTAAAAAATAAAATATCTAAAGATAAATAGTTTAAAAAATGTAGTAAATCAGTATCAAAAAAAATAAATATAACAATTAATACATTTAAAAATTGTCATTTACAAAACCTTTGAAATTCACTGAAAAAAACGTAGGTTTCAGGCTTGTTATAGTTAGGAATTAGCATTTTAAAAACCTTTGAAATTCACTGAAAAAACCATAGGTTTCAGGCCTGTTATAGTTAGGGTTTAGCATTTAAAAAACCTTTGAAATTCACTGAAAAAACCATAGGTTTTAGGGAAAGTTATAGTTAGTTGGACATTGCACTCGTACAAAACCCGTGAAATTCCCCCGTTATAGTTAGTTCAGCTAACTATAACTTGCGCCCCGCAATGCACTGCTGATGACGTCACATATTACATCACTCATGACATGGTCAGTGACATCACTGATGACATCACTGATGACATCTCAAATGACATCACTGATGACATCATCCATGTGAGAATTTAATGCATCTTCTCACACCCTAATATAACTTTTGATACACCCACTCTAAATTACAGACTGCCATTCTCAAAACCATACACACTCCAATACCAATAAGTACATACCCACTCACTGATTCTTAGGTCTACAGACAAACATCTACTCACTCACCCGTACAGTCACTCATACTTACAGTCACTCAGTACAGGACTATCATATGCACTCATACACCTATATAAACACTCACACAACTCATCCATAGAGGTACTCACACACCTAGTCAGTCATGCAAATAATTAATCACACTCCAATTTACTCACCTATACAGTTATACACACCAGCTCACTTATTCATAAAAATACTAGCACATTCTTACGCTCCTATGCAATCACTGATGCAAGCACACACTCATCCATATAGCCACTCTCACAATCACACACTCTCACTTATAGCCATTTATATACTCCAACACACATATATACTGCCTTTCACATATGTAGTTACTCACACATGTACCACTGAGATATACATTCAATCACTAACACACCCATACACACACTCACCCACCCATACAGTCCATCACAGACGCACTGTTGAAACCATGCACCCAGTGAATCACCCACTCACACATCTATGCACAGAGTCACACACACCCCACCCACACAAACACTGAGGCACCCATATAGACACTCAGAGAACCAATCCATAACCCATATAGACACTCATTTAGCTAGTCAGAAACCCATGCAGCTGCTTACACAACAACAGACAGACGGATACAGACATTCACACAGTTTAGTCACTCACCCATGCATCCAGTAAGATACATTTAATCACTCACTTATAGACTCAGTCACGGACCTACTAAATCATCCATTCAGACGCTTATACACCCACTCATTCTTCAATACGCCTTTCCCTATATATATTAAACATATTTAAACTTTACAGAAACACACAGTCACTGGATGATGTCAGTGATGTCATCAGTGATGTCACTGACCATGTCATGAGTGATGTAATATGTGACGTCATCAGCAGTGCATTGCAGGGCGCAAGTTATAGTTATCTGAACTAACTATAACGGGGGAATTTCACGTGTTTTGTACGAGTGCAATGTCCAACTAACTATAACTTTCCCTAAAACCTATGGTTTTTTCAGTGAATTTCAAAGGTTTTTTAAATGCTAAACCCTAACTATAACAGGCCTGAAACCTATGGTTTTTTCAGTGAATATATATATATATATATACACACATATCTATATGTATGTAAAAAATAATATATAAATATACACATATATGTATATAAAAAAATATATATATATTCACATATACATGCACACACATATATATAAATATAAATATATATGTTGCCACTGGGTAGTTATAGTTAGGATCTCTGGGTAGTTCCCAAGTTTAGGCGGAGAGTAACTTCTTTATATGGACCAATAATAGCGTGCACGCAACTGTGCCCGTTGAAACAAAAGATATCCGATAGGGTCCAGGTGTGGCATGGCAGGGCACAACAGGGCAGTGTTGCACCCAGAGTCTGAGAAGGGACTCCTCAGACAAAGCATTGTCGGAAAGAAGTTGTCCTTTTTCCACAGAGGGGCAGACTGCTATTATGGCCAATGAAGCTTGCAGAAGTTCAGGACAGCCTAGTCCCCTGTGCACCGTTTTTTTGTAGAGCTAATTTGAATCTGGAGTTTCTAGAAACACCAGAGCATGCCTGTAGCACTTTTTTCCAGTCACAATCAACAACAGGGGTACGTATGTTCATAGCCCACTTGTCCTGCGATGTTCCCAGCTCGCTCTTAGAGGCCGAAATAAGTGCCACCTAGAGTTAATATGTTTCTAAAACATTCATGTTCTGGTGGTTCCACGGCACCACAATGCCATCGATGACGCACCGTTGTCAGTAAGACACTGTGTAGAAGAAAATGGTATGGTGGCAGACAGTATATCAATTGTAGATCCTGAAATGTCATGGGTGTGCCTTCCTCATAGAGACTGCCTAGTGTCTGTCAGAAGTGCCAGCAAAGCCAGGGGGATATCCCTCATGTATGGCACCCTCGTGTTAGTTCTTTGGAAAGCTCTGGCCCAAACTTAATGAAAGGTCCTCTGAGCTATGCCATCAGATTGAACAAAAGCACACTGAAGGGGTTAAACAGTAGCTGAGTCAGGAGTCTCTTTTGGGGCACTGCCTTGTCCACCTCCTTTACTTCCCCCCAGCATGCCGTTCTCCTCCTGGTTACCCATTGCAGCTGTGCAGCGATATAATAGAGCTCGAAATAAGGGGCAGCTAATCCGCCCTCATCTGCCGGCAGCTCCAGCTTGGTCAGAGCCAGTGTACAGGGCTGAGTGTCCAAAACCTGAGTTACTAACATGTGGTCTATTTCACAAAAAAACCTCTTTGGGAATTTGTATGGGCAGTGATGCAAAAAAGTAAAGCAATCTGGGGAGCATTATCATTTTTGACAGAGCTACTTTCTTCATAACCAATATGGGAAGTGTATTTCAGAACCAGATTATGTGTATAAAGGAGGTTAAAGTAGCTACTACTTTCTCTTCCAACAAATGACATTCTGATCGATAGATATGGACTCCTAAGTAACGCAGAGTGGTCTGTTCCCATCTGAGAGTGACCTCAGGTCCTAAGTCTTCTATGTCGCCCCTCAAGGTGTGTAGAGCATATCCTCACGATTTCCTCCAGTTGATGCGCAGACTTGAAATTTTGCAATATTCATCTGGCACGCAAACAGCTCCTGCAATATCCTCCCTAGATCCTTGAAGGTACAGAACCATGTCATCTACACGTAAGGATATATACAAAGTTGTGCCAGAGGTGTGAAGTAGGGGTGGGTGGAACTCGCAGAATTTCAAAATCAGAGTGAACGGCACCATGGGCTGAGCAAGACCACACAGCCATTCAAATTGATTTTGCTGCTGCTCGAGTGGAAAATCTACTCGAGAAGCAGTCCTCTGACCGTGACTGCTCATGTTAGAAAATTGCGCCCAAAGGTTTCCTAGAGACTGGAAATCATGCTAGGGGATGCCAAATCTCACTCAGGTTGGCCAGCTACTTGCTGGAGTCTTGTGTTGTTCCCGTTGTCATTGCTTTGCTCAAATTTAGAAATATTCTGCCACACAGTGATTGGAGGGATTTATCCAGAACTCTGCCTTAAAAGAGTAACACAGAGTTGCCATACTCATCCAATTCCATGAGCGGAATTAAAAATTCTGTTTAGGCCTAGTGTACAGGCCCTAAAACTCCTCCCTCCCACGGATCGTCAGAGCAAGCAATTCCACTGCAAAGGCAAAGAGTAACGGGGAGAGGGGACACCCCTGCCTAGTACCCCTTCTAAGAGCACATGAATCCCACATAAGAGTGCCTGTCTTGATTTGGGCAATGGGGTCTGTATATAACAAACGGGTCCAATTCACAAATCCACTAACCAGACCCATAACCTTCATTGTGGCATGTAAAAAGTCAAATCTAAGGGAGTCAAAGACTTTTTCAATATCAATGGAGAGGACCAAGGCCTTTGGACAGTCTTGCGGGGGTCCATCAAGTACCTGTATCAGCTGCCTAATTTTTGATGTATTGCTATCTCTGGTAATAAAGTCAGTTTAATCTGGATGGACAAGATTACCAACGAATCACCAGGACCTTGCTCAATATCTTGTAATCCATGTTAAACATGGACAAGGGCCTTTAAGATGAAACACAAGCCCATGTAACGTTCTCCACAGTGCTTGCCCCTTCTTCTCTGTGAGGTGAGTCTCCTGTAAGAAGGCTATTGGTGCACCACAACACTTGACATATGCCTGCTCATTGTAGCTCTTACTGAGGGAATGTAAGCCCAAGACTTTCCATATGAGTAATATGATGTTCCCTCCAGTCCAGGTCACCACAGGCATAATAGCATAAGAAATACATCATGCGCAACCGACACCAGATCCCAGGTATACAACACCCACATACCGAGAAAAATCAACTCCTTTCCCAGATAATAATAAAAAAGAAAAATAAGAGTTGCAATATGTAACAACCTCAACACTCTCCACCCAGAACAAACAAATTGTAGTGTGGCGTCCAGACTGGTCAAACATTTTGACATGTAAGCATTCATAAGGCAGACCAGAGCCCTAGTCAGGCAAAGAATGCCAAGGGGGGAGAAGCACAAGAGCAAAAGACCAAACACATTAACTACCTCCCATTGACCCCGGCTGCCCCAATGACACAAAGTATATACAGAAGGAAATAGGCCTACCAAGGCAGATCATAATAACAGGAATGTAACCACCATTTACCAACTCCTGAAGTTATTTGAAATTTTCTGCGGTGCCAGGGCCAACTTTGGGGGGGGGGGGGCCGCGTCATTAGAACCCAAATGGCTAGCTGCCTCTGACCGTGAATCTTTACTCAGAACCGAAGTCAATTCAAATGACTTTCAGGGCTTCCCAGTCCAGCAACCGCCTCTATCACATTTAGTCTGCTGGTCATTTACCCTGGTGGGTTCAGTCAAAAACAAAGTTTTCTCCTCAGTTTGAATTCTCAAGCATACTCAGAACAATAAGCCATACTGTATGTCTAAATCCCACAACCTAGACTGCTCACAAAAGATGCCCCCTGCTTTGGAACTTCAACTGTATAATTCTGGAAAATTGAGACCAGGGCATTATCAACAATGAATGGGAGCGGGTAGTACGGGCTTAACGCATGATGTAGTCTCGATCCCTGAAATGCTGCAGTCGCGCCACCACCGGTCTTGGGGGTGCACCAGGTTGAAGGAATGGGCAGGAACCCTGTGCACCCACTCCAATGTATAGCATTTCAATAAACCTTCTGGTGTCACCACGTCCTGAAGCCAGTCTTACAGGTAAGCAGCCATAGAGTTGCCCTCCACATGTTCTGGCAGACCCACAACTCTGATGTTTTTGCACCTTGCGTGTCCTTCCTTGTCCTCAACTCTGTCCTCTAACATCTTCAAGTGCACAGTCATGTCAGTTATTTGTTGCTAATAAGCAGACATCTCAAGGAGCATATTAGAGAATCCAGATTCCACCTTTTGCACTCGCTCCAAGAGCTTTTTATGGTCGTCACTCAGGAGACTGATACCGATTACCAATGTGTCAATCTTGGATTCCAGAGAGTCCCTAATGGAGCTAATAGCTTACAGAAGGGCATTCAGTTTATTGGCCACCACTGGCGTAGTGGTAGGACACAGTCCGGTGCGTCTTCCAGAGGCTGCTCCCCTATCGCCGGGGCTGCCAATGGTGGAGTCCTCACAGGCCTCACATTGGTCTCAAAAAGCATGGACTGCTGCCACTCACACTGAATTTATCCAATTGCTGAATTGGGTAAATGTTTTGCTTCAAGCTGTATGCTGTAGTGGGTGGAAAAAACTGTGAATGGCACAAACAACAGACCAATGAATGAGGCTAGCTGAAAGCCCCTTTTGGTAAGTATCTTATATCTGTAAATGTATTAAAATCAAAAGGCCTTGGCTAACGCCAGACCCAAAAATCATCGAGTGCAATAATTATACAGATACAATAAATTATACAGAATCATTAAATAGGCAAATCGCACCATCTTGGCCCTTTAAATACCAATCAAAAATGCATTCACCGTGGGATTTTAACATCGATATCCAAATGCCCCTAGTTGTACATGTGAAATTTATAATACAAGCTTCACAGACGGGCAGGGGTGTAACTATTATTAATCACTTCTAAATGATTCATTGCAGCTCACATCTACCCTGTCACATGACCCACCACTCAACGATTCATTAAAGCTTCACTTGTCATAGAAAGAAATGGACACACCACGTTCCTACTGAAATATGGCATTACATATAGTGTAAATGCCACTACAAGCAGGTCATTACTTAAAAAAACACCATCACATACGACACAATCATGGTAAATGCAACAGAGGCTCTATGGCCATGTTGCACGGTCCAGAAGATCACACCTTTGAGCCTGACTACCAATAATATCCAAAATTGTGATTTAACAAAATTAAAAAACGCATAAACCGTTATCGAAGTCTTGGACATATCTGGTCATATTATGTAAAGTGAGCACTGCAAGTGCTATGTGACAGCACAACAATAACACAATGCAATTATGCGGCACAAAAGGAAAACACACCTCTACCTCAACGAAATGCAACAAAACATGGGACAGATTCATCATTATTTCACACAGCGCAGCAAGCCACCTTGCTGTGCTGCGTGAAAGGGCAGGAATGCGCCATATTTAATATGATACGGCGCACTCCTGTCTTTTCCTTGTGCTGGCACACAATGTGGTGCATAGCGCCAACACAGGCACCCCTGCGCCGTGGTGCAAGGGTGCCTGCGTTGCAGACAGATTGTTTTTGTGCAGGAAGGCACCTTCCTGCACAAAAACAATCCTCTGAGACATTTTCCTCTTTCTATGCGTCCTGCAGTATGCTGCACACATAGAAAGAGGAAACAAAGAGGTGAAATAAAGACATTTCTCCTTGTTACGCCTCACCTGGGGAAGCGTAGCGTTTTGACGCATTCCCAGGTCTACAAGTAATGGTAAATCTGGGAATGTGCCAAAATTCATGGATGGATGCATGGGAACACTCACGCTCCAGGCATGCAGCGCCTCCTAGCGGCAGAGTATTGCAGAGCAGTGATTTGCGCTGCCTTGTCTTACTCTAGGGGGCAGATTTACGAGAAAGTGACGCAATTGTAGAGATGCGTCACTTTCCCTGCGCCACCCTGAGAAAACCTTGCGCCACCATGGATGCGCCGTATTTACAATACGGCGCACCATGGCGCAAGGATTGACAGATGCGTCCGAACTTCTGGCACATCGGTTGGGGCAAAAGTCACGCATTGCTGGAGTTGTGTCGCAAGCATGACGCAACTCCAGCAATCCATTTTGAGGCCCATTCCCACTACACTGCGTCACTCCTTACGCCTGCTTCAAGCAGGCGTAAGGTTTTGACGCAGTGGCGTCCTAGAAGTGACGCAGTGAAATCTTGTAGATTTCACTGCATCACTTTTACGAGACTTACCTGCATTGGAACGCCTACCTTGCATACATTATGACGCAGGTATAATGTGACGCAGGGCTTTACAATGTGACGCATCTCACTAGATGCGTCACATTTTAAATTGGCCGCATTTTTTACGCTGCCGCTTCGTCACAAAAGTGGCGCAACGGCGGCACAAAAGTGGCGCAAGGGGCTTGTAAATCTGTCCCCAAAGATATTGAGCTATGCAGGGCCATGGAAAGTGGCCTTGCGTGGCTTGATAAATCTGACTTAGTAGTTGTGTCGCCCTTACGTCCCCTTGCGTGGCGCAAGGGCGACGCAACTCAATGATAAATCTGCCCCCAAACATCCACAGATAAACTTGCCACACATTACCGCCTCCGCAGGTCTATTTTCAGAATACAGCAGCAAAAAGTGTCTGGAACAAGCACTCCATTACATACCACCAAGAAGGTGCATTCGTGCCACTCATAAGTGTTTTGTCATCCGTTCCACTTTTATCACATTTTGCCTCCATTAGCTATAGGAAGTAATTCACAAATCCTTCCAGTTTTTACCGACGGGGAAAGAGGCCCTTAACACTTAAGGGAATAAACAATTTTACAATGGGCAACTACAGACATTTTCAAACTATTTCCATCCTTCAATTAAAACGTGGTATTTTACTCCACCTAGTGGCCTATGTTTGTATTGAACGATGTATGTCACAAATGGATAACGTATCTAAAGTAACATTAAAATGCACTTTTATTTGTACAAAAATGGCTTGGTGCGACAAATAAATATACGGTCTTCCTGAAGGTAAATTTCAGCAAATTCTGATTCACCCTTTTAAAGCATGATCAAGTTAAGTAAGGAATATTTGCCCTCACAAATGAGACATAATTAATGCAGCTTGCCTGATAAGTTGATAGATACATAATTTATTGAGGGCTAGATTTGTTGACTTTAAACCATATGCCAGAGTGATAAAAGTACAATGAGTGCTTCAATATCTTGCCTAGAACTAAATGAAATGTGTATATATGTTTCTAGTGTTTACTGAATGATATGTGGTAGAGAACTTGGGGGCATATTAGCAAGGGCATTTACGCCGCTTTAGCGGCACTTTCTGCCGCTAAAGCGGCGATATTATTATCGCCCAATTAACAAGATGTCGCTAACAGCAGTTAGCGACAGCTTACTGGCAATAGCGCCCGTTTCCTTCCCGCTTTGCATGTCAGCGATAATCATCGCTAATGACATGCAAAGTGGGCGTACCTCACCTAATCCTGAATCAAATCCCTCGCCAACACAAAATCGCCCTATTAACAACGCGGGTCAAGCGACAACAAAAGCTGCGCTGCCCGCGATTATCGCCGGAAATTAACACCTGCTCCAGACCTGACTTAGCTATGTTGACAATGGGAGGTGGATTGACATGTTAAATCCACGCTCCCCTATCAGCTAGGATTTCCGTAGCGCCCTGCCATTATCGCAGCTTTTCCTGCTCAGATGCCGAATATCGCCGTCTATCGCTGGAATGTACATCGCCATTGTGCAAAGCGTTGCTAATACGCCGCTAAAACGGCGATGTACTCCAGCAATAGGCGGCGATAATGCAAATCGCACTAAGCGCGATTTTCGACAATCATCGCAGGTCCTTGCTAATATGCCCCATGGTCCTTGTCAAAGGCCTCAAAATGTCCTACAATTCTCTTGAATCCCCTGCTGCAGGGCTAGCGTACAGGATATTCTGAGATTATTCCAGGCCAAGATCTCTGATGCACATGGCATTACTGGCCTGGCCTGCTGGAGGCTCTCCCCGCTGATTGTTCCACACCGACTTGTCAGGGGCGTCAGGGACATCTTAAGGATCTTGGGGGCCGTGGACCAAACATAATTTGGGGCCCTTTGCTCAGAACAACCCTGAATTTTTTAATCCATTTTTATCTCATTGACGCCCTCAGTGACTTTGGTCGGATTATTGATAAAGCTATTCCTTGGCCAGCCTACATCTGGGCCCAATCATGGAGTAAAAAGTCTCTCTGAGGCTGCCCGGTGCCAACAGAAAGGCCAGCAGGCTGAACAAGCCTAGGCCTAACAATCATGTGGTGCAGTGGAGTGGTGGGTCACCTTTGGGCCTGTGCATACAGACGGTATTTCTTTTTTTTTTGTTACTGCACTGCAGTTCATTTTTTTTTAGGAATAGGGACGCTGAGTCAGGTGACACTGGGCTGTGATCACAAAAGTGCAGCACCTGCTTCACATGGATAGTGCAGTCATGGAGGGATCATATAATAGCTCTCTGCACTGCACATTGACAAGTCGTCTACATCTCAGAAAAGCAGAGAGACTTGTGGTCCGAGAAGCCTTCGATCCACAATCTATGTTGTTATATGGTAGCTAGTCTGTCAGACCCCAGAACCATTCAGCCATACAGTGCTGATGGGTGCTTTTGTTTACTGCCCTGCCTGTGCTGTGAGCAACAAGTCTTTCGACTCAGGAGACAGCAGGCTGTGATTGCCCTGCCTGCCAGCAGCCCCACAAGGGGAATGCAGTCACAACCAATGCCAAGTTTTACTGCACGGTAAGTTGCACTTGCTGAATCCAGGCAAAGGCTTGTGCGGCTGGGCTTATGCTCTTTAAAAGGTTAGAATGCTTGCTGAATAAATCCAGATTGAAATAGGTATTTTCTTTAACTTTCTCTACCTTTCAGGTAGAGACGGGACAGGCTGAATAGCCTGAGCTGACAAAAAAATGAATGTAGGTAAACAAAGTGGTTATTTTATCATTCTAGATGGTGTAGGACTGTCCCGAATAGTTAACAAGGGGCCAAGGTGGGTGTCCTAGGCCAGAGCCAACTTTGCCCATGCCTTAAAACATCTCTGAAGGGCGTAGCTTAGTGAGATTCGGGGGTGGCGGGGTGTGAATCCTAAATTTCCTAACTAAAAAAGCAGTTGACTGCAGGGTGAAGGGTTGGGCCATTTCCATGAGAAGCAGGCTCAGTGCTGATTTGCATTAGATGGGATTCTGTCTACAGTGGGCGAAAAACAATGGTTTGGAATGCTACCCTGAGTGATTGCCACAGGTTAAGCTATTTGTAAGCATTCATCCCATCACCTTTTAGGTGTTTGATTGCCAGAAGCATGAAAACTTGAAACTGGCGCAGCTTTCCAAGTCTACGAATGACAATATTTTTTAATTCCAAATAAGTAGTAAAATTGCACCCATTCAAGGGTGCGGATTTACTACTTTTTTAGTAAACCAGTCACTATATTTTTAAGATCCCGATCCAATAAATGAATAAGTTACAACCTCTTAGTGAAATGGAAACAAAGAGAAAAAAGAACACCGACATAGCAGACGCGACTCAGGCCCCAGACCTAACTACCACTCCTAGAATGCATATGAGGGTTGTCACACACAAAACGTCCCTGTATAAGCTACGCCCATGCCTGCCTCCCCCATGGGCCTGGTAATTCTCCCTGGAAACTCATGACTACGGTCATGTACAACACAACAGCCTAGAGTCCCTGCCCTGGGATCACTTATTTTAAATGTATTTTCAGTGCACACACTCTTTTCTGTTTGTGCTACAAGAAGCCTTTATGGTAGAGTTGTCAAATTGATGCATGTAATAAGGGCTCCACATTTCTAGTCTTTGGGCCTGATTCTGATGCGGTTAGGAAAGCATTCCCACCTAGGGCCTGATTCTGATGCGGTTAGGAAGGCCTCCTAATGGCATTTGCTCCTTCCAAATCGGATCGGGAACGTGTCTTCCCGACCCAGGGCCCAATTATGATGCGGTTAGGAACATATGCTCCCATTGAAGTCAATGGGAGTCCAACCAAATCGTATCTGGAAGCATCCGGATGCATCGTACTCCGTCGGTCGGACTCTCCCGATCCGAGTGGGTCGGAAACCATTTCCAAACCGATTCGGTCGGGAAGCTTTCCAACCCGCATCAGAATCAGGCCCTTTGTCTTCTACAAGTCATTTTATCAAGTGATTGACGGCCCCATGTACTAAGCCTGCGTCGCAAATAGAGGAGGGAATGAAGGCAAATTATTAGGAAAAGCAGAGCCAAGCCATTGGTCTGGCTTAGCTCTAAATATTTGGCATGTATATCGTGCAACAAACTTAATGAAAAAATATTATACAATCTCTTAAAAATTAAAAAAAGTGTATTTCTTTAACATGCGGAAGTCTTTCACCTTAGTACATCAGACTATAACACTGCATAGACAGCCATTTAATAAAAGTTTTTAGAACCATTCATGGCTCACCCCCCATAAATTGTATTTCGTTTTTAAAAATACCTCACTCTCGCCGCATTTCGCACTGCTGAGTCGCTTTCTGTTCCACCGCAGCTGGTGCTGATTGTGTGGAGAAAGCTTGTGACTCACATCCGCTTCAGGGAGGTTAGCGTTTCAGTTCCCTGCACAGTTAAGCCTTTAAAATAAATGCTGCAATGGACGCACGCAGCGGACGCACGCAGCGGGCACGCCGATGGCGCGCCGAAGGCGCACCTAAGGCAAGCCCGTCTGCGCCCGTCCGCGTCCGACCACGGCCAGAGGCCAGGACCCCTGGCCCAAAACTGGTTTATACTAATGAAGAACTTAACAGGATCAAGTCTGTATCTCACATGCCGCCCCTCCCGGATTCTGTTGTAGAGCACCTTTGGTCAGAAAATCTGCTAACTGGTAGTAGGAATTTTCCGACGACCGGTGTGCCGGCTCCGATGCCTAGGGGCACAGATCCAGAGGTACCCTCTAGCTTAAAGATTGCTCTGCTAAATACCCGGTCCCACACTAAGCACAGTCTAGAAGTATTCACGTTACTTCAGGAGGGGGAGTTTGACTTCCTCGCTCTATCAGAGACATGGCTTGAGGATACCTCAGGGCCTGACATAGTAGCCTCTCTTCCTCCTGAGTATAGTGCCCTGACCTGTAATCGACAGGGAAACAAAAGGGGAGGTGGAGTTGCTATTCTCACACGCAGGTTATTTGCTACTGAGAAAATAGTAGAGGAGAGTCTGGACGGGGCTGAGGTTCTAGGGATGAAGTTGGGACTTGCATCCTCGTGTCTGATAGTGGTAGTGGTATACCGTCCCCCCCCGGCTAACTCCGCTGTTTAATGATCTGTTTTATGACGTTATGAGTGATCTGTGCTCTAGATACCTACAGATCCTGGTTCTTGGGGATTTTAATTACCATTGGGACCGGACACCAAGACATTGCATGTCCAGCAGGTTCGATGAAGCCATGACTATGCTAGGGTTGCACCAAATTGTAGGGCTCCCCACACATGAAAAGGGCCATATTTTGGACCTTATCTGGACTACGTCATCAGCTATCTTACGTACTGATTGCAGACCATGTAGCTGGTCTGATCATTCCTTGATCAGCCTTATACGCCCTATAGACAGCCCCCCACAAACACTTATTGGTAGGATGGAGGGTGGAACGGAACTGGCGGAAGATTGATGACGCCAAGCTGAGGGAGGTATTGAACCAGACAATACGCCCTGGGTCCCAGTTTGGGGACCCGGATTCGAAGTATGAGGAATTGTTACATCAGCTGAGGTCAGTCTTTGACGAGATTGCCCCCACCCGTAGGGTAAGAATAATGAATGGCACAAAAGGTGCCCCATGGTACACGCAAGAACTGAGAGGGGAAAAACAAGCTCTCCGTCAGTGTGAGCGACTCTGGCGGAAATGTTCTGATCCTGAGTCGAAGGACGTGTACAAAGAAAAATTGGCCCTTTATAAGGCCTCAATTATCAGAACTAAGTCTATATATTATGAAGCCAGGATCAGCGAAGCGACAGACACTCAGAAAGAGACGTTTAAGGTACTCGGGGAACTGAGTCGTCTGAAAGAGCCAAAGATAGTCACCAGTCAGGCTGAGTGCGATAAGATGCAGGATTTCTTTTTAACTAAGGTTGAAGACATTATTACTGATATTGGCAACACATGTCTTACCCCCTGCTCTCTGGTAGTGGAGGACGAAACTGTCTTTCAGGGTACTGCTTTCTCGGCGTTCCCTTCACTGGAACCACATGACTTAGCTCACTTTTTGGCTAAAGTAAAATCAGGGTCACCTGAGGACCCTTGCCCGCCGAAGGTGTTCAAAACCATCATCCCAGTGATTGAGGCTGAGGTGTTGTCTCTACTAAATCTATCTTTGGCGACAGGAAGAGTACCACAGAAGTTTAAGGAAGCCTTGGTGATCCCGCTACTGAAGAAGGTAGGGGCGGACACCAAGATCCTTAAAAACTTTAGACCTATTTCCAGACTCCCCTTTCTGGCTAAAGTTCTTGAACAATATGTTCTTCGAGTACTTTCGGCCTTTGTAGAACAACACCAGTTACTACACACTAGGCAAGCCGGCTTCAGGGCGCATAACAGCACTGAGTTGGTGATGCTCTCAGTGCTGGATGACCTGTGGCTTGCAGCTGACAAGAAGACCCCCTCAGCCCTAATCTTATTGGACCTCTCAGCCGCATTTGACACGGTGAACCACGTACAGTTGTTAGCCCGTGTCCGGCGGCTGGGAGTCTCTGGAATGGTCCTCAAATGGATCACCTCTTTCCTGGAGGATCGGTCCCAAAGAGTCCAAGTGGGAGATTGTACATCTAGGCAGGGCAGCCTACAATGGGGGGTCCCTCAGAGCTCTGCGTTGTCTCCTTTACTTTTTAATATCTACTTGCAGCCCTTGATAGACACACTAGCTAAAACAGACTGTCATGTGTTTCATTACGCTGATGACACCCAGCTAATTGTGCGTATTGACAACGCTCCCGCAGCTCAGGGTAACGTCCAAAATATCCTCCGGTTCACTATGAACTGGATGACCTCTAACTCCCTGAAGGTAAACCCAGACAAAACAGAAGTACTGGCTGTGACCACAGGGGTTTCGCCCTGGTCCAGTCTTTATTGGCCTCATGAGCTAGGCACCACTCCAACCCCGGTGCCAGCAGTAAAGAGCCTAGGCATAAAGCTGGACACTGGATTAACCCTAAAGAGACAGGTATCTGCTGTCGTAGGGAGTTGTATTGGCCTAATGCTGCAGCTTCGGAAACTAGTGACCTTATTGTCTCTCTCCACTATGCAGACTGTTGTAACGGCACTGATCTTGTCACGCTTAGATTATGGCAATGCAGTCTACATTGGGCTTCCCGATATACTTCTGGGGAAGCTACAAGTGGTCATGAATAATGCGGCAAGGCTGATTTTTAAGTTGCCAAGAAGAGCCCATGCTGCCCCCTTGCTGCAGCAGTTACACTGGCTCCCCATCAAGCAAAGGGTTAAATTCAAGGGGCTGTGCATTGCGCATAAGTCCCAGTTTGGAGAGGCACCCAAATACATCAAAGACCGCCTTAGGCCCTATGTGCCCGGTCGCATTCTCCGGTCATCAGATTCTCGTCTGTTAGCCTGTCCACGTTTTAACAGATCGACCCTAGGGGGCCGGGCATTCTCTGTCACTGTCCCCCAGATTTGGAATAAACTACCTGATGATATGCGTAAGGAAACCAGGCTACTACTATTTAGGAGGGGACTTAAAACCCTACTCTTTACAGAGGCGTTTAGATAAGCTTACTTTGCTGTGGGTTGTGGACAGCTGCGTGTAGGGATTCTGGGCCTCTGATTTATGTTGAAGCGCTTAGAGACCCTCCGGTGATAGGCGCTCTATAAATGTAATCTAACATAACATAACATAATGGTAATGCTATCCGTGAACTAAGAGGTAAGACAGTAGTCATGTAAACTGTAAAAGTGAGCTACATTCTTATTATAGACAGAGCAAAACTGCAGTCTTCTAAATCAAATGTAAGAGGTGCTTGTGCAGCGCACATCCTTAACTCAGGTATTTAAAAGTGCACTCATATGTGGTAATAAATAAAAAAGGAGGCTGTGTTAAATAAAATATTGGCCTAGGATCACACAGTTTGGACAATCAGGGAAGCCGGTATTGATTCCAGATTATATGGTTTCACATTTCGAAATTCAGCCAGATGGCTCTCTCTCTGTCTCTTTCTCTCCCATTTACATCAAAGGTCATCATGTTTTATCTTTCACTCTTTCGCTCTTTGCTCCCAGCAACAAAAAAAACGACACAGGTGTGACTCGACTCAGGGCCCCCAGACCCAAGTACCAAGCCAAGAAGGCATTTATGAGGGGGTGCGGCACACCCCAAAAACCCCCATGAATCTACACCCCTGTGACACTTGCATCTCGAAGGTCAGCAAAGCTTTGGCTCTCCCACTTTATCAGCAACAGCAGTGAGAAGCCATAGTGTGACCAGTTTCAAAATAATAATCAAGATGGCTGCCCAGTCGTGTAAAAACTGTAATCGTGGTGGTCACAAGCTCAGCTAAATCTCCCTTAATGTTGTTCATACTGCTTCCTGCAATGCCAGTGGCTCCTATAGGTCTCTTCATATTTTTCTATGCAGTCTCATTTCATGTATACCACTGCAATCGCTGTTTTGTGCACTGTCCGGTAAGACCATCGCATGCAGTTTTGGGCCACCAGTGGATTGTTTACTACACCTCTTCTAGCAGAACCTTCTTAAAGCCTCTTTTCTTTGCTAAAATCCATGTTCCTGCTCCTCTGTCAGCCTTTATAGACCTTGAAAGGCATTTAGCAGGCTGTCTGTAACAGTGAATGCTGCTTGTTGTTCTTCTGTCACCCTTGGAGGGGCCACATGGGGCATTTATTCTGGCTGCCACTGATGAGTGCATGCCCTTGGCTGCTCCTCTAACGCGCATACGGGCCCTTCAAAGATTTCTTCCTGAATACATATAAACATTCCCTGCTCCTGGGAACAGCCTACTAGAAAGAACAATGGAAGAATTCTAAAAGAAGAACACTTGGATACAAAAAAAGGGAGCCGGTGGTGAGACTGACTTCGAAACTAACAAATGGAACTGGTGGAGAGGCAGTCCCGCCCTCTCTTTCTACACCAATGTGAGGAACTGGGAACTTGTAATATTTCCTTCAGGAACCACTTTTAAATTGAATGGGTAAATGTAGAATTATTGGCCTTAAATAATGCCTGATTTATCCACAAAACTAGATCTGTAGTTTTGCCACCAAAATAAATGATTCTCTTCACGCATGTGTATCCTTGGGATCTGGGCTACCAGTGACCAGTGCATGCCTGGAATCAGCCCACCTGTCCCCTCTGGATGGGAAACAGCGTTTACATTGCTGTCATTATATCGCGTTACACTTACAACGCGGTCGTTACAACGACTGCGTTGTTAGAACGCGATACCTTTACATCGCAAGTCATTAGATCGACTTGCTGCAGGGGGCGCTCTAACCTAAGGAATAGTATAATTTACAATCCAACACCTTCCCTACTGTTGCGCACGCTGGAGTTGGAATAGTAAATTATACTATTCCTAAGTCCAGCGCGCCCCCTACAGCAAGTCGATCTAATGACTTGCGATGTAAAGGTATCGCGTTCTAACAACGCGGTCGTTGTAACGACCACGTTGTAACGACCGCGTTGTAATAGAACGCTAAGTAAAAGCATGGGTTGTAACATGCTATATTCCTCTGGATAGACTCTAAATAGCATTAAATGTGCCCCTCTTGCTGTATTTCTCCTGCACATGTCTGCATTTGCCAGTAGGCCTGCCTCTAGACTACTTTTTGTCGTGCCTGAACTGACTCCTTTTACAAATTACAAAAGTTGCATGTAAGCAGTGCATGACCTCATAGGTCCACCCAAGTGCCATGATGGCTGTGTGTAGTGCATGCCATGGGTTGCTACTCCAGTGATTTTGAGTGGAACCTTTTGCTGACTGTATCCAGCTCATGCCCATAAGCTACTCTCTGCATGCTTCTGGTGGCCCCTCTAGAGCTTTGCTCTATTTGTCTGTTACTAGTACACTCTTTTGGGTAACACCTTTGTCCCTCCTGGCAATTCTGAAAATAATATTTACTATGGCTAACTTTCTCCTGTGCATATCTCTGGGTTACTCCTCGTTGCTGCTTGAGGACTCTTGCCATCTTTTATCATGGCTGTCAATATTTAACACATGGTTGTAGGGCCTCACCTAGTGTTCCGTGCATTGCATGCAGACCCGGCCACGGTTGGCAGTGCTCACTTCATGCACTAGGCTATTTCTCTGTCACTTCTGGCTAGATTCTTTAGAGACCAGCTCAGTCATTCACAGCAATCGGTTCTACTTCTTACTCCTCTCCATGCTACTACATTCGTAGACACTACACCCAAAGACAGATTAAAAGCACTACTCTAGCACAAGAGTAAAACCCTCCACACATAGCCCATACAGCTACTCAGCACTTTTCCAACCAAACTCTCTATACAGGGTAGTGTGCTACCCATACTCTAATGTACTTCAGCACCTTGTCAGGTATATGATGCACTATATAAAAGTAATTAGGTTACTATGCCATGCACTGTTGGGCTGTCTAGAAAGGCCTAGCGCTGAATGGGAGGATCACCCAGATGGTACGGAGAATCACTTGCATGGGAGAGGCACTATCGAGCAGTGGCAGAGAATTACAAACAAGATGGCTGCAGCAAATCAGGCAACATATAGTAAGCTCTATGCTTCTGCACAGATGACACTCTCTCAACACATGCACAAAAGATTAGGACCCTTCTATTGAGTGCTATAAAAACATTTGGGTTCTTTTTAAAGAAGATTATTCACACTACTCAATATCATCCAGCTTCTGCTTTTGTGATCCTCCTATGTAATGAATAATTCTTTTGAATTGGTTATTTTCCCAATGGGAGGCGCCATCTAGAATACAAAATGCCACTCACACTGATTTCACTTGCTTTAAAAGTTGAGCAGTCACTGGGTTCACGTTCAAGAGGTTTTTTTTTATTCTACTAAATATTTTGTTAGCTTTTTAGACTCTGACTTGCTCTACTTCTTAGGAGGATACCTCATCAGATTTAAATGCTTTTTGCTCCAATGGGAGATACCTCTCTTTTCCACTTCAAAAAACAGAAAAATGCAGCAAGAGATCACTGTGTGCCTCCCATCTGGCTCACAGGTCTTACCTTCCATTCACCTTCCAAGTGCTTAATTTGTAAAAGAATGAGTGCTGGTGGCCAAAGCCCAGCTCAGAAGCTGCATCCTGTGATATTAAATGTTGGCACGCCAAATACCAAGGCTGAGTAGTCTTAAATCTATCTCATGTCTCTTTAATTGATCACCATACACTCCCTGGCGCTTTATCTCACTCCTGCAGGTGCTGAATTCTCCCTTTGTGATGGTTTTTCAGTGTTTCTCTTCTTCCTTCTTTCCCCTTTGTGTGTTTTTCTCTCGCTCGCTGAGGTAAAATGAGGGCCGGTGGCTTCCACCGACAACCACTGGCTCAATTTAAGCATTGCCTTCAGAATTAGAACACAACCTCTGTGGTTTCAAGATGTATAGTATCTAGTGCCACTTTTATAGTCATAAACATGCAATAGAGTAAATCTGCAACTGTTAAAGAAGTAATATCAACTAGAGATCCTCAAGACAGGTGTAAAGACGAGTGTAACCTCCTCCACTTCAAACGTCACCGAAGGTTGGTAACCCTTTCATTCGAAAACACTTACTTACCCAAAGAAGGCAATACCTCCAGGCCTTGATATGTGTGTCTTGGGGATTTGTAGTTTGCTTTTGTCACTTGATCTTAGTGACTGCATTGTTGCAGTATCTATGTATGTAGAGGTCAAACCAAACAGTGACTTGAGAAACAAAGTCAAAGCTTCCAATTTAGCTTTTGCTTAGGCTGGAAGCCATGAGCAATTGGCATCCTAGCATTGATGGAAAGTGCACCGGAGAGCTATTGCTACAGAGTCCTGCAGCGCATGCAGCTGAGATTCCACACAGAGCTTACTAGAGGCAGGGAGTTACAGTAGTCAGTTTTTGCTCCAATTATCTTTCTACCTGCAATGAATCTACCAGATTCATCCCACAGAGGGCAAAATCTTCTTGCTTTTGATCTTTATTTATTATTCTGTTCTCACCATAAGAAATATTCAGAAAGTTTCCTGCCGCTAAAGCGGCGATAATGTTATCGCCGTTCTTGATAATATGGCCCTCAGTGTTGGACCCACTGAAACTGATTCCATTTGTGTCCCTTCAATCTTGGTGAATTGGTGGCTATCAATCTGGGGTCCCCTATATCACGCAGGGCCCAAAAAATAAAAATGTGAATATGTCTGTAGTGTGTCTAAAATATTTTCGAGGTCTGCAACACCCAACAATTATTTTAAAAGTTGGCATCCACTTCAGGACATCCACATTTCATTCAACCTGTATTTGATGGCAATATTAAGATTTTAATAGTCACTTTATAGACTCTATATTTACAATTAAATGTTGGAGCACGGAGCTGCGCCAAATTTAACAGTGCCACACTCTGACATTTCCAGAACACAGGGATGCACTGTATTTACAACAATGCGGCACTCCCCTGTGTTTTCCCTATTGATGGAGCTAAAATTAGCTTCCTAGCGCCAACGCAGGCATCCTTGCACACCGTATGATCCAGACAAGGCCTCAAACACTGGCTCAGCCCTCTGTAGCTGGCTGCGAGCAGGCTGGCTTAACTCAGGAAACAGGTATGTAAAGCATTAAAAAACACCAACACTTTAAATAAGTAAGACACAACACACAATAGTCAAAGTTTGAGGCTGACCGCGATGGAGCCCTGGTCGGATACACTAAGCGGGAAGCCAGGTCAAAATGTTACCTTCACACTTAGAAACTTTTCTGGAGGATTTTCTCTTGGCGTCGTACTGTCCCCTCCAGTAGGCCGATTTAAATGTGACGTTGTTGGATTGATTTTCATCGAGGCCCTGGGCAAATCCTGGAAGTCTGGAGCTCCGGAGCTTTCAGTGGGACGAACCTGAAATCCAGGCCGGGTCACTGTTGAAGGTAGCCGACTTGACTCTCGACACCATGCTGGTCCACTTTTGGAGCTTTTTCCAAAAGTGCCTCCAAACATCTACAAACTTCTGGAACCTCTTACTGGAGTTACTCTTGAGGGTTCAACATGTCCAAAACCCAAATCCAAGGGTCTAGAAGCTCTGAGATGGTCTTTGGAAGTTTGAATGACAATTCCCAAAATGCACCTGACCAAATCCTTGAAAGTCCTCTGGACGCACTCCAGGCTGGGGACTTCTTGAGAGAGATGGTGCAGGCAAGCTCTTTTAACCTGCAGCTTTCAGGGAGTCCGTTCCTTAATCCTTTTTGGACCAAGGCAAAGTCCTTAGGGCTGTAGTTCCAAGAGAGCAATTCTGTGTGGTGCAGACCAGGGTTCCAGCAGGGCAATCCTTCCTCTCGTAGTTTCAGGCAGAAATATCTAATTCAGAACTGAGTTGCTCTGCAGCTCTCACATATTCATTCAATGATCTGTGGCGTCAAGAGGGGAGGACTCCTGTCCAATGGGGTGCAGGGTGCCACCCAAAAGCATGACAGCTTGCTCCAAAGTGTGGCATATTCTTGTCCCATAAAGCACTGCACTTTGAAATTCAAGATAGACGAATCCTCAACAAGAGAGTAAGACCTGGCTAAACAAGCCAACGGGTGTTGCTCATTTACATTATCACTCCCCCTGCCCTTCTGCAAATTCCTTTCCTGGCCCTGCTATCTGGCTGGGGGTACAGGGTGTGAGGTAGGTAGGCCTGGCATTCCTTTACTGTCCTCTTCTCTTTGAAGCCCAGTTTGATTTACCCAGCACTTCTTTATGACCTATCCTCTGCAGCTGCAGAGCTCTCTCCATCAGATAACCCCTGCTCAATGCGCCCACTTATCACCTCATCAAGGCAGCCTGGCTAAGCCTGTTAAGGCTGACCAATCAGAAGACTATTAGAAGGCTGGGTTTTGGCTTACAGAAGAAAAAGTTCTATAACTTCTTTTCTGTGCTAGTTATGATCAATTCAACAGTGGCACGTTATTGGATTTATCAATGCCCTTCTTTTAAATCTTTGAATTACATTTTCAGCCCATTCCTAGCAATAGTTATAATTTAATAATATATTCTCATGTTAGCCTATGGAGCTAATAATCTACAATGGGGAAAAACAGAATTGGCAGTTTTTCCCTCACAAGGGCTATTAAAACATCTTTTATAAGGTCCCTGCTTAGTTACAAGGCACCTAGGGGAGCCTTAGGGGTGACTTATATGTAAACAATAAGGTAGATTGCCACTTTGGAAGTGCATGTGGCACCAACGTCGAATTTGCATGTAATTTACTTTTAAAGACAGTCTGTAAAGCAAGGCTGCCTTTAAAATTGACATGATAAAGAACTACAAATGGTTCCGTTCGGTAAAGCCAAAAAATTACTTTTTTAGAACCAAGAACTATTTCGTGGAGACAAAGGTTATTGAATGCAATTATTTACAAATTTACCATAAACATATGGAGCACACTCAAGAAAGTATACAATGAATGAATATTCCATTTAATTTCAAGTGAGGTTTTTTCACAAAGTTAATCACATGAGCTGTCACAAGAACAAAATGAACAATGACATCACAAAAAGAAATCAATAAGTGACTGATGTGACAATTGGTGAAGCAGTCAACAACATGTCAAATAAAAAAAAATAAAAAAGACAATGACATAAATTTCTCTGTCCTTTTCTGGGCGTCCACTATAACTTAATGTGTCTGTTCATTTTATGGTTATAGTGGACCTGGACATGAAACCGCTCTACGTCGACGTTTCGACCCTGGAAGCAATGTGTGCATGGATACATCAAGTAGGGTCTTCCCTAGGACAAAAAAGAGACCTAATGACAGCCCCAGAGGTCCAAAAGACAAGTGAGAAAAGTGCTCCTCCGGTCCTGGACGGAGCGTTCCAAAGAAAGGGTAACTTCAACTTTAAACTTTAGACAACCATCAAAGGGTAAATAGATTCTCAGCAGCAAACAGTTATAATGGGACTTTCATGTGTGCTATATTCGGAGGAGCAGGGATGGCACTTCCAATTCCTTGCAAAAAAAATCCCCATGTGCAATCCCAATGGTCCTAATGAGGGACCTAAGCGTATTCAGGCAACAGGTGCACTAAAGTGATTTCCGGTCAGGGGCAAAGTCCCCTTTCTGTAATAAAGTGTCCGCTTCGGGCTGCAGAAACTTCTTCACAGCGACAGCATAGCACATTCAATGTGGAACCTGAATCAGCGGCCTTTAAAATTGACAGCAGTGCACACTCCAGTGCAGGAAATCTACTGTGCCTCTAAACTCCCTTGCCCTATTATATAGTTGGGAGTTATAGGTAGTTTGCATCCCCCTTGCCCTATTATATAGTAGGACTTATAGGTTCTGCCATTATCAATTGAAATTATACCATATACCCTTTCCATCAGTGCACTGGACCTGGGCCTGTTTAGCAAAGCCCAGGGCAAGGTCACAGTCAGTTCCCACCAGTATCAGTCAAAAAATGGGTGTGGACAGGGCAAGAAGGATGACTTTCTCACACAATAAAATTGACTTCAACCTGGCAAAATAAACCTTTTGCCAGGCCTAAGTCTGCCTTTTTTAATGCATATATGTCACCCCTAGGTTATGTCCTAAACGACCCATAGTGCGGGTGCAGTGTATTTAAAAAGTTGGGCATGCACTTTTAAGTTTTACATAGCGTGGTAGTGAAAAACTCCCAAATGCGTTTGTCACTGTTGTAAGGCCTACCTCTCCCATAGGATAAGATTGGGTAACCTTATTACGCTGAATAAGTGACAAATTTTGATTGGGAACAGGCAGAAATGGCATGTTCACACTCTGATGAATCGTAATTTAAAATCCTCTTTAAAGGTAAAGTCGGTTTTTAAGTTGCAATTCTGAAAATGCCACTTTTAGAAAGTTAAAAGAAAAATTGATGGACAGAATGCTGAACAATGTCAAAAATTCACCCCTAGTACAGAGATCTGTGCCTAAATCCATCAGGTTTTTTTGGGCCACTGGAGTCAAGCTAGCTTGGCTGATGAGGGGTGACACCTCAAAACCGGTCTCAGGATGCTTGTTTTCAGTCCATGGAGGACCTGGCCTGGCAACACAGGCTGGACTGTTCCCATGAGGAGCAGGGTCAAGACTGATTTACATATGGCTGGGTCTACGCTGGAATGGTATGGTGAGCAAAAAACAATGGATTTAGGCCCAGATCTCTGTACTGGGGTGAATGTTTGACATTGTTCAGCAAGCATTCCGTCCATCAATTGTTCTTTTTGCATTCATCACCCTGAGTGGGACAGGTATGCCCAGACACGGGTCTTGTGCTCTCCATGCCACTGGAGTCAAGCTAGCCTGGCTGATGAGGGGTGATACCCAAAACCAGTATCAGGATCCTTGTCTCCAGTCCAGGAAGGACAGGCCTGGAAGTTTGAGCTGGACTGTTCCCATGAGGAGCAGGTTCAAAACTGAATTAAATATGGCTGGATCCAAACTGAGGTGGCGTGGTGAGCAACAAAACTGTGAATTAAACTCAGATCTCTGTGACTGGGGGTGAATGGTTTGCATTGTTCAGCATTCCATCCATCATCTGTTCTTTTTACTTTTAGAAAGTTAGCATTTTCTTGTTCTAACTATTTGGTGCCTACAGCTTGTATCCTGGGTGATATGACTAGATGTAGTTGGCAGCTGGACTTTTTGTAGGTGCACAGACATAATATCGAGGTTTTTTTTTCGAACTACAGAAATATCGAGTTGGACATATCGAAGGGACAGAATATCGACATCAAGAATATCGGTGACCAGAATATCAACCTAAAGGTAAGAAATATCGTTTTTGTTAATATCGAAGTCAGTAATATTGTTTGCAAAAATATCGTTGTTAATAATATCGATGTTTATATTAGTGTTATGTATTTTAGTATGTATTTTATATGTATGTGTTTTATATTTTTTGTTAAGTATTGTATTTTTTTAAAAATATATGTATTACATTTTTAGAAGTTAGTAATTTTTTTTAAAGTAAATTTTGCGTTTTAGTACCGTAGCGGGTTGTGGGTTTATAGGGGAATAGGGTGGGAAGTAATTTAATTATAGTAAATTAAATAATAATTTTTAGAAAATATTAATTATTTTTAATTAAATTTTGCGTTTTAGTTCTGTAGCGGGTTGTGGGTTTATAGGGGAATAGGGTGGGAAGTAATTTAATTATAATAAAGTAATTATTAGTTTTTATTTTTTGGTATTGATAATTAATTTATTGTAAATAATTATTAATTGGTAATTAATTTATATTAATTGATTAATTGATAATTATATTAATTGTGTTAATTTATTTTAGGAGCGGGTTGTGGGTTTATAGGGGAATAGGGTGGGAAGTAATGTATTATAATAAAGTAATTATTAATTTTTATTTATTGGTATTGATAATTGATTTATTGTTAATTAATTATGAATTGGTAATTAATTTTTATTAATTGATTCATTGATTATTATATTAATTGTGTTAATTTATTTTAGGAGCAGGTTGTAGGTTAATAGGGGAATAGGGTGGGAAGTAATTTAATTATAATAAAGCAATTATTAATTTTTATTTATTGGTATTCATCATTAATTTATTGTTAATAAATTATTAATTGGTAATGCATTTTTATTAATTGATTAATTGATTATTATATGAATTGTGTTAATTTATTTTAGGAGCGGGTTGTGGGTTAATAGGGGAATAGGGTCGGAAGTAATTTAATCATAATAAAGTAATTATTAATTTTTATTTATTGTTATTGATAATTAATTTATTGTTAATTAATTATTAATTATTAATTAATTTTTATTAATTGATTATTATATTAATTGTGTTAATTTATTTTTAGGAGTGGGTTGTGGGTTAATAGGGGAATAGGGTGGGAAGTAATTTAAGTATAATAAAGTAATTATTAATTTTTATTTATTGGTATTGATAATTATTATATTGTTAATTATTTATTAATTGTTTATTTAATTCAAAAAAATATTAAATTGATAATCATGTTAATTTTAACCCTCTGCTATCCAACACTTTCCCTACAGTTACAGTCTCTGGAGTGGGAATAGTAATTTGTACCCCTACGCTATCCAACACTTTCCATACTGTTGAACTCTCTGGAGTTAGAATAGTAATTTTAACCCTTTCACTATCCAACACTTTCCCTACTGTTGCAATCTGTGGAGTGGGAATAGTAATTTTTACCCCTACGCTATGCAACACTTTCCCTACTGTTGCACTCTCTGGATTTGGAATAGTAATTTTTACCCCTACGCTATCCAACACTTTCCCTACTGTTGCACTCTCTGGAGTGGGAATAGTAATTTTAACCCCTTCGCTATCCAACACTTTCCCTATTGTTGCAGTATGTGGAGTGGGAATAGTAATTTTTAGCCCTACGCTATCCAACACTTTCCCTACTGTTGCACTTATTGGAGTGGGAATAATAATTTTTACCCCTACGCTATCCAACACTTTCCCTACTGTTGCACTCTCTGGAGTGGAGATAGTAATTTTAACCCCTTTGCTATCCAACACTTTCCCTATTGTTGCAGTGTCTGGAGTGGGAATAGTAATTTTAACCCCTACGCTATCCAACACTTTCCCTACTGTTGCACTCTCTGGTTGGGATTAGTAATTTTTACCCCTACGCTATCCAACACTTTACCTACTGTTGCACTTATTGGAGTGGGAAGTAATTTTTACCCCTACCCTATCTAACACTTTCCCTACTGTTGCACTCTCTGGAGTGGGAATAGTAATTTTAACCTCTACGCTATCCAACACTTTCCCTACTGTTGCACTCACTGGAGTGGGAATAGTAATTTTTACCTCTTCGCTATCCAACACTTTCCCGACTGTTGCACTCAGTGGAGTGGGAATAGTAATTTTTACCCCTACGCTATCCAACATTTTCACTACTGTTGCACTCCCTGGAGTGGGAATGGTAATTTTTACCCCTACGCTATCCAACACTTTCCCTACTGTTGCACTCACTGGAGTGGGAATAGTAATTTTTACCTCTACGCTATCCCAAACTTTTCCTACTGTTGCACTCTCTGGAGTGGGAATAGTAATTTTTACCCCTACGCTATCCAACACTTTCCCTACTGTTGCACTCACTGGAGTGGGAATAGTAATTTTTACCCCTACGCTATCCAACACTTTCCCTACTGTTGCACTCACTGGAGTGGGAATAGTAATTTTTACCCCTACGCTATCCAACACTTTCCCTACTGTTACACTTTCTGGAGTGGGAATAGTAATTGTATCCCCTCCGCTATCCAATATTTTCTCTACTGTTTTAGTTAATGTAGTGTTTAATTTATTTTAAAAAGATTACAAAAATTTTAATTTTTTAATTTATTTATATTTTTTATATTTTGATTTATATTTGGTTTTTTGTATATATGTATTTATCATTTTTTAAATGTTTTTTAACAATTTATAACTTATTAAAATAATTATTTATAAATATTATTAAGTAAGTATATATATTATATTTTATATGTATATATGTTGAATTTATTTTTACATTATATGTATTAGTTATAATTTTAAACATCTTAAAATAATTTTAACTATGTTTTTTTTAATTATATGTATTATTTACTTTATTTTACATTATTTTTTTAACATTAATAAAAAACGATATTTTTAACAATGATATTTTTGACAACGATATTTTTTATCAATAATTTTGTACTTACCATAATGTAGATAGGACTTCGATATTGTGGCCATCGATATTTCGGCTCCGATATTTTTGTCGTCGATATTTGTGTAGTCGATATTGTGTCAGTGATTCCTTTTTGTATTCCTCCCAGATAGTACCACAACAGAGGTACAAGGTATTGGCAGGATGGGCCATCCTGACTTGATGAGAGGGGCGGAGTTGTCACCTGTCACAAAGCTCACACACAAAGAGCTTTACACTAGCCCATTATGACTGCAGGAAGACTGGGACTAGGGTAGGAAAGCAGGAAATTCCAGACACCTATGTGGGAGGAAAACTCCAGAAGCTTCTCCCAAAGGTGGCATCAGGTATAAAAATAGGACCATACGACCCACTCTTCAGTACACTCCTGGACCTGTGAACACTACAGAAGAAGGACTGCTCAGGGGTGGCGGCTCCATTGGAGCGGAGGAGCACTGCCCCCCCCCGCCACCAGCAGCAAATAAAATGATAACCTGTTTTATTATTGTTTTATTTTAATCCCCTGGACCTGCCCCCAGGACTCTGACGAGGAGCGCTCATTTCCGGCGCTCAGGCCAATCCTGATGCTGCTTTCATGCAGCATCAGGTTTGGCCACAGTGCAGTCTGGGAGCCTGTGCCCAGATGCAGGAAGAGCATAAGACGGCGGGAGGCGGCTGCGTTAAGGTGCATTTTTTTATTTATTTACTTTTTTTTCTCCACCAAACCTCCCCCCACCTCCCTCCTCTGGCCCGGCCCACCCTGCCACTTTGGTAGGGGGCAGGCCACTACTGGACTGCCCTGCTACCAGAGGACTGTTCTGCTGCTTGAGGCCAGCCCTGATGTCTGAGAAGGAAGACTGGACCTGCTCCCTTCCTCCCAGGCCACATGAGGGATTGTAAAGGCTAGTTAACTGGCCTCCTGTTCTCAGTTACAGTTACACAACAAACTCCAGAGGTCTCCCTGTGATTGCCCAGCTAACCAGCTGCAATGGACCTGCCTGAACCCTGCTAGCCTCTGCTGGAGTGAGTTCCTGATCCCCAAGAAGTGCCTCCCAGATCCGGGGCCCTTGGTGTGGCATGAGTTGAGCTTCTCCTGGAAGAAAAGGAGAAATCCTGAAGTTTTAGGCTCTTCATGATCGCCATCAGGCCTGATTGCACCAAGATATTGCCATCCGTGCCAACCACTAACATGAAGCTCTGTTCAACCAGAATTTTCGTGCTACAGTGACCGCCAGCGACAAACCGGCAAAGCGAGATCTGCACTTTGTGCTACAGCATCGACAGCCAGCTGTGACCTCCAAGGCGAAGCTCCAGCAATGACCATCCGCAAACCCAAAAGGATCTTCCACTATAGCAACAACTGTCCACGACATCCAGCCTGCTCTTCATGCTGCCGCTATGACATCTGTGATGCTCTCCCTGTTCCTCACAGCTAACTCCACCGCAAACGGAACTCTTCGTGCTGGACTTTAGAAGATAACTTTTTCAGTGGGACTAACCTGATCCTTGTATCCGGCCAGTGCTCCAGCGCGGTTGGCCTGAACTTGTGACTTTCACCAGGTCCCACACAAACAGATAACTGCGAGTGACACTTTCTGCTTTGAGGCACAATACTTAACTTAAATCTTTGAAATTGCATTTCTCAGTTCCTACTGATTGGATTTTTGTCATTTTGGTGTCAAATAATTTATTACAATTTACTCTGTTTTTCTAAATTAGCATGGTATTTTTCTTGTGCTGGGTTTTCACTATATTGCTGTTTAAGAGCTGCATAAATACTTTACACATTACCTCTAAGCTAAACCTTTCTGTTTTTGTGCCGAACTACTAGAGAGCTTAGCACAGCTTAATTTAGTGACTTTTGTAGTTTACCCTGACAAGGAATTGTGACTGTTGCTTGAGAAGGGCTCACACCCCTCACACTAACAACCCAATTTCTCACAACTATGAAGGAGCCATGTATGAAACTACAGCTCTGTCAAACACACATTGTGATTTTATTAAATTTCCATGGTGCGTAAACATAAAAGTATCTGTGAGAAATCCGAGTCGAAGAGTCCGAAGGCAGTCAGAAGTCACAGGAACACAATTGCAAGAACTTGTGCCTTTTGATTCTAGTGTCCAGGGTCACTCATACTGTAGAGCTCCCAAACTGGAACCAAAAAAAAGAGTAGTTTAAGGTTTACTTGGGGAGGGACTGTAGACTGGATACTTGTAACACAATTTTCCATCAAACATCACTTAATAAATCCAGTCCAGTCAGTATTTTTTACAAATAAAAAAGGAAAAAACAAGTACTTTACTATACACAGAAATAAACACTATGCACTAAATTACTAATATGCACAGACTGGCAACTGGAAATATAAATGGGTGCACATTTAAATAGCTTTGCAAACTACACAAGGAATAAGGAAAGGTCACGAAGTCCTGATGACAGAGGCACTTTTAATGGTTTGTGCATAAATATGCCCTAACACCTAAAGCACCCCCAAATGTGCCTGAACAAACAAGTGATTTGCAATATTGAAGCTGAGGCCTACTGTCCTGGTCATGTATGATGCCATGCAATCAACAGCAGAATAGAAAGCATTTTAGAATGGTATCAGAAATATGCAGTTAGTTTTAGTTTTATCAATGTATTTTCATTCTTATAGGCTGTGACATACTTACAATATTGAACAACACAAAACAGTGAACATTTCACTTATTTCTACAATTAACACAGTTACTTAGAAACCGTAGAGAGCTCACACTAGATGCACTAACCTATTCTACGGTTTGCAAAATCGGAATGCTCCTGACTGCAAAGTAAGGCGATACCAAAGGGGATGATGGACGGAGCGTTAGAGCAAATCAAACACTCACCCCCAGTCAACTGATCTGGGTTTAATCCATCATCATTCTTTAGCTCACTCCACCACCCCAGTTCAGACATGGCCATATGCAAATCAGTCTGACCCTGTGCCTCATGGGAACAGTCCAGCCCGAACTGCCAAGCCATGTCTTCCCTGGACCGGAAACAAGCATCCTGGGACCGGTTTCGGGTTCAAAACCAAAGTAGGCATTTCTAGTGTATGAAACCATTTTAGGAGTCTGTAAATATTACCAACTTCTACAATGAGTTTCAGAATGGTTAACGATTCACATATTTGGAAGGGGCGTCCCTTTCAATTTGCAAATCGATATCATACATATCAACGATTTGCAACTAGAATTCTGGTTGCAAACCAGTGAAAAGTCACTGTCTCCCAAGTTAGGATGGTAACCTATTTGCAAAAGGTAAGTGGTCTCTTTGTGCCCTCTCATTTTGGTGAATTAATGTAAAAGTTCAGTGCGGAGTAGGCAGTGGTCCGTCCAGGGGACCACTGCCACCCCTCTCTCTCTAAAATGTTAAAAAAAATATATATCTTTTTTTTCAAAAACAGCCTTTTCCTTTAAGGAAAACGGGCCGCTTTAAAAAAAAAAAGTTTACTATATTAAAAACCAATCACATGAATGGTGATCTGCTGACCCTTACAGGCCACCATCCTTGTAATTCTGTCCAATCAGAGTGAGCCCGAATTTCCGTCCTACCAAATAAATATAAATTTGATTACATTGGATAGTGACCCACTCCAATACCTTATTTTTGAATTAACCTATCAGTACATAGGTTGGTTGGTAAAATAAAATTATGGTCGCAAATTGCAGCCTCTTTTTGCAATCTACTAATAGTACACTTGTCTTCAAGAAACACCAGTAGATGCACTCTAGGGTCTCACAACATAAACCTTAGCACTAAGAGGGCTTGGAATTGTTTAAAGCTTCTTCAGAACTTAGGGCCAGATTTACAAGAAACTGATGCATCTCTGAATTAGAGCAGAGATGCGTCAGTTTCCCTGCGCCTGCATGCAAAACCCTTGAGCCACCATGGATGGGTCGTATTTACGATACAGCGCACCATGGCGCAAGGATTGACAGATGCATCAGAAATTCTGACGCATCTGTTGGCGCAAAAGGCACGCATTGCTGGAGTTGTGTCGCAAGCATGATGCAACTCCGCAATGCATGGGGAGGCCAATACTTATTGTGCTGCGTCACTCCTTACGCCTGCTCCAAGCAGGCGTAAGTTTTTGACGCAGTGGCGTCCTAGAAGTGGCGCAGTGAAATCTTGTAGATTCCACTGCGTCACTTTTACGAGGCTTTCCTGCGTGGGAACGCCCACCCTGCATACATTATTCCTGACGCAGCTATAATGTGACGCAGGGCTTTACAACGTGACGCATCTCCCTAGATGCGTCTGGGCCGCAACGTGGCGCATTGTTTACAGCGCCGCTGAGTCACAAAAAGTGATGCAACAGCGGTGAAAAAGTGACGCAAGGGGCTTGTAAATCTGCCCCTAGGTATCTTCCTGCAGCAGATCCCCATTATCTGCACACAGATCACTCTCCCTGCTAGCACCCTCAAGCACCCATGGCCTACTGTCACTTGCAGAGTTCGTACGTGCCCATACTATGGCTCCTAGGAATAGGACCAATCCACATAAATCTAAGGGGACCACCTGCCTTCAGGGTCCCCAGCACGACAAGCCCACCCAATGTTCTCCCAGGAGGGAGTAGGGGAGTCAGAGCCATTGGCTCTAGACACAGGGGCAAAAAATCTACTGAGGCATAACCAACTTCTGCAAGTGTAACATCCAGGTACCAGGGCCAGTAGGGAGAACAAGCCAAATCATCATTCAAATCGTGTGGTGCTCGATATAACAAATAGAATTTGGCAAAAAAAAGCTTGACATGGGCTCCAAGGACTTCATGTACAAAGCCCTTTTGCGATTGCAAATCCTGCAATGTGCAAAGTCACAGGGTTTGCAACTGCAAAAGGGAGTTTCTTTATGTACAAAATCCCTTTTTCAAAAAATTCTTTCGGACTCATAATAGGACTTTTGCGATCCTTTCCGAATCGCACATAGGAAGAAGCATGAAAGTCGTGCGCCCTCCTCGGAATTCTGATTTGGAAAGAATATATGAATGGTTTATGACAGCAACTGCGGTCGCAAACCAATCAGGAGTTACAAACACCGAGTTGGGGTTTGTAACTACTACTACATTCGCAAACATTTTGTGCTCAATTTGGAACTACTTTTTGTGAATGGAATAATAGTACATCAGCCCCCAAATGGTTAAACATTTGAAGTATTTGTGGCATGATGCCTAATCACTTGTGTAAGTAGCTGTGTATTGTTTCCTTCTACTTATGTAAATGAAATGTGCGTTTGAGAGCACGTTTGTAGGGAAATGGAGCATCTCCCTGATAGCTACAAATGAAGCTTCATAGCTCCTAAAAACCCAGGGGCAGATTTACAAGCCCCTTGCGCCACTTTTGTGTCATTTTTTCCATGTAAAAAATGTAGCAAAAGTGGCGCAAGGGGCTTGTAAATATGCCCCCCAGTACTTTGTGATATTCAACCCCTTCCTCGGCCTACACAGCGCTTAATTTGAACAGGTGGCTGCAGTGGGGCTCAGCAGCACTTACGTTTGGGTTTAGGGCTGTATTTTTCATCACCAGACTTTGACCCTGAACAGGAAAGAGAAAGATAGAAAAAAAAGAGTAATAAAAGAAAACAGTGACAAAGGGAGAAACAAGGAATGAAAAAGAAAAAGGGAGATAAAGGGACAGGGAACGTGTTTGGGTGAAGTAAAGAGGCATGTGGAGGAATTCAGACTAGACAGATTGGGTATTCGGCAAAGCTGGCATTGGGCAGCGATTGTGGCGGGCTGCTGAGCAAAACTTTGGCCCCGCACCTAGGGGCATATTATCAACGAGGCGATAAACAATTATCGCCGCATTTGCGTCCGTTTTCGGACGAAAAGCGGCGATAATTTTATCGCCTAATCAGCAAGGTCACGCTATTGCGTGAATCCTTGCATTATCGCCCTTTCCCCCAACGCCCATCTTTGCATCTCTAATGAGATGCAAAGTGGGCGTTACTGGGCGTACCCCGGATGGACTACGTTGCAAATATCGCGATATTTACAAGGCAGCCCACATGATTTTAGCAGAGGTTAGATTTTGGCGAAAACGGCAGTTTTCGCCAAAATCTAACGTCTGCTAAAATCCTGACTTAGCCATCCCTAACATAGGGGTGGATTCTGCTGATACGACCACAGGGTCGTATCAGCAAGGTCATCGCCGTTTGCAGGGAACATCGCTGGAAAACCAGCGATGTTCCCTGCAAAACGGCGATAACCTCGCTATCTCTGGAATTTTTATCGCCCTGGAGAGATGCGTTGTTAATAACGCGCTACCAGGGCGATAATTTCCAGAGATAGCCTGCGATAGGACTATTAACGCTAAGCATGGCCAGCGATAATTATCGCTGGCCGTTGATAATATGCCCCTTATTCTTTTACAAATTAAGCACTGCTACACAAGATGACTAAGGATAAACCTCCTACCCGGGAAATTTGAGCTAATACCATAATTCTTTTTGCCCTTGAAATTTAGAGCAATGCCTATTTTCTTTCTGTTTAAGCACTGTATTCTGTATTCCTTAAACAATGTTGACCATTCATTAGCTAAGGTTTTGAATGTTGCTTTTGCCCCAGAGTCAAATAATGTCTGTTCTATGACCAATGCGTAAACCGCGACATAGTCGAAAAGTGGCCTAATGCAAAATGATGGCCCCCCCTGCAGAATGTGATGAGGGGTCCCTGAGTCTCCCATATCTCACAGATAATTATGAGCGTTTGGCGGAATAGGGAACCCTCTGAAGGGTCTGCAGAGGCCTTTGTGACGTCCGTGTAGCCAAGATGCGGTAGCCCATAGGTCCATGGGGAAGCTAGTAAGCATGCCCCCCACACCTGGTTGGATTGTAAAAGACAGCCATAATCAGGGTGAAGTGGGCTCCTAACACACAGCATATGTTGCACTATTGATAGCTACCACAGAGTGAAGTGAATAAATCATAACAGGACCGCCCGAAATGAAGTCACCGGACTATCATGCTTTCTCGCCTATTTCTTCAAATATGGGATTCATGCCACAAAATAACTCAAGTTGGTTGTGATGCGTAAAATTCAGGTGTTTTGATGCCAGACATTATATGTGGTGGAAAAAGATGACCTCATTTTAAATTCCTAGCATTCCCTTGACAAGAAAAGCAAGCCATGTGAAACTGGCAATAGAGGGGAAGGAAGAAAGAGATTAGCTGGTAATGAGGAGCTAATGACAGAGATGGAAGAGCTAATCCTACAGTGAGACAGAACATTAAATCCTCATTCACCACCTCTGGATTGCTAGGTGAGGCTGGCACTGTAGAGAGACAGAACACAGGAAGTAGAGCTGCAAATGGAAAGGGAGGACCAGTCTCAAGACCACAGGACCTGGTGCACATCACGCCTCCCAACCCACCCTCCTGTATAAGGTGCCACCCTTTATGGACTTCTCTCCACCTTTCGAACAAGTGAAATGGAGCTCACAGATTTCAGTGTAATCACCCACACTGAACACATTCCTCTCCCTCCTCAAAAATGTTTAGGGCCTCATTTATGAAAAGTGACGAATCGCTGCGAGAAAACAGCGATGTGTCACTTTTCATTGTGCCCTCCTTGCGCCCTCCTTGCGACACCAATGATGCGTCATATTTACAGTATGACCCATCATGTCGCAAGGAGTTACAGATACGTCAGTATTTCTAACGTATCTGTAGGTGCAAACATGACACATTGCTGGAGTGTGTCACAAAAGTGATGGGTCATTACACATCGGCAAGTCCCATGTTAAATGTGCCTGCATCAGTCTTACGCCTGCCAAGAGGCAGGCGTAAGATATTGACGCATTTGTGTCCTAGAAGTGGCGCAGTCATCCCTTCTATGACCCTTTCTTGCGTCGGAACACCCCCCCGCATACATTAAACCTGGCGCCGGTATAATGTGGAGCAGGAGTTTACAAAGTGACGCATCTACCTAGATGTGTCACTTTGTAAATATGACGCAACATGGCGCATTTTTTACGCCACTGGTGTGTCACAAAAAGTGGCGCACCGGCGGCACAAAAGTGACGCAAGGGCCCATAAATAAGCCCCTTAATCTCCAGTGATTTCTACACGATCAGCGTCCAAAACCACTGCTTCTCGCCCTTCTTGCCGACTGAAAGAGTAGACAAATATGGCAATATGCTGTCTGCTGATTCCAATCGTTTTGGCCCAAGTCAAGTAAATTGAAAATTCTCGAGATTCAGTGAGACATACAACAACTACTACATTCCGCAGGTCAGTTCTTGAGTTCAACTCGCCGATGTTGTGTCCACTCTGGATGCCTGATCTGGAATGTTATGTTTTGACTATTTGTTATGTCTAACGTTTTGATCAGAAACCTTTTACATTGCAATAAGGACGGTGCAAAGATCAATGAAGGTGGAGTTGTAAGCCAAAAGTGGAGAAAAGGCAGTTGTGGATTGGTTTTCCCAATTGTGTAATGATTTTTGACGAAGATATGCACATATCTAAGTCAATTATATGAGTGTAACTAAAGGAACAGCTAGCGTGATAGAGGCATACATAGAGAGGAATAGGGGAGTAATTGTCCCAATATTTCGAGGTGCACAAGAGGGCCTATCAAGGCTATTTTAAATGCAAGAAGTGAAGGAGCTCGCATTGGTGACTTCGATTAAATGGGGCCTCAAAGGAAGAATGAATGGAACTTGGAGACGGTACAAGGTGGCTTAGGTCTAACCTCGAGGTTATAGTTGGTGGATCTTAGGTTTCTACTAGGTATGTAACTTGTTAAGAAGTCTAAGAGATAGTTAGTGGCCAATTCATGTACTGCTGTCAACACCAGTGCCAGTAGCTTGGATATAGCGCTGTTGTTAACAGTGGTGGCTGTTCTAACCTCAAAGCAGTGGGGCAACGTAAACTTTCGGGTGGGGGGGTAGGGGGAAATAATACATTAAAAGCACTTACCTGCCGCTGCGGTCTCCGCCTCAGTGCTCCCCTCCTGACGCTGTGCACAGACTCCCAGGGGCCAATCACGGCGCTGCTATCCTGCTGGTAATACCAACAGGTGAGCAGCGCCGTGATTGGCCTGGGCGGGCTGAACTAACGCTCGCTCCGGCACTGGGAGTCTGTGCCTTTTCTCCACCCGGCTGTGCAACCAGTGGCGTAGGAAGGGGGGTGCGGTGGGTGCGGGCCGCCCCGGATGTCATCACTGAGGGGGGTGACAAAATGGCAAAAATATGTGTTTTTAAATAAAAAAATGTTGGGGGGGCTCACGACACTTTTTGGGGAAAAAATAATATTATTTAAAACGTGTTTAATAACTTCGTCTGACAATTAATTAACCTCAACAAGTCAACAAAATACGTATTGAAACTTTTTAGTTCAGTCAACAAACGCAACGAAACGCGGCTGAACTCGACGAGGAGGGGGTGTTTCTTTCCGCCGAAGTCTGTCTCTGCAGTTTGTACTCGAGCAAGACGTAAACAACCGGTGACTCATCATCACTCATCCCGCAACCAATCCTATCCGCTGCCGTGCCGGTCAGTCACCCCACGTCATTCTGTTGAGATAGTTGTGCATTATTACTGAAGCTTATAAGTGCCGTGCTGAATTTATTTTTGTTACATTTTTTAGATCATTAATTCATTGTGATCATCCTCTTCTCTGTGATATTGAGTTTGGTAAGTAACGTAAACGTTATGATGCATGCTATTTGTTTGTATTTGTACGTTAAGCCTGGGGTGACAAGAAATTTTCCGCACCGGGTACCACCTGACCTTGCTACGCCACTGTGTGCAACACATCCAGGTGGAGAATTGTCAGTGTGCATGTTGGTTTGGCCGTCCTAAGACGGCCGGCCAAACCGACATGCGCATTTACAGTGCAGAACTCTCCTCCACCCTCAGTGACTCTCCGTCAGTATGGCCCCTCCCCCGCCCTAAAACTGACAATCAGCACAGCAAGAAAAATAATATAATAAAATGGTTTTATTATCATTTTATTTTTCAGTGGGGCGACACTCCTCCACCATAACCGAAGAGTCACCTCTGGTTGTTAACAGTGAGCCAAAAGGCTTGATGGCGGTAAACTGAAGTGGAGGGTATGTCTATCTACATTATACAGATATCGGGTGACACTTTTGTCTGTGATTGCAAAGGACTAATGGCAAGGCCTACTGAAATCTATTGCAGTATTTCAGTCTACTGAATGCTAAGGAGTTAATGAGCGTTTTGTCTGAATTGAATGGTAAATGTGATTAAATCTTACATTTGTTCATTTGTTGAAAACATGCAGCATTGACTGCACTGGTTAGGAAGTACTGCATTTTCATCCCAAGGTTTCTGGCTGAAGGTGTGGATTTCAGAGAGGCAGTGTGAAAGCGGATAGAGGCAGTGAGGGAGTTGGGTGATGTTAACGAGGGAAAGTATATGATCGCAGTGTCAGAGAACTATACCATTAGTGACCATAATGTCATTCAGTGCCTTATGCAGTGAAGCAGTCAGAGACACGTGACTAGCGGTCGGGAATGAAAGAAGATAAGGAGAAAAAGATTTGTGTATCATCAGCACAGAGATGGTAAGAGAACCTAAATCATGAAATAGTATCACCAAGGGCAGCCATGTAGGTTGCGTCACAGTACCTAGAAAATGTGGGGTTAATGCCGATGTCTTTATTTTTTTGTGTTGTATTTTTTTATTGAAACAGCAAGAGAAGAGCAGCGCAAAAACGCACAGTATGGTTACAGCAATCCAAAGAGTCAAAAATACCCGGTGCATGAATGACCGTCAATGATAATCGAAGAGCTGCATAAGGGAGACCACCATCAGGCAAGGAAATAACGACTAGGTTGAGCGAGCACAAGGCGCAGAAAAGCAGGAAAGCAATCATCAAAGAGGGTGGGCTGGGGAAGGGAGGGGAGAAAAGCAGCATAGGTGCGCAGTTCTATGTCCGAGAATAGGGGGGAGGAGGAGGGGTGGATCCATAGGGTGGTGGGAGGGAGTAGCGAAGAAGGTAGAGGTAAAGAAAGAGAAGAAGAGAGGGGTTGAAGGGATCCTCGGTGGAGAGAAGGGAAGGGAGGGAGGAAAGAGCTGGGTGGAGAGGGAGAGGAAGAAGGATGGTGTAGTGGTTAACGCTCCAGTGTTTTGTGGCTTCCCGCCGGAAGTGCCCTGCACCTCATCCGCAGGCCAAGCGTGGCCTGCGGGGCTCAATAAAGGGGAAGCGCCCGCTCGGGGGCGGTACTTCCGACACTACACTACAAGTGTTGAGTGTGGTGTTTGCTGCTGCCGCGCCCCTGCACACCTTACCCAGGCCCCACATTGCCCCGATAATTCCCGGGCGTCACAGATGGGATCTGCGGGGATCGAGTAAAGGAGAATATATCCCCCAGTCAGGGCGGGAGAAGAAGCGGGCACTCAAACAGCAAGCGATGCAGCACACAACCCCAGGCATAAGCCCTCCCTCAAGAAAGAAGACCAGATGAGAAGAAACATTTAAGCCCTGTCAAGCAAATTGTAGATGATCCTCTCATAAGAGGGGGTTTTATAATAGCTGAAAGCCATTTCTCAAGGTTGGCAGGTGCGGTGAACGCCAGTGACGCAGGATGCAGGATGCAGGTCTTCGGCGTTGTCGGGCGGTGATGAGCAACCGACAGGCGTGATGGGGTATTTGGGGATAGTCTGCCTTGTCATGGACTAGGACCAGCGGGCCTGGCAACGGAGCTGAGACATCCACGGATTCCCACAGAAAAGATCCCACATTGTCCCAGAAAGTGCAGGCAGTCATAAAGCAGATGCACAATGTCACAGTGGGTGTGGCCACACCACCAGTAAGAGGAATGGGACAGAATTCCCGCCGATCTGAGATGTGCCGGTGTCTAGTGACATCCCTGCTGGATATTGAAGCAGGAGAACTTCATCCGGGCCTCCTGCGCGCCATGACCTCGGTTCTCCAGAAGCTCCGCCCAGTCCTCGTCCTCATATTTCACTTGGAGGTGGGCCTGCTAGGTAGCCATAAGGCGGGCCGCTTGGAGCTGGGAGTAGAGGGGGCGAATCGGAAGGCTATACATGCCTGACATCACGTCTATAAACTGCCCCCAAGTGTTGAGGTGAACTAGCGACGGAGAGGGAAAAAGTCCAGGGTTGGGGCCCAGCCTGCTTGTGAGGCATAGATGCAGCTGGGTATATAGCCACTGTTGATAAGGAGGGAGGCCAAATTCAACTTGTAGCATCGTGAAGGATTTGAGTTTGCCCCAGGAGAGCAAATGGTTCAGCATGTGAATACCCACAGTCCACCGGGGGCTCCAGTCAAGCATGGTCCCCCATGTGGATACCGTCATTGTGCCATATGGATGCCTTATCATGAAGGTGAGCATCCATAGAGAGGAGCCTGTGAGCCCTTGCCCAGGTTTCGGACATAGCCTGGGTCATAGGATTTGCCAGTCCGGTCGCGACTACGGGCATATAGAGGGTGTGCAGTCCTGCTGGACCGCCCATGATGCAATTCTCTATCGTGACCCACAGTGTGGGGTCACAGAACCAGGGGTGCATGTACGCCAATTGTGCCAGGTGAAGGACCATGCAATAATGCTCAACGAAGGCGAGAACAAGGAACACAGAGGATCTATGGGCTATAAGTTTCCCAATGGCCAGGCGAGGCTTCATCAGTCCCCAAATAAAGGACTTAATGCCCTTGTCGATCTGCCACAGGGTCATAAGGAGTGTTTCAACAAAGGGAGCAAGACCAGTACATAGGTAAACCACGGGATTCATCTTCACCACCTGTCACCTCCCCCATAATGATAGATTCAGGAGGGTCCACTTCTCAAAGTCTAGCCGCATCTGCTCCAGTAGTGGGTCTAAGTTATCCGCTACCAGTGCTCCAATCCCCTGTTGACATAGATATCCAAGTAGTTAAGAAGGGAGGCCTTCCACTGGAATGGAAACTCATCAATGGTGGTGAGGGGGATTACTCTAGTGAGCGGCAAGGCCTTGCTCTTCCCCAGTTGACCTTATAACCATAGATGGCTGTGAAGGCGTCGATCATCTCCAGTAATGCAGGAAGGGAAATGGGCAGCGCCGAGAGGGTGAGGAGGATATTGTCTGCGCATAGATAGAGTGTCGAGGGGATGCCCACTATCTATTCTGTCTGATGTAGCGCCGCCGGCAGGTCCTCTATGGTGAGAAGGAATAGCAGAGGGGACAACGAGGACCCCTGCCTCGTCTCCCAGCGACTGAGAAAGGGTCTGAAAGAAAACTACTGATGTTGACCCGTGCCGAGGGGGAATCATAGAGCTAGCGCACCCTGGAGATAAAGTCCGCACCGAGTTCCACTTTCTGGAGTACAATGAATAGGTAGTCCCATTGTATCCTGTTGAAGGCCTCTTCAGGGTCTAGGGACAGGGTCAAGGCATCCTCCGGCAAGTCCACACCCAGCCAGATCGTGTGGGCCAGCGTTCGCATGTGGTCCTTTGACGATCGGCCTGGGACGAACCCCATCTGTAAATAATAGATCAGGGAAGGGATAAGCTGTTTGAGGCGAGCCGCCAGTATACTGGCCAAGATCTTTACGTCACCATTAAGGAGAGAGATGGGGCGGTAACTACCACAGAGAAAGTGATCCATGGCTTGGGGATGACCGTAACAAGGGCATTGTTGGAGCGAAGGTCTAAAGAGCCCAAACGGTCTGCCTCCTTGAAAGCATTGTAGAGAAAATCTACTAACTCAGTCTTAGTCCACTTAAAAAATACTGCCGGGAAGCCATCCTTCCCGGGATTTTTGCGGAAGGGGTGATTAGAGATGGCCTGCACGATTTCCTCCATAGTGATCTCTTCCTGGAACAGCTCCCTTCCCCTCTTGGATAGGCAGGGCAGTTGGACTGGGTCAAGGAAGTTAATGACCCACGCCGGGTCCGGGAGTGCTTCAGGGGAGTAGAGGGCCCAGTAATAGGAAGGGAATTGTGTCCGCTATGTCCTGCGGCCAGCTAGCTAGACCCCCGGAGTCAGTGGTGATGGCGGGGATGGTCATCACTGCTTCCCGTTGCCACAGCTGTGCCACCAGGAGCCTGCCCGCCTTCTCTTCCTGCTCATAGTGCCAGTATCTCAGTTTCTGGAGTGCATACTCTGCCTTGGAAGTGAAGAGAGAGAATTAAGTTCCATGCAAGCCTTCTGGAGGTTAAGTCTAGCGGCGTCAGAGGGGTGAGCAGGGTAGGCGTGCTTAAGGCAAGCTACGTCTCCACCCAGCGTTCATTGCCGCACCTCCCTTTGTCTGTAAGAAGTAGCTGTATTCCTCATCAGCTGGCCCTTGATGGTCACTTTCTCCGTCGCTCATAAGGTCAGAGCCGAGTCCACCAACCCATTGTTATCCTCCCGGTACGTGCAAAAGTGGGACTTGAGTTGTTCCCTACCCGCGGGCTGGACAAAGCGGGATATTTTAAAGCGCCGTGGCTTGCAAATCGGCCTCGTGAGACTCAGGTCAGCAAGCAATCGGATTGGAGAGTGATCGGAAAGTGCCCCCTCCAGTATGGAAGCCTTGCTTATGAAAGGGAGCCCAGACTGCGTAACGAAGGAAGGACTCCAACCTCAATTGGGTACTGTGTACCGGGAAAGATAGGTGTATCCTTTATTCATGGGGTGCATGAGGCGCCACATGTCCAAGAGGCCATGGACCTCCCTAATGTCTCCCAAGAGGGTCTGGTCTGTATTATTGGACACATCGATGGGGCCCTTATAGTCCATGATCACATCCCAAGCCAGGTTCCAGTCACCTCCTATGAGCAATTGCGAAGCATCAATCTCAGTCAACACCCGGTTAAGCCAGAGGAGAAAAGAGCGCATTGGCATGTCAGGATGTAAACAGGGCCCATGCAGAGCACCCTGTCACCAATCCACAGCTTGGCAAACACATAGCGAGCCTCCAGGTCTATCCAGGACTTTAGCACCATGTCCTGTAGAGTCCTATGAATCAGGATGGCCATGCTACACTTGCAGGGCGCCGCTTGCCCACCGACCAGTGGTAGAGGGCAGCAGCTATGGATCTTCTTACCCACCCAGCCACGCCGAAGCTTCTCCACCTCTACACTAGTGAGATGCGTCTCCTGGAGTAGGGCTATGTCGACGTGCTTAGAGTTGAGGTATGTGAGTACCTTTTTACATTTGATATAGTTTGTAAGGCTGTGCACATTCCAAACGATGACATTTAGCATCTCCCGTGATTGCATTTTGGGAAGGGGTGCTGAAAGGGGGGCAGGGATGGTAGAAGAGTGGATGGGGCGACACTACACTCCCCACATGGTGTGTACGCTCTCCCTGAAACTGGGCAGGGGAGGTGACTACCCACAGATCTGGGGAAAGGGTTGAAGAAAGGTGGGCGAAAAGGGAGGGAAGAGAGGGCGCGGAGAGAAGCGAAGCGAAAAAGGACCAAAAGATCAAAAGGCACAGAATGGGGGGAGAAAGAAAGAAAGTGGGGGAGGAAGAAAAGGAAGAAAAAAAGGACCACAACAAGCAAACTACTAAAACCTATGAAAACTCGCTTGTACCCAAATCAGCACACAACAAAACTGTAGTCAGCGGATCCAGACCTGGAAAGCCGTCGAGCCCAGGGAGGAGAGGAAAAGAGCAGCCTGTGGTGATCCCAGAGAGTATACTGAGAGTGGCGGTGGCAATGAATGGGTGAGTGAGAGTGCAGAGCTTGGTAAGCAGAGGGCCGGAGTGACAACGGTGGTGGGGTCCGGGGTAGAGGAAGAGGAGTGGAGTGGGGAGCTGCAGGTATGCCCAGGATTCGCTGCAGGGGATGGGTATTTGAGGGTAACAGGGCATAAGGCCTCCATGCGGTCCCAGGACATCTCTGAAAAAGGAGTGGGCCCGTGGGAAGGGAGGAGGGGGAGGGGAGAGGGGGGAGGAAAAGGAGGGAAGGAGAGGAGGGCTTGTGGGGAAGAACCAGCAGTGGGCAACTTTGCTCTCCGAAAAAGTGGGCACTGTCTCAGGGAGAGGGGGAAAGGCCCCTGAGGGTCAAGACATGGCCAGAGATGAAGGGAGGGAATAGGGGGGAGAAGGCCCATGCCCTCAAACTCCCACAGAGCAAGCAATCCATAAGTAATCAACAAGCAAACACGCAAGTGTACATGAGGCAGTACCCGGGCATGACAGAAATAGTGGACAGGGAAACCCAAACAGCCAACATTAAACCAACAGGAAACCATCAACAGTGGGCAGCCATGCCATACTATGTACAGGAGTACAAAGGGTCCAGCATATGGTAACAGGCACCAGGTTCATCAGTCATTGAGTGGTTCCACCTTCAGTGGATAGCAGCCTTGTCTCGACCCCTGGCCTGCATCAGCCCCGCCACAGCCTTAATCACCTTCTCCCTGCCACTTTGCATGCTGTGCAGCCTGTCCTGTGCCTGGGCCCCCGGGGCTGCATGTCCTCAGCCCCCAGCAGCAGAGGGCACAGGGCCGAGGTGGAAAGGGTGGGGGATCATGGCAGTCTCCATGGCCCCAAAGTGCAGTCCCTCCGAAAATGATAGTAACTCCTCCAGATTGTAGAAGTCCTTCGACTTGCCATCCATCGTGATCCACATGCGCGCCGGTTCAAAAAGGCCAAACTTAATGTCCCACTTGCGTTGTTGCGGTCTGAGGGACAGGAAGGTCCTACAGTTCTAATTCATTTTTCTGGAGAAGTCAGCCACAATTTGCATCTAGTGGCCCTCGAAATCATAGGGCCCACGTGACCGCGCCACCACCACGATCTGCTGGGCCTCCTCGTGGAGGAGGAAACAAGCTATGATGTGTCCTGCTCCCAACGACGACTGGGGCTGGCACGGTTGGAGTCTGTGGGCCCTCTGCATCTCCATTGAGGGTGAGAAGATGAGTCCTAGGAGGGGGGGGTAGAAACAGTCCCACAGGAAGCCCCGGATGTCAGTGCCTTCCGCCTTCTCCAGAATACCAAAGAAGCGGATGTTGTCTCTGTGGCTCTGGTTCGCAAGGTCATTGATCCTGTCAGGAAAGACCCTGAGCTCCTGGTTCCTGTCTGGAATGATCAATTCTAGCTTCCAAGGAGGACCAGCCCCTCCACTTTGTCATAGAAGTCGGTGATATCTGCTCGGATAGATTTTGTTTCTGCCACGTGGTCCGTTATCTTCGCGTCCATTGCCTTCAGCCTGAGTCCCACAGCTGTGACTTCCTTGAGAGTCAAGTCCCTTGTGGCCTCCAAGGGGCCCATCTGAGAGGGCAGCGAATTAGTCAAGGAGACAACCTCCGTGAAGAGCCGTTGTCGCGTCGGCTTCCCGAATGCCATGGTCGGAAAATGCAAGAACCAAGGGAGAGGGGGTAGCGCGAGCCGGCAGCAGGCAACCAGACAGAGTGCATCCCTCCAGGCCAGGCAGTGGGCAGCAGGGGAACTACGCCAATCCAAGGAAAGGAGCTGAAGCAAAGTCGGGCCTGCCAGGTCCTCATGTGCAGCCGCCAATATGGTGAGGGCCTCAGGATGGAGAGAGGAGGAGTAGGGGAAGAGACAATCCAGAGGCAAACACTCTACCTTGATGTACAGCTGCTCCAGCTCGGAGAAAAAAAGGGTGGGGGGCTTTAGAGCCAGCAAATAATAAAGGAGGGCCAGGCCACCTCCAGAAGTCTAGGCCACCACCAATCCACTCTCAGACTGCTCACCTCAGTCATCGGGGAACTCAGTGGTAGGCACCTGGGAACGGCACCGGCAAACGCCCCAGGAGATGGATGGCAGGGGTCCAAGTACCAGGGCCGACCCCAGTCAGGGACTCAATATCTATTTGAAGCAATCAGCGTGGTGGGGATCATCCCCACAATGTCTTCTCAGCCCACTGCCTCCCTGAGGGAGCCGGTCCAGGGTCCACTGCGGGTGGATTCAAGTGCTGGATGCCCCGCTGTAGCAGATCAGGGCCCCAAAGCACTGCAAATGTCCGTCGGGGATGGGGGGAATGTACCCAAAGTTTTTCTGTTCCTCTGGGGTGAAGATCATCATGTCAGGCCTCCCCCTGCAGACCCCAAAAGTTGCCGCTCAATCCCCTCGCGCTGATCCCTCGGGTGCTCCTCACCTCATGCACCCCCGTGTACAGGACCTCTGGCTAGGGCGTGGTGAGCCAGTCTCCTACTGCAGGACGGCATGCAAGTCCCCATTGGCAATCAAGTAGGCCTGCAGAGATGAAGGCCTAGAGGCAGGGCATGCAGGTCCCCCATCCTGGGAGCAAAAGGACAAGGCAGTCAGGTCAGGGGGGATGGGAGGGTGCTGTGTGTGCAAGGCACCCCAACCCTAAAGCAGGGCAAAGCGGTGAGGGTGCTGACTGCATGTCCGAAGTTCAGGCGTCCTCCTGGATCGGCTGCGATGCGCCGTGCGGGCCCGAACAGGCACCACATGAGGCACCGTAGAGTGTTTCAGGGAGAGGCAGATGTGGCCTGATGTGGTGCAGGGAAAGGGGTGAGGCACGTAGAAGTTCAAGATGTTAAAGGTGGGATACTCGTTGGCCACTCCCTCGGCTCATCTCAATGGAGCAATGAGCTCAGCCATACGCCGGTTTCTGGATCGCCCGCTAACCATACCCATGCTCGATTGCATTGGATACTGCATTGCTGGAATTTGAAAGCAGTTTCCATTAAGGCAGTTTGAGTAGTTGGCCTGTCCCCGCGACACCCTCCTATATATTTACTATGCAGTAAGTGATCTTTAATGAAGGGATGTCATTGAATTCATTTAAGGAGTATACAGCTTCCCATCAAGAGCGCTGACAGCAAGTCTCTGACTCTGTCTCATCAACAGAACCCTTCCGCCCTTATGGTTACACGAACTAAAGTGCTGGGGTGACATTTGCTCCACTTAGTCCTGAAGAGGCCACCAATCATAAGGCCAAAACGCGTCGACCCAAACCCCTTAGGATTTACGCCAATCAGGAAGAAACAACAGAGAAACTGAATCTTGTTGTAGACCGATTTTTGATTTATAACTATATACAATTGATTTGTGCACTATTTGGGTAGGACTACTGTCACTTGGTGTCTACCTAGCGACGGCAATTCTTTGTCGCCCATTAATAATGTTGAATTGTCCGTCATTATGGTCCTAATGCTCTTCTGCATTTAAATGTTTTTTTCTGACACACTAATTGCTTTTGATGTATAGTAGCAATAACACCTGAAAGTCATTATGTAAAACATATAAATAATTTGGAATAAGTAAATATGGATATGTGACCTTGAGTTTATTGTTATTGTCTTTTCTGCGTGTGGCACCACAATGCCTCTTAAAATGAGTGTATATTGTTATTGAATACATAGGATTTATTCTTAAAGGGTGATTCCAGCCCCAGTTAGGCCACAAATAATAAATATGCCTCTCTGTGAAATTTAATATATTTATCCTGCTAGAGGTTTTTCTTTGTTCCTCAGCTCATCTCAGCAGCCACGAGTCAAAGGCTGTAGGAGCCAGCCTCAGGCTGCCCTGGTCTGTCCCTGGCACCAGAACACTAGGAAAGGGCCGCTGAGCTGTCCAATCAATGCACTATTGCCCCATGAGCCACCTCTATCATCGGAGCTCTCGGATGCCACCTGATGCCTGAAAATTCATTGTTCAAGTTTCTTGGAGGGAAAAGGGAGCTTTCTTATTAAAAGAGGTAGAAACACTGCTGAGGTGAAGCATCTTGGACATTTGTCAGATGTGATAAAGTACTTGAAAATTGAGGTCAAGCAAAGAAGATAATTGAATATGAGAGTGAAGGGTTTGAGCTTCTAAGGACTCAATGGGTCCCTGGGGCACAGGATAGATTGATGGCTTTGAATATGGAAATGCTTCCAATTGGTAATGTAATGTCAAAGTGTTAGCATGTAGTTAAGTAGGGTCAGGTTGTGGTGGATGGCAAGAGGGTGGGATGGAGTCATAAGTAGAGGAGCTCTTATCTGCATTACTCCATTCAATCTCCCCATCTAATTAACATTATTTTATGAGAAACCCCTGCAAGATCTTTGTCAAAAGAGTGAAAACTGTCAACCTTTTCAGCCATCCTAGAATTGGGTATACCTTTCTGATAAGCCCAGTATTGTTACGGTGGAGTAGCCTTTCAATTGCTACCGAGGACAAACCTGTATCTTCTGTACCATTACCCGCAAGACTGACATTTCATACTTTAATGGTATATAGCGTGAGGGACCTTAGCACCAAAATTCCAAAGAAGTTGCAGGATGAGGGTTATTTTGATGCCAAACTCCGGAAGGGCTCTATATTAAACAACATAAGACATCAGCAATCTTTTTTTAAATTTTTTTTTAAAACATGTATGCACATTTTTGTGAAGCTTTCTTTTATTTCTAGTAATATAGGATACATTTCCACACTGATCTCAGAACACTTGAGCAGATGGCAATGTGCTTTGGAGTGATCTTTGGGATCTCTAGCCCAGTCTCTTAACCTCTAAACGGTCTTCACCTACTGTTTTTGCCTCTCCCTGATGCAAAAAGCAGAGATGAGATGTTTGAAAACATGCCTGTTTCAAAGCAACTAATCGTAGCTTCTAGCACTCAGGAGAGAAAAAACACAAACCCTAATACCTAAATAGCTCTATGATTTGTGAATAAATCCCAAACAAGCTATCCACGGGTCACCAGGACATGAGGAGCAAGACTACAACTCCTCCTGGGTCCCTAGGCCCATAAAACATTATCAGGAGATAAACAGAAAGTGATTTGGTTTTGCTAGGTGCTCCATTGTGCGAGAAAAACATCCTCATTTTCAAACCACTCTGGCCCTTTTCCTCCACTGCTCTCATGTCCACTTACTGCTGTTGCTTCATCTTTTCTTCTTCTTTTGGTCTCTAAGGGCCTTATTATCAAGAACGGCGCAAACATTATCGCCGCTTTAGCGGCAGGAAACTGCCGCTAAAGCGGCGATAAGGGGCTTGATAATATGCCCTAGAGAATTCCAATAGAAGCCCAGGTTCTGGTGTCAAGGACATCAAACCTGGGCTTCTATTGGAATTCTATAGGGCATATTATCAAGCCCCTTATCGCCGCTTTAGCGGCAGTTTCCTGCCGCTAAAGCGGCGATAATGTTTGCGCCGTTCTTGATAATATGGCCCTTAGTCTTACATGATATCTCTCAATATATGTTTGTCTCAAAATGTACAGTTGCTGAATAATGCCCCTGCAGGTATGAAACAGAAGAGGCCACGCATGAGCCTACTGTAATGCTGCACTTCGGGCCCTTTCACAAGTCAGCATGTTGACGAATGTTGTCGATATGTTCATGCATATGTGGTCTTCTGTCAATGCAGGTAGGGAATACGCCCTTCCCCCACTATCCCTCCAGTCACAAAAACATAACTCTGGTGTGGTTACCCCCGCATGTGGAAGGGGGTGCATACTCGTTTGCTGTCTGATATACTAAATAAGTTTGAAATTCTGTACTAATTCAACCAGGTGAAACATCATGATTGTATTGTAGTTGCATTTATATAGCGCTTACTACCCCTGACGAGGCGTTGAAGCGCTTTTTCAGCGAGTAGCATGCTACTCCGGAACCCATAAAGGATTAGTGGTGAATTAGTATAGTGAAAAATATAAAAGTAATTTGAGTGGTGGATATGTTAGTCAGTTATTTGGATTGAGAAGGATAGTGGAGGGATAGAGAAGGGAAAAAGGTTTCCATTTATATAGCGCTTGCTACCCCTGATGGGTTGTTGAAGCGCTTTTTTGGTGAGTAGCATGCTACTTCGGAACCCATAAAGGATTAGTGGTGAATTAGTATAGTGAAAATATGAAAGTAGTTTGAGTGGTGGATATGTTAGTCAGATTATTTGGATTGAAAAGGATAGTGGAGGGATAGAGAAGGGAACAAAGGTTTGCATTTATATAGCACTTGCTACCCCTGATGGGGGGGTTGAAGTGTTTTTTTCGGCGAGTAGCATGCTACTCTGGAACCCATACAGTGTTAGTGGTGAATTAGTATAGTGAAATATGAAAGTAATTTGAGTGGTGGATAAGTTAGTTATTTGGATTGAGAAGGATATAGAAGGGGTAGAAGAGGTAAAAAGGTTTGCCTTTATATAGCGCTTACTACCCCTGATGGGGGGTTGAAGTGCTTTTTCGGAGAGTAGCACGCTACTCCGTAACCCATAAAGGATTAGTGGTGAATTAGTATAGTGAAAATATTAAATTAATTTGAGTGGTGGACATGTTAGTCTGTTATTTGGATTGAAAAGGATAGTGGAGGGATAGAAGGGAAGGATTTGGATTTTTTTTGTTTTGGAGCTCATAGCAGTAGGAGGAGGCTTGGGATGAGTAAAAGGGAGGTGGAGGGGGATGAGTAAAAGGGAGGGGGAGGAGTCAGAGGGAGGGTTTAGAAAGGCTTGTTTTGGGGGATCGGAATAGTAAAAAGAGGTATGAGATGATGCAAGGAGGGGTGGAGTAGGGAAGGGTCTCGAAAGGGTTATTTTGGTTATAGTAGTGGTATGGGGTTTGGGATGAATGAGAGAGTAGAGGTAATGGATATATTGATAGAGGTATAGGGCGAGAAATAGGCTAGTGCATTGGAAAGAGTAGTAGGAAGAGGTTTGAGATGAGTCAAAGAGTTGAGCTAGAGGATATATTGAGAGCGGTATGGGGTGAAAAATAGGGTAGTGCATTGGATATGCTGAATTAGAAGAAAAGTAATAAATAAGTAAAAGTAATAAATATATAGATCCAAATGTAATAAAGATATAAGTACATGGAAGGTATATAGATGCATAAAGGAAGGTAGTATATGTAGATTAAAGATGCATTAAATAAACTATGGCTTTCAAGTGTGTTGTACTTTAAATTAGTTTTATTTATTTATATATATATTTTTTTAGATCAATAGTGAAGCAATTGTAGATAAATAGTTATGATAAAAATATTTACTTATTTATGCAGTCACTTATATACATGTTAAAAACATAGAATAATATAACTATCAGTAATATGTACATTTGTTAAGCAGAACTAATGAATATCTATATATAATATTTTTTTAAACATAAGTATTCTACATGTTTATACAAAGCAATACACATATATAGGTACATATCTATAGTACAAAAAATGCTTATATACAGAGAGGTATGCTGTATATTTCTATCTGTTTGCGTATGGTGGTTATGTGGGGAAGAGTCAATTCTTGAGTAGTTTTCTGAAGATAAGGTGTTTATCTGTGGATCTTATGTTGGGGGGTAAAGAGTTCCATAGTTTGGCTGCTTGAACAGAGAATGATGTGCCACCCATTGTTTTTTTTCTTGTATCTTGGGATTTTGAGGCGAGGTGCCACTCTAGAGCGGAGGTTCCTTTGTTGAATGTGTTTGGTGATTTTATTCCTGATGAAGAGCTATTTTTGTGCTGCGTCGACGCACAAGTGGTCTGTGCGTTTCTTTTTTCTCACTACAGTGCATATATTAACTCAAACAATGACATTAAAAGACAGTCAGGATTACAAGAAACGCTAGTGAAAGGAGCTTTAACAGTTGCCATCAAAGTAATCTGAACATATGTACCTGGAACATTAAAGAGACTTGGGGAGCTGTTTCTTTGACTGTTTGTGCTGTTTTGGATTGCCCATAATCACAAAGGGGCAGATTTACAAGCCCCTTGCGCTGCCAGTACTTCACTTTTTGTGACGCACTGGCAGCGCATTTCTCTGCCCCATATTTACAAGGACAGGAAAAGCCACCCTGTGTGGCTTTTCCTGTCCTTGTAAATACGACCCCTTTACACGCAGCACTTTGCGTGAAAGGGGCGTTCCATGGGTGTTCCCATGCAACACCCATGGAACCAGACACATTTCCAGATTTACGAGGAATCGTAAACCTGGAAATAAGTCAGTATGCTACGCTACTTGGGGTGGCGTAGCGAGGCGCAATGAGGAGAAATGTTTTAATTTCTCCTCATTTTTTTCCTCTTTCAATGCGTGCTGCATTCTCCAGCAAGCATTGAAAGAGCTAAATGCCTGTAGTGATTGTTTTCGTGCAGGAAGGTGCCCCTTCCTGCACAAAAACAATCTCCCCATGATGCAGGCATCCTTGCACCATGGTGCAAGGGTGCCTGCGCCTGCGCATGGCAGCTGTTTGTGCGCCAGCGCAGGGGAGAACACAGGAATGCGACATATCATTGTAAATATTTTGCATTCCTGTACTCTGAAAGTGCTGCAGAGTGGCGCAGCCAAAGGGCTTGCGGTGACGCGCTGCGGCACTTTCTTGTAAATCTGCCCCAAAGTGTTCAAGAGCTTAAACTCGTAAGTGGATGCTACCGGTGTGTCAAAACTGAGTACATGGCTCCTATAGAAGATGGCCGGTGCACCTCAAAAATTCAGAGGCTGAAGCACAGTGAGTGTGCTCAGGTTACTCTTTCTGCAACATTGTTGTTTCTGGTGAAATTCTGTTTCCATTGCTTGAAAGCCACAACTTAATTGTAGTAATGACTCCAGCAAGAATAGAACACGAAGATCCAAGTAAGTGGAAGTTGAACTTTAATCCAAGAAGAGACCCACGATTGCTTCCCTGCACCGCAGCACAACAAGTGCTTGCCGGTTGCTTACACTCTAGAATCCCTCGGGTGAAAGCGTCATCCCATTCCAAATTCTAACAATACACATACATAATACCGTACTACACCATCCCCCTTTAATAGGACAAAAAAAAAACACCCTATAAAACAGAACATGCAGCATAACCCTAAGGAAGAAACAGAATCTACACGAGGAGATTAGTAAGTAACATAATCTCTGTATCTCACAGGGACTGATCTCACCCTATCACTCCTAACCAAACTACTAGCATCACCACTACCAGAAGTAAACACTCTAGGATTGCTCACTCCAAAAGCATTACCCACTGGCTCACAATCACCACTGCCCAGCAAAGGAACACCAACAGCACCACTCTTACCATCACCCAAAGTACCAAAGTGAAACCAACCATCACCGTTTAGCTCTCTCTCCTCTCTGAAATTACATCTTTCAACAATGATTTTAGCTTGCTCCTGGCTCACTTTGACCAAGGAATTCTTGTTCCACCACCCTTTCCTGAACAGCAATGCAGCCATTCTAGACACTTTCATGACTTTCACAGGATCAGAAAATCTAGATTCCCCCTTCACAACTCTCATGGGTTTTTTATTAAGAACCCAATCACCAGGCACCAGATATACCTCTTTTACCCTTCTACTACTGTCAATGTAGTTCTTACTGGCTTCCTGCTTAGATCTTACATGTTCACGAACTTTGTCCAAGTCCAATTTTAATTCACGATTCCCTGCTCTACCATCCAACCAGGCTGGACTTCACCCTAACAACGGTTTTCTGCCTCTCAACTGCGACTCCTGTAGTACTATGTGGGGTGGTATTTAAACTCCATACCTTTTGTTGCAAACATTCTGCTACATTCAATGTGTTTGAAATAGCATTCTGTACACCCTCCTTAAGCAAACGATTTGCCCTTTCCACCAAACCATTCAAAGAGAGACTGTACAAAGGCACCTTTCTATGTTTAATATCGTGCTTACTGAAGAACCTAGACATCTCCTCAGAGACAAAATGCACGCCATTATCATACACCACCTCCTTCACACTACCTTCCAGAAAAAACAAATGTTCCAGAAATGTTAATGCATTGCTAGAATCAGCTGCCCTCACAAACTCAAAGTACAACCACTTTGAAAAATAATCCATGGCCACAATAAGATATTTCTCATCAGTACCCAAAATATTGTTTGGGCCTGCGTAATCCACACCAATGTTTCCCAAGGACCCTTGGGCCAAACAACAGGACACAAAGGGGAAGTGGAAGTGGACGTTCTCCAATGCTTGTCAGAACCTAGGCACTCTCTACATGACTCAACATACTTCCTGACAAGTCCATCGATCCCTGGCCACCAGTAACACTGCTTGATTTTTTTTACTGTAGCAGAAAAACCTAAATGTCCAATATGCGCTAAGGAAATAATCTTGGTGTGTGACCCTACAGGTGGTATGAAGGCATCCTGCCTCACAACAATGCTATTAATTACCAACAACACTGATGCCACTTGAGCAAAAGCTCTCATTTCAACATCCAAACTCCTGTCACAGTGCCATCCTTTTACCAGATACTTATTAACCAAACCCAAACACTCATCCTTGGTGCAATAGTCAACCCATTCAATCTCAGGAATACCGAATGGCTTCGTGGCATCATTCACCATCATAACACACTCAAACTCATCCTCATCCTTACCCTTATGTTCTGTATCCTCAACTGGAAGACGCGACAAGCAGTCCGCAGTAATGTTTTTCCCACCAGGAACATATTTAATGTAAAAATTAAATTCTTGCAGTCTTGATTACAGTCTTATCAAGTGGGTAGAAGCCTTATTTGAACAACTATCACCAAACATATATATCAAAGGTTTATGGTCAGTACCTAAGTCGAATTTCGTTCCCCAAATATACATCTTAAACTTTTCAGCAGCCCATGAACAAGCAAGAGCTTCTCTTTCAATAGTACTGTACTTTACCTCAGCCAAACTCAACATTCTGGAGGCAAAAGCAATTGTTCTTTCCTGACCACCCACAAATTGACTCAATACTGCTCCAATCCCTCTGGAGTTGCATCCACTGTGATAAAGCTCTAACACCATGAGTGAAAGGTCCGATAGCTGAAGCATTTACAATAAGGTTATTGACGCAATCAAAAGCCTGTTAAGTTTCCTTTGACCACATGTATTTTACATTTTTTTTAAACGAATCTCAACGACTGCACAGTGACTACATAACCTTGCATAAACCTGGCATAATACTCACTGAGCCCTAAAAACGCACTGAGGGAATCTTTATCATCAGGAACTGGGACATCATTAATTGCCTTCAAAAGGCACTCCTTGGGTTTACTTCCCTCATGCAATAAATTATGGCCCATATAGTCAACCTGACCCTCCATAAATCTGCACTTATCCCTATTAACAGTCATACCATGCGTCTCCAGTTTTAGCATTACCACCTCCAAAGTTCTAAGTGATGACTAACATCATCTGTGTTGATCAGGATATTGTCCTGAAATGCTTGAATACCAACTTGCCCCTCAAAATGTTTATCCATCAATCTTTGGAACACACTTGCAGCAGATGCAAGTCCGAATGGCATCCACCTGTACATATATGCCCCAAAAGGGGTAATAAAAGTCGTAAGGGTTTGAGATTCTTCTGTCAAAGAGATCTGGTGATAAGCTGACCGTAGGTCAATGGTGTAAAAACTTTACTCGACCCTACCGTAGCAAGCATATCATGAATTCTGGGAAGGGGATGGCAATCAATTAGAATGTTACGATTCAAGACTCTCAAATCCACACATAAACAGATGTCCCCACTGTTCTTACGGGCTATAACGGCAGCCGAAACCCATTCAGAGGACTCGACAGGAGTAATAATGCCCTGTGTGCACATATCATCCAACAATGCTTTTAAATCCTTTCGCACCAACAATGGCACAGGTCTAACTTTTTGGATGACAGGTGAAGCATTGCTTTTCAACTTAATGGTGTGCTCAAATCCTCTTATGAGACCCACCTTCTCACAAAGCACACCAGAAAACCTGTCAAGTAAAGCATTTAACTCATCAACACCTTCCTTGAAATTGCTATGCACAACAGAAAACACAAGTACTTCCCTAAAACCACAGGTTCTTTGTGGCCCGGTTTCAGCACAATACGCATTTTAGCTTGATCCTGCCATCCAAACAAATCATGACCAATCTTAGCCACATACATTTTTGTGAGAACCTCCCTTCCTTTGAAACAAATCACATCAGAGAAGTAACCTTTCATTAAAATGTCATACTTCCCAAATGCCTTAGGATTGACATCTGGAGGTAATAACACTTTTTTAGACCATAGTTTATCAAAAGTGATCTTAGCCAGAATAGTAATAGGCGAACCAGAATCAGCCATGACACCCAAATTGACAGTCCCAATATTTATGTCACAAATGGGACCTTTGCACTTTTTTTGTTGTTCTTCCAGTGTATTGATTTCCACCGTCAACAAAACATTATTCAGCTCCTCACACAAACTGTCTTCTTCCACACCTATCCGGCTCATCTTGGCTTTGGGTTTGACAGATTTGCACATAGTACAAAATGTCCAATTTCTTTGCAATTATTGCACTTCTTGCCCTGCGCTAGACAAGAAGCACTGTTTCCCATGTGATACTTGGAACCACATCTGTAACACGTCACCGAATATTTTTTTACAGCTGTCTTCTTATCCTTACTTTTGATGGATACAGCATTGATATCGACATATGGCAACATGACCCTCCACAGTCTTACCTCTCAAATCCTCCGTCAGAATTTTTAGGATATTACAGAACGTTCAATACTGCAAGCAATATCCATTACCTCCTCAAGAGACAGATTTTTACATGTTGAAATACGTTCTTGAATTTTCTTATTATAACAGTTGAACATCAACTGATCCCTTGAATAAATGTCTAAGTTAGACACAAATCCACACATGGCTGCCAAAACTCTAAGATCGGCCAAATAGTCTTACACAAACTCTTCGATCATTTGTTTATGCTTAAAAAAATTGTGCCTTTCTAGCATGACCGAAGGCTCATCCTTGTACTGCCTAGACATTCTGGCAAGGGCTTCAACGTAAACATCCCATGCTTTATCACCATCGGGTGCAGCAACTATCGGAAGATTGTCAAAAACCTGCTGACCAGATTCACCCAAATGGTTGAACAAAAAGGCAGCACGATGTATGGCATTAAGCTTTGAAGCATCAATAGTCACCAAATAATGTTCAAAAATCCTAAGCCACTTATGCCAAAACATGGATGGTTTACTAGGATTTTGCAAAAATGGTGGTGGTTGCACTACTTGACATGCTAGACATCCTGCAAAAGTAGTAAAGGACTTAAGCAAAGGCAGAGGTATAACGAGTCACCCCAAATATTAACTTAACTAATGCTGGAAAAATACATTAGACAGCACAGTCAAGCTGCAATAAGAAAAGAAGAGAAAAACAATAGAATAAATAAACAAGTCACAGTTATTTTCTTCATTTTCACGATTAACCAGCAATTGTGTGCCAGTCACAGAGAAGATTAAGATGAAATCGCAGTATTCCCTGTGTGCCTATCACAGAATGACAGGCAAATGAGGTGAGCCTGTCACCGAAACAGGGAATACAACTATATGGAGAACGTCGTGGAAAAGGATCACAGCAATACAAAGCAGCCCAATCTCTTAAAATGGCCACAAAAACATGCTTTGCGTGTGTTAGACGGCATCTTTGGCATGGTTTCCCCTGACTTTTTGCCTCTACCTCCTGTATTTTTGATGCTGTGCTGGATTTTGTTTTTGCTGGCTTAGATGCTTTGGGAACTTTGCCACTGCTGATCAGTGTCATGGTGAAAGTGCTCCCTGTGTAAATTGTGATTACAATTAGTTCTCCCTGATTGGCATATTTGATTTACTGGTAAGTCCCTATTAAATTGCCCTGAAGTGTGCCAGGGCCTGTAAATCAAATGCTACTAGTGGGCCTGCAGCACTGATTGTGCCACCCACATGAGTAGCCCTGAAAAGGTATCTCAGACCTGCCACTGCGGTGTATGTGCGCAGTTGCTAACTGCCATGTCGACCCAACAAGTGCACCCACTTGCGAGGCCCTAACCTTCCCTTTTCTTACATGTAAGGCACCCCTATGGTAGGCCCAAGGTACCTCCCTGGCAAGGGTGCAGTGTATGTGAAAGGTAGGACATGTACTGGTGTGTGTGACATGTCCTGATAGTGAAATACTGCCAATTTCGTTTTTTACTATTGAAAGGCTATCTTGCCCCATAGGATAGAATGGGAAATGCTTTGTAACATCTTACGAGTATAACTTCCCATTGGGACAAGATAGAGAAATAAAGTTTAGGCTCTCTGAACTCAGAATTTAATAACACATCTTTTAGTAAAGATGGTTTTTAAATTGTGTGTTTGAAAATGCCACTTTTAGAAAGGAGCCATTTTCTTGTTTAACCATTCTGTGTGCCTCTGCCTGTTTGTGTATTGACTGTCTGGTTTTGGAGTGACAGGGGCTGGGGATGTGCATTCACTGTAGACAGCCACTGGGGGGGGGGGGGTGAGGTGTGCCTGGCCCTTCTTGGAGGACTCAGAGCTAAGCTGAATAGACCTGAATTTAGAGTCGTGGGAGGAGATTTCCTTGCACCTGAATTGGGCCTGTCTGCCTTGCACAATGCTGACTCCACCCCCTGTGGTCATACTGCACCAGTGAAGACAGAACTGGTTTGGAATGGGCTCAGAGACCCTTGCACAAAGAGAACAAAGACATTTTGGGGTATAAGTATTAGACCTAAAACCCCCAAACTTTAGATCACTTCTTGTAGGAAGCTGGCTCTGTATATACTATACCAAAATGAGGTATAGTGTGCACAGTGTCCAGTGGAACCCCAAAGGTAGGCAGAGGTAAAAGTAGATAGCACCTTACTCTCTATTTGTGGGAGTGTGGGTGAGCAGTAAGGCTTTATCAGAGAGTAGTGTTAAGCATTTGTTGTACACACTCAATCAGCAAATGATTGCACACACTCAAAGACTGAACTTCAGACCAATTGGTTTTGTATAAAAATATTCTTTTAGTTATTTTATTTCCTAGAACCCAGCAAGCCTGGCACAGGTAAGTGATTTATACTTTGCAGTAATAATACAGTTTGAATTGCAGTTGTATATATACTTTGGTTTGATTACAGTAGAATCACTGGTAATGCAATACTTAGAAATATTGTACATATACTTTGTATTGACTTTTCAAAAGGATGTCAAGTAAATTACTTTACAGATTACTTTTCTTACACAGTGTAGTATACCTGGATACTGCACCAGGACATTTCCTTATACAGGTAAGTAAAAGCGTTTTGGTTATTTGGTTACAGTTTTAGAGAGTTGGGATGCTGGGGCTTGACTAGACACCGTCGGGTGGGCCACCCAAGGCCGTGGGGCATCGGGTGCTGGGGTGTCTTTTAGGGTCGGATCTTCTTACCAGCTCCTGGTCGCGGTTGGGGGGACACTCCGGATTTAGGCTGCAGGTGTCAGCTGGAGGCTTGAGGCAGGTCAGGGATCACTGGATCCCGGGTCAGGATCGCCGGGGAGACCTTCTCGTGGTGTTGGGTCACTCGAACTCGGGCCGGGGGCGTCAGGTGAAGAGTGGTGCAGACTCGCAGATTTTGCCGGAGCTGGAGTCTGTTTGGTGAACAAATCCAGAGTTTACGGGAGACAAAGTCTTTTCCTTGGAAGGCAGGGCAGGTCCTCGGTGTTCTTGAGGTTGCTGGCTGCAGGACACACCGGAGTTTCGCTTCTGCAGGTTCGAGGTGGGGACAGGCCGGTAGGGCTGGGGCCAAGTCAGTAGGTGTCCTCCTCTTCTTAGCTTCGGCACGGCTGTTCGGTACTTCTTCTTCTTTTCTTCTTGGTCATTGCTTGTCTGAGTTCTTGGTTCAGGGCTGCCCCCTAAATACTGTATTTAGGGTGCGTTTTAGGGGTCTCGAGGTCAGTGGCCAATGGGCTACTGACCTTAGGGTGACAACACCCTTGGTGTGCTCACCCCACATGGGGGAGTGAGCACAATCCCTAATCCTGATTGGGGAGTGCCTGCCATCTGCAAGATGGCGGGCACTGAAGAGTGGGCTTCACCTCGCCTCCCCCACCTGAGGGGTGGGGTTGGCAGAGATGGGCACACCTTCTGGGCTGGCTAATTTTCTCCACCTGTCTTCCCGCCGAAAAGGAGGGGAGACAGGAAGGGGGCCTGCTCCTGATAGCAGGAGAGGCTAGGGGTCGCATTACAAAGGCTGCAAGGCCTTTAAAGCTCCCCTGCCACAGATGGCTCTTCCTGGCTTGGGGGAGGTGTGAACACCTCGGCCCAGGAAAGGCTTTGTTTCTGGGCTCAGGGAGCAAAGGCTCCCATCCCAGGGGTCCAGAAACATGTCTCGTGGTGGCAGGCTGGTGTGTACCAGTCATGGAACCCATCAGAGGCTGGTCGTTTTTCAGGGGGCATCTCTAAGATGCCCTCTGAGTGCATTTTTCATTAAATCCCACACTGGCATCAGTGTGGGTTTAATGTGCTGAGAAGTTTGATACCAAACTTCCCAGTTTTCAGTAAAGCCATTATGGTGCTGTGGAGTTCGTAATGACAAACTCCCAGCACCATATTCTCTTAATGGCATTACTGCACTTACAATGTCTAAGAATTGGCTTAGACACTGTAGGTAGGGGTACAGGGCTCATGCACCACTACCCTCACCACTGGTATAGTGCACCCAGCTAGAGGGGTGGCTGACCTATGCCAGGGCAGTGGGTTGTAGGCATGGCACACAGGGATGTGTGCCATGTCGACTCTTCACTTTGTTCTGCACCAAAACACGCAGCCTGCAATGGCAGTGTGTGTGTGTAAAGGTACAGGGCCTCTAAGGGTGGCACAATAAGTGCTGCAGCCCTTAGAGGCCTTCCCTGGCCACAGTGTCTTTTTTACCCATGGTACCTTTCACAAGGGACTGACATGTGGCTAGAGAGGTGCCAATTGGGGAACAAAGGTACCATTTTTGGGAAAGAACACAGGCCCTGGGAACCTGATTGGCAGGGACCAAGGGCACATCAAGTCAAAGTGCATCAGTAGTCTGGCAAAAAGTGGGGGGGGGGTTACTGCAACAGAAGCCCAGCTTCCTACACTTCTGGACTCTAGAGGAACCTTTGCCAAGGAGAAGAGCTGGAGAGCTGCTGTTAGGAGGAGTACTGTCCCTTTGCTGTGGGCTGTGTGGGGTTGGCCTGCAGTTGCTGTTTCTGCCAAGGAAAGGACAAAGACTGGAACTTTGCTTTGAACCTGCTTGAAGAAGATCTCCAAGGGCCTGTGTGTGCTGGCCTCCTGTTCTGAAGTCTCAGGGCCACAAAGACTTCACCCCCAGCTCCCCTGAACTCTGCTGCTGAGAGGTCGGACCTGCCAGGAGGTGCCTGTTCCAGTTCTGGGCCTCTGGAGGTTATGCTTGCTGCTGGGAGCTGGAAGAAACCTGAAGAACTACGAAAATCGATGCATCGCTTTTCTTGCGGCTGTTTTTCCAATGCAACACCGCTATGCGAAAAGAATCTCCACGCATCGCTGCGCCACTGCCAAAACTGACGCAGCGCCTGTCGCCGCTGCAAGAACCGACGCATCGAGGGTTCGCGGCTGAAGAAACGGACGCAGCACCGCTCAACGCCGCTGCATAGATCGCCGATGCATCCCGGATTTCCACGCATCATACCTGTGTGTCACGTTTTCCCGACACATCACACGCGGACCAGAATCATCTCGGAATCAACGCATCACTTCCCCCTACAGACCGGATTCGACGCATCACTTCTCCTGCGTGCAGCAGAACTGTCGCATCGCCTCCCCATGGTCTCAGGAACTGACCCATCTCTTTGTTTTTCGACGCTTCCCATCTCTGCGGCTGTTTTACCTTGTGAATTTTGACGCATCCACAGGTACTTTGTGAGAAATCACGCATCCATAGTTTTCTATGGACCCAGTTGTTTCAAACCTTTGAAAAGCCATGTTCTTATTAAATGTATGTTGTATTTTTGTCGTTTTGGTCTTGTTGAGTTTAGATAAAGATACTTTATTTTTCTAAACTGGTGTTGTGTCCATTTGTGGTGTTATCACTGTATTACTGTGTGTTTTGAGTACAAATACTTTACACATTGCCTTTGGGATAAGTCTGTCTGCTCATGCCAAGCTACCCGGGGGGTGAGCAGGGGTTATCTATAGTGTGTATCCCCCTTACCCTGACTAGAAGCAAGGGTCCCTGTTTGGACAAAGGTACCTACCTCTGTCAACTAGAGACCGCCATTTCTAACAGTTTGTATTTTCCAAAGGAAGTAGAGCACACAACACCTACGGTGCAAGTCAGCATGCCTTGAGAGGTGGGAGGAACCTGGAACTGCAGCTGCATGTGCCGCAATGAAACCAAGTCACGAGCACACGTATGCTGGGAAGAATTGAAAGATGTCCGGAGCTTCAAGATGTGGCGAGAATCCATCTGCCGTAGCGTGTGCCGCGCTAGGATCCAAAGCACGAGCACACATCCATAGTTAGCCTTTCTGTTTATTTTCAAAAGATGCTGGAGCTTAACGCTCCAATGAACGGTTGCAATGAAACCATGCGATGTAACCAGAAACAGCACCCTTATACCGATAGGAGGGCAGGATGGCAGCAATATCCAAGTAGAAAGGCAGGAGAGTCCCAACTGCCAACGCAGTAAAATGTAAAGTGAAGTGAAAAATTTATGGAAATTCAAAAAAAGTGGCAAGGTGTCGGTAGGTCCACAGCATCAACTCCAACACCGCTCGTCACCAATAAAATGTAGTAATTACTCCAGTAAGAATAAAACACGAAGATCCAAGTAACTGGAAGTTGAACTTTAATCCAAGAAGAGACCCACGACTGCTTCCCTGCACCGCAGCACAACAAGTGCTTGCCAGGTGCTTACACTCTACAATCCCTCGGGTGAAAGCATCATCCCATTCCAAGTTCTCACAATACACATGCTTAATACCATACTTCATCAATATCACAACAAAATTCACGAGTTTTCCAGATCATCAGAGTTGTTCGCCAAGATGTAACCTAGAGTGTGTCTCTGTATTCGTGAAGCTTTGCTACCCAACCATTCCACGGCCTACAACAGTATAAAGAAATTGTGTTTTCCAATGATCTTTCTTGTTCCTGTGGAAGCCAACTTGAAGAAGTTTCTTAATCAGACACAAAAGTGAATAGCTGCTGACACCCCTGGAGCACAGCCACAGCCTCTAGGAACATATTTCCCTCTCTTGCCCCTGTGGAGTTTAGTTAGAACTAAGGGGCATATTTACAAGCCCCGTGCGCCACCGGTACGTCACTTTTTTCCTAATTGAAAGTGGTGCACCGGCGGCGCAAGGGGCTTGCAAATAAGCCCCTTACAGTTTATCATGTTTGACTGACTGCAAGTCCGCTGGAGCATCGGGTTTCACTTTAATCCCACAAAAATTCGACCAGTGTAATGCACTTCTGCTTTAGAAGACAGATGGAAGGGCCAGCTGTCGTCCTTCATCCAGAGGACTGTTTTTGATAGGGCAGAGATATGCTGGGTTCATGCAATCACACCCCGTCATCAGGTTTGATAGTAGAGCGAATGACATGTAGGGCCATTAGTGCTGACAGGAAGGCATTCCTTCCTTCCCTAGTGAACACAGAAGGGCTTATTTACAAGGCCCTTGCGCCACTTTTGCGTCATTTTTAACATGGGAAAAGTGACGCAAAAGTGGCGCAAGGGGCTTGTAAATCTGCCCCAGAGTATACCAGCATGGAGTGGAACTCTGAGTGCATCCATCTTCATAAAGGCACTTGAAGGGCTCCTGGTGGCTGAACAGACTCAGAAAGGCTTTGGCAGTGGCTAAGCACAAGCTGTACCGTAACCTAAGAAACAGTAATGACCTGCAATGTGACAAGTCTCAGAGGGACTGCGGCAGTGTTGACCACAGCTCTCAGTGTTTGCACAAAATATTGGAGAAAGAATATTGTGTGGACAAAACATTGTGTCAAGAATAAAGAGAACAAAAATTTTGTGAAGGTAAGTTTCTAGGGGTAAGCAATCTTTAACTATACTTAACTTCACATATCTGTACTTTGATGAAATATATATCTTCAAGGTACGTAGATGTGGAGTTAAGAGTAGTAATATTTGCACTTACCTTCTCGATATTTTGGTCCTCGATATTTTTGACAAGATATTCTGACTACACAATACCTGTTTCCTTGATATTCTGTCAGACAACCTGGCCCTCACCAGAAGGGTAAGAAATGGTAGTGATAACGCCGATTCTTATCTAATTATCTATAAGAACCTTCTGGTCGCCAAGATCTTTTTACCTGTTGAATAGTGTAAAGGAGAGAATCTCATCTGGTTATATATCAGCATTCATTTTGTCTGAAAGGACCACTGACTCCGAATTCAAGTTTGAGAATTTATTATCGCCAAAAATAACTGAACGTGCAAGCACCTCAACACGAGGTTAAAGAAATAGATGGGCACTAATACAAATAATAATCTACGCAGGAATCTCATCCGACTCAGGATAAGGAGAATAGAAAGTTCTAGAAGGATCAACCAGACTATGATTGCTCCTATTTCTAAGTTGCTCTTCATTGGCCTAAACAAGCTTAAAATCAATTGCTGTCCCTACACTAACGCTAAGTGACATCCCTGCATAACGATTTTCCCAGGCAAGAAAGAATAAAAGGTGTCAGCTGTGAAGACTTCCTAAGAAGTGCAATCACATAATACCTAAGCTCAGCTCTGTCCTTCTCTCTGGTCTCCCCTACCTCTTCTCTGGCCTCCTCCCTCAGGGCACTATCCCTAATACAAAACCACAATACAATTGTACACGCCTTTGTCACGCCTCCTTGGCCAGGTCTTCCTTCTTGTGCTTTTCCATCGAAACGGTTACTTCATCCTGGACGGTTGCGTTGACCTTGAGTCCCAGGCACCTTCTCCGCCGAAAGTATCATCCCTACATTCCATTTCACTCCCCGTACCATGCCTCCCCTCTCTCTAGCTTTCGAAAACAAAGAGTTAGTCTTACTAACGAGACATGTGTCCTTGCACCTGCAACGAAAGATACTTTCAACAGAAACCTTCTACTGTGCAATTTAAATCTACCGTTTGTGCCCAGAGAGCCTTACCAAGAGAAACGTTTCTCGGCCTACAATATAAGCTAACATAAGAATATACCAGGCCTTCCCTAAGCATATATGTGGTTAGGCCTTTACATATGACTTTTAAACACACATCTTACTTTTCCCTATGAGCATTTTCATTACAATTCATATGCAACCAATGAATTACATGTGCAACTTTAATATGGTGCACGTTTAAACTACTGCAATTACATTACACACACGAACTAATTCCTCTATGCATTATGTTCACACAATTCAATAAGCATTACATCACATCATTATCCTAACATCATTATACTGCTGATTCACTTTGTCTCAGCAAACTATTCATTCTTTACTAAACATGCATGAATATGAAACTGAATATACGAATATATGTCTGAATACAAGTGGGTGCGGCCTATCAATGATTATGATGCACCCCTACAATTCACAAGAACATTTCGCTCTATCAGTTCCCCCTTTGATGACTCCTGTCATCACATTTCACTCTACTCCCTTGGAGAAAGAACCGACCTAAACAGAACTTGTTGCCATCTTCCCTGATCTAAATTTCTCCATGCTCTTGAGCCTTTGATACTGACTGTCCTGCAGTCTTGCCAACTTCATGTCATTTTCCCTCAAAGCTCTCTTGACTCGGCCTGCTCGATACCACTTGTAGGCCTTGATCACAATCCACAAGCCAGCCACACAAACCACCAAAATAAGGAGTGGTCTCAGGAAGTACCCAAGGAAACCCTTTCCTAGGTTCGCAAACCAACCTCCCACTTGACCAAAACCCTTTCCGACCTTTTCCCAGGCCCCTTCTTCGGTCAAATCCGCTATCTTTGTGTGGATCATAGTGATGTTACTTATATATTTCTCCAGATCCTTGCTACGGTCTGGTATATAAGTGCAGCACTCTTGAACCTTCAACATTTTACAGACTCCGCCCTCTTTTGCCAATAGGACATCCAAAGCAAGGCGATTCTGCAAAACCATTCCCCTTATCGACAACATCTCTCCTTCCACCAACACCAACGACTTTGCTGTGTTCATCGAAAATTCATCCACCACAGTCGCTAACCTCCGGATCTTCACGTCATTCAAGACTACTCCCAGACTAGGTATCATAGCTCCAAAGATATCCCCCACAACGATCCCTGCACTTGCAGCTCTTCTCGTTCTTGAATGCTCTCCACCTTCCTAGAAGATTTAAATCCTCTGTATGGTAAATCTTTGGAAATATTATTGACAAATAACATGTTCCATACCAATTTGCAGGCAACCTCACATAAGCATTCTTCCCACATACGTAATACACCGTTGGTATCACTTGTACAGGACCTTGGAGAAAATCTTTTGCCACATCTGCCATGGTGAAAACGTGATCACAAGTACTTTGTCCCACTGGAACCTTTTCGTAGTAAGTCTGATAACGCCTTATACACAACTTACCCCTCTGCTCCTTATCTAACGCTATAGGACCATAGCTTCCCCTGGTCTTATGCAACCGTTCTTCCTCTGTCCAATCTGTCCTGTGATGCCCTAAATCTCGGGATTGAGTCAGCTGTCTATACCTATCTTCAACCTGATCTACAAACTTTCTCTCTACATCCGACATCAAACAAGTCAGGTTGTGTCTGTGTGCGAATGCTGTATCCAATTCCAAACTCGGTATGAAGTACTTCCTCAGTCTGTCTTCTGTCTTATAATAGTCATATTTATTCAAATGCTTGTAAGCTGGGACTTCAGGAAGCACTGCGTCGAAATTGGAAAAGAAATACTCGAACTGATCTCTCTCATAAAACAAACTAAGCAAAAGACTACATGAAATACCATAAGTCAGTGGAAGATGGTGATACCTAATACCCTCATCCACTGAAGTAGGCAACTGCATACACACATAACAATCTTTCGCATCCATCACGTCAACATACTCATACAACAACTTAGCATATGCATTCAACTTAAAATCCCCTTTAGATAAATCTACATGTAATCTACGACTTTCTTCTAATAGCAAAGCTCTATCAGCTGCCCTGTCTACTCCCTTCTGACTAGGTGTGATAGGTGTAGGTGTCCCTGTCACCTGCCTCTACTTCTTGCTCATGCGAACCAGTGTATGAGACTATAACTACTATAATTATAGAGATTATTACACTACTTATAAGGATGCCTACAATCCACTTTGATCTACGATTGGGATCTCCCGGCTCCATGGTTTCGAAAGTTCTCAAAAGTCTTGGTTATCGCAAAGAACTCTGAAAAAGTCTCTGTCCTTTATTTGTGACTTGCTTAACCAGCTCGAGCAACCATGAAATCTCCGGACTTTCCCTTTCCGATCACAAACTTATTTACACAGTCCAGAAAAAGACTTCCCTAGTTTTCGTTCCTCTTCTGTGGAAAGTCCCTAAGTTTATTCTTCTTCCACTCGGACCTAGGTTATCTTCTTCCTTTGGACTTTTATTTACAGTTCATAACTGATCCACAATGAGATCCTCATTGAGCAAGACCAGAACGTGATACAAAAGTTCAAGACGCAAAATCAGCACTTCATGTGAAAACGGCTCAACTCCAAAAGGCGGAAATTCGAGTCGATGCAAAAGCAAGTTTCGGACTTCACTCAGAAGCGGGGGATTCGGAACCATGAGTGTCAGTGTTCCTTCTATCTCGAGCCCTGGCATCCGCAGCACCACCTTCACCACCACATTCGGGCTCCGACGGACCACTTGCACTGACCTCAGCCTTCCCGTACTCACCACCCCCTGCATCAAACACAGTGTAAGTACACTCAGGGGTAGAGTATCTGCGACAAGGCACTCTTGTTCTCTTTGACCTTCGCCGACTATCTTGTGCTTGGTCTTCGTCACTTGCTTCCGTTTCAGATACTTCAGACACTGGAGCAAGGTCTCTTTCAGGTGCTAACCTCAGGTTCAGTCGCCTCTGTCTCTCGGGCCAACTTTCAGCACTTCTGTTCGTTCGTCTGCCTTCCCCTTCTATACCCAGTGCACTACTTCCTCTTTCTGCTGAATCTGACTCTTCTCCGCCCACTGCACCGTTTCTGTCCTCGGTGTCTGAGTCAGGGTTCGAACTGTGGAAACCCCCTTCAGCTTGCTCTAGTGCACCACCAGCTGTGTCAGCGACCCTTACAGCTTGACGTGTCCTCCCATGTGGCCTTGCCACATCAGCTGGATTTTCATTTACGAGAGGAGCTGTTTCTTCCAAGGGTGCTGGAACTCTGCGGGTATGGGAAGCATGCACCCAGTTCGGCAATCCTCCACACTTCACTGCTGTGTTCGTGATAAGTATCACCTGATACGGGCCACGCCAGCGGGCATCCAAGCAACTCTTCCTCACGTGCTTTCGGACGAGCACCCAGTCACCGGGACACAAGTCGTGGCATAGATCACTCGAGGCTGGGACCACTGCTGCTTGCACCTGCTGGGATACAGAACGGACCACATCAGAGAGTCCTTTACAATAATCAAGAATCAAATCATCAGTGATGTTTATCAAGGCTGTAGCTGGTACTGCTGGCAGTCTCATTGCCCTCCCCATTAATATTTCATGGGGGGACAACCCGGTCTTTCTGTCTGGGACACTTCGCATGCTCATTAGCACCAGAGGCAAGGCGTCGGGCCATTGCAGGGATGTCGAAGAACACATTTTTGCCATCCGGGCTTTCAAAGTTCCATTAACTTGTTCCACCATCCCAGAAGCTTCTGGTCTGTAACTACAATGAAGTCTCTGGTCTATGTTCAATGCAGCACAAAGCAACTTCATGATTTCGCTATGGAAGTGCCCTCCTCTATCTGATTCCAAAGAGGTCGGGATCCCGAATCTAGGGATGAGCTCCCTCAACAGTAATTTAGCCACTGTGAGAGTGTCACACCTGCGTGTGGGGTAAGCCTCCACCCACCGTGAGAATACACATACTAGCACTAAAATGTACCTCAATCCATTGCACCTAGGCATCTCCACGAAGTCCAACTGTATTCTATTGAAGGGCCCTCCCGACCTTCCAATGTGACTCAATGTAACTACAGTTTTCTTTCCAGCATTCATCTGTTGACACGTAACACACCTCTGGCATACCATCTCAGCCATTGCTCGGAACCGTGGGTTATACCACGTCTGTCTAAACACTCTCACCATTGCGTCTCTACCAAGGTGTGCCTGTCCATGTATCAGTCTTGCCATCGGACTCAGCAATTCCTCAGGCAACACGGCTCTCCCATCGTTGGATACCCACACATCCACATCTCCTCTCTCGCACCCAGCTTTAATCCATCCCTCTCTCTCCTTGACTGAAACTTCATCCTGCAATCTCTTAAGCTCTTCCCAAGTGTCTGCCATGGCCAACATTATGCTGAGATCGGTTCCTTCTTGGCTCTCTTCTATCTCTCTTCCTGTGAATATGCATCCTTGTTCTGCACAGAAGCGGGCTACTTCGTCCGCATAGTTATTACCCAAGGATACAAAGTCCTCCCCCTTCCCATGGGCTGAGCACTTTACCACAGCAATTTCTTTCGGATGCTGTAATGCATCTAACAATTGTCTTACATATTCTCCATTACGAATGGGTGAGCCAGATGATGTCAAAAATCCCCTCTGAGACCATAACTGCCCGAAGTCATGCACCACGCCAAAGCCATATTGGCTGTCTGTGTAAATCGTGATTCGAATTCGATCAGCGGCCAAACAGGCACGGGTCAAGGCAATGATTTCAGCTACCTGCGCGGAGCGTACTCCTTCTAGGCAAGCAGCCTCGACCACTCCTGAAATGGTACATACAGCAAATGCTGCTTTCAATTGCCCCACACTGTCTCTTAAGCATGAACCATCGACAAAGAAAATTTCATCTGGGTCAGTCAGTGGTTCATCGACAATGTCAGGTCTCGGTTTGGTGCAAAGTTCGGTCACATCGAGACAATCATGGTCCTCACAATCTTCATCATCTGTGTTCGGTATAGGCATTAATGTCGCAGGGTTCAAGACGGAGCACCTTTTCAGAGTCACATTCTCTGCGGCAAGTATGACTTGCTCGTACCTCGTTAACCTATTGTTCGTTAGGTGCTGGGTCTTGGTCCTGGTCATCAATAACTCAACCGAATGTGGCACATGTACAGTCAATGGATGTCCCATTACAATGCTTTCACATCTTTCAATGCTGACACCTGTTGCAGCAACGGATCTTAGACATCCGGGCAACGCAGAAGCTACTGGATCTAAAGTAGCTGAAAAATAGGCAACTGGTCTACGGACACCTCCATGGTTCTGAGCTAACACTGCTAATGCACATCCTTCCCTCTCGTAACAAAACAATGAAAAGGCCTTGTTGTAATCAGGCATTCCCAGTGCCGGAGCTCTGCACAAATCCTCTCTCAGCTTCCGGAATGATATCAAGCACTCCTCGTCCCATGGTACCGGATCACTCACATCCTTGTGCGTAAGCCTCTGCAGAGGCTTTGCTCTCAAGGAGAAACTAGGAATCCACTGTCGACAATAGCCAACCATTCCCAGAAACATCCTAACTTCTCTCTGTGTGGTGGGTTCTGCCATGCTCATTATTGCCTCTATTCGATCTGGTGACACCTTCCTCTTGCCTTTCTCCAATCTGTGTCCCAAGTACTGTACCTCATTCAGACAGTACTGCAGCTTGTTCGGGGACACTTTATGTCCGTTCTCTGCTAAGTGGTTCAACAAGGCTACTGTGTCAATTCTGCAAGCATCTTCTGTTTCTGAGGCAATGAGCAAGTCATCTATGTACTGCACGAGAACTGAGTTCTGCGGCAACACAAGACTCTCAAGGTTCTTCTTCAGGATCTGGTTAAAGATCGATGGACTTTCCGTATACCCTTGAGGGATACGACACCATGTTAACACGCGATTTTCTAGCCTGAACGCAAAAAGAAATTGGCTTTCCTCGTGGAGCGGTATCGAAAAGAAGGCTTGACACAAATCGATAACCGTAAACCACTCGGCTTCACATGGGATCTGGAACAGTATTACTGAAGGATTCGGTACCACTGGACAACAAGGGACAACTATTGTGTTGACCTTTCGCAGGTCTTGCACGATCCTGTACTTCCCGCTCGGTTTCTGTAGTCCCATAATGGGTGAATTACAGGGGCTACCTCTAATCTCTTTCAGAATGCCTTTCTCAATAAAGGTCTTGATCACAGGTCTTATCCCTGCAATCGTTTCTGGCGACAGGTTGTATTGAGGTGTCCTGGGGAAATCAACATTCTGTTTCACCTCTATCCGCACTGGTTCAACCCCTCTGATTAAACCTATTTCATCGCCTGCGAAATCCCACACCACAGGCGACACTGCGTCTCTCAGATCATGTGGAAGTTCTTCCACAGTCACCATTGGGTACAGATCTATACATAAATGCTGATTGGTAATTTTAAAGTCAGCATCGTCATCTCTCGTCTGGACCTCTACTCCATTGGGCGTACAATAAATCGTGCAGTTCAACTTGCACAACAGATCCCTTCCCAAAAGACAAACTGGACTCGTATCACACACTACAAACTGATGTCTAGTTTGGAAAGTACCTATCTTTACTAGGATCGGTTCTGTCAGTGGGCTGCTTATTTTCTTGTTCGCTACTCCAACGACCTGGATTGATTGTCCCGAGAGGGGTAGGTTAGGGACTACTGCTGATCTTACAGTAGACCGGGTAGCACCAGTATCAACCAAAAGTGTTGCAGGATTGCCCTCAATCTCTGCCTCCACAAAAGGTCCTCTCTGGTCTACCTCCAAGACCGCTCCAAGTGTGCAGTCTTCCTCCCCCTCAGGCACCGTCAGGATAAAGGGTCTAAGCTATCCTCATCGTAACCTTCGAACAGGGGCATCTGTTGGTACGTTCGTGTTCCTTGTGAAATCCTTGGAGCTTGGGGAACCTGGGCGTGAGAATTGTAAACCCCCCTTTCATCGTTCTAGGCCTCGTTATTGTGTTAACTACCTCTTGCGCGGGTGCCTGAGCCCCCTCTTCCTCTTCCTGCAACTGATTAGCTGGGTTCAAAGGACACTCGCGTTTCCAATGTCCGACCTGGCGACAAAGATGACACGCAGTGGTCTTCTTCAATGTGGCCACGTCCACTCCTGTCTTGGGGTCTACTGGTTTTCCCTTTCCCTGTACCTGCCCATTCTGGTTTCCCTGGAAATTTCCTTGCTTTCTTCCTAAGGTCCCTCCACTAGGCTGACTCTGTGCTGTCTGCATCTGGACAAGCATCAATTTGTCTTTTAGCTTTCGATGTTTCGATTCCACCTCATCACTACAGTATCTCGCATACCGCAATATTTCATCTAGTGGCTTGTTCTGCCAGCAGATCAAATGGTGCTGTATCATGAGGCTGATTTCCACTCTCAGACCCAGTACAAACTTTGAGACAAACTGTCCCATATCCTTGGGGTCCAAGATATCTAACCCACTATACTGTTTAAAAGCTTGCAAAAGTCTTTCATAATATTCATGCACCGTTTCCTTGGGTTCCTGTACAGTCCGATCTATCTTAACCCAATCTATATCCTGAGGTGAAATCTTCAACTTCAACCATGTAATCACCTGCTCATACTTTTTCATGACTAGTGGTGATGGACCGTTTGTAACCGCCTCTCTATCCGGTTCCGAAGTCGGCCACTCAATAGCGACTTTACAAGCTGTCCACAAATCTCCCGGTACCACTATGTCAAACAAAGTGTTCAAATCAATCCACAATACTTTTGAAATTTTCACAAACCGCTCAACCTGTTTGTACCACTCCACCGGTTTTTCCCTCAGCCGAGGAAAATCATTTGTAAATGCAGCCAAATCACCTCTATTCCACGGCACATGCACGTACCCTCCATTCTGTACTTCCCGTAAAGGAAAATTTCCAACACCCGTCGCCCCCCTCCTGGCGGCGGCGTTTCCCCTTCTGCTCTCTTTACTGGTTTCTTTTTGGACCACCTTTCTTCCCATTTGTCCAACAAAATCCATATTCTCATTCCTATAATCAGGTCTCTGGTGTGTGTTCTTAATCCTGTTATTCTTTTCTCCTCCAGCTCCTGATCACTGTACTGTAATCTATGTGGTCCCTGTAACGCTTTAGTTTTGTTCAGGTCCACTTCATATCTTTTGGCCAATTCCTTCAATCTATCATGTGCCATTCTAGCTTTTCGAGTCACATCTTTTGCTACAAACAGCAGCTCATCTGATCCATAAATTTCTATCCTTTCCAAAGGCAGACCCCCACTGATCATTTCGTCTACCTCTGCTTTCAACCTCACTACGTCTAGCAACCTTGCCTGTACTGCACTCCTCAGTACTTCTCGACAACCCGAGCCATCCCGCTCATTACAGTCACTATTCTGTCCTTGTGACCTATTCCCTTCCATCATATTCCTGGAACTTGGTCTGTCTTCCGAGACGTTCTGTGCCCTATCCCCTTGCATCCTATCCTCTTGGTTCGTTACTGTTGGTGTCCACTCCCTCAAAGCTGACTTAGATTCCCGCAAAGACCTCGGTCTTTCTGGTCTCTCCTCTTCTCTCCTGAAGGAAGAGTCCGCAGTAGCCGGTAACGGCGTACTTGTCTCCATTGGTCTTGGGAAATGAACCACCCTCACTCCAAACCCATTCCCACTCTCACTGTTTCCTTCCTCCCTTCTCGTCGGTACGGAGCTCCCTTCTCTCACTCGGTCTGGGTCATATACCGGTACTATAGGGCCAATGGTAACCGGTACTGTCAAGGAGTCCGGTAATCTTGTGTTCCCCGCAGGAGGCTGTGTTATCATAGACGCCGTTGCCCCCTCCGTTCCTGTGGAAATCCTTCCCACCACTCTCATGCTAGTCTGGTTCTGGCTCTCATCAACTATTGCCACTGCTGGGGTCGTCTTTCCCTCTTCTGAATCTGGATTAAATGGTGGTGGCCTCTCTGCCAACATCCTATCCAACAAGCTGTCATCTAGATCACTGTCGTCCTCATCGATTCTTATTATTTTCCCATTTTGTACTAACAATGGGTATAACTTATCTCCTTCGATCGTTTCCACTCTCCACCTTTTCTCCAATGCATCCCACCTTGCATCTTGAAATGCCCTGACCGATTTCTTCACCCTTTCTTGACATCTGTCCTTCTTCCTATCATACGCTGCTCTTATCCACGCATGTAGTGCCTCAAACTGTGTTGGTCTAGGTAGTGGTCGTAATGAAGCCATTACACTTTTTAGCTGGTACAGCACCTCTAACCTGAAAGTACCATATCGAGGGAACGACAATTCTCCTTCTGCTTCTGTCATTTTATGCCAATTCTCAAGCCAAATTATAGTATGCAATCCTACATTCTTTGCCATATAATGTGCTGGTGTATCCTCGGGAGGAGCTTCCTCTCCTTCCCGAACCACCACATGTCTATCACCTCTACAAAGTTCCCGTAAAGCTTTAAAACATTTCATGATAAATCAACTTTTTTTTTTTTTTTTTTGTTTACACGCAAAATGTCCGCTTTTACTTCCTGATTTCAATCCACCAATACCAGCGCGGCTCACACCAACCGGCCTATCGCAGCGCGGCACTTGTCTGACGTCACTTTTCCTCCGCTCGCAGCAGTTCCCCTCCTTTCTAATTCACTTGTTCTCACTCGCATCTGTCCCAATCATACTCTGAAATAATGTCCGTCCTACCGAACAATTACCTCTCTGACCGTCGGTCTTACCAATGACCGATCAGCCTCTTGAGCTTGTTGACCTCAATCTGGCAATCGTCTGTCCGCGAAACGACCGGACAATCGCCTTTAGCACACTCGATAGGATTCAATCACTCGATGTTCTGCACACAATAACCTACGACCTGCGTTGGTTATTCACGCACTCACTCATGTGTTCCCTATCTTCAGTGGGTCTGTCAATGACGTCTCGTGACCCCCACACCTCTGGTCAACGTTCTCAACTCTGGGTGTATTCTACACCACAATAAATCTCCCGGTCCCGCGCGCGCTCACGGTCCGTTTCTCAATCACACAACTTTCGTTCCAACTCCGCAAGACATCACACAACAATAAAACACCGCAACCTACCAAACATCACTCTTTTCATACTCACTCTACTACGAACTGCTACTTCCGCCGCACCGTCACTCTCCGTCAGTTTTCCACGACCTCCGACATCCTTCTCCCGCGGTCCTCTGGATCTGCGTCACTCGGGCTCTATGGGGCAACTTAATCTCCTATCTTGCTCTAGATCTCCCCTTACCATCAAAGGTAACCATCCTACTCTGCTACCAACTGATAACGCCGATTCTTATCTAATTATCTATAAGAACCTTCTGGTCGCCAAGATCTTTTTACCTGTTGAATAGTGTAAAGGAGAGAATCTCATCTGGTTATATATCAGCATTCATTTTGTCTGAAAGGACCACTGACTCCGAATTCAAGTTTGAGAATTTATTATCGCCAAAAATAACTGAACGTGCAAGCACCTCAACACGAGGTTAAAGAAATAGATGGGCACTAATACAAATAATAATCTACGCAGGAATCTCATCCGACTCAGGATAAGGAGAATAGAAAGTTCTAGAAGGATCAACCAGACTATGATTGCTCCTATTTCTAAGTTGCTCTTCATTGGCCTAAACAAGCTTAAAATCAATTGCTGTCCCTACACTAACGCTAAGTGACATCCCTGCATAACGATTTTCCCAGGCAAGAAAGAATAAAAGGTGTCAGCTGTGAAGACTTCCTAAGAAGTGCAATCACATAATACCTAAGCTCAGCTCTGTCCTTCTCTCTGGTCTCCCCTACCTCTTCTCTGGCCTCCTCCCTCAGGGCACTATCCCTAATACAAAACCACAATACAATTGTACACGCCTTTGTCACGCCTCCTTGGCCAGGTCTTCCTTCTTGTGCTTTTCCATCGAAACGGTTACTTCATCCTGGACGGTTGCGTTGACCTTGAGTCCCAGGCACCTTCTCCGCCGAAAGTATCATCCCTACATTCCATTTCACTCCCCGTACCATGCCTCCCCTCTCTCTAGCTTTCGAAAACAAAGAGTTAGTCTTACTAACGAGACATGTGTCCTTGCACCTGCAACGAAAGATACTTTCAACAGAAACCTTCTACTGTGCAATTTAAATCTACCGTTTGTGCCCAGAGAGCCTTACCAAGAGAAACTTTTCTCGGCCTACAATATAAGCTAACATAAGAATATACCAGGCCTTCCCTAAGCATATATGTGGTTAGGCCTTTACATATGACTTTTAAACACACATCTTACTTTTCCCTATGAGCATTTTCATTACAATTCATATGCAACCAATGAATTACATGTGCAACTTTAATATGGTGCACGTTTAAACTACTGCAATTACATTACACACACGAACTAATTCCTCTATGCATTATGTTCACACAATTCAATAAGCATTACATTACATCATTATCCTAACACCATTATACTGAGTTCACTTTGTCTCAGCAAACTATTCATTCTTTACTAAACATGCATGAATATGAGACTGAATATACGAATATATGTCTGAATACAAGTGGGTGCGGCCTATCAATGATTATGATGCACCCCTACAATTCACAAGAACATTTCGCTCTATCAGTAGGAGGGGTAGAGAGTGAAACACCAAAGGAATGATGTGGACCAGAAGTAGAGAATTAGATCATAGTAGGACAAAGGGGGGGAAATATCTGGCAGCAATGGGGCAAGTTGAAAGGCCAGGGCAGGCAAAGGACAAATGGCCGACCCAAAGGGAGAACAGAAGCAGAGTAATGTGACCCTCCATTTAGTTTTATTGGTGAATATTCAAGAAATGCCAAGAGCAACCGCTGACGAGAGGTTCAGAATCATGATATCAAATCGTGGTAGACAATGTGAAGGAAAGAGATAAAAAACAGAAATGAAAGGACAGCATTGAGTAGCCAAATTTCACAGTACAAGTGGTAGAGAACATCTGGTGTCACCACCTACACTGTAGACTGCTCAGTATTAGATAGAAAAGTGTCTTCGATAATGAAGAAAACATTGGGGAACTAGAAGAAGCACTGTCAAATCACAGAGATATTGAAGCTTAATGACAATGTGCAGCATTCCAGACAAAGGAAGCTCGAGGAGGAACGGATAGTGAGCTAGTTCACGAAACTACGTTTGAAAGTGGCAGGCAGATGTAATATGGGCAGAGGATGAGCAGAGATGCCAGGGGGCTGGGGCAATGCAGTCCAGTGATACTGAGCGATAGGTGAAGAGGAGAGCGCAATCAACTTCAGGACAATCATTTTGGGGTGCACAGCAAGGGATGATGGACAAACTGAAGAACTGGGATTCAAGATGGATGTGTGGGTTGGACTTCAATAAGGGGAATGGGAAGATGATGAAGACAGGGTGTTAGATGGAAGGCGAGGGCTAGACTGAGTATCCAATAAACTTGCAAGGAGAGCATTAGAATTCCTCACTGTTGCAGATCCATTATAATACTGCACAAATAAAGTGGCCAAGTGATTTATGCTGCACTATTTCAGTGTCATTGGGACTCGTCAGTGAGGTGCCATTTGTGTCCTAGGCACAGTGAGCTTTGGTAGCTACATCTGGGAGGACCCATGGCACTTACAGAATGTCACTGAGAAAAACATAAAAAGTGAATTGATCTTAGCCCCAGGCCACTCTTTCTAGTCCATTGTTTCTGTGTGCCGCCACAGAGAAAGATTCGCCATAGGTAAATCAGCTTTAGTCCTGTAGCTCAATCCTGCAGCTGCATCAAGCTAAACGTCACTAATGATACTGAGCTGAAATCTGTGTGGGGTTACTTACAATCTCAGGGGCTTATTTATGAGCCCTTGCGTCACTTTTGCGCCACCGGTGCGTCACTTTTTGTGACGCACCAGAGGCGTAAAAAACGTGCCATGTTGCGTCATATTTACAAAGTGACGCATCTAGGTAGATGCGTCACTTTGTAAACCCCTGTGCCACATTATACCTGCGCCAGGTGTAATGTATGCAGGGTGGGCGTTCTGACGCAAGTAAGCCTCGTAGAAGTGACGCAGTGAAATCTATGAGATTTCACTGCGCCATTTCTAGGACGCAAATGCGTCAATATCTTACGCCTGCCTCACAGCAGGCGTAAGACTGACGCAGGCACATTTGAAATGGGACATGCCCATGTGTAATGACCCATTGCTGCAGTTGCGGCACTTTTAGGACACACTCCAGCAATGCGCCATTTTTGCGCCTACAGATACGTCAGAAATACTGACGTATCTGTAACTCCTTGCGACATGATGCGTCATACTGTAAATATGACGCATCCAGCATGTCTCAAGGAGGGCGCAATGAAAAGTGACGCATCTCTGTTTTAACGCAGCCATGCGTCACTTCTCATAAATGAGGCCTCAGAGGGTATATGGCTTAGCACTTCGGACTTGACTGGACTAAGGCTGAGTTGTATATAATCGACTGGATAGCTTCTAAGTAACCTCCCATTTTTCCACAGTGGATGGGTCTCATCATACCAATTGCAGTATGTCACACAATGCTAAACTGTCAATTCCATACTTTTTCTCTTTGGGGTGATCCCTCCAGAGTGCAATGGATTTGCGAAGAAAGCCAGGATCCACAGTAGCAGCGGCATGCTAGGCCTTTTAATAAGGCAGTTTGTACAAGACACTCATCTAAGCTTCAGCACAAATGTTAAAGTGAGGGACAGACACTCACTGGTGCAATTTTACAATAGACTGACATAATTGAAGGAAAGAATTAAGAACATTTTACAAAGGACCAAAATTGGGCAGGTTTGCAGAAAACTTAATATATATATGGAACCATATGGACAAAGCAATTGACCTACTCACAGAATGTGGTAGGGGTGCTGAAACGGCAAATAACTTTGCATAGTCCGTTTTTCACCACTAGCCTGATCGCCCAGTTGATACGAGGGATACAGTTTGAGGGTCACATTTCGTGAACAAAGTGATTTCCATAGGTCAGTGGTTCTTAACCAAAGGTCCAGGGACCCCTGGGGGTCCACGAAGTGTACTCAGGGGGTCCGTGACTGCTTAGAAAAGTAAGTAATGTTAACAGATTAATAATGTGTACATGAATAAAGAATTAAAATGTACAATTTAAAATGGTTCTGTAAATGTGAAAAAATTTGAAATTGAAGGCTAAAAATTAAATTAGTGTCCTCAGAATGATTTGTGGGAGCACTGCAAATGCTTAGGCCGGTGTCTGGCTTCCAGTAATGACTCAGGGTGGGTCCCCGTTTCTAATAATGATTCAGTGGAGCTCCCCGGGTTCGATAAATGATTAAGTGGGGGTCCACAGAAGTCCAAAAGTTAAGAACCGTTGCTATAGGTTATTCAGTGCCCAATACCATATTTGAAATGCTCTTCGGTCATTAAAGTTGTTGCACAACCTGGACAATTTCAGTTTTGTGTGGGCTGTAGCTTTGACTTCCATCCAGTACTCTCGACGTACATACTCACCCTTTGCGTATTTCCTCTGAGTGCCAAAGTTGCACTGTAGGAATTTCTGCATTTGCGAATGCTACTAGCTTTGGAAACTCCTCCCTTGGCAAAATTACATTCAGAAATGACTCTTACCTCACTGTATGACGTCAATTGTGTAAATGTAAATAAACTACAAATCTAAGCTTATTTCTTGCTTTTCCCAGAGAGCGATTACACACACTGTACAGGTAAGCTCAGTCAGCTCACAGAAAGGTACTTGGAGGACAGCACGCTTTTAGTAATAGCTTGCACCTGTGGTGAGCTTTCGGCTGTGGTTAAATGTGGGAATAACATGTTAGAAAATGTGTGTGAACTCGTCTACTTTTCAGTTTACTTACAAAACATGTATTCCGTTTCTACCCGTGAGTATGATGCAGCAGTGAATGTGACGCAGAAAAAATGACGATCCCTTCAACCAATTTCAGAATTGGTTGAAGGGATCTTAAAAAATAGTCGCTTCGGCTCTCCGGCTGACTAATTTACATCGCCCTTGGGTTATGAAGGCCGCGGTGACGAACTTACGTCCCTGAGTGAACTATGCACCGTATGTTGTGACCGGCATCCGACTTTAAAAAAAAAAATCCCAGATGTGTGTGCGCTCCCATCCCCTGACTCATGTAAAGTTGTAAATCCTAATTGGTTGAATGTAAAAACAGTAAACTCGCACCATGCCTGGCAAGCAGGAGGTTGTGAGACCACAAACCGGGAACTGCAGAGAACCGACGGCCGTCGTGGATCCGCCAGACTTGGCACACCGACTCGTAAGTTTCTGAAGATTTACTACCCTCTCTTGAAAAGTCAGTTTATTCATAGGTGCATATGTGTACGTTAGGACGGTTGTCGGAAATCCAATGTTTGCTTTTGTCCACTTGAGCCGTACATTTAGAAATGCTTCCCAGGCGCTCCTGAATTGAGGCTGTCAAAGTGTTAATTATCAGCAACGGTGCGCCGTGATTGCGATTTTTTTGCACCATTGTTCCTCTAAGTACAGCTGCATCATTTTATATTTCCTGAAAGAAAACCTTGTCCATGTAATGGATTTGAAGGCACAGACCAAGTTGTGAGTTACCTCTAACATTATCTTGACCGAGTCATCTAGGTGCAATGTAAAAACAATGCCTGGTGATTGATATGACTTTATGCACACATATTTAAATGTGGATTTTAAAGTTTTAGTTTACATTACATTCATGTGTTTAGTTTAAAGAAAATCAAACAAGGATCCGACGTTTGTAACCTCCAATTCCTTTAGAACTGAAATTCATAGGACCAGCGACTAAGAAGAAAACAATCCCAAAAATTAAAGCAATTGTTTTTAATGCTGCTTAGCGTCACCTCAAGCGCCTAGTGATTCAGTAAATGTACAGGTAATGTTACTATAATGGACATGACAATATATGTATGTTGCATGCCTGTGTCCTTATTCTTTGCAAGGATTGTGGCAGTTTTAGCGGGTGGTAAAGACTTAGCTGGGGCATTATGAGCAGGTGGGAAACTGCTAAGGGACCTCAGAATCTATAGGTCGGTTTGTATGATGAAAGAGTGAGACCCAGAATGGCCTTCTGCAGGATGGTCACTCAAGAGTGAAGAAATGCTTAAGTTAGGTAAAGAATGAGCATAAATGTGGTTTTCAGGGAGTCTGTGCAATTTAAATACATCTTCTAATCTGACATATGCAAGAAGCACTTTACGAGGGGTGTAGCCTTGGACTCCCAAGCACCGACTAGCATATCTTCTGTGTTGGTGTGGGTCTAAACCATTAGATTGTGAGAGGCCCATCTCAGGTACCTGGTAAGAAATTCCTTCAGGAAATCTGCATAGGTATGTAGCAAAGTTGCCTTGGAGAGCCTACTTGAACAGTGATAGGTTTGTCAACACTGCAGGCACAGCTACAACCTTTCCACTCACTTGCAGATCCATTGTACCCATGTCCTAAGTATAAGATCAGGATTCCTTCTGGTTTCAAGCCCTGCTCAATATTTAAGAACCAGGGCCACCTAGTCTTGTGCCCCGAAGGTCCAGTCTAACGACAGGAGTAGTTCAAGTGCGTAACCCTCTTCAAGAATTGGACCTGCAAGAGGTTATGTTTAGGTTTTCGTGCTTTGTTCAGAGAGTATACTATAAGTGTGACCCCAGTTTGTTAACCTTGTGCATGAACAATGGTCCATAATGGAGTAATTCAAGCAAACTATAATCAAAGCCAAATGGTAATTAATGTACAAATAAAATCCAAAAATGCAAATAGCAAAAATGTAATAAACAACGGAGTGGGTACTAGTGACAAACGTGCTTGTGCTTTTTGAAATGTGATACACACGTGTGATAAAGGGGATCAAAGTGAGTATCAATGCAGTAAAGAGCAGCACGGTCCGTGAATTATAATATACAATGGAATGGGCCTGCGCGCTCTTGGTAATCTTTATCACTAGCACCCACTCCCTTGTTTATTACATTTGTCTTTTTTGCATTTATTTGCACATTTAATTATCATTTGGCTTTGATAATAACAATGGACTGGGATGCGGGCCCAAGTAATTACCAGTGGCTGAGATTATTTCAAGCATTCTATCCATCCCTTTTCGTACTCTTAAAAGTGTCACCCTAAGTGGTACTGGTATTCCCAGACATGGGTCCTGTGCATACTGTGCTACTGAAACCAAGCTATACCTGGCTGATGAGCTCGAATAAAAGCAACAATGGTCCTGGGTTGTGTGTGTTCTGGTTCAGGGAGGACCTGGCCTGGCAGTTTGGGTATGACTGTTCCCACTGGAGCAGGGTCAAGACTGATTTGCATATAGCTGGGTCCAAACTAAGGTGACATGGTCTGCAAAATAACTATGAATTGGAATGCGACCCAAGTATTTTATGAGTGGGTGAGAATAATTCCAGCATTCTATCCATCACTTTTTGTATATTATACTTTCAGATCAACCCTTGGCAAGGCAGGTAGGCTGACTTTGCTGTTATTAACCAGACACATGTTGAGCATGTGCTAGCTTAAAGGGACATCTGACCTTCAAGTCACAAGGTATGAGTACACATTTGACTGTGCTTAGTTCTTGGAAACCAAAGGTAGTTAAAGTTCAAATGGCCAAAGCAAGCTCTCCACTGGAGGATTGGAGGTACTGAAGTTTTACTGAGGTTTCAACATACAGCACTTCCCGGGGCAGAGAAAGCATCACATATGTTTTTGCAGCAGTTCATGTGCCTTGACATATTATTTAAGTGCCCCCTAGATACTGAACGACACAGTGTCTTTGATGGAAAGTGTACTCTGACCGGTTATTTGTACTGCAATTACTGCCATGTCAGTTTTTAAGTAGTCAGCACAACCATCACGCATCCACTTTCCTTAGGAAATTTGAAGGTCTGGGCGAATTTTTAATTATGCTGGAGTAATTGAAGCAATTTCAATATTTATGCATTACTCTTGTGATGCGAAATTGCGAGATTACACCAGCATGAGTAACTAAGAGTAATTTAGGGCAAAAATCCTACCGTAGGAGCACAGGAAGAATGAACTAGGGGCCAGATGTATGACCATTCCGTTTTGCAAGTCTCAAATTGCGACTTTGTGCGACTCAAATTTGCGACTCACAATTTGTAACTCGCAAAATGTAATGTACTAATATATCTCAGACACATTTAGCGATTCCCAATGGGGTCGCAAATGACTTGCCTCATGAATATTCATGAGGCAGGTCGCAATTCGCCCTTGACACGCCCCTTCCTAATAGGGACTCACAAACCCAGTTTTGAGAGACGGTAATAGGTTATCGACTCGCAAAATAGGGTTTGTACATACTATAACCCTTTTTAGCAGTCAGAAATTGACTGATTTTCCATTTGCGACTGCTAAAAATGGTCGTACATCTGGCCCTAAGAGAGAGCAAGCAGCTGCTGCCTACTGCTGTTCATGTCCTGTAGCATTTAGTGCCATTTTCTTACATCAAATTACATCCTCTGGCCCATTTTAGAAACAAGGGTGCATTCTGCACTGTGAAAATATCGCTAAATCTGGATTAATCTTCTGTGAGAAAGGTATCCTGTTTGCCCTGATCACTCCCATTCTTCCCACTGATACTCATGGTAACTGACTCTGAATGTGCCCTGGGCTCTGCTAACCAGGCCCAGGGCCAGTGCTCTGATTAAAAAGGTATATGGTAATTAGATATAATTACAATTGGCAATGACAGACCCCTATAAGTCCCAAGTATATTATAAGGCAAGGCAGATACAAATTACCTATAAGTCCCTAGTTGGGCAGGGAGGTTTATAGGCCCAGTAGATTCTTGCACTGGAGTGTGCACTGCTGTGTTGCTGGTGTCATTTTTAAAAGCAGCCCTGCTTTGCAGACTGTCTTTAAAAGTAAATTATATGTGAATTGGACTTTGGAATTAAAGGTACTTCCAAAGTGACAATCTACCTTATATTTACATATAAGTCATCCCTAAAGTCTCCCCTTCGGTACCCCAGGGTGGGTGCCTTGTAATTATAGGCAGGGACATTATAAAAGATATCTTTTAAGCCCTGGCGAAGGAAAAACTGCCAATTTCGTTGTTCCCATTGTAGACACTTAGTTCCATAGGCTAACATTGGAATATTTTATTTAAGTATAAATATTGCTAGGAAGGAGCTCACAATATAATTCTAGGACTTAAAAGATTGGCAATGATAAATCCAATAACTTGCTACTGTTGAATTTATCATAAGTAGCACGGAAAATAAGTTATAAATCTTTCTTTTCTATGAGCCAACATCCAACCTTCTAGCAGTCTTTCCTGATTGGTCAGCTTTAACAGGCTTAGCCAAGCTGCTTTGATGGAATGATAAGTGGCCATAGAGCAGACGTTATCCGATGGGGGGGAGCTCTGCAGCTGCAGAGAACAGGCCAGGTCAGGGTCTGCGTAAATCAAACTGGGGTTCAAAGACAGCAGGACAGTAAGGAATGCCAGCCTGGCCTACGCCTTTGTCCTGTATGCCCAGCCAGATGGCAGGCCCAGGAATGGAATTTGCAGAAAGTCTGGAAGGAGAGTGTTAATGGTAATGACTACTGTCCTGGAAGACAGTTTTTGGAGCAGCTCATACATACATGGACCTCTTCACAAACTGTGTTTTGTAGTACATTTAGTAGTTCTGAAGTATTACTACTCACAAACTGCAAAATTCTATTCACAGAACTACATGAGGGACCTCAACGTCTGCTATCTTTTGTATGTGGGAATCTCTGTCATGATTTGGGAGATCATCCCACACATAAGCCTATATTTTAGTAGTAAATGTGGGACTGAGGAGGGGACTGGCTGGAAATTGGGGAAAACTTAATACTAAAAGGAAGGGTTAAGGGAGGGTTAAAGAGGAACAAACACCCACCAGCAAAATATTAAATCCATTGCTTTTATCAAACTGCACATCAAAAGTTACTACAGCCAAAATTGTCCCCAAAAAGTTGCAAATGTACTTCAGCTCAGACTTGGAGAATGTCAAGCACCACACATGGCCCACCACTGAAACTGCAATACCTGTACAAATATATTTATTCACTGAAAAAACAAAGCTTACAGGGACGTTATAGTTAGGCTCAGATTTCACTCATACAAACCCATAGAAATTCAGCAGCATAAGTTACCTGAGCTAACTATAACGTACACCCCTGCAATGCACTGTTCATGACCTCACATACTACTTCCCTCATGACATGGCCAGTGACATCACTGATGACATCACTGAAGACATCTCAAATCACATCACTGATGATATCATCTAGTGAGTGTAAGTATTTTCTAAGAGTTTATGATTGGTAAACATATAAACTAAGCTACTACAAAAGTTAAGTTAGTATACTAGGTGTACTACTGAGTGATACTACTTCTATCATATATAATGTGAGTGACTGTGTGTATGTCCATGTGTGAGTGGGTGTCTGATTGGTTGTATGGGTGTGTGAGTGACTGTATGGGTGTATAAGTGGGCATGTGAGTAGCTGTGTGGGTGAGTGAGTGGCTGTACTGGTGAGTGTGCAAGGGTGTCAGTGGCTGTATGGGTGAGTGAGTGAGTGAGTGAGTGACTGTATGGGTAGGTGAGTGGGTGTGTGGGTGACTGTATGAGTGATTGGGTGGGTATCTGAATAGCTGTATGAGTGAGTGACTGGATGTGTAAGGGGCTGTATTGGTGTGTGAGTGGGTGTTTGAGTGAGTAGGTGTGTGAGTGGCTGTAATGGAGAGTAAGTGTGTGAATGACTATGGGTGAGTGAACGGATGTGGGAGTGCTTGTTTGGTGTGTGAATGGGTATGTAAGTGGTAGTGTGGGTGAGTGACTGCTTGTATGGGACAGTGAGTAGCTATGTTGAGAGACTGTATGGGTGTCAGTGGGTGTGTGAGTGGCTATATAGGTAAATAAGTGGGTATGTGAGTAGCTGTATGGGTGAGTGTGTGGATGCATGGGTGAGTGACTGGTTGTGTGAGTGACTGTATGGCTTAGTCAGTGTTGTGTATGAGTGGCTCTATGGATGAGTAAGTGGTTATGTGCGTAGTTGTATGAGTCTATGACTGGGTAAGTGAGGGGGTATATGAGAGATTATATAGGGGTATAAGTGAGTAGTTCTGTGGATGACGTCTCAGTGATTTAATTTGCGATGTCATCAGTGATTTCATGAGCGATGTCACTGACCATATCATGAGTGAAGAATATGTGAGGTCATAAACAGTGCATTGCAGGGGCGTAAGTTATAGTTAGGTCAGGTAACTATAACTACTGAATTTCTATAGTTTTGTATGAGTGAAATCTGAGCCTAACTATAATGTCCCTGTAACCTTTTATTTTTTCAGTGAGTTTCTAAGGAAACGTATTTCCTAACTGTAACCTGTAACCTTTGGGAGTGGGCGTGTGAGTGACCGAGTGTGTCTGTGAGTTCCAGAGTTTTCTGTGAGTGGGAGTGTGAGTGGTGCTATGTATCTGTGAGAGGTTGTGTGAGTGCCTGTGTGGGCCTGTGAGTGGGTGTGTGAGTGCCTGTATGGGTCTGTGAGTAGTTGTCCGAGTGCCTGTGTGGGTCTGTGACTCGGTCTATAAGTGGCGCTATGGGTCTGTGAGTGGGTATGTGAGTGGCTGTGTGGGTCTGTGAGTGGGTGTGTGAGTGCCTGTGTGTGTCTGTGAGGGGCTGTGTGAGTGGTGCTATGGATTTCTGACATTTGCATACCTAGGATATTTAAAAGGGAGAACCATGGACTCTGCTCTCACCAGGAGAAAACAGAAAGAACCCACTCGTCACAGTCACTACAGAAGAGATTGCATCCTGATACATTAATGGCACATTCACCTTCATCCAGGATTTCAGATGATTTTTCAAAGTGGAATTGCAGAGTAAGCACGCTTGCTTTGTCTTTGCCAACCCCAAGAAGCCAGGATAATTTGTCCTTTACAAAAGTGGAACTTCAGCTGGGGCACCTGCCATATTTATATTTGTAAGTGCTTCCTGTTGAAGTTACATTTTTGTGAAATGAGCATCAGAGCCAGAATGGAACCGCACCTGCCAATTTATCCAAGAAGAGTCCACAGTTAGGCACAAAATGCCTACCCAACTGGTTTACTTTCAACTGTATATTTAGTAAGTGCTATCTCGCTGGGTAAATGTCTGGTGCTTGAAATGCAGCTCCCTGCATGTGAGAGCAATAGTTTCACCTCTTTCTCTGACCGCATGTCTACGGGCAGGGAAAGAGATGAAAACTCTGCTTCCAGCAAGCAGGAGCATTTTGACAGTTCCCGCTTGCTGGAACCGGAGTGTTTGCTTTTGCTTGGCTGGAGCTGTCATGGGGAGGTGGTGTTCCCCGGAGCTGTATATGGCCCGGGAGGGAGGCCGCAGCCCCACTCTCATTATTACATACATGGCTCTGGGGAGGTGGTGTCCCCTGGGGTCCAGGGGGTCCATGCGGCCCCCCTATTACTGTTTTTTTTTTGCCCCAGGGAGGTGATTGTCCCCGGGGCTTCTAGGAAGCTCAGGAGGGGGATTTGCGCAGCCACCTCCATTTTTAAATATACCGCCCCGGGAAGGTGGGGGTCTCCTACTTTCTAGGAAGCTCAGGAGGGGGGCCCAGTGACCCCTCTCCTTTTCTCAAATAATGCCCACAGGACCTGGTCCACCTGGTGGCTTACAAAAAAAAAATGCAGGAGCACACGCTTGTGTTTTTTTTTTTACATTTTCACTGGAGTTGCGGATCCACTGCGACTTTCGTCAAAAGTTTTAAAAAATGCTTTTCTGGCGTGGTGGTGTCCGCCTGGGACCCCAGGAACAGAGCTCAGGGGTCAGGGTATTCCTACCCTGCCCCCTTTTTTTTTTTTTTAATGTTTTTTCAGGGACTCTGCTGAAGTCGAGTCCCAAGATGGCTGCCAACACTTCCTGGTTGAAGTGTTGGCAGTCAATCAGATCTCAACACGACATTAGGCCTGGGTGGAGCTCGTGGAGTTTCACTCTGCAAAATTCTGCTCGGCCACCCCTAATTAAATCCCTTTGGCTGCTGAGGGTTGTAGGGGTCCAAATACTGCTATTGTTACCAAAGGTAAGTCCCCCACAGCCGGATTGCTGAGACGTCGTTGGAGGCCCCGGCCCCTTTCTCAATTTCTCTGCAAAGGGGCATCCTGGTGCACTACTGGTTTTGGGATGAAGTCCCTTTGGCTGCTGAGGGTCGTTGGGTGCCAATAACTCCTACTGTTGCCACAAGTAAGTCCCTTACAGCCAGATAGCTGTGACATCGTTTAAGACCCGCCCCCTTTCTCACTCACTCTGCAAAGGGGCCTCTTTACGCACTACTAGTTGGGGAATGAAGTCCACTTGGCTGGTGAAGGTTGTTGGAGGCCAAGAACCCCTATTGTTGCAAAAAGTAAGCCCCCACAGTGGGACTGCTGAGACATCATTAGAGGCCCACCTCCTTTCTCAACCACTCTGCAAAGGGGCCTCCTGGCGCACTATTGGTTCAGGGATGAAGTCCTCTTGGCTGATGAGGGTTGTTGGGGGCCAAGACACCTATTGTTGCCAGAAGTAAGTCACCCACAGCCAGATTGCTGAGACATCGTTGGAGGTAGTTATAATTAGGACCATGTTTCCATAGAAAAAGTGTTTTTTGACTGGCGTATATCTTTGGTGCCGTTTGATGAATCTTCACAAAATATTCCCAAAAAAGTGTGCTGGTGATTCTAGTTGAGCATGGCAAGTTTTGGTGTATCCGTAAAACGGAGGGCAAGAAAAAGGGAGTTGAAAAAAGTGTGTTTCCCACGTTAATAACCTATAGGAATTTTAGACATGACTACAGCCCGAACCGGTGAATGGAATTGCACCAAATTTGGCAGAAAGGTAGCTGTTGGTCCAGAAAGCAACATTTTCATAAATTGGTGCAAATCTGTTCAGTAGTTTGGACGATATTAAAGAAAAAACAAATTTGGATATCTAGGGATGTGAAGGCTCCGCAAACACTCACGATCTCCGTTGGAGATCTGATTGGCTGCAAACACTTCAACCAGGAAGTGCTAGCAGCCATCTTGCAACTCAGCTTCAGCTGAGTCCCTGAAAAAGGGTTAAAAAAAAGAAAAGGGGCCAGGATAGGAATACCCTGACCTCTTAACTCTGACCCCATCAGGGCAAAACGTTTTTTATTTTGTTTATTTTTTTGCCGAAATTCACAGTGAATCCACGACTCTGGTGAAATTTAAAAAAAAACAAGCACAGGCTCTGTGCTTGTTTGTGAAAAATTCCCTGGGTGGGCCAGGTCCAAGGAACATTGTTTAAAAGAGGAGGCAGCACACGATGTATCTAATGGAGCCCTGAGGACCACCACCTCTCCAGGGCTTTATTTATTAAAAAAAAGGAGGGGGTTACGCAGCTTCCCCTCTATGGGCTCCATAAACCCCGCGGACCACCACCTCCATTGGACTACTGAAAGATTGATGGGGCGCTGCATGGACCCCTCAAAGCCCCGGGGCCCACCACCTACCTGGGGCTAAAAAACACCTAAGGTGCTTCCCACAGACCCCACCCCGGGATTCCAGGGTCCTCCACAAGGCCAAATACATTATAAACAATGGGGGAGGGCCCACACGGCTCTCCTCTTGGGCCTTTTTTGGCTCCAGGGACCACCACCCCTCTGGGGCAGTCCCTTAAAAATCAACAGAGGGGGGTCACATGGCCCACCCCCGAGACAGAGGTGTTTGCTTTAGAGGAAAATAAAGGTGAGAAACAAGGAGAAAGAGGCAAAATAAAAGTGAGAAACTAGCAGAAAGAAGAAAAATAGAGGTCAGAAACGAGCAGAAAGAGGCAGAATAAAGATCAGAAACGAGCAGAAAGAGACAAAATAGAGGTCAGAAACCAACAGGGAGAGGCAAAAATAAGGATGAGAAATGAGTAGAAAGAGGCAAAATAAAGGTCAGCAACGAGCAGAAAGAGGCAAAATAAAGGCAAGAAACGAGCAGAAAGAGGCAAAACAAAGGTTAGAAACGAACAGACAGAGGCAAAATTAAGGTCACTAACGAGCCGAAAGAGAAAAAATAAAGATCAGGAGTGAGCAGAAAGAAGCAAAATAATAGGCAGACTAAGCAGAAAGAGGCAAAATTGAGGTCCGAAACGAGCAGCAAGAGGCAGAATAATGGTCGGGAGGGAGCAGAAAGAAGCATGATAAAGGTGGGAATTGAGCAGAAAGAGACAGAATAAAGGTCAGAAACAAGCTGAAAGAGCCAGAAAACAGGTCAGAAACGAGCAGAAAGAGGTAGAATAAAGGTGCGAAATGAGCAGAAAGAGGCAAAATAGAGGTCAGAAACCAACAGGAAGAGGCAAAATAATGGTGAGAAATGAGGAGAAAGAGGCAAAATAAATTGTGAGAAAGCAGCAGAAAGAGGCAGAAAAAAGGTCAGAAGGGAGAAGAGTCTGAATAAAGGTCAGAAACCAGCAAAAAGAGGCAGAATAAAGGTCAGAAACAAGCAGGAAAAGGCAAAATACAGTTCAGGAGTGAGCAGAAAGAGGCAAAATAGAGGTCAGAAACGAGCAGCAAGAGGTAGAATAATGGTTAGGAGTGAGTAGCAAAAATCAAAATAATGGGCATAACGAGCAGAAAGAGACAACATATAGGGCAGGAGCAATCAGAGAAGAGGGAGAAAAGGAGGAGAAAATGAGAAGAGGAGGATCAAAACCAAAGGCAGTAGGAGGCGTGGCCAAGATGGCGGCCGAGTAGGACGTGCCTGCTCGCTTCTCCGCTCCGCCATCTGGGCCCCGCTGACTAGGAGCCACTGAGCACTGGGAGCACCTTTGATTCTGCTTCCCCCCCTGCATCTACAAACGCCGGAGAGCAGATCAGGCCAGGAAACGGGCATGGGAGGCGCCGACGGACCCGCTTGTGAGGGATCGCGGCGACCGCCCATCATCCCCTGGCGGAAGTGGCGCCAGGAGAGAGAGGAGGCCGGGAAACGAGAGGCCTACCTGTGGGCGTGAACGACTTCGGCGATTGGCCTCGGAGGTCGGCTCCCTCCTGCCTGGCCCGTAGCGCAGAAACCCTTGCAGCCCAGCTGTGCACCCTCCGGTCGGGAGGCAGAGGAGAGCACGCGGTGCGGACCCTGATGTGGTGAGTCGCGCTGCGGGGGCCCACCCAGCAGGCGGGGGTCTCCGGTCGGACCCGCAAGTGGAGGAGCAAGGTGGAGAGTGTGGAGCTGGCTTCCCCCTACCCCCGGCTTTCAAACGGAGTGGCGTTAAGCCCCATAGCGCCCAGTAGGAGGGACTCTTGCCAGGACTGTTGCCGCTGAGGCCCCCTACTGTGATGGGGTTGAGTTGCACCCTGATCTGGGCCCGGACACTGAAGCGGAGCCTCCCCCAGGGTTAGCGTTGCCAGTGGAGGGTTGGGCCTGCTGTCGCGGCCCAGAGCGGAGCTGGTGAGGACACAGTAGAGCAGCCCCCGACCCCTTCAGAGTGGAGGAGAGCGAGACCGTGGGACAGTGCGGCTGGGGGTGGAGATGAGAAGGGAGCACCGGCAAGGAGAGCACTGCGTGCCCTGCCCCCTTTCCCACTGCAAACAACAGCCGTGTGCTGACGAGATCCAGAAGAGGGGTGAATCTGGTCACCTGTGTGACCCGTGGTCGTTTATGCTGGCACCCCTGCTTGGCGCCTGACACCCTGGGGCAGTGCAACGCCTTCCGTCCATTTGCCTGTGTGAGAGCTAGGACAGTAGATTCCACTCAATGCGCCGCTGCTCATAGGGCCTGGTACGCTGTCACAACCCTTGGCTGGCGGGGAGAGGAGCTGGAGTCGGGAGGCGGGGAGCCCCGACGCAGAGTGTCAGTCTTGGGGAAGTCACACCATTCACGGCGCCAGAGGCTGCGGAATACTAGAGGCAGTGAAGCAGGAGGTGTGAGACCATAGACATCTCTCCTACCCGCCGGGGCCCACAGTGCACCCTTGTAGGGGAAAGGGCAGCGCCACTCAAGATGGCTTCTGCTGAAAACAAGAAGGACAGATCGGTTAAGGACCTCTTTCTCAGGTCTGGTGCAGGGGGCGCTGAGACCCACCCTCCTACTGCTGGAGCCCCGGCAGACACGGAACCGGGGGAAGCGAATAGCCCAATCACACGGGCCTTCTTGGAATCCCTATTTTCTTCCCTGAAAGAGGACATTCATACAATGAAAAAAGAAATGACCCAGGAACTGCGGGAGACACGGAGGGACCTGGATTCACTAGGCGAGAGAGTCAACACACTGGAGATGCAGGCTACAGCGCGGGACGAGGAGATGGAACAGCTCCAGCAGGAGGTGATTCGTCTGCGGGAACAACAATTGGATCTCCAGGCCCATGCTGAAGATCTCGAAAACCACTCCCGGAGGAACAACATTCGGATCCGAGCTGTTCCACAGGGGTCCGAAGGACAGGACATTGAAGCCTTTGTGGAGGAGCTCTTCCGCTCCATTCTGGGTTCCCCTCCAGAGCAACAGATCAAGCTCGACAGAACACATCGGGTGGGCCCGAAGAGAGCGGCAACGGCACCCCCTCCAGACATACTTACATGTGTACACGATTTTCTACTTAAAGAAAGGATTCTCCGAGAGGCCCGAGCCAAGCACCCCATAGAGTTCAGATCTACGAAACCCCTACTTTTCCAGGACCTGGCAGCATCTACCCTGCAAAAAGAAAAGAGTTCGGGCCGATCACCTCCCACTTGCGCTCCAAATAAATATCCTATTCCTGGGGTCATCCATTTCGCTTGATCTTCAGGTGGGAGGGCTCGCTGGTCCAGACCCGCTCCCTGCAGGATGCCAAGAAGTTGCTTGGCTTGACTAATGCAGACCTGAATGTGCCTGAGCAACCAGGGTCCAGACGGCGCCAGCTCCGACCTGGTGGCTAGAGGAGGGTCGGCAGCTCCGCATCTCGCCTTCGCCCGGACTCCGAGACCATCGCCAAGGAGAGACAGGCAGTCATTGCCTCTCTGGGAGAGGAGACTGCTAGTGCGGACTAAGAGAGGTTTGGACACGCCTAAATGAAGGGGGGACAGCTACAACAGCTTGAAATTGCATGCTCCTGGGTCGCACTTGCTTTGGGCCCGGGCGGTGCGGGGAGGCGGGACGGATCCTGCTGACATCTTAAGCCTTTCCATGGGGTTGATCACCCAGGACTATGAAAACGTTCAAGGTTACATGTTTCCTTGTTGGGGTTTTGTTTATGTCTTTGGGTTATGTTGGTTCTCTCCTCCCTCGACCACAAGACACCTGTTCCCCTGCTTCCACTTCGGGGCAGGCCCCGCATGTCGGACGGGCTTCTACCCCCTAGCGACCCCGGCTCTTGTGCTGACCATGATTGCACAACCATGACAGATGTCCCCGTGACTTTTCCCAATGGCTGCATCCCTTAAAATAATCTCGCTCAATGTCAAAGGTCTTAACAGCCCCTCTAAGAGACGAGCCGTCCTATCCTTTCTTGAAAACTCAGGTGCACACATATGCCTCCTTCAGGAGACGCACTTATTGCCCCGAGACACTCATAGGCTGTGGGCCAGGGCGTTTCCTCATCAGCTATTCTCTTCTCACTCGGACAAAACGGCTGTAGTCGCCATTTTAGTTTCATCGACTTTCCAGGGCAAAGTAGGTCCCAAGCGGGCCAAAGTCAAGGGTATACTCTTAGCACACACATTCACCTTGGGTCATCATGCGCTGACCATTGCTTCAGTTTATTCCTCGAACTCAGGGCAGGAGGAGTTTCTTTATGAGTTGGTAACGGGAGTGGCCAAATCCCCTGACAGATCACTAGCCATTGGGGGGATCTCAATCTCGTCCTGGACCACAACATGGACAGATCTGCCCAGAGATATGGCCAAAAGTGGGCACTTTCTGATAAAGGGAGACAGATTATACGGGAGATGGGACTGACAGATATATGGAGGGCCCAACATCAGACGTCAAGAGAGTACACGTTCTATTCTCACCCCCACAAGACATATGCCAGAATTGATTACATATTGACCACTGACGCAATATCTCAACAGACCCAACAGGTCGATATGCTTGCGCACTGTCGGACCATTCAGCGGTGCACCTATCTCTTGCCCTCTCCTGTCTGCACGCTACCCGGCAGCTGTGGAGGTTAAGAGAGACGATGCTACAGCGCCCCGCGGTGGTTCAGCGTATCACCAGGGCTATAGAGGACTACCTGCCCAACAATGATACTCCGGACACCCGCATAGCCATGTTGTGGGACACATTGAAGGCGGTAGTTAGGGGGGAGTTTTTAGCAATATCCGCACAGGATAACAAATCCCAGAGAGAAAAAAGGGAGCAACTCTCAGATGCAGTGGTGTAACTGGAGCGGATACACCAAAGAACTGGCGCTCCCAGGGTCTGGAAGCAATTGCCGGCCTGGACATTGATAGGGCTGAGCAGGCGGCACTGAGGCTATGGCATGCCTTTTATTCTAAGGGAGATAGGTGCGGGTGGCTTTTGGCCTACAAGCTGCGCTCGCAGCGGCAACTGGCCAACGTCCCACTGATTATAGATCACACCGGGCAGGAGCAGACCACTGATCAAGGCATTGCAGACAGCTTCTGGAAATTCTACGCAGTATTTGCAAGGTGTTAACACAGCTAGGCTGGTTCCTAGCCAGGTGAAAGACCTTGAAGCACCGTTTAGAATTGAGGAAGTCATTTCCGCCATTTCACGATTAAAACCACTTAAATCTCCGGGCCCGGATGGCTTCTCCTCCCTCTTTTACAAGGCATATTCTCATATTCTGCCCCACTCCTTACGAGGGTATTCAATTCGATCGGTTCGTCCTCCCCTATTCCACCCTCGATGCCAGAGGCGTTAGTCATGGTCATCCCTAAACTGGGGAAAGATAAGCAGAACTGTGCGTCCTATCGCCCTATCTCTCTCCTTAATGTTGACCTCAAAATATTAACCAAACGGGAGTAGAGGGTCTAAGGGAACGTTTAAAGACCAGGCGTGGATGTATTCCCCAATAATGATTCACAGAAAACTGAAAAGATCCACGGGTCTAATGGGTCCAGACACCCTAGAAAAGCTAGACCTAAGCCTCAATGATCTCATAGTCAGAGGACCAACAGGAAAGAAAAGTGACCTTATTAAGGAAAATCCTAAAAGGAGGATGGATTCCCATCACTCACCAAGGTGACGTGCGTCATCATTTGGGATCTCCTCCTAGTTACACATTAATGTAACCAAGGGCTGCGACCTTCTTACTACCAGAAGGGAGCTCACGGATGTTTTAGATTGATAAAATCTGTGAGATGGAGCTCTATATGATCCAACAAATGTGAGAGAAATTTTGGAGTGATGGGCGCAGTGCAAAAAGGTGAAAGTGCAATTTAAAATTGGATGTCAAAAGAAAAAAGTTTAATGAGTGTCTTTTGGTATCCAAAATAAAAACAGTGCACCTTCCCTGGCGACTGCTCAGGAATAGAGGCCCCGCTCTATGGATAAAAAGGGAAAAAGCATACAATGAAAGGCAGACGAAGAGCCTATCTCCAAGTCTGACGATCAAATCCTACAATATCCTACAACCTGTGATAGTGCGACTCTGTCTAGAACAGCGAAATGGCCAAGAAAACGAAATAGTAAAGAGTATGATTGTAAAGATCTACAAGCATCGTAATTGTCGAGGTAAGCTCAGTTACATCTTAAGGCAGTAGCTCAACGTCAGACAAATGTGCAAATAGACTGTCTTGTCCGAATGAGATATAGGCCTCGCTCTTAGCAATCACTAAATTCTATTACATAGGCTTAGAGAGTGCGTGTCAAGTTGTCGGCGGTCTTGATCATGCCGATAAAGGCACTGGCGTAATCATGCGTCGCAATTCAAGAACGCCACTCGGTGCATACTCTTAGTTCTACTGCATGAGCTAGAAAGATAAACAGTGCGTGTTGTGTTTGCGGCGATGTCAGTGCATCACAATTTAAAAAACGCCAATCAGTACATCCTCTGAATTCTACTGTGTGGGCTAGAAAGAAGAGTAGTGTGTATTATGTTTGCGGCGATGTTAATAAAGGCACCAGTGTACCCAAGGCGTCACAAACTCAAGACGCCGTTCGATACGTGCTTTAGTTAACTATAATTTTCATGGGTGTGCAAACCTTACCTGTCCGTCGGTGCCCCGGGCTGCTTCTGAGCTTAGTGCGGAGGCACCGACGTCAGGAGATGGCTTGCATATATACGTGTGAGCATGCTCAGGTGTCGTGCATCTGCTTCCACAGTGCGCATACTCATGACGTCACTCAGTAATCGACTGAGACTGAACTACAAGTATCATGGGAATCGTAGTTTATTGGTGCGCCTATGTCACTACTACTACGTACATCTCCTGATTACGGTGAAAACGATAAAAACGATGAACCCACAGTGTATAAGCCCTGCAGAGTCAGTACTCGTATCTTGGGAATAATGGTATAACTGATGTGCACTCGCTAATGTGAACGAAGTGCTAGTGAAGTTACTCTAAACTAGAAACCCACTCAGGTATTATGGAAGTGGTAGTTCTTGTTGAACACACGTTTTGGATATACTGGGAATCATAGTATCACTAATATGCACTCGCTGATGTATTCTAAGGTTTATAGGGAGGTCCAAGGTATGTCATAGTTAAGACCACACTTGTCACTCTGTAATTTAAAGACCCATTTTTGCTCTTTGGTAAATGAAAATCTAGACACATCGGTGATATGGTTTGGAATGAACGATTGTTCCAGCACAGTCCATGTGAAGTCTTCTGCTTTATGTTGGTAGTCCAGAAAGTGTTTGGTTAATCTAGTCTCTTGCTTTTTGCACCTTATAGTGCTCTTGTGCTCGAAGATTCGCAATTTGACCTTGCGGGTGGTCATACCCACATATTGGTATCTGCAAGGGCATGTTATCAGGTAGACTAGTTTTTCACTATTACAATTCGTGAATTTGTTTTGAATCCATGGTCTACTTGTCCCAATGTCTACTGTTTTTGAGTGGCGAGTCTGTGGACACACTGCGCATGACCCGCATGGAAAATGTCCTTGGACCGCTGGCAAATCCCACAAGGTCCCAACTGTGCGGATAGGCTGTGTCTTAGGTCTAGTATGCACCAACGTATCGCGTAAATTAGTACTCCTTTTGAAGGAGAACAGTGGTGCTGGAATCTTCTCTTTGCCAATATTTAATATACGCCAGTGTTTCCGAACACTGCGTTGGATCCCGTTTGACATCGTGCTGAAAGTATTGACGAATGTTAATCTCGTCATAGGAGGTTTTAATACCGGCAAGTCTAGCAGTGCTTCTATGTTGTTGTTCGTGGCTCGTTTCAGAGAGCGTCTCACCAGTTTCTTAGGATATTTCCTTTCTTGCAGTTGCTTAGATAGTGCCTTCGAATGGTCGTCGTATTTCTCCTTAGTGGAACAATTCCTCCGTATCCGGAGGAATTGACCATATAGTAGGTTGTCAAGGAGTGACTTGGGGTGGTGGCTATCGTAGCAGAGGAGGGAATTCCTAGCCATAGGTTTCCTGTAAAGCTCACTCTCCAGGCCAGTCGGTGTCGAGAATATGAGCAAATCAAGAAAGGGTAACTGGTTCTTGTCATATTCAACAGTGAACCTTAGGAAGTTCTTCCTAGTGTTGAGCCAGGAGAGGAACTCTAGGATGGAATCAGAGTTACCTCTCCAAACCACCAGCACATCATCGATATAACGCTTCCATAAGCGGATGGAGTCATGGAAGGGGTTGTCTTCAGACAAGATGTGTTCTTGCTCAAATGTATGTACATACAGATTCGCTAGGCTGGGCGCGAAAACGCTGCCCATGCTGGTCCCTGAGATTTGAAGGTATATTGTGTCTTCAAATCTGAAGAAATTCTCTTTCATGGCCAGCTGGGCGCAGGCCATGATGAACTGTACAGGGGTGATGGAATCCAAATCTCTGTTGGCCAATAATGAAGCAATGGTGTCTAGAGTCTCATCTTGAGGGATGGAGGTGTAGAGGGATTCTACATCAAACAAGACTAAATAGTCAGTGTCTCGGTCAAACTCGACTAGCGGAAGTAGACGTAGGACGTCTTTCGTATCTTGTAGATACGTTGGCATTTCTTTGACCATCGGCCTTAGAAAATGATCTACAAAAGTGGATAATGGTTCAAGTACGGATCCCAGGCCAGATATAATAGGCTGTCCTGGTGGTGGTCTCTGCACTTTCGGTAGTGCATAGAAATATGGCATCACAGGATGAGTGGTCTGCAAAAATGCAGCCTCATGAGTAGTGATCCATCCTTCGTTGGTAGCTTCTTCAACCATATTCGAGATCTCTTTCTTGATCCTCTCCGTCGGGTCCATTTTGAGAGGGCGATAAAACCTCCTGTCTTCCAGTTGTCGTAGGCATTCTGCACGATACACGTTGGTATCTAAGATGACAATGGCACCGCCTTTGTCCGCCGGTTTGATGGTTATCTGGTCGTCCGAGAAACACTGGCTGTTCATGGACAGGGCGCTGGCTAAGCAATCACTGTGGGGGGTTCCCTTCCTTTCTAAATCAGCTAGGCTGCGCAATCTGTACCTATCCAAGGTGACGCACTCCACCACGGCGGCTTGGGACAGGGTGCCTGTCTCACGGGGTCTTACGACATTCCCGTCCCCAATCACACCGATAGTCAACAATCCCGACTTTAACTTCGCGCAGTGGTCAAAAACAGGCTGTCGCTCAGTAGGCCACTTCTTTGATGTAGAGGGGCCGTTGTCCTTTAATGACCTGCGGGATCAACATAACCTTTCTGAAAATGAACGTTACTGTTACCAACAGATTAGACACTGGGCATTGCAGCCAGAGGTACGAACGGGGGCAGAAAGACAGCTGACGTCTTTTGAAAAATGGCTACTCACTAGACACACGGATGCTCGATTGACTACGGATCTTTACAAACTAATCCGTGGAGGTCCCAGTCTTGAAAAAACACCTAGTCAGCAGAGATCGGAGAAGGAACTGGGCAGGACTTTAACGCAGAAGGAATGGCAGGACATCTACTTCAGGGCGCGCCACTTTGCACATAGTGTCGCTAATATAGAGACTGCAACGAAAATAGCAACTTATTGGTACCTGACACCTCCACGGCTTCACAGAGGCAATCCAGCACGTAGCCCCTTATGCTGGCGGGCTTGCGGGTCGGAGGGTACACTGACCCATCTACTATGGGAGTGCCCCCAGCGTTCCCACTACTGGCAACAGGTTCTGGATGACATTGATTCCCATTTCCAGACTCAAAAACCTTGCTTCCCATCTTATACTCTTCTGGGCCTGCCCAACCCTATTACCTTCCCGTTTAAGTCAAGGAGGGGGAAACAGATGGCATTAGCACTAGGGGCAGCTCTACAGAACATCCTATCCCATTGGGGGAAATCAACAACGCCTACCTATGTTGGATGGCTGCATAGATTGTGGGGGGTACTCGGAATGGAGAAAATCTCCCTCTCACTGAACAAGCCAGGGGCCTCTTTTCATGACCTGTGGGGACCTATTCTCTCGCTATTGACTTCCGAATTCAAGGAACTCACCTGCCCCAAATACCTGAGACTTCTACGTTCAGCAGACCCGCCTCAGAGTGAACCTTCGACTGAGAGGTCTACACAGGACACACAGGGCTAGATGACCTGGATCGGGGGGAGCTTGGTTACACCATTGTTACGCACCTTAAGCCTTCAAGAGGCGAGGGAGGGGGGATTTGGGGGAGGGGGGAAGTTCTGCTGTTTGCTATGTTTTTGTCCTTTGGTTTCACGGCTACTGTCTTAGCTTTCAGATTCGCAGACCCTTTTGCAGGGTTCATGAAATGTATGCCATTCTCATATGTGGTTTGTCTACCTTAAAATCAATAAAGAAATTTAAGCAAAAAAAAACAAAGGCAGTTGAGAGTAGCGGACTTCAGGGAAGCTGGGCAGGAAGACCATATCATGGGGAGCTATTATGAGGACCTGCTCCCGTTTGCACCCCATACTTTTTTTTCACTGCGCACCTAATGACAGACCCACTCATACACACACACACCCACTCACAGACCCACTCACACACTTAAGCATCCACTCACCGACCCACTCAGAGACTCATGCACCCACTGACTGACACACTTATGTTAGGGAGGACCCCAAAATGTTCACCTCCCCTGGATTTCCTTCACATTTTCAAGCATTCCCATGGCTGGAGCATTTACTCTGCAGCCAGGAATGTTACACTCTCAAGGAGCCATGTGTAGGATGATGTTCAGGAGGGACTGGAAAGCCTAAAAGTGCATAAATGTAATGTTGATGTTATTATGCCCTCTAGGGGCTGTTTGTTTGGATGCAATGCAATGCAATGCTATTTCAATGTGATGCCCACTAGGGTCTGTTTGTTCAAATTGCAGCTTGGTATCAAATTCCTTATTTCAATGTGATGCCCTATAGGTGCTGATTATTAAAATTGGAGCTTGGCCCACATAAATGCTTTATTGGTTCACCATAATGATTGCACATATGGTATTGGTTCACTATAATGATTTATAATGCTTTGTTGATCACTGCAATAATGACAATGATTCTCGCTAAAGGTATCTAAATGTGTTTTATTTCAAAACGAAATGATCAAACTCACTTGACATGTCTGGGTGACCCATCTAGGGGATCACCAGTGATTACACAATGTAATCTTCCAATGTACATATTTGTTAATTATTGTGTGGTATTTGGTAGTGTGTGTGTAATAAATGCACTTCTCCTTTTTCTAAAGAAAAAGTGCTGACTGGACAATCATTAATTAGGTGTTATTATTGGTGGGATTAAAACGACTGCAGCTGATGGTGTTTCTCCCAAGGATGCTGTACATGTGGGCTATCCTGCTGCACCTAGTTTGTCCCGCAATATTTAGTTGTGGCCCCTTTCTGGAATTGTTTTTAAGAGCTTCCACATGGAATTTGTCCCATGTAAATAATTTTTTGTATTGCCCCTGTATAACTGCTTGCTGCCAGCATTGCAGTAGAGGTATTTATCTGTAATTTTTTTTATTCTTTATGGTATTGTACTATGCTTCAAAACATCACTTTATTTTGTGCTTTCTGAAGTACTTGGCACAACAGTGTATTTGTGAATATTTAACTAAGTTATGGTATGTTTATTTGTTGACTGTTTGGTTTAAATTGTTTTGTAATGTGTTAATAAAATGTATTTGTAAAGTTAACAATATGTATATTAGTAATTTTAGTTATAGGTCACAAACACACTCATACAGGTTCTCATACATGAACTCACACACCTATAGAGTAATTTACACTGGTACTGACACACCCATTCATACACTCAAACAGCCACTCAAAATCCCATACAGTCAGTCACACACTCATAAAGTCACTCATACGCCAAGTCACACACATATATGGTGACTCATGCACCCAGTTATACAGATACACCCACTGACACACCCAAACACATAGACCAATACAGCTACTCTCATACCCAGTCATACACTGATAAACCTACAGAGACTGACACACTCATTCACAGTCCAATGCAACCACTGACACACCAAGGGACTCACTGATACAGCCACTGGCAGACCCAGGCTTACACTGATAAAACCTCTGACACACCTATGCACACACTGATACAGCCACTGATATACCCAGTCACACACTGATACAACTACTGATACACCCAGCCACACTCTGATACGGATAATAATAATTTATTTATTGCATGATTAATAAAAACCGTTGCACCATGAGTAAAATAACATTGTAGCAAAAAATCTTTTATATTTCATAAGCAGCTCTTAATGTGAAATACATTTAAAACGTACAAAAAGTGAAAACCTTGTAACTAAGGGCGACCTTATTTCTGGAATTTCTTATTTCTATAACAGTGGTGCTTCTTTATGCAATGCCTGCTTTAGAGAGTAGATGGGACCAAACTAATAGCACCAATGCAGAGGAGGTGGCTGACAGAGTAGTGCCATAAGTTCGAATGGTTGTAGGTTAGGATGGGCTTCTCCCAGAGACTCTGGGCTTTAAAACTTTACAATGTATAACTTTAAAACTAGGTTTTTAAAACAGGAGACAGTATTTAGGAGCACTCCAGGGCTCAACCCATATCACCTTGACACAAGTAGGTGCCCCGTCTAGGTGCCTGGCCTCCCTAACCATGGGATAGCTACGTAGAAAGAGCGTATTCGGGTAATATGAGGGTTCGATAGTTCAATCCTGGTTCCATTGAAAACTTTGTCCCCATCACCGCACTTCCACATGGTCCAAGGCCTCAACCTTTTTCAAGTAATAGTTTATATATTTCACTAAAGCGCAGTTCAATGTGATGTTAGATGGATTAAAAGCAAGCTAGGACTGCTTCCCTGCAGGATCTTGTGCCATTATTGATCCTCCTCCTGCGTAGCAAGGCCCTTCTGACCTCTAGGAGGGAGGGGCACAGGCACAATATGTGTATTATGTCCTCCTTTTGTTGTTTGCTAAGCCGACAGGTTACCTGTTCCTCGCCCCTTTTCCACAGTGGATAGTGGGATGAGATAGGGATTACCCCAATCCTTAGCCTCATAAACGTGGCTTTTTTCAATTTGTTATAAAGAGCAGATGTTGATATGTACTCAATGTCATCCAGCCGTGATTGCGTGATGAAAGACTGGCCTTGTCTTCTATTAATGAGGTGGCTTGTGTGCTGGTTTTCGCAACCCTTTTGAATTTGTGGTGACTAATATTTAGGTCCTAGGTGTTTGTTAGGCCATGGGTAAGCAAGGCTTCTGACAAGTAGGACTTTCCCAATGACCAATTTTTATTGTCCATTTCTAGCCATAGGTGATGGGCCAAGGTGCCCTCCTTTGTGGCCCTAAGTTTATGGTAGCTTATTGCAAAGGCCACTTTACATTCCAATGCCTGCCTGCATATGCCGAATTCCAGGCTAATTTGAGCTGGTGAGGTACAGGACGGTAGCTGGAAGATTGTTCTATAAATCTTCATGAGCGTTTTGTCAAGTAACTTGCTCCATTGCCCTTTGAGTGCCTCACTCCCATATGCTAGGGTCGGGAGGATTTTTGCCTGAGCTACCCAAAGGATAGGGGAGAGTGTAGGTCCTTTGAGCTTGGTGTACAAGGATCTGAGGGCAAACGAAAGTGTGGTGCCTTTTGTTCTTATTACTTTCATCTGGCTCCTATATCTACCATTGTCATTAAAATGGACTCCTAAGTATTTGTGGGATCTAGTTGCGCCTAATTTTTCTTGCTCTAAAGACCATACCAAATTTTTGTTGATCAGCAGACCATTCCTAACCAAGAATGTGGCGGTGGTGTCCAGAAGGCGCTGCAGTCCGACCATTGTTTTGCTGATGAGAACAAGTCATCCGCATATAATAAGTTTGACAGGTGAAATCCCCCCAGTTTGGGTGAATGGGAATTGATACTATTCAGAGCCGGGGTAAGATCAGATAAAAACAGATGAAACACAGCCTTGCTTTTAGGCCTTGCGTGGTGATTATAGGCCGTGACAGGCGCAATCCATCTCCGATTTTGATTCTAACCCAGGAGTGGTGGTGCAGCAACTGACGAGCCCTCAGTAGGGTGTCTGGGATGTTGAGTTGAGCAAGTTTATGCCACAGCTTTCCCCTGTCGACCCTATTGAAGGCAGATTGGTAATCGATGAAGCCCATACAAACAGGGTGATTTTTAAGTTCCGCCTGGTCAATCAGCTGGGAGAGGGCAAGTAGGTTCACAGTTGTCCCTGTGTGCTTCTTGAACCCAGTTTGATTTGGGGGATATGATTTTATGTGTCTCTGCCCATGTTTGCAATGAGTCCAGGAGCACACCAGCAAAGTATTTTGCTTCGTTATCAATTAAAGCTATTAAGCGATAAATTCCGGGGATCTTCTTGTCCCCACCCTTGAAGACTGGAGTTAGAATTGAGCCACGCCATAGAAGTGGGATACAGTTCTTCTCCAAGATGGATGAGAAGAGTGGGGTTAACTTGGTGGCCCAAAATGTTGGCTGGTGGCAGGCCGCCTGGTCCTAGTGCCCCCTCTCTCCGGCCTTTCGCTATTTGTTTCTGAACTAGGCCAATACTGATGTTGATATCAGGTATTGCCTGGTAACAGCATGCTGTGGGATGTTACTTAGGGTTGTTGGTTGCCAGATCTGCACTTTGTGTGAGAAGTTGTTCAAGTTGGGATTGTTAATTGAAATGATTGTGTAGGAAGTGAAACCATACTGGCTTCGAAATGTTAGAGGAAGCCACCTTAGGGACAATACAGCCCAGACCATTTATGATGCGCCAGAATTTTTGCAAAATTGATTGACATGGTGTCATAAAGTAGTTTTGTCCAGAATATATTGCATGTCTCCTTTTGATGTTCTCTTTTCACTAACATTAGATGTCTTCGCGCTTCCCTTAGATTGCATAATATTTTTTGGTCCATTGGTGACCTTTTAAGGAAGCAAACAATTGGCTACCAGGCGTAGAAACAGACAAAGGGTGCTCAGCAAACAGTCCCGGGAAGTAACAAGCTAAGTAATGTTGGTGCTACTAGGTGAGGAAGAGTCGGCTGCCAATTCCACCCCAACAATCCCTTCAAAGAAGAAAACAAATCTAACAATGCAAATCCTCTCCGAGCACACTTAAAGTAATAAATTATTAATAATAGTCTCAAAGTCGCAAGTGTTCTATTCCATTTTTAATCCTTAGACTTCAGTTCAGGGACGTGATTCAGTCCAAATTCGATGCTCAACAACACAGTAGTTTGATACAGCTTCATCCACAATACATGAATCAGGCTGTATTGTAGATGAAGCTGTATCAAACTACTGTGTTGTTGAACATCGAATTTGAGCTGAATCACTTCCCTGAACTGAAGTCTACGGATTACAAATGGACTAGAACACTTGCGACTTTGAGGCTTATTAATAATTGATTACTTTAAGTGTGCTCGGAGAGGATTTGCATTGTGTGACCTTTAAGGCTTCTCCACAACTGGTTAGACCTGTTTTTGACAATCCTTATTAGGTGACTGGTTCCTCCTCTTTGGGTAGTGTACAGCTTTTGGGTTTTATGGTTTATTGACTTTCCCGGCACCGGCTTTGCGTGCTGGCCTGCAAGTTTTTCAGTGAATGTTACCCTGCATAAAAGAGGATCTTCCCCTTGATCATAAGTGTTAACTAGTAGACATTTGGATTCAGTGGTCAAACCTGGAAAGGAATTCATAGTGCACTTAATGCATTTTAAGTTGATTGTGTAACTTTCTGGGACTAATTCCGCTGCAGCTTCAAACTTGTCCAGCCTAATGTTGAGGGAGAGCTCTTGAGGCCGATGGTCGCTGACCATCTTTTCAACAAAGCCAAATGAGGTAATATTGTTCAGTAGGGGACTGCTGACTAGTGTATAGTCAATTCGAGAAGCCCCACTGTTTTTTAAGTATGAGAAACCTGTTGGCTTGTCGGGGGGGAATCGTGCGGTTAAGGCTCTCAAACCAAGGTGTTCGAGGTTTCCTTGGAGTGCCCTTCCTTTCTCGTCCTCCTTATGCCACCTGGGTCAATCTTGAGTTGGTATTTCCCAGACACCATCTTGTGCCTTTGTTATCCTGTTTGCAGGTATTTCCAACATTAGCCACATATTGAAGTCCCCTGTTGTTATAATGTCCATACTGATATTCTCTGGTCTAAGATTTAGGGTCATACTGATTAATTTCTTTGAGAGAGTTATCCTTGAGTTCGAGTTTGGGCGGATATAAACATTTATCAAGGTTATTTTCTTTGACTGGCCGCTAGCATTTTTGAGTGATAAGCCCACTACTTGCAACCCTGAGGTGTTGCTGTTTTGGTCCCAGAAGTGGATGGCGCTGGTGATAGATACATAAGTTGCAAGGCCACCACTATTCCGGCAGTACTTCTGCTTTTTAGTTGCGGGGACATAGTGGTTCGTATATAGCCCTCTAATTGGTGTGCCAACTGTGACCAGGTCTCTTGCAGTACGATAATAACAAAGAAATGTAAATAGGATATGACTTCCTGATCACCTAATTCGTTGGCCAGCCCGTTAATATTCCAAGAGCATATCTTAAGGGGCTGTTCGGAAAGTCCATTTTGAGAGCTGATTTGTCAACGTGACGACTGGGTTAAGTTAAGAGTCCCTGCGAGCCATTCCCAGTTCTGTGCTCCTTCAGGGCCTGTAATTGAATTCTTAAAGTCACCCTTCATTTGCTTGAATGGGGATGCCAAAGTTTTTCCTAGTGCGCCTCTAAGGACAGAGTAAGTTTGTCTGGGCTGAGTAATTTGTCTGTCCGCATTCCTCAGATTTTTTAGGATGTGTGGATATCCTGGTTTCTTTATGGGGGAGATGGTAATCCCCCACTGTTTAAAGGTGTCAGTGTGCCACATTATTTTTGATGCTAGATCCGAAGTGCGCCAGGTTACCTTGGTTGTTTCATTTTCTTCGCCAGGCCCAGGTGTGATGAACTCAATAGATAACATCTCATGCGATGTGACTTCTCATATGGATCCAGTAGCTTTGATTAGTTTCAGGATGTTTCCATGGTTTAAAATATCAAATGTGCCTTTAGACTTCTATTCAGGATGAAATAGTGTGCAAGCGGAGATGGTTTGTGGTGACATTGCATCTGAGCAGCCGTCTTGTACTCTAGCAGGAACTTCAGTCTTCCAGATTGGGGAGGCAGGGGAAATTTGGTTGGATTCGGATGGTCCGAGTGGGTTTAACTGTTCTTGACCTGCTCCCCTAACGCCGAGGAAGGTGACAATTGCCCCCCTTTTTTCGGTGGGCTGATTGCTCGAAAGTGCAGATAGGCCCCCTTCATGGGGGTTGGGGGCCAGACTCGGTCTGTCAGTTCCGGGGAGCAACTTGGTGGGATCTTTATCGCTCGGTGTAGCCGAGCCAATGTCATTTTGCATAGTACTTGTTTGGTCCAATTTCTCCGTGCAGGTCTTTTTTCCTGGAGGAGGGTGGTATGGACTGGGCTTTTCCTTGTTTGGAAGACAGGGTAGGAGGCTAGGTTGTGATTTCTAGTTAGATTTTTATTCCTACCTTTCCTTCTTTTTGTTCGTTTGCTTGTCAGCTTTCCTTTGTCTAGTTGATGTACCCTATACGGAGCAGTTGGGGAGGAGGAGGAGTTTTCCCCAGGGCTGTTGACTGCTATAGGAGCAGTGGAGGCAGGAGGGCAGTATATATCTGAACTGCTATCCGTTTGAGCCAAAGCTTGCAAGTGTCCAGCATTAACTACCCATTCGGCTTTTGTCTTGACTGTGTAACCAGAAACGAAGTCTTTGTCAGTTTCCTCCTCAACTTCCAAAACACATTCTCCGAAACCTTTGGGCTTTCCATTGGTTAAATCTTTCAGCTCCCCCATTAGCTTTGTCATCACCTCAAGTGAGTGAGCTTAGTTTGTCTAGGACTGGAGAGCAGTTGCATGTTTGGCGGAAGTTATCAACGTCATCCTGGGCTTGTTTTACCAGATTATTTAAGTTTGCAATCTTTTTGTCGATAATTGCTACATAAAGAGCCAAGGTATTTAAAAGGCTGATCTGTATGTCCATTTTGTTAGCTTGAAAGGCCATTGCATTTACTCACCCCTGCAGAATGGCGAGGGCTATCGCCCAGATTGAGTCTTATTGTCCTTTACTTCCTCTTCCTCTTTTGAAGTTGTTGTTGTAGGACATGAATTCTTTGGAGCTTCACTTCTGTAGGATGATAGCATAATCTCCCATTCCTTTGACGGGAGGTAGGATAAGTCTTTTGAGAGGTTTTGTCCATATGGCTGCAGGTTTTTGCATTCTGGAACGTCCATGGGTAGTGTTGTAGTGCCCTCAGATTGATCCATTATCCGTAATGTGAAGCATGCTCTATCTCCGGGAGCAGCCACTTCCTCTCTTCTGCCTCTATCTGAGAGATCAAGTGGGACAGATCTTTCCTGTCCAGGGACGAGTTGAGTAAGGGTTGCAATAGTTCCCCTTCCGTCTTTTGTTTTGGGGCTGTGACGCGGTTGCATCTCTCAGTAGTTTCTTTGTCCTCACATAATAGTCCTGCTTTGCCCTGTTGTGCGGTGCCAAAAGAGGCTGTCTGGGACCACGCCCTGTCTAGGGTGGCAAGAGGGGCTAGAGCCCTTCCTTTTGTAACAGCTCCCTAGGCAACTCCAGTGACCCAAGGGATTTTCTTGTTCCTGCTGCTCCTGATGATGGGCTGATGTACGCATGTTATCTAAAACTGCAATAAAGTGAAATTGGAAACAGATGAACCAAGACTCCCTGTTCAATATATTTGGATTTGATGGACTTAAGAGACTTATTGTATTTTACAATTGGATATAATATATTTATATGCTCCTTTTCATCTTGTGCGTATGAATAATTGTATTTTGTTGTGACTTCTAAGCAGTGGGATTACGAAAAGTTTGAGCATATTAGCTGAAAGTACTAATAGAAAAAACTAAACTATACCTGTGCAACCATCTATGGCCTACGCTGCTAATACTATAAATGTAAACATTCACACTGATGTCATTAATGGCAATGGAGGGGTGTACATATTTTGAGTAATTTATAAACCTTTTAGCGAATCCGTGGATGCGGACTTGCGAATTTGTTCCGATCATGTGGTCAGGATTAAAAACCAGAGAGTAGTAGTCCGTCTATGTTTATAGACCCTTGAAGGTTCCGTGGGTATCCAAAAAATGTAAGAAAAATTAAATTTGTTTAATTAAATTAAAAAAACTTACAATACTTTACAATCTGTACATATGTGATTTTTATGTTTTTAAATGTATATAAACTATATTTATATTTATAAAAAAAGAATGTCTACAGTACAAAAAAAACGAAATTAAAAATCAAAATAAATTGTAAAACACTTAGGGGCCGATTACGATGTCGGGCGGAGTTTCCACCTCCCGGTATCGTCTCGGTCATGGGACCGACCGACATCCGGTCGGCGGTCCCGACCGACTAATTAGGATGCGACCGAACACTATTCGGTCGCATTCCTATACTTTACAATGGGAGAATGTATTCCGGCCATATACTGGCCAGAATGCATGCTCCCATTGTAAAATAGGAGGAGCAGTTCATCCCTGCAGCCCGTGGCAGGCACCTCAAGGTGCCTGCCACGGGGTGAAGGGATCATCAGGGTGGTACCATAGGTGCCCCCTAGGCCTCCAACCGGAGGCCGTGCACACAAAGGGGCCCTGCTGGGGGCCCCCAAAGTTGAGTTCCGACAGACTTTCTGTGTCGGAAAGGCCAGCACGGAAAGGCTGCCGAAACCCGACATCGTAATCCCAAGGGCGGAAAGGGCCGCCCTTGGGATTACTGGCTGCATTCCGAGTGGCAGACGGGCTCTCCGAGCCTGTCGGAAGCTAGTCGAAATGGCCATTCAGATTCCTTTCCTCCATCATAATGAGGCGGTCGGAAAGGAATCCGACCAACATATTACGATGCAGTCAGAAAGGCTCCAACCGACTCATCGTAATCGCCCCCTTAGTATTAAAAATAAACCCTACAAATTAACTGAAAAAGCTAAACATTAGAGGGACACAATACTTTAGAAAAGGAATTTTAAAAACCTTTGAAATTCACTGAAAAACATCAAAGGTTACTTGGATGATATAGTTAGGAAATAGATTTTGTAAAAACTGTAGATCTCAGATTTCACTCATACAAAAACCAGTGAAATTCAGCTAAATATAACTTATGCCCCCACAATGGACTGCTTGTGACCTCACACATCGCATCACTGATGACTCAGTCAGTGACATTACTGATGATATCTCAAATGACATCATTGATGACATCATCCACAGAACCATTCACACATCTACTCACACACTCACACAGCCACTCATACCCCTACTCACACGCCCATACAACTGCCCACAAACCTACTCACTCATCCATAGAGACACTCACACACTCATTCACTCACCCATACAAACACTCACACAGCCACTCACTTACCCATACTCACACAGCCACTTACTCACCCATACAGTCACTCACACAGCCAGTCACTCACCCATGCAGCTACTCACACACCCACTTATTCACCCATACAGCCACTCACGCTTCCACTCTCTCACCCATACAGCCTCTCAACAGAGCCACTCACTAACCCATACAACTCGCACAACCACTCACACATCCACACAACTATTTACATACCCATTCACACATCCATACAAGCACCCAATCGACAACTCTCTGGCCACATGTAAGTCCCTTGTAAAAGGTACCATAGGTACCAAAGGGCACAGTGACCAGGGAAGGCCTCTAATGGCTGCAGCACTTACTGTGCCCCCCTTAGAGGCCCTGTACTACAGAGTCTAAGTCCATTATTAGACATTGTAAGTTCAGTAAAGCCATAAAGAGATTATGGTCTAGTAGTTTGTCATTACGAACTCCACAGCACCATAATGGCTTTACTGAAAACTGGGAAGTTTGATATCAAACTTCTCAGCACATTAAAACCACACTGATGCCAGTGTGGGATTTAAAACAAAATGCACTTAGAGGGCATCTTAGAGATGCCCCCTGAAAAACGAGCTGACTCTAGTGTCCGGGCTGAGTGGCTGCTCACCAGCTGCCACCACCAGACATGTTTCTGGACCCCTGGGTTGAGAGCCTGCAACTCTTGGGGTCCTGAAACAAAGCATATCCTGGGTCGAGGTGCCAAGCCTCCTCCCCCAGGATGAGCAGGGTCCACGAAGGGAAGCTTTAAAGGCTTTCTGCCTTTGTAAGCTGACTCAGCCATTTGCTACTCCCAGCATCTGACCCCCACCAGTTCTGACCACCACTTTGGGAGGGAGAATCGGCGGAAAACCAAGACAGGAGGAGAGGTGTGCCCACCTTTGCCAAACCCAACCCTCAGGTGGGTGAACCGAGGTGAAGCACAACTCTCAGAAGATGGGGAGACCCAGCCAACCAGAATGAAGCTTATGCCCCCCTCCCACTGGACGGTGGCATATTAGGGGGTGTACCCACCCCAAGGAAGGGACTTATTGGTTCCAACCTGTACCTACCTGAAACACCCCTAAATTTAGTATTATGGGGCAACCCTGAACCTTGTCTCCTCAGACAAGAAGAAAGAAGAAGAAGAAGGACCAAAGAGCCATGCAGAAGGAAGAAGAGGAGGACACCAACTGCCTTGGCCCCAGCCCTACCGGCCTGTCCCGACCTCAACCTGCTCCAGCGGACTCCCAGTGAGCACTGCAGCCAGCAGCCCCCCAGCCCCCCAGAACCCGGAGGAACTGCCCTGCCTTCACCAAGAAGACTTTGTCTCCCGTGAGCACCGGATTTGCTCACCAACAGACTCCGGTCTAATCCCGAGTCTGCACCACTCCGCACCCGACGCCCACAGCCAGAGTTCAAGTGGCCCAACACCACAAGGAGGTCTCACCAGTGATCCTGACCTGGGATTCAGTGATCCCTGACCTACCTCAAGTCTCCAGCCTAAGCCTGCGGTCTGTTTCTGAAGGATCCCTGTGACCGAATCTGGTAAGAGAAACCTGACGCCAAAAGACACCCCTGCACCCGATGCCCCATGGCCTTGGGTGGCCCAACCGACAGTATCCTGGCATCCCTCAAAATCCCAACTTACCCCTCCAACCGGAAGTCGCCTACAGAAGATCTTCGTCCCCGAGCCTGCAGTGTTTGTTGCAACCGGAGAATCCTTATGAAAACAGCACCTGACGCCAAAACAGCACCGTGCACCCGGTCACCCCAGTGCCACTGTGGATGCAGCTTGGGTGCTAACTTGAATCCCCTTTGCCCTGAGCTTAAGTCCAGGAACTTTGCTCCCACAACCTTGTGGCCTGCTTGTGAACAGCCACCAACTGGAGGCCCCCTATCCCCCATTGGATAACATTGGGCCTCAGCACTCTGCACCCGGCCGCCCTAATGCAGCTGAGGATGCTTTCAGAGTGCATTCTTGTCCCTGGGGAACCCTGGTTCTACCCCCAGGATCCGAACCCGCAAGACCGATTACTCACCTTTAAACCGATAACCTGATTTTCTGGACTGCATTTACTGCTTTCTTGTGAAAAATGTTTTAAGTGTGGAGTTGGGAGATTGTATGAAAACATAAGAAAATGTATATTTACAAAAAACTGATTTACTCACCTTTTATCCATGAAATATCCCAGTGTGATATCTAGGCATATCACACTGAGTAGAAACAGTAACTTAAAAAGTAATGTAAAAAGTAACTGCAAAGTAATCTCAACTGTTTATGAACAAGTGACTTACCTGTAACCAAACCAGTTGCATTCAATTGTATACAACTGCATTATTCTTGCAAAGTACTACTACACATACCTGTACCAGTCCTGGGTTTGTTCTAGAAATAAATATACAGCTAACGAATATTTTTATACAAAACAAATTGGTCTGAGTTCAGTCGTTGAGTGTGTGATATAATTTCTTGCCTGAGTGTGTACAATAAATGCTTAACACTACCCTCTGATAAAGCCTTATTGCTCTCCCAAACTACCACAAATAGAGAGTGAGGTATTATCTACTTTTACCTCTGCTTACCTTTTGGGATCCACTGTACTCTGTGCAGACAATACCTTACTTTGGTATAGTATATACAGAGCCAGCTTCCTACACATATGTTAGAAATTGATTCACTTATTAGTAGTACAGAAAGAATAGTAATGTAACTTATGCAGTAGCTTATATACCTTTAAGTCTCGGAAACGTTTATGAAATACACTCACTGGATGATGCCATCAGTGATGTCACTGACCATGTCATGAGTGATGTTATATGTGAGGTCATAAGTAGTGCATTGTGGGGGTGTAAGTTATAGTTAGCTCAGGTAACTATAACTGCTGAATTTCACTGGTTTTGTACAAGTGAAATCTGAGCCTAACTATAACGTCCCTGTAACCTATGGTTTTTTCAGTGAATTTCTAGGGTTTTTTATGCATTATAATGGATGTGTGGTAATGGTATTGCATGGTAACAGCTGTGTTGTAAAGGCTGTTTCCTATCCAGGACTACTAACCTCACGTTACAAAGTGATCTGTCAAGTTTATATATGCTGAAGAAAATCCAAAGGCTAAAGAGATGTTATAGTTAGGTGAAGATGTCAGTTAAACATGCTGTGTAAGGTAACTAATAAATTAATTACTAATTAACTAACTAGCATGGTGAGGGCGCAAGTTAGAGTTACCATGGGGCATGTTGTTTGTATATTTAAAACTTATGTATAATTAAAATTTTTATATTATTTTATCATACTTTTTTAATTTAAACATACATTTAACTTTACATCTTTTGTAAAAAAACTTTATAAAAATTAATTCTATATGTAACCATTAGTAATGTTTTTGTTAAATTTTTTTATTAGATTTTGTAAACAGTTTGTCACTAACATTTCTGCATTATCAACCAATGACGAAGATTCAAACCTTCTGCAGGCTTCTGCAAGATCTTCACACATTCCTTTCTATCCCATCTATACCTCCAGCGTGGTCATGAAGTTTGTTTGATGGCCTTGCATTTTCAATGTACCTTTTTATATCCCTCAATAGCACCTCCATGTATCCCATATTTTCTCCTATTTTTTATGCCCTCCCCTCAAATACCACTTTCTCTACAAGCATGTACCAGTCCATATCTTTTTTCCAGTCAGTGAGTTCATGCACCTCCCTAGCCCCCACTTTCTGGCAATAGTTCGCTTAGCTACTATCAAACCCAATAGCATCCACAGCTTTAAGAACTTTGGAGCTCTTCCATCTCCCCAAATATTAAGCACTAACCACTTGACAAAACTTTCTGTGGTCACTCCCGTCAATGTGCCGTGCATTCCTCAATCCCCCTCCAGTAACCCTGTAGCTTTGGACAGGTCCAGATGATGTGAATGAAGGAGCCCTCTTGGTTACGCTCCCTCACACATATCTGTGAGTTGCTCCTTCCAATTTTGTGCAGGAGTATTCTAGAGTAGTTCTACGTATGTAGAATAGAGCAGTACAAGTCAAAACCCTACCTATAGCAATTTCTAGTGGGTCCTGCAATGTCTATTCTCATTCCTCTTCCTCTAATTCTCCCACCTGTCTTCCCCAGTTCACCTTTAATTCCTGGAAGGCATCTGGGGAGTTGTTCATTATCTTTTTATAAACCAATGACCCCACAATTCTGGTTAGGGTGTCGGCTAACAATTTGTCCTCCAGGGGTGTTAATTCTTTCGGTATTTGTCCCTTTTTTGATATTCGAGGACGGGGCATGCCTAACCTGTAGATATCTATACCTTTCTGTTTCTGCTAGTTGGTATTCTCCCCTGAGGGTTTCAAAATGGATCACATCCCCCTCTGTCCATAAATCTCCTTATTTTGAAATACCAATCATGTCCCATTCTGTGAACCCCTCAAGTTTCCCACTTCTCTTAGTGTATCGCTGTCCCATAGCAGAGTTTGTTTCATTAGAGTTCCTTTCCATCCCAGGTATGCCATTGCCTCACTCCAGAAGGACACTACATTGCCGGTATGGACCGGTAAGTCCCACTGGGATTACTTTTGTAAAGTGTTGCAAGTTGACCACTGCATCGCTCTGTGTATTTGTTTAACCAAACCACTAGCTCCTCCTGTAGTGTGAATGCAGAGTATTTTATTATCCCCAACTGGGTGGCCCAGTAAAAGGTTTTGATGTCCGGTAAGGCTATACCTCCATCGTATACTCCCTTTGTCAACTTCTGTAATGTATGCATAAAGGGCCTCCATCACTCAGAAAACCATTGTAGCTCAATTTTCAGAAGAAATCTACAGGAATATGGAATGGGGTGTTCTATAGGGCATATAAACCTGGACAGTGCCATCATCTTAAACAAGGCCACTCTACCCAGCAGCAATAGTGGTAGTGCCTGCCAGTACCTCACCTACCATTTAAATTGGTCTAGCAAATGGTATACATTTCTACCAAGGAACAGTTCATTATTTCTAGTTACATATATGCCAAGATATGTTAATCCTTCAGTTACAATTGCCATCACAGAATTTGGAGGTAGCTGTAGTGTTCTCAAAGTGAGAGGGTATATTTGGGATTTAGCCCAATTTATACTATACACAGAGGGGCATATTCACAAGAACGTGTGATAACTTCCGCAAAAGTTGCTTAATGCAACCCTTCACATCGCAGTCCATCGCGTGAAACGAACACCTTGTCAACGTGGTATTCCCAACCCGGCGGCACCATGCGATAGTAGCAGGATAACGCGCCAAATGACCGCCCAAAAATTAACGCGACGCAGAACAATTGCGAAACACGAACGCGAAAAAACCTGCGATGCCCCAAACACGATACAAAAATCAGCGACAACGAGCTACAGGCCTGAAATTCCCACACGTCATGCGGGAAAAAGCACTATAAAAGCAAACCAAAAAAAAAAAGACGTAACCAAATAAAACTGCGTAGCACCATGGATGCACACGGACCAAGTGCAGAGGATAACCCGAACCCCACAAGCCCCACGGAGGACCAGCAAGGAACCTCGGTATCGGGGAAGGGCAAGGAGAAGAGGAAGAGGAAGACAGGGTTCAGTCCGCAGGAAGACCGGATCATCGTCACGGAGGTGATAGAACACCACCAACAACTGTTCGTCACCTCCACTGCGTCATTGGTGGCAACACAAACGGAAATATGGCAGTCCATCGTCACCAACGTGAATGCAGTCGGAGTGTCCAGGAGGCCAATGGAGGAGGTCAAGAGGCGCTGGCATGAAGTGCGCAGCAAAACCAAACAGAAACTCGCTGCGAACATGAAGGCAGCAAAGGCGACTGGAGGTGGGAGTCCGGCACCACAGGAGCAGCTGGATGACCTGGAGGAAATGGTGGCCACAGTCATCAGTGTGGAGACGGTGCAAGGAGTCGGGGGTCTGGACACAGCGCGATATGACCGGACCCAACAGCAACAGGGTGAGTAACAACCAGGGACTGGGGGGACGGGGGGAGATGGGCACAATGGCACACATGCACAAACATGTGCAGCACACTGCACACCCACAATGAGTGCGGAACATGTCCCTGATACCCTTGGCACACTGCAGCACACATAGAAACACCAAGTAGGCCCCCGTCCACAATTTGCACAAATGGGCCACCCTCCATATCACTAATGCCACAACCCACCCATGCACATATGCCCAATCCATGAAATCAGCGGCTCTGTGAGCCACACTGACAATGCAAGTGACACTGCATGACCAATAGCATGGCTGAAGTCACAAGACATGACATGGCGCACGACACGACATTGAGGTGGCTGAGTGTGGACCACATCCGTAAAGGAGCAGGTCACACCCTGACACATCCACGTGTACCTACGACCCATGACGTCAAAAACACATCAACAGACACACAATTCACAAGAGTACAAATTTTCTCCAGTCGCACAAATGACCCAAGTCGCAAACATCCCATCACCCGAAAAGCACACCAGTCACATGCACACAGACTCCAAGGGATAAGGGTCCGCCAAAGCAGAGCTGCAGGGGCGATTAGGCAACAATGCAGCACACACACATAGCAATCACAGTCCCCCAACACTGACGACAACGTGGTACAGAGTGCAACCCCTACACCACAGGACAGAGGACACAAATGACGCCGCCTGTGCGTAGAAACTGGCCAATCACATCTGCCAATGCCTGACACTGTGAGATGGTAATGTACGAGTACAACCACACATCCGTCATGTAGTCGAAATGTACACTATTTCCCACCAAATAGCCAGCTTCACCCAAACAGTCACAATGTACATCGTCATGCAGTCTGAATGTGAACATCTACAATGCGTCAACATACATGGAACACACTGTTAACCTGCATCTCCCCTTTACATTGCAGAAGGACAATCAACACCTCCTGCAGAGCAGACCACAAAGCTCTTCAGTGATGATGAAGAGGACACCCTGCCCATTTGCACAGACACCCTCCAATGGCTCGTGGACCGCCTCCGCACCCCACCCCCAGGAGCAGGGCAGCCCAGCTGTATCTCGGTCACCCCACCACCTGCACAGCCCACACAGCAGGAAGCACACACCACCACAGCTGGCTCCCGGGACCCCCAAGACCAACACATGGAATTCCAACGTCGTGTGTTAGGGTGCCAGGAGAAGGTGGCAGATCAGCTGCGGATGGGTTTCGACCTCATGGCAGACAAACTCGATGCCATACGTGGGTGCCTGGGTCCCATCAGGGAGCACCTACAGTCCCGAACGGACACCCACTGTCTGCACCATGCTCAACAACAATCCTTGGCTGACTTCGCTGGGTCCATTACCCGGATACGAGAACTTTCTAGGCAGACAGGCTCCAGCGATGACAGCACAGAGTTGGCACAAATGCGGAGGACAATGGAGACCATGGAGCAGATGCAGGCTGGAAGTATGGCTGCCACTGCTGAACACCAGCGAGATGTAGCTGCGATCTTCCATGCCTTGCGGATCCTCATCTTGCCATTGCTGCCACTGAGCCTGTACCAGATGACTGCTGCAGGAAGCTCGACACACACATCTCCGCCCCCTGATCTGTCTGTGGCACACAGTGACGCAGCCCTATCACCTTTGCAGCCTGATGTGTCAGTGGCACACAGTGACGCAGCCCTATCACCTTTGCAGCCTGATGTGTCAGTGGCACACAGTGACGCAGCCCTATCACCTTTGCAACCTGATGTGTCAGTAGCACACAGTGACACAGCCCTATCACCTTCGTAGCCTGATCTGTCAGTGGCACACAGTGACGCAGCCATGACACCACCACACACACCTGACACACCGGACACAGAAGACATCTCAGAGGAGTAAGATGTCGAGGGTAATGAATGTGTGAGGAAGGAGGCAGTAGCATTAGTCCCCGCCATATGGCCTGTCCCTGCCTGGTTGTGCACTCTGCATCATGCCCTGGAACAACACCTCCCAATGTCCCCCGAAACACTCTGCGACATACACCTGGCCCCCGACATGGACTGCCATATCTGCTCTGGTACCAAAGACACAGCCATCCTGCGGCGGACTGAACTCTACCTCTTCAGATTCACTTTGCATTTCCCAAGGACTCTGGTTGGCCCACCACTGGGCAACCATGTTATGTGGGCCTGAAGTGGCCATGTACTGCTCCTGCCCTGACACCCCCCAGAATGTGAATAAAACATTCCAAATCACACAGATGTGTCATGTCTATGTTCACTCACGTATCAATGTTTGGATGGGTGCAGGGACATTGATTGCACCATAAGGTACACCCTGGTAAATGTCCTCAATGCGCATGTTTGAGCCTGACCCACATGGCCAGTTAGATGACTGTGAAGGTATGGACTAGCTGTGGCCTCATTGCACATTAACGACAATCTCGTTACCCCCCAACGTAGCCCCACGTCCATGTGTCAAATCGGGCTGTGTGTAGAAATCTCCTGATAGGTAGCAGTCCTGAAGTGGTGTCCCCCATCACATGTGACAACAGAACGTGTCTTCCCATTCCTACTCACACACATCTGTGTGGACACAGTCTGTATTGTGGCTGACCTTGCTCTACATGGCAAGTAGCTGGACACCATACGCACATTGCTGGTGACACGTAAGAGCACAGTTCTGCCAGCAACTATTCCAGCCACAATGTCTGGCCCACGGAGGTGGAGCTGTCAATGGGGACCCACACATATACGGACAATGCACATGTGGACACACGATTTGTCATCATGATGAACACTCATCACAGTAGTACACAGGTGCAGTGGCGTAGGCTTTATTGACATGTGCGTGTCAGTACGGACAAGGCAAGGGCCACAACATGCAGACCAATGTTCAAGACACTTACAGGCAGCTTAGGGACATGTCGAGGTGCAAGTAATGGGGTGGCAGGAATGAACACCACACATCACGCATGTCAACGGTCCCGACCCACCTTGCCTTGCTGGACGAGCCATGTGATGTTTGGCGTCTGCTCATTGGCCCGTGTCAGGGTGCACGACTCACAGCCCATGGGACTGCATCACCTTGCACAGGTGTGTGTACACACGCGTAGGTCCACGCACATGCATTCGGAGTCCTGCCGAAGGCAGACATGTCCACTGTTGTGGTGGGATATGTGGCCATTCCTCCAAGGTGCTGCAAGGTGTGGCGAGCTGTGCTGTGGGTGACAATCAGTTGTGGCTGCAGGAACGTAGTTACTCGTCCATGTATGCGAGCGCCGCTTCATGGGCAATCTGTTCCAAGAGTTCCACGTTGTCGGGGTCAAGGTACACGAGGGCGAGCCAATCCATTTCCTGGTCCGGGCAGCTGTGCTCCGTCCACGCCGTTTCACCAATCCGCAATACAGCCCAGTTGGGGAGCGCATCGATGTGGTCACTGCACACGAGGAGTTGTGCAATCTCCCATGCCCAACTGCCTGCACATACGCCCAATGTCAAGGCATCCCATGCACGGGTATCACGGTTACACTCCTGTTCGTGGGCCAATAGGGGGCGCACACACATGTCATAATCCAGTTTGGCTACCGTTGTGTTGGATAGACAGACATCCATGAGCCACTCGAATGTGCATGTTCGACAGTGGAACCAGGGCTGGACGCAGGTGACGTATGCAAGCCGGAAACTCAGACGGTAACTGATGCGCAACACTGCCAGTGGCAGTGATCCCAACAGATGCAGCTTTCGTGCACGGTACAGTTCCACGTGACAGGGGTTGTGCATGTGCCAGGTATTGCCAGCCATTGCCTTTGTTGCTCTCGTGGCACCGGCACTCTTCTGACAGGCGGCAGTCATGTGGATGGTCTGCCACTGCTCAGAGCAATGAGTCGTATTTGTGTGCAACGTTTTGGCGTATAGGTTTTTTCTTACTTATGTGTCAGGGGCATCCAGAGCAGGTGTACCCCAAGCAGGGACAAGTGTGTGTGGGGTGTGGACAAGTTGGTCTTTCATTCGCGCAGTGGGAGTCGTCAGGATCTAGTATGGTATCTCTCGCAGGGGGTGCCAGCCGCATTCGGGACCAAGTTCGGGGTTCTGATGTCCTTCGGCCTTGTGTGTTGGGACAAAGGATCTTTCATTCCTAATGTTGGTCTGACTACTGCTTGCATTTTTGAACGGTGATGTTGCCTTCGCGTTGCTATTGCTGCCGGGCCTTTGACTTGGTGTGCACCAATGTCGATACACACACAACATTTGGCATGTATGAGCCAGGAGCCCGATTGGCCTTGCGCTCCTTGTACATTCTCTCTCTTTCTCTCTCTCACTCCCTCTCCCTCTCCCTCCCCCTCTATTTCTCTCACTCTCTCTATCTCTGTCTCTCTCTTTCGCTCGCTCTCCCTGTCCTTTGGTGAGCACATGACACACCTTCTTATCTGTCATTTCGTTTTGCAGGCTGTGACTTGCAGACTGTCCTGGGCGACCCGCCATGACTATTCAGAATGTTTGTTTTGTGTTTAGTCTGTATTGGGCGAATTGTTTGCTAGATCTAAGATGTATGTCTGATTCTCATTTGTTTGACTGCACATGTATGTTGGGTGTTGTGATTGTGCGACATCTGGCACATTGTTTTGTTGATGGTTTCGTGACGTTGATGTGCCATATCTTTGTCCGGGGGTGGTTGGGGGTGCCGGGTGTTGGGCCCCGAGGGAGGGGGGGGTCCTGGGTGTTGTGGCGGTGGGTGTTGTTGCCCTCTTGGGGCTACGGGATGCATGGTGGGTGGCTCCATGGCATCTGTTGTTCTTCATGTGTGGCTATGGGCTGTGCTCTCTTGTCTGGTTCCGGTTGTCGTCCGACTTTACACCAGCTACGAGCAGGTGTTAATTTCCTGCTGCTAACGCGCCTTATCGCATGTTTTGTGCTCTTATCGCAGATCTGGCTGGTCGTTGAGAATGTTGTGGAGTGGTGTTGTCACGGGTTTTTGCACGGGTACGCTTACTCTGCATATCATTAGCGTTAGTTGCCAGACTCATCTGTGGCAATGTTTTTTGCGGGTGCTATCGCAGGTAAAGTGGTGATATCGGCTGTTTGCACCAGCTTGTGAATGGGGCGATGATTTTATCGCGACTTTGGCTGCGGTAAAGTGCCGATAACTCGGCGATGTGTCCTTGAGAATATGCCCCAGAGTTTTGCTTAAGTTCCTAAATACTTGTAGTATTCTTGACACCATCCACTTGGGCTGAGTCACATACAGCAGGATTTTGTCTGCATACAGTGATAGTCTTTCCTCCCAAGTGTCGGCCCATCCCAGACCCTGAATAAGTCCATCCTGTTAGACCTAGGCAGCAAGAGGTTCCAGTTCCAATGTGAACGTCATAGGGGAGAGCCGGCATCCCTTCCTATTTCTCCTGCCAAGTTCAAACATGCTAGATTTTGGGCTATTAAATTTCTCCACAGCCAGTGGCTTCTGGTAGAGAAGTCCGACTCATTTACTGTATTGGGGATCATTTTCTGCAGGACCGGAAACATGTATGTCCACTTGAGCTTGTCAAATGCTATTGTGGCATCGAGCAGTATCACTAATGTTTGTTCTTGTATACGATCAGCCAGCCCTAGGACCCCATTTAAGTAAATTAGGTTACGTTTAGTACCTCTAATAGGCATACATCCTGATTGGTCTGAGCCAAGGTTAGTATCACTAGTTTTAACCTCTTTACCAATATTTTGAGCAGTTTATTGGCCTCAATATTTAGCAATGAAATTGTCCTAATTGAGGCACATTCATCAGGGGGTTTGCCCTCTTTTCATAAGAATGCAATGGTGGATAGTCTTTGATTGAGTGAAAGTGGACCCTCATTCCAGGCCTTAATTAGCATGTGGAGCACATGCATTAACAACTTGGTGGTCATGCTTTTAAATAATTCAATGGGTATATCATCTGGTCCAAGTGCTTTCTCAGATTGAAGTTTCTATTACTGGCTGCTGCAATTTCTGTATCTTCAATCTCAGCCTCTAAGAATTGCTTATCTTCCACTGAGAGCCTGGGAAGCTGTATGTCTTTGAGAAAATCTTGTATTTCTTATGAGTATTTGGTGACAGAGGACACATACATCCTTGTGTATTGGGCAGCACATTCCTCTGCAATTTCTGGGTTCCCCCTGACCAATTCCCCTTCAGCTTTTTTAATCTCCAAAACCCAATTTATAGGTTGATCTCTTCACTCCAGCCAGGCCCATAGCTCCCCTGATTTGGTTTTTCACTTCACACAACCTACACTGAGAGAAAATAAACGTACTACAGGCATTGTTTTCAGCAAGGTATCTATATTTCTGCTGCTTCAGACTTAGTCTGTGCTGCAGTTCTTCCCTACCATGCAATACATGAAGCCATTCTATGCTGAGAATTTCCACTTCAAGTTCATCCATTTGTGCCCTTTTTTCTTTTTCTAACCTAGATCAGTGATTTTGCTTGTCTCTTTACTACCCCATGTAGGCTTCCTATAAGGTCATCTCAGACTTGAACGTTCAACTATTTTGCTTAGGGTATAGGTCTGTTCCAGGCTTTAGTTTTGCCACTATATCCTTGTTCTTAAATTACCATTGGTCTATGGTCCAGTCACTTCCTTTCTCCTCTTCTCTTCCCCGCATTTTCAGCCACAACAGGGAGTGATCTGAAATTCCAATCAACAGGTGTTTGTCCCGCACAAATCTACCCATGTGTAGGCTCTGTGTCAGGAAATAGTCAATACATGAAAAACCTCTGTGAGCTTCCGTCTAATAGGTGTATTGCTTCAACAGAGGGTCATGAGCTCACCGTAAAGTTACCAATCCAAATGCCTCAAGGAAGTCCAGCATTGGGTCAAACTTTACCTGAGTATCCTTAGTTCCTCTGTCCCATTCTTCATTGGCAACCATGTTGAAACCAACCCTAGTATAAGAATGCCTGGAGGCAACTGCAGTGTCACATAGCCTATATCTGGAATGTTGGATGCATGCAGTTTTGGTGGGATGTAAACTGAGTAGAGGTTCTTTTGAGTCCTTCCCAATGTTCCGTCTGCACCGCATATCTACTCTGCTGATCAAGCTATGTCCATTGAGGGAATTGGAGATGATTTATTTATTAAAAATCCTACACCTCTTGAATCAGATGTCTGTCCCGAGTGTGCAAGCATCTTGTATGCATATCTATTTAGCACCTTGCAATGATTGCAACTAAGATGGGTTTCCTGTACCATGACAATGTCTGGGTCTTTTGAGGTACTACAAAACCATTTCTCTTTTAATATTACTGCCCAAACCATTAACATACCAGGATAGCACTTTTAGTGTTTTCCAAGTGGGCATTTCAGGGTCATATCTAATTTTTAGTGATTTTTAATACATGTTAAATATAAATAAACCTTTTATTTTAGGATATCATTTTAAATAAATCTTTCAATAATTAAATATGCATTATGTATATTTCAATTAATTAATTTTCTAATACACATCGATGATAATAGTCCTGTAACATTTTGATTTATTTGTTCTAGGTTTAAAAATATATAAAATTATTTTACATTAATATTTAACACTCACATTTTTTACCATTTGTTTTTAAAGTTTGTTAAGCTTTTTTACTTTTCCCTGTATTTTACCATAGGGAGATCTCCACCTGGGGGCGAGACCTCTGCCTACATGTAAAAAGTTACAAGTAGTAACTTTACAAGCCTAAATTTGGCTCTGTTCCTAGCTTTTTAAGGGGAGGACATGTGAGCCCACACTTTTGAGTAACTATACACTCAGAAATAGTGAATGGCCAAAGTAGCAAAGTTGTAAAGTTACTACAAAGTGTAAGTGTACATTTACCCGTGAGTAAATCTACAAGTATAAATATACCTTTGTGAATAGCTCTCTGTACAATATTTACAGGAGTATATTGTGTGTGAGCATATCATCTACCTGTAAAAAATACATTCTTAGGTCAGTGGTAGTCAATTAATGATCTGTGTTTGATTTTCCCTTTAAATTGCCCCAGCTACTCCTCCTCCTTCCAAACACTGTGTCAGGCCCAGAACTAGGGAAGAAAAAGGGAAGAAAAAGGGCTCATTTACCTAGGAGGAAGATAAAGAATGAACACTTCATAAATGCAATTACAATGAAATACACTTCACTGGATCAGCTGACTTCTAGATCAGCAAATTGAACCTACTATCATGAAGAATCCACCTGTTCTGCAGATGTTCTGTGGTCATACATTTAGAGGGACAGGTAGAAACAGGTGGGTAGATGAACACAGAGGTCCTTTCTAAATCAAAATCCTGTAGGTATTCACAAACCTTACTAGTGGTTTTTCATAAGAAGTCAACCATCTACACTTTTAAACATGGGGACTTGCTAAGTGTGAAAATTGTGAATGAAAACTCACAAACACTCAAAAATTGTCACTGGTTCCATTGGAAGGGAGTTGTAGTAAATATCGCGCCATCGCGCACAAACTACGACGCACCATCAACACAACCTTCGAGACCGGCACCTTCCACTGACGAATAGTCAGCCCCCTGCTCAAGAAGCCCTCAGCAGATCCGACGGACCTCAAGAACTACCGGCCCATCTCGCTCCTCCCCTTTGTGGCAAAAGTCGCCGAGAAGACCGTCAACGCAGAACTGACAAGGTTCATCGAAGACAACGCCATCCTCGACCCTTCTTAATCTGGATTCCGCAGCAACCACAGCATCGAGACCGCCCTACTCGCCGCCACAGACGACATCCACACCCTCCTCGACCAAGGCCACACCGCAGCCCTGATTCTACTCGACCTGTCAGCAGCATTGGACACCATCTCTCACTGCACACTCACCGCCAGACTACACGACGCCGGCATACAAGGAACCGCCCTCGACTGGATCCGATTGTTCCCTACCGGCAGAAGCCAAAGGATTAGACTGCCACCATTCCTCTCCGAACCCACGGAAATCAACTGCGGAGTCCCACAGGGATAATCGCTCAGCCCAACCCTCTTCAACATCTACATGGCACCCCTCGCCGACATCGTCCGACAGCACGGCCTCAGCATTGTATCCTAGGGCGACGACACCCAGCTCATCCTCTCCCTCACCAAGGAGCCCACCATGACTCAACTTCCAGGAAGGAATGCAGGACGTTGAAGCCTGGATGAGCAACAGCTGCCTAAAGCTCAACTCGGAGAAGACAGAAGTCCTCATCCTCGGAACCTCCCCATCTGCATGGAACAACACCTGGTGGCCCCTCGCCCTTGGCAGCCCACCGACCCCCACGGACCACGTCAGAAACCTCAGCATCGTACTCGACTCCTCCCTCTCCATGAACTGACAGGTTAACGCCGTCACCTCCAGCTGCTTAAACACCCTCCGCATCCTCCGTAAGACTTTCAAATGGATCCCCCTGAGTCAAGGAAGACAGTCACCCACGCACTCATTACCAGTATGCTGGACTACGGAAACGCCCTCTATGCCGGCATAAAAAAATCTCTACTCCACAAGCTCCAG